>BSBK01001979.1:177500-1377500 GCA_027943335.1 Chamaecyparis obtusa
TAGTCAAGTCTACCTACTACTCCATCTCCCTAACTAACTCCGGTCCCACAACCAATCTATGCTCAATCCTATCCCAAATCAAAGGTGTCCTGCAAGGTCTACCGTACAAGGCCTGATAAGGTGGCATACCCAAAGCTAAATGATGCCCATTATTATAGGAAAACTCCACCAAGTGCAAGTACTCCCATCTAGTTTGGTGGTCCATCACATACATACGAAGAATATCCTCCAATACTTGATTAACCCTCTCAGTCTGACCATCTATCTTAGGGTGATAAGCTATGTTAAAATTGAGCCTAATGCCCAATGTTGACTGTAACTCTCTCCAAAAGGATGATGTGAAAAGAGAATCTCTATCAGATATAACCTTACGAGGAATGCCATGAAGTTTGACGATATCTCGCAAGAATACCTATGCCACTGCAGGTGCTGTGAAAGTAGTACAAACAAGTGAGAAGTGGGCTACATTAGTCAACCTATCCACAGTCACCATAATAGCATTGTGGTGATGAGAAGACATAGGAAGACCAACATCAAAGTCAATGGATATAATATCCCACTTCCACTTAGGTACCTCATGCGGATGAAGAAGCCTGCATGGATGATGGTGTTCTGACTTAACTCTCTAACACTCCAAGTATCTAGCCAAAATATCTGCAATGTGAAATCTCATACTCGGATAGTGGAAAAGCTACCTCAAATCTGCATGTAACTTCTTGACTCCAGGGTGCGCTGCATAAGAAGCTCTGTGAGCCTCAAGAATAATGAAGTCACACAACCCACTGGAAGAAGGTACATAGATGTGTCCTCTATGGAAAAGAAGACCATCAAACTCAAGGGTTTAATTTTAAAACCTCCCCTCAAAGGGTCTCTATGACTGAACCATCTGACAAACCTCAGAATAGAATCCATCCTTAGGAGAGTGCTACAAGATACGACCTCTCAAATCTGTGCTAGAAGACATAGATGAAAGCTCATGACATCTCCTACTCAAGGTATATACAACCATATTCTACTTACCCTTGATGTAGTGAACATCCAAGTCATACTCACAAAGGAACTCCATCCATCTCCTCTGCCTAGCGTTGAGATTTGGCCGAGTGAAAATATATTGCAAACTTTGATGATTTGAGTGAAGCTCAAATCTATGACCCAAAAGAAAATTTTGCCATCTTACCAAAGCATGCACCACTACTATGAGCTCAAGGTCATGGGTAGGGTAGTCAAGCTCATGAGTCTTGAGTTTCCTAGACTCATAGGCAATGGCTCAACCATCGTGCATAAGGACTACTTCTATACCATCCAAAGATGCATCAGTGCAAACCACAAACTCTGCTGAAGGATCTGACACTACAAGAATAGGTACGGTAGTGAGTGCTTTCTTGAGATCCTAAAAAGGACTCTTAGACTTCTCTGTCCACTCAAAATTCTTCCCCTTTCTCTGGATGGAAGTGATACGATGAGCCACTCAAGAGAATCCCTCAACAAAGCATCTATAGTAACCTACAAGTCCCATGAAACTCTTGACCTTGGTCACACTGGTAGGTGCTGGCCAATCCATAGTTGCTCTAATCTTAGATAGGTCAACAATAATCCCATCTTCTGATATCACATGACCAAGATAATAAACCTCTGATCTGAAGAAGGAACACTTCAAAAAACTAAGGAGGACATGTCTGGAAGGAGGACTAAGACCCGAGCCTGAAATGGAAATTCAAAAGCACAGTCACTGCCTTCAATCCATTTTCACCTCACTGTATCAACATTTTCTCCTATCTTTTGCAAGGAGTTCAACATCTTTTTGCAGAGTATGTCATTTTATTAAAAAGCTTTCCTCTGTAATCATTCTCTAGATAATCAAAACTAACTCTGTCACTGCATCCTTTTTCTTGACTTCTTATAAACATCTGGAGATCATAACTTTGAAATCATCACTCTGCCTAAGAAAGAACATCATTTTGAGCATGAAGTCTTTGTCGGGTTGGGATCTACAACCTACCCAAATAATGAGACCTTGAAAACAACCCACCCGGCTTAAACATGAAAACAATTTGAAGGGAAACCCGACAAAGATTTCCTATCCTAAAGGAAATCTAGACCTAGACATTACATGACCAGACTTGACTTGTAACATCAAGACTACCACTTTAACATCATGGAAATAGGATAAAAAGTGGGGTTACAGGAAGAGATATATGAAAAGTCATAGTCCTTTGACTTTTCTGTAGTTTTTGAAATTTTAGAAGTTGAATCACTTCACATTCCCCTAGAGGGCGTAGGCTATGTTTTCTATATAAGCTATTGTAAAAGATGTAAAAAAGGTCGGCAAACTTGTCAATGAAGCAATGTGATTCTATTTACAAACCTGAATTCCTGTTTGTTGTTCCATTTTCATAGTTTATTTGCATGATGAATGGAAAGAATAGTTATAAGTGAAACTACTTTTTCTTATTGAATGCCATTTCATGTCAGAAATTGTGGTGTGATCAATTCCAGTTGGTCTTTCATTTGTAATTCTTCCTCTGTTCACTCTTTATTTCAGTTGCATCTTTGAATGGAAAGTACACTTATATTTTGAGACTGTAATTTCTTCTTGAATTCTATTTCATGCTAAGTGGTTACAGTATTGGTGATTCCATTTACCTTTCATTGTATAGGTCTGCTTCTATTCATCAAGTAGAATTTTCTTTTCATATAGAGTAGGATAGAATTAGTTAGATGTCAAAACCATGTGATGATCTATGGTCAAAATTCTACTGGGGGTTGTAGATTATCTTCATATATCCTTGCCTAAGTTGTTTGTGTCCACAAGTAATTTGGTTAAAAACACATAAGAGACAACTTGGTGGTCAAGATAAAAACATATTCATTGCATATTATACACAATCAGGGAGCTGTATCTGTCAATTCAGAGGGCAGTGATAAAAGACTTACACTGACCCATTTGTTGGTGGACATCCTTTTGTTCACTCACTTTGGGTGTATAGAGAGTCAAAGATTGAAAATCTTAAGAGAGGACAAACTGTTAACCAACAGTTTTTGGCGACTCTACTGGGGAGGACTTTAGAAAGAAGAAAAATTAAAAGTTTTTCTTAGAATTTTAGGCATCCTAGATTCCAAGTTTACCAGGAGTGTGAAATAGAAGGGAAAGCTTGATACAGTCTACGAAGAACTCAAAGTGGTCAATTTCCCTATCCTTGAAGATATTTTCAGGAAAGGAAGAGCAGAGGCAAGGGAAACTAAAAATAAGAAGCTTGCTGATTTTCAGTTATCTACAGTAGTTCCTTTGAGACCAAAGAGAAGTAAGTCTTCCTCTCCTCCTATTGGTAGAATTCCTATCTCTACCACTTGCAATTTATTGTTATTGCATGGTATTGCACTTCCCCTCTTAGTTTCAATCCAAGCGGTTGCACAGAATATAGGAGTAGTAAACATGGATGTTCCTTCGGGAAATGCTATTGGACCATTGAATCTTGCAGCAAATCATGATTTACCAAAAGCCTCCAGGAAGAATTTCCCAACATTCAATGGTGACGGTTCAATATCTGTAGAACAACATCTAAGTGCCTTTCATAAAGCATGTAGTGTGGTCAATCCTCAGCATGAAGATGTTGCAGTCAGGATGTTTGTAGACACTCTTGTTGGTGATGCTGTAGATTGGTTCCAAGACTTACCCACAGGCTGCATTACCGGTTGGAATGCCATGAAATAGAGATTTGAAGGAAGGTACAAGAGTGCTGAAGATGTACAAAGTTTGTTATTGCAACTAGCACAAATAAAGAAAGAACCATCTATCTCCATGAGAGATTTTAATGCCAAGTTTAATAAACTCATTAAAGAGATACCACCTGCCAGTCCGCCAACTGGAGATAACCAGAAAACATTCTACATTAGCTCTATGCCTCCTGAACTTAGTTATCAGTTAAGAAGAGCTAACGTGGCTGATTTACACACTGCACAAACACTTGCAGTAGAAATGGAAGATGATATGATAGCTTCCGGGAGATGGAAGAAGGAGTTTCACACTAGTTCCACAAATAGTACAACCAACACTTCAAATGGCACAGAGGCTATGTTACAAAAGTTATCAAATGAGTTAATTGCGTTAAAGAAATAGGTCACTAGGCTAGCCCATTCATTTTATCAGCCTTACCAAGAAGGATCAAGATATCAAGGTGGAAATAAAAATTTACAGATCCCTGCTGCTCAATAAAGATTAGCTATTGAAGCTCCACCAAAAAAACATAATTCGTGTGCCTTTCATCTTAGAGCAGATCATGATGGTAACACTTGTTATGATATGATCACACACATACATATGGAAGAAGAAAAAGAGCAAGGAATTGAATATTCAGAAAGTGAAGATTTTCATACTCCTCTTGGCGACTCCATAAATTTATATTGTGAGTATGAATCTGATTCAGAAAATGGAGGTCATTGCTTTGCTACTTTGGAGGGACCTCAGCTGACTGTGATGACTAGAGGTCAAAAAAATAGAAACCAAGCTTCTAACATGGTTCTAGCTAAGAATCCAACACCTTCTTACAAGATGGATAAAGACAAAGGTACAGCATCAAGTTCTTCACAAAAGGAGCAAAAAGATAAGTTACCTAATTCCTTTGATATTGTAAAGTTTTGTGAAGAAACTAAAATTCAAATAACTCCTATGGATTATTTAAAATCAAATCTAGATCAATTGCAAAGACTAGTTGAACATTGTAAAAGTAAAGAAAATGTTCATGTTAATGCCAATGTTAATAATAAAAGTCAGGCCAGTACTAGCAAAGAAAATTCAATGGATGATGATTTCTCAATTCCAAGATTGTTTCATGAAGAAGAATCTACTGTTCATGTTGCTTGTTCAAATAAAAAACCAGAGCCTTTCTACGTGTCACTTTTTATCAATGGAAATAAATTAAGTAATTGCATCATAGATTCAGGAGCTTCAAACAATGTAATGCCTGCATCAGTTGCTAAAGCTTTAGGATTTCCTTTAACCAATGCATTTGGTAGGTGCTACTCTATGGATGCTAAGCAGGTGCCTTTGATTGGTCAAATCAAAGATGCTCAAGTCACCTTGGTAGCTCACCCTTCTAAAAGACTAAAACTCACAATCCTTGTAGCTGATATTCCTGAAAGCTATGGGATGCTCCTCAGTAGAAGTTTCTGCAAAGACATGGGAGGTGAGATTAAATTGGATTGGTCTTCTACGATCATTCAAGTAGGGGATAAAAGGGTGAAATTGGAACCAGAAAGAAAAGCAAAATTCACTGTGTTAAAATCAGATGATCCCAGATCACACATTCTTTATCATGAGACACAGTTTGGAAATTACATGTTATACTATGACAACTCTAATGTCCATAATGAATTAAATTAGGCAGAAAATAATCAACTATGGACATTAGAATTTGATGGAAGCTGTGCTAGAGCTGGTTCAGGTGCTGGAATAGTTTTGATAGCCCCTAATGGAGAAATTACTTTCTTGGCTTACAAATTGGATTTTAAAAACACTAATAACACAGTAGAGTACGAGGCACTTCTTCTTGGTATAGAGGCAGCTAAACAAAAGGGAGTTAAATTTCTCAAAGTCCAAGGTGATGCTGAATTGGTTGTGAGGCAAGTAAGAAATCAATATTCTGTTAAGAATAATAGATTGAAAAGTTACAGGAATAAAGTGTGGGATGAAATAGAAATCTTGAATGCTTTCTCAATAGTCTCAGTGCCTAGAGAACAAAATTCTAGAGCTGATTCATTGGCAACATCTGCATCATTACTTCTACCTCATCCTGATTTTAAAGATCAAATTTTCAGAATGGAGGTAATGTTCAAACCTAAGGTGCTTGATAATGAAGAATCTTGGCAGGTATTTGAGGATGATAAGCATATTTAGCAGTTCATAGAAGGAACAGGTCCCTTTGCTGACTTGTGTTTTGAAAATGATCAAAAGGAGGAGCTGCCATCAAATGAAGAAGAAGAATTAAAATCAGGTATTATTCAGTTTAAAGAAAATAGAATTCCATCTCATGTTGTTTCCTTAGAGAAACTTTTTGATAAACATGATGCTTACATTAAAAAGGAGAGAAACAAAAAGGGAAAAACATGTGGAGAATTTGATGGGATTAATATAGGGATTGAAGACAGTCCTAAAATGATCAATGTTGGAAAATGTTGCACTTTTGAGGAAAGCACAAAAGTCAGAGAATTGCTGATTGAGTTCCATGATGTTTTTGCTTGGAGTTATGAGGATTTAAAGAATTTTATGGATGGAAAATTCAGGCATACTATTCCTCTTAAATTTGGAGGAGCGCCTGTCAAACAAAAATAGAGAAATTATAATCCTTTGGTTGAAGGGGCAATTTTCAAAGAAATAGATAAGATGCTGAAAGCTAAGATCATTTATCCTATCCATCATTCTACCTGGGTGGCAAAAATTGTTCCTGTAAGGAAAAAGAACGGAGAGATAAGGATTTGTGTAGATTTTAGGAATCTGAATCAAGCTTCTCTCAAAGACAATTTTGCTTTGCCTAACATGGATCATTTGTTACAGACTGTGGCAGGATTAGAGATGATGTCCATGTTAGATGGATTCTCAGGATATAATCAAATATAGGTGGATGAAGCAGACCAATATAAAAATGCCTTCACAACACCATGGGGCACGTTTGCATACAATAGAATGCCATTTGGATTAATCAATGCAGGTGCAAGCTTTCAAAGAGCTATGGATCTATCTTTTGGTGATTTGAAGAATAAAATTATTGTGATTTATCTAGATGACTTGATTGTCTTTTCTAAGAAGAGGAAAGATCATCTTGGAGATTTGGCAAAGGTCTTGCAGAGATGTAGAGATTAAGGCATCTCATTGAATCCAAAGAAATTACTATTTTGCATCACTGAAGGTAAGCTCCTTAGCCACATTGTTTCTCAAGAAGGAGTTAAAATTGATCCGGATAGAGTTAGAGCTATTCAACAATTAAGTTTACCATTGAGTAAGATAGGAGTTAAATCTTTCTTTGGGCAAGTGAAATTCCTGAGGAGATTTGTTCCTGATTTTTCTGAGATTTTAAAAAATATAGTTGACATGATGAAAGGTAATAAAACTTTTAAATGGACTGATGTTGGAAAGAAAGCTTTTGAAAATACAAAGAGTGCCATTCCAAATGCTCCTATACTTGTTCATCTAGATTATGCCAAAGAATTCATCATATATTGTTATACATCAACACATACTATGTCAGCAATATTAATGCAGGAAAATAAAGAAGGTATACAAGCTCCGATTGCCTTCATGAGTATGCCCTTGAAGAATCATGAGCTGAAGTATTCTCAAGTTGAAAAACATGCTTGTGCAGTGGTGAGAGCATTAAAAAATTTTAGATTTTATATCCTACATTCACATTCAGTCATCCATGTGCTTGATGTTGCAGTAAAGAGTGTGTTAATGCAGCAAGATGTGGGTTGTAACAATAGAGGAGCTTGGATTGCAAAAGTCCAGGAATATGACATAGACATTAGAACAACAAAGCTAATAAGAGGGAATGCTCTTTGCAAGGCCATAGCAGAGAATCAACAAGCTGAAGAAGATGATCACAGAGTGCTCATGGTAAGTCTGCAAGATCCTTGGCTCTCAAACATTGCATATTTTCTAACTTATGGTGAATGTACAGATGGATTAACTGCTAAACAAAAGAGGAACTTAAAGAATAAAGCCTTGAAGTATGTTATAAATGATGATGTTTTATATAAGAAAGCAATTGATGGTACTTTTCTGAGATGTGTTGATAAAGATCAACATGAAAAGTTATTGAAATCTTTCCATGATGAAGCATGTGGAGGTCACTTCTCATCTACCGTGACTGCTTTCAAAATTCTAAGACAGTGCTATTATTGGCCCGACATGTTCAAAGATTCATATAAGTGGGTTGCAAATTGTGAAAAGTGCAAGATGTTTGCAGGCAAACCACAGTTGGCTACATTACCTTTGAAACCGGTAGTGATAGAAGCTCCTTTTCAACAGTGGGGTTTGGACTTTGTAGGACCCATCAATCCTCCTTCAAGTCAATAACATTCATACATCTTGATTGCCACTAATTACTTCAGCAAATGGGTTGAAGCTAAACCTATGAAGAAGACTACATTAGAGGTGGTATGTGAATTCATTAAAGAACAAATATTGGTAAGATTTGGAGTTCCCACAAAATTGATATTGGATAATGCTTCTTACTTTTCATCCTCAGAAATTGTTGCCTTTTGTTATGATCATGGGATTCAAATAGGACACTCTTCTAATTATTTTCCTCAAGGTAACGGGCAGGCTAAGTCAAACAATAAAAATCTGACTAATATCTTAAAGAAGTTGGTTGCTGATAATCAGAGGGATTGGCACAAAAGGATATATGATGCTCTTTGGGCAGATATAACTACTCCTAAAAGAGCCATTGGTATTTCTCCTTTTGAATTGGTATATGGAGTAGAAGCCAATTTACCATTGCCATTAGAACTTGCTGCTTGTAAATTGAAAACCACTATTGAGGATGATGTTTTCAAGGATGGCTTGGAAAAAAGGATCTTGTATTTGACAAAGTTGCAGGAAGAAAGGGAAGACATGGTTGACAGGATCACTGAACATCAGAATAGAGTCAAGAAGTTGTTTGATAAGAGGGCAAGGCCAAGAAAATTCATGGAAGGTGATATGGTGCTACTGTGGGATAAGAGACATGAACCTAAGGGAATGCATTCTAAGTTTTAATCCTTGTGGAAAGGTCCATTCCAGATTGTGCAAGTGAATCAGAATAACTCATTCAAATTGGCATATCCTTCCAGAGAGTCTCTGCCATGTTCCTATAATGGGCAGGACTTAAAGCTATACCAGATGCATAATTGAAGAGCAAGTAACCCCTGCATAGTAGTTAGTTAGCTAGGTTTTCTTTTTGTGTCATAGTTTAGTGGTTGTCTTTCATTTTGCTACTGCTTTCCTTAAGTTTAGTTTTCTTATTGTCAAGTTGTCAGTTATTTTGTGGAACCAGAGATTGCTAGATTTCTTTTAAGCATTGTAATGCTTAAATCCCCAGCCAGAGCTAGCTGTTGCCCCACTTTTTATCCTGTTTCCATGATGTCAAAGTGGTAGTCTTGATGTTACAAGTTAGGTCTGGTCATGTAATGTCTAGGTCTAGATTTCCTTTAGGATAGGAAATCTTTGTCGGGTTTCCCTTCAAATTGCTTTCATGTTTAAGCCGGGTGGGTTGGTTTCAAGGTCTCATTATTTGGGTAGGTTGTAGATCCCAACGTGACAAAGACTTGATGCTCAAAATGATGTTCTTTCTTAGGAAAAGTGATGATTTCAAAGTTATGATCTCTAGATGTTTATAAGAAGTCAGGAAAAAGGATGCAGTGACAGAGTTAGTTTTGATTATCTAGAGAATGATTACAGAGGAAAGCTTTTTAATAAAATGACATACTCTGAAAAAAGATGTTGAACTCCTTGCAAAAGATAGGAGAAAATGTTGATACAGTGAGGTGAAAATGGATTGAAGGCAGTGACTGTGCTTTTGAATTTCCATTTCAGGCTCGAGTCTTAGTTCTTGTTTGAGCATTGGATATATCTTTTTCGATATTTCTCATGTTAATGTTGTCTTGATCAGTCCCTTGGTGATCAGAGTAACTGAAAATAGTGAATGTAAAATGATTTAATTTTCTTTTAAATTTAGGCGTGCCTCTCATATACAATAGATCCGAACAATGTATTTTCCATAGGTTGTTAAAGTTAGTGATTTTTCATGTTATGAGCACGTGGAGAGGTTCTTTGAATAGTAAGGATTCCATTGGTAAAGATAGAACCTAATTTGGTATTGTAACCTCAAAGTTATCACAAGGCGAAAGAAAATTGTGGCTGTCTCATGATCGCATAAACCAAATATGGGTTATGCGATCATGCGAAAAGTAAAAAGTGCAGATTAGTGGGCCCTGTTTCTCAGCGAGACCTAAGTCATGACATAGGAGAATCCATGGCACCAATCATAGAGCGGTCACATGATTGCATGGAATAAAATAATGCCATGTGATCATGTGACAATGGAGTTCAGGTAGGTGAATGCGCTCTACTAGGACCCACGTATGCTAACAACATAGATGCGATAGTGAAAAGTTATAAGTCTGAGCTCGATGAAGATAATATTAAATATTATTTCATGCGCCAATGATAAAGCGGTCGCATGATCGCATAGATTAAAATATTGCTATGCGATCATGTGACAACGTAAGTCACTGAAGATGCTTGGTGGTAAAGTGGGATCCTTCCACATGTCCAAGGTAGAGGCCGCACTTCATCAAAAGCACATTCAACAGTCCTCACAAAATCGTGACCCCTGCCAAATGCTTTTGCGAATTTGTGAGATGCGTACGTGTGGCAGTGGGACCTAAGTCAAAAGACTTACCTATGGTGGAACAAAGAAAAGGATCCAATGTCCCTCACATAATCGCTATTCCTGTCAAATGTTTTTGCAAACTTGCAGGATCCTTCCACGTGTCCAGGTGGGGCCGAAAGAGTTTTTATGTGATACCAAATCAACGGTAGTCGCTTTGTCGCTAAGCCATGGGAGATTCATTGCGATCATGCGAGATGCATACACGTGTCTCTTGGTGGGTCCGAAGGAGTTTTTATGTGATACCAAATCAACGGTAGTCACTTTTTCACTAAGCTATTGGAGATTCATTGTGATCATGTGAGATGCGTATACGTGTCTCTCGATGGGTTCGAAGGAGTTTGTATGTGATACCAAATCAACGGTAGTCACTTTGTCGCTAAGCCATGGGAGATTCATTATGATCATGCGAGATGCGTACACATGTCTCTCAGTGGGCCTAAAGGCATCTATATCAGGCGGCTCTCTGAAAGACAATCAACAGTCCCCATTTTTTTTCTATGGAGCGGAAAAGTCATGGAGGCAAAGCGGGATCTTGACGCGTGTTCGGCGCGTAAAAGAAGTAAAAGATTATTATTTCAGAAAGAAAAAAAAGGTATTCAGCATAAATGAATTCTCAATTTTTATTCTAGAATCATAATGGTTGTGTAGTAGAGCCACAACTTATGACTATGAAGGTTGATGCTTTCTACAAAATTAGAGGACTATGTCAATGACAAAGATAATTATAGTGCAGAGCATGCCGAGTATAATGGTTTCATCATATGTTTGTGTGGTGATTAGTCATGGTTCAACAAAGCTCCAGATTGTGGTCTGATGGTGACTGATGTGCTGGGAAACAAGAATATCAATATCATTTAGCTTCTACAAGTTGTATTCTATTGATGAAGACTATTCATTTCATATTCTCAAAGGCAAGCTATAGGAAGAGATATATGAAAAGTCATAGTCCTTTGACTTTTCTGTAGTTTATGAAATTTTAGAAGTTGAATCACTTCACATTCCCCTAGAGGGCGTAGGCTATGTTTTCTATATAAGCTATTGTAAAAGATGTAAAAAAGGTCGGCAAACTTGTCAATGAAGCAGTGTGATTCTATTTACAAAGCTGAATTCCTGTTTGTTGTTCCATTTGCATAGTTTATTTACATGATGAATGGAAAGAACAGTTATAAGTGAAACTAATTTTTCTTATTGAATGCCATTTCATGTTAGAAATTGTGGTGTGATCAATTCCAGTTGGTCTTTCATTTGTAATTCTTCCTCTGTTCACTCTTTATTTCAGTTGCATCTTTGAATGGAAAGTACACTTATATTCTGAGACTATAATTTCTTCCTGAATTCTATTTCATGCTAAGTGGTTACAGTATTGGTGATTCCATTTACCTTTCATTGTATAGGTCTTCTTCTATTCATCAAGTAGAATCTTCTTTTCATATAGAGTAGGATATGATTAGTTAGATGTCAAAACCATGTGATGATCTATGGTCAACATTCTACTGGGGGTTGTAGATTATCTTCATATATCCTTGCCTAAGTTGTTTGTGTCCACAAGCGATTTGGTTAAAAACACATAAGAGACAACCTGGTGGTCAAGATAAAAACATATTCATTGCATATCATACACAATCAGTGTAAGGAAACTCAGGTGCAGAAACAGCTTCCTACGCTAATCTCTATAGGAGAGTATTGTGCAAATTCTTATAAATCCTTACAATTACAGATTCATTAACTATTTTAACAAAGATATTGCAACCACATACAATGGATATAGAAAAATAGAGAATGACACAATGATATACCCTGGGGAAAACCTTTCGGTAAAAAACCCTAGCACTCCAAAACCTGCACAATGTATTATCTTCAACACAAAGATTACAATACACTTGCAATGCAAGTTCTTTCAGGAAATGAGAGACAAAGCCAACAAGACTTAAATTTGTTATATCTCTCCCATAGGAGCAGCATCATATATATAGACTCCTCTGGACCCAAAAATAGGCACAACCACCAAGACCCATGCACAATGCCACATGTACACAGTTGTTACATGCAATCCCAAGAATAGGCGTCCATGCCTAGAATAGACTATGACAGCTTGTCATAGAATCCGCCAAAAATAATGGTCACAAGAGAAGTGTAAGAGAATCTGTCATACCAACATATTTTTGGCATATTCTCTTACACACACCAACCACTTCTTCTTGGTTTCCCAAATAGGCCCAAGTCATAAGATGCTCTTACACCTATCATAGCACAT
The DNA here is from genome assembly GCA_027943335.1 of Chamaecyparis obtusa. NCBI lineage: Eukaryota > Viridiplantae > Streptophyta > Pinopsida > Cupressales > Cupressaceae > Chamaecyparis > Chamaecyparis obtusa. The sequence continues at coordinate 190,182 of BSBK01001979.1, forward strand.
TCCTTAAATAGTTCTTACGCATCATAGGAATCCATCATGACCATTTCAGTCATGATCTCCTTACGCACAAGATGCCGACACATCAAGTGGAGTGACACATCAACATGCCAACTAGACATGTACAGTCACACTTTATTTGTAAAAAATACATTTACAAAACAAATAATAAGAATAGGAATTATCCAAGGTTGAGACACCTTATTCCTAACAATCAGGGAGCTGTATCTGTCAATTCAGAGGGCAGTGATAAAAGACTTACACTAACCCATTTGTTGGTGGACATCCTTTTGTTCTCTCACTTTGGGTGTATAGAGAGTCAAAGATTGAAAATCTTAAGAGAGGACAAACTATTAACCAACAAAGTGAAAACAAGACATAAGTTGAAAACGCAATGGCTTAAGGTTCCTAGAGTTGAAACTGTGCTTTGATACCAAAATGTCATGCCCAAAATTAGGGCAAAACATATAAAATAATTTTTTTTAAAAGGACACTAACTATAAGGTTACATACTAAGGTGCACTAATATTCTAGAAACAAAACACCAACCAATACAGTTAACTTACAAGGGAATTCGTGGCACATGCTGGCTTGCCGACATCTCCTATACGTTAGGTACACTAGTTTGATGAAACCCCTAACTAGGGTTAATCATAAAGAGATTACGAGGGAGAAATCCCTAAAAAAATAACTTCATAATTAAGACAATAATGCTTCATTTAAATAGATTAACATTAAAATAAGGTCGCCATTATTAATTCAATAATAATTATTAGAGGGGTTACTATCTTACCTAGGTCCCACATAGGGATTATAAGATTCCTTACCTAATAAAAAAAACAAATGTCCAAGATAAATAATAGTGCGTTGATATATAAGGGTCAATTAAGTCAATAACTTACGTTATCAAATAATACAAAAAATCCAACAACACAATCTTTAATTAAATTATAAATAAATAAATACAAGAAGGGACCTAAAATTAACACTCATAACAAAAGATCTTAAAATAAAAACAACTAAATAATATCTTATCCCAAAAATCAAATCAAATCCCTGATAATAGGGGAACTTTAAAATCTAAAAGGAAAAAGTAAATAATAAAAGAAATAATTAATAAAAGAAATATAAGTTTAAAGAATTAAAAGAGGAAATAGGGTTCACATAAATAAATACTCATTGTCTTATTCAAAGTAAATCAAATTTCAAAATAAAAATAGGAAATCTCCTTATGGCTCCTTGGCCAACCCTAACCCTAATTCAAAATTAGGGTTTGGACCAAAATAAAACTTGGCCCGAAACCCTAATTTCATTGTTGAAGGGTTTGCAAGTTGGGCCAAGGGCCATGGAGATGATGAACTCAAAAGTGAGTATACACCCAAGTATACATAGGTGCATATATATACAAGTGTGTATATAGCCCTATGTATTCTTGAGCATATACAAGAGGGTTACAACAAAGGATGGATCCAGATCTCCCAAGCAACCCAAAGAATCATGGGCCACAAGGTAAAATATTTGCATGCATTTTTGAAACAACATTTAGGATTAGATTGTTTCTTATAATTTCAGATTGGTAAAACCCTATGTTATCTCAAAGGTGCATTGGAAAATCAAGTAAATGAATCTCTATGTATATTCCAGTTATACAACAGAGGATTCATCACTATGATAATGCAAAACAATTATAATCTCTGTTGCAGGGTACATATCGGGGGTTCTATTTAAATTCCAAAATAAGTTTCCCAGTAGATTAAAATCTGGTTGATGTTTACCGATGATTAAAATTTGTTAAATTTGCAGGCCCCCAAATATATTTCATTTTTCCTTCTTGTCTGGCATCAATATTATTTAGTCTCTTTAATGTTTACTAGAAACTAAATGTTTGTACTAAGTTTGTATTTATTAGTACAAAATAAGTTCTATTTAAATAAAGAGATTTACATACATAAAATAAAATATTTAAACTTTAATATTTAAGGTTTAAGGAAGGAAATATTTAAACCTTAATACAAAGAAAAATATAAAAAAATAAATAAATTTTATGCAATAAAGAAAAAAATGCCGTAAGGCATTTGGGGTTCGTAGTTCCCCCCGACTGCTAGTGGCAATAGCCTTACCATAGCTTTCAGCGGCCATTACCATTGGTGGCAGTGGCAAGGTCATTGCTGCAGTGGCTTAGCAGCTGGAGGTAGTGGCAATGCCACTGACCATCATGGCCTTGGCCACTGGCGGTAGTGGCATTGCCATTGTCCTTCAAGACTGTTGCCACTCGCGGCAGTGCATTAGCCATTGTGAGCGAGGGTCAGCCCTACTTAGGGTTAGCAAAAAAATTTGTTTCAAAAGTTTTTTTTTTGTTACAATAAAATATATGTAATGTATTAATACATATATATAGTAATATATATATATGTGTATTAATATGATTACCGATATTTATTAAATGAGAAACATGAAGAGTAATAAGCATAATCAAGGGCATTTTATATATTAAATATTTATATGTTAATATATTTGTAATTATATTAACATATAGATATCTATATATATATATATAAATATATACATTTAAATATATAGCCACTTCATCTATATTTTAATAATATATATATTGTATCATCTTAAAATGGAAGCACTTCTATGTTAAGAGCATTTAGTCCTCTGAGTAAGTGGTTTGGGGTCATGTCGAATGCCTTGTATTGGTCTTTTCTTGGATCAGGCTCTTTCCCCTTTTTCCACTTCTTTTCTGCATAGTTCTGGCATCTTAAACTAAAATTCTGAGATTCTTGACTTTTTGGTCAAGGGTGACATTTTTGGGTCAAGGACTACCTCGACCCTGACCTAGGGTGGGGACTACCTCAACCCTAACCTAGGGTGGGGAATACCTCAACCCTGAACTAGGGAGGGGACTACCTCATCCTTGACCTAGGGTGGGGACTACCTCGTCCTTGACCCCAGGTGCAAATTTCAAGTTTCCATGATTTTTGGATGTCAAGTTTTGAAAAGAATTGTTTTTCCACTTCCAGGCTGACTGTTTTGGTCTCCAAAATAGTAAACTCTTAATTATATTTAATCTAGGTCTATTTCTAAAGGGTTGAGGCCTAATTGGAATTTAATTCCCCAAGGTGGCCTCTCTAAAGGATTGTGCCCTAGATCACTATAAAAGGAAGCCTTCCTCTCTCATTTTATCCATCAAGTTTGCATATCTCATTTCATAATCTCTCAAGAAAGATCAAGCAAGAATTTCATCAAAAATTTTCAAGGAAGCATTCAAGTCTTCTTCTTCATTCAATTTCTCCATTGAAGATCAAGGATTCAAGCACTCAAGCCTTTGAAGGGATTTGGATCAAGCATTCAAGATTCATCATTCAAACCCTAGATCTATCCATCATGGTGGTGTGATCTTCCTTCAAGATCCTTTGTTCATTTTCAAGATCCATTCATTCTTCCCTCAATGTGGATTCCAAGCATACAATCATGGAGGTTTAGAGCTACATTTGTTAGTGTTGATTCCAAGCTTTCATATTAACTGAATAGAAGTGATTTGGAATCACCTCTATTTGTGTATGTGTGTGGGGAAAATTTAAGATTCACTCCTAAATCCAAATTCCCAAAAGGAGAGATCCAATTTGATCAACCAAGAGGTTAATATACAATTGAATCAATCTATGAAGAATATAAAAAAGAGAGAGAAACCCTATACTTCCCTATAGTTGGATTAATAACTGAAATCTGAAATAATTGAAGTGCAAATACTAACCTTGAATTAGGGCAGATCTAGAAAATGCTGAATTCTGGCTTCTGTATGAAATTTTTGAAGATTTCGTCACTTGTCTTGGACTGGAAATGTCAAGGCGGACAAAACCCAGAAATCTTTTCTCCAAATTCACACAGGTTGACTTTGACCTTTTAAAAGGTCAAAGACCACATTATTTATTTGAAGTCTGATTCCGATTCTCTTCACAGATCCTGAAAGATTGCTGAAAAGGGTATCTGAATTTGCTCTCAGATCTGAGATTCCACATCTGTACCTACAAGAAAAATGGTTTTGTTGTTTGTTTGGCGGGGTTTGCCTTGGTCAAACCCTGGTTTGGAATCAACCTTAATATTGAAATTGAAATAGGAGAATGCTAGCAAGTAGTAGAAATGAATCTAACAATGAAGTTATGCAATTCAATAGATATGCTAATGTATTTGGAATGTAATCAAATATATTGATATGAAACCTTGAACATAACATAATCAAACCTCCATGATTGTATGCTTGAAATCCACCTTGAGGAAACAATGATATGGATCTTGAAGATGAACAAAGGATCTTGAAGGAAGATCACACCACCATGGTGGCTAGATCTAGGGTTTGAATGATAGATCTTGAATTCTTGAGCCAAATCCCTTCAATAGCTTGAATGCTTAAATCCTTGATCTTTAATGGAGAACTTGGATAAAGAAGAAGACTTGAATACTTGAATGAACGCTTGCTTGATCACCTTGAGAACTTGAGAGCTTGATTGCTTGGATGAGATATGAAAATGAGAGAGGAAGGCCTCCTCCTCTAGGGCACACTCCTCTAGATGGGCCACCTTGAATAATTAAATCCCAATTAGGTCATCACCTTTAGAAAATATACCTTGATTAAATACCATTAAAGGATTTACCATTTCGGAGCCCGAACAGCCGACCCAGAAATGGGAAATAACTTTCTTGAAAGATAAATTACCAGTAGATGAAACTTTGAAATTCTGGCAGGAAGAGGTCAGGGTCGAGGTCGACTTTAACCTCAAACCCTAACTTTGTCAGGTTCTGCAACAGGAGTTCCAAGGGTGCCAGAAACTTGGAAATTGATGTCAGATCAGGACCCAGTGTCTAGAATAGATAAAAAATCCTTGGAATGATACGATGAAGGACTAGGAGGTCTCATTTCTAAACCCTACCTAGAAAATGGAGCCATGGAAAGAGGAAAATTAGGAAAGTCCTTAAGACCTTAACCCTAATTTCACCTAGAATGCAAAAATCAAGTGTAGAGAAGAAGTGGAAGACAAGGGAGAATGCAAAGATGCCAATCATGACCCTGAACCACTTACTCAGAGGGCTAAATGCTCTTAACATGGAAGTTCTTCCATTTTAAGATGATACATTAAGCCCCCACTTTAGCAAGAGTATGGATTCAATGCAAACTCTTGGTAAAGGAGAAGAGAGAAGAGATCCCAGTGGATTCAAAATGAGATAAAATAACACTTAGCTAAAGACACAAGCCCCTAGACCAAGGATTCTAACTCAACATACATACATGAGAGTACAAAAAAGAATAAGGGTTAGTACAAAACAAACCCAAATCAATTAGCACAAGAAACCTTGCTAAGAAATATTTCTCATACCAATAACATATTTGGAAAGCTATCATAACAACATAAATGATTAAATAAGAAAGACAAGAGCAACACTATAGAGAACATAGCTTCATGATCCAGTCCTACTAGCATGAAAGTGAAAAGAGAGAAAAGAGAAAGTGATTACCTCACTCGGTAAGATGCCCACCTTACTGTGAATCACCCTAGAGGGAGAGCCCAATAGGTTCACCCATAAACTGTGCTTGCAATTTTAATGCGTCTTCTGATGGCTTTTGGAATATCCATAGATCCACCTTCTTGTATCACTATGAATATGAAATGCATGTCTTCCCAAGATTTAGCAACTTATGTGTGTTACCTTCAAAAGATTTAGCATACAGGTGCGTGTCCTTTCAGGATTTAGCAACTTATGTGCATTACCTTCCAAGATTTAGCATGTAAAAATTAAAAACTATAGTACAAGGGAGGCCCTATATATGCCCCCCTCCCTAATATGGAAAAAACATACTATTTTGTCATGTTAAGGAGAGAAAGAACAAGGATAAAGCCTTCTTCAGCATCAAGACAATATCCATAGAGAACACCCAGTCCAAGCCAAGAAGGCACAACTCCTATGAGGCCATGGAAGGGACGAATGTAAAAGATATCATGCAAGAAGTGAAAAGAAAATAACCCTTAATGAGAGATAGCACACTATTTAGTTTCCAAGGTGAGAGATGTATCAACCATGGAAACCCAATGTCAAACAACAAATAAGGTTTGTATAAAGGACATAGGTCTACAAATGAAAACAATAATGTTCATGTATGATTGGATATCACATAATAGATAGATACTACTTAACCAAGGAAAGAGGTGAATCCCTAGAAAAGAAGAGAATACCATATGAAATAACAATGCATAGATTTGAATAAGATAGAAAAACATACCAAGCCTCCAAGGCTAAAGTACTTCTACCAAACTCACAACCTGTATTTGTGACTCCATGTGTGAATGTTTGAAGATAGAAAAGAAGGATAAGGCATCTTTTCCCCCGAAGTGTAGGAACAAAGATGGAAGAGGATACCTACTTCACAAAGCAAGGAGATATCCTGTTTATAAAAATGTATAGTATATCCTTAGCGAGTGATATTGACCGCTACATCCAAGAGTATATATAATCATGAGAAGGATATGTCACTAATGGAAAAGGACCCTCAATGAAAAAGATCTTATCACCAAGATCTCCACCAAAGTAGAGTGCATTTAGATAAGATATCATCTTTCAAAAGGTGGGAACAAAGATTCAATCATCAAGCCGCCTATGAAGAAGAGCAAGAGGAATCTTTGGAATGAGGGAAACAACTGTAACACTAAAGCAAGGGTGAGAGTTTATAAAGAACATAATTTGCAACATAGAGAAGAAGTGATGACCTAGGACAACAACTTCTCATGTAAGAAGGTTATCCATAGTCAAAATATCTATCCATATGATGAAATAATATTGCAATATAAGCAAATACCACTAAGCTAAGGAAAGAATTTCCCCTAGAAAAAGAGAAAGAAGGAAGAACCTTGCCCCCCAAGGGATGAAAGACAAGGGATATTTTTACAAAACATATGTCCTAGAAAAGATTTCCTAAGAAGAAAATATAATTCCTAGGAATGGATAAAAACATCATGCAAGCCTATGGAAGAAGGAAACATAAAGAATACCAATTAAATCTTAATAAAAAGACCTAATGGATCCTAAAAGACTAGATAAAATGATGGCTCTTGCCCCCTAGTCATGAGACAAGAGGAGATGAACATTTACTCTAGCTCTAATGGAGGGGAATCCCCTATATCTAAATTATGAAGAAGTTGTAAGATGACACAAGAAAAAGATATAATACCACGCGCAACCCTATCCCTAACATATAATTTGAAGTTGTTACAATCGGCAAGAAAATGAGTATTATGATAGTGGAAAGGACATTTTAATTTGTACAAAGCATCAATAGGCATAGGTCTAACTCTTTCCTTCTTAGAATTCATTAACTCCACATATACTGTCTTAGCAATTTCTTGACGAGTGTTAGGATTATCCATTAGAGATGTAGAGAGATGAACATTAAGCAGATCCACACCACTTAACTTGACTTGAGATTTAGAAGTTCCGACACCACTCATATCTAGTTTAGGAGGTATAGTAATGGGAAATTTAATACCATGTTGATTAACTCCTAACCCTAAACCTTTATAGCCTTATTTATTCACCATATTATATCCAGTAGTGTACATATCATGCAAAGCTTCTACAGGAGGTGATTGTTTATCATGTTCATGAGTAAAGGTCATATAAGGTGGGATAATAGGTTTGGAAGAAGTTTCTTTATCATGTCCTTGAATATCATCTTGAACAAGAGGAGGAGGTAAATCAAAGAAATCGTGCACATCCGCATCCTGCACTATAGCTTGAATCCCATCATAAGTACGGGAAGAGCGAGGATCAACAGATGGAGATTTAGGTATCAAAATTAGAAGATTAGGATGAAGAGTAGGATGAAGATTAGGAAGATTAGGAGAAGGTGTATCATCTACCAAATTCTTCACATAATACAAAAGATGAATAAGGCTACCACATAAATCCCTAAGAAAAGTTTTAAATGTAGGTAGACTAGTATCAGTCAACTTCACAAAAGCATAAGCAAGAGAAAAGTGAAGGGTCATCAATGTTATGAAATGAATAATACCCTCATAAACATCATATGCATTATAAATAGATGCTAGAAGAAGAGTAATAACAAACATGATTATGCAACAAAACATCTTAACAATCTTCATGATAAAAATGCAAGAAATATGTTTTTTTATTTTATGCAATATATAGATTTTTTTTTTGAATTTTTGAAGTATAGATGCAAGAGAAAAATGTAAATCTAACACCAAAAAGAAAGAGAGTAAGCTAATCAAGTTCACCAAAATGAATAGAAGTGATTTGGAATCACCTCTATTTGTGTATGTGTGTGGGGAAAATGTAAGATTCACTCCTAAATCCAAATTCCCAAAAGGAGAGATCCAATTTGATCAACCAAGAGGTTAATACACAATTGAATCAATCTATGAAGAATATGAAAAAGAGAGAGAAACCCTATACTTCCCTATTGTTGGATTAATAATTGAAATCTAAAATAATTGAAGTGCAAACACTAACCTTGAATTAGGGCAGATCTGGAAAATGGTGAATTTTGGCTTTTGTATGAACTTTCTGAAGATTCCATCACCTATTCTGGATCGAAAATGTCAAGGCAGACAAAACCCAAAAATATTTTCTCCAAATTCACACAGGTCAACTTTGACCTTTTAAAAGGTCAAAGACCACATTATTTATTTGAAGTCCAATTCTGATTCTGTTCGTAGATCCTGAAAGATTACCGAAAAGGGTATCGAAATTCGCTCTCAAATCTGAGATTCCACACCTATACTTGCAAGAAAAATGGTTTTGTTGCTTGTTTGGGGGGGTTTGCCTTGGTCAAACCCTGGTTTGGAATCAACCTTAATATTGAAATTGAAATAGGAGAATGCTAGCAAGTAGTAGAAATTAATCTAACAATGAAGTTATGCAATTCAATAGATATGCTAATGTATTTGGAATGTAATTGAATATATTGATATGAAAGCTTGAACATAACATAATCAAACCTCCATGATTGTATGCTTGAAATCCACCTTGAGGAAACAATGATATGGATCTTGAAGATGAACAAAGGATCTTGAAGGAAGATCACACCACCATGGTGGCTAGATCTAGGGTTTGAATGATAGATCTTGAATTCTTGAGCCAAATCCCTTCAATAGCTTGAATGCTTAAATCCTTGATCTTTAATGGAGAAATTGGATAAAGAAGAAGACTTGAATACTTGAAAAAAAGAATAAGAGTTATGATGGTGAAAACCATTGTGTGGCGGTGTTAGAACCAAAAAAAGTAAAAATAAAGGACGTATCCAAGGGTGAAAACCTCTCTGAGGTAGTACCTAAGGATGAGGTACTTGATCATCTCCCAAGTTACTTTCAAGATAGATCTTCAGTGCTTATTGGGCCTACACAGCTAGTTAACTTGAATACACAGGAGGCTCCACAAATAGTGCATTTAGCTCGCTCTCTATCAACACAGGAAAAAGAAGCATATACCAAGTTCCTACAGACCAAGAAGATCAATTTTTCTTGGACTTACTCAGACACCCCAGGGTTGGACACTAGTCTCATTATGCATCACTTTTTCATAGCTCCAGGTATAACCCCAAAAAAATGGAAATTAAGGAAAATGCATCCTCACATAGCTCTTCTTGTCAAAGTTGGATTAGAAAAACTCCTCAATGCAAGATTTATAAGAGCCATTGATTATGCCAAATGGATATCCAATATTGTACCAATTTCAAAACATGACAAGTCCATTCGTGTCTACACAGATTTTAGAGATCTTAATAAAGCATGCCCAAAGGATGATTTTCCACTTCCAAATATAGACATGATAGTGGACATGACCGCAGGCTATGAGATCTATTCTTTGATGGACAATTTTTCTGGGTATAATCAAATCAAAATAGCTCTTGAAGATCAGGAAAAGACTGCATTCACTTGCGCATGGGGAACCTATTGCTAGAATGTCATGCCATTTGGATTAAAAAATGTAGGAGCTACTTATCAAAGAGCTATGACTACTATCTTCCATGACATGATGCATAAGAATATGGAAGATTATGTGGATGACACCTTGGAAAAATCTAAAAAAAGGGATACACAACTAGGAGATTTGGAAGTCATTCTAGATCGTATGGAATAGTTTCAATTAAGATTAAATCCTAAAAAGTGTGCATTTGGAGTCACCTCTAGAAAACTCCTAGGATTTATCATTTTAGCCAAGGGAATAGAGGTGGACCCAAAGAAAGTTCAAGAAATATTAGATATGCCACCTCGCAAAAACATCAGCCAAATGAGGAATCTTTAAGGATGCCTTCAATCTATAAGGAGGTTTATTTCACAACTGGCTGATAAAGCTCAACCCTTTAATAAGACTTTACACAAAGGGGTTAAATGTGTCTAGAATGAATATTTTCAGCAAAGCATGTACCAAATCAGGCAATACTTGGCCAATCCTCCAATCTTAATGCCTCCTATCCCAGGAAAACCACTCATATTGTATGTGTTAGCAACAGAATCTTCCCTGGGGGCATTATTGGCTCAACTTGATGATACTGGAAAAGAAAGAGCTATATACTACATAAACTGTACTCTGGTGTCATATGAGGTTAATTACACTAGTATTGAAAAATCTTGCTTTATAGTGGTGTTTGCTTCCCAAAAGTTGTGGCATTACATGCTTGCACATACAATACACCTCATTGCAAAAATTGATCCTCTCAAATATTTTCTTGGTAAGCCTACTCTCACAGGTAGACTTGCTAAGTGGATGATGATCTTATTAGAATTTGACATAGAGTATGTTGAGCATAAGGATATAAAAGGATAAGCCATTGCAGACCAATTGGCTGATTTTCCAGTTTGAGACAAAGCACCAATTCAAGTTGAGTTTCCAAATGAGCACATAATGTACATGACTACAAGAACATGGAAGATGTTCTTTGATGGCTCTTTCATGCTAAATGGTTCAAGTGCAGGAGTTTTGTTTGTTTCTCCTCATGGGTACACAATTCCTAATTCCTACAAAATATTGTTCCCATGCACAAATAACATTGCTGAGTATGAGGCCTTGACAAATGGACTAAAAATGGCTATAGAGTAGAGAATCACAGAGCTTCATATTTATGGGGATTTGCAATTAATAGTCAACCATGTTAATGAAGAATACCAAACCAAAGATGAAAAATTGGTACCCTACAAGAAAATGGTTGATTCATTGTGATGATATTTCAACTTTGTTACATTTCAACAAATCCCTAGTGTAGAGAATAAATCAGCTAATGCTATGGCTACATTGGCTTCACTTCTTTAGCTAGAACAACATGAATCTAGATTCAAATTCCTGGTGGAAGAGCTATGCTACCCTATCTATGACTCCCAAGAAAGCCAAGTTGTTTGTACCCTTATTGGCCATGAGTCATCCCACTATGGTGCCATTTACTCATACCTCTATGATGGTACTATCCCCAAAACCTTCAATCATTTTGAACGAAGAAACTTAACCCGAAATGCCTCTCACCACACTCTTATCTCTAGTGATCTGTATAGGAGGGGTTTAGATGGGACACTTCTTAGGTGTTTAGAAAAGGATGAGTCCAACCAAGCATTAGCTGACATTCATGAGGGCATTTGTGGAGGACATTCTAATGGTCTTGCCATGGCTCAAAGGTTGGTTAGGGTGGGGTACTATTGGCCTACCATGCAAATAGATGTAGTAGCTTTTGCTAAATCTTGTGAAAAGTGTCAGAAACAGAGTAACCTGATACATGCTCTAGGCAGGGAGCATATTCCTTCTATTTCTCATTGGCCATTTCAGTGTTGGGCCTTTGACCTTGTTGGGAAGATTTATCCCAACTCATCAAGTAGACACAAATTCATTATCACTACTACTGATTACTTTACCAAATGGGTAGAAGTTGTCCCACTTTCTGTTGCCTCAGGCAAGATAGTTTCTCTATTTATTTTGAACCATATCATCTGTCGATATGGAGTGCCTTCTAAAATAATAACTGACAATGGAGGTCAGTTTAAAAACAAGGACCTTAAACATCTCTGCAAGAAATTCAAGATAAAATAGCATTGGTCCTCCATTTCCTTCCCGCAAGGAAATGGACAAGCAGAGGCTTCGAATAAGACCATTCTCAAAATCCTCCATAGAATAGTTCACAAGAATGGTAGAGATTGGCACCTACAGATAAATCCAGCCTTATGGGCTTATAGAATGAGTATTCATACTCCAACATGGGCTACTCCTTTTTCCCTCACTTATGGTGTTGAAGTAGTGTTACCTTTAGAGGTGGAGATTCCTTCACTTAGAGTTTCCCTTAAAGGTTTAGTGACAAATGAAGACTACCATGCCACGAGACTTCAAGAACTGAAACTTCTAGATGAAAATCATAAAGTATCTTTTGATCACATGAGAGTTTACCAAAAGTGTATGTCCAAAGCATTCAACAAGAAGATTTTCCCTAGAGAATTTCAAGTGGGGGATCTTGTCCTACGAGAAAACCCCAAGAACCAACAACATAGAGAGAAAAAGGGCAAATTCAAACCTAATTGGCTTGGAGCATACATCATTACTGCAGCTTTTTGTATAGGTGCCTATTTACTATCTGATCTAGAGGGAGAGCAGCTCCCTGATCCTATCAATGTCTTGCACCTCAAGAAGTTCTATCCATGATTCCTATTCTATCTAGGGGCATCCTTTGTACATATCCTAGTGATCCTAAAAAAAATTCCAAAAAAAATCATATATGATGCTGAAAAAATCCTAAAAAGCATATAAAGTCCTAAAAAAATACAAAAAAATCAAAAAATTAAAAAAAATTTTAAAAAATTAAAAAAGTACCTTTGTGAAAACTTGGAAACAGGCGCCTTCGTAGCAAAAATACAAAAAAATTGAAAAAATCAAAAAATCTGTCAAGTGGTGAAAACTTGGAAACAGGTGCTACTTGAGGCCTTTCCACCCTTGTCTTTTAGCATGCATCCTCGACACTTAGCCTTTCTCCATCATGCCTTGACCTTGTTGTGTTGGTTTGGAATTGGTCTTTGTCTTTGTCTAGGGGGAATAATTGTGTTAGCTTTGGTCTCTAGGATGCGTTCATCTTTAGGACATCATGCCAACGGTGTTTTTCAACACCACCCCAAATGGTGTTTTTTAACACTACCCTAGCGTCAAGTGTTTCTCAACACTTATTAGATATCTTACCCGTAGTCTAGCATTATATGGTATTTCTCATTCATAGATGTGATACTCAAAGTTTGACCCACTGAGACTTGTTTGACTTTATTTCTTTGTGTGTTATCTATGATGATTACGTTGATGAGTGTTATCTCCCTAAGAGTTTTTGATGATGCCGAGCTAGAAGACTAGGGGCATGAGGACATGTTTTATTGCTTTTTCTGCTTGTGGGTATATTTTTTTGGTCCTAACTATCATTAGCATTTATGCTTGTTCCACTTGACATTGGGATCTACAAAGGTATTATCCTTGACTATTTTTGCAAGTGCATACTTCTAGCCATCTTGACTTTCCGTGTGTCTCGATGTGAGTATAATCTTGCTATATTAAACTTAGGTAATCTCATTGCACTAGTCATCTTGACCTATATGTCTTTGGTGCCTAGGTGGGATTCCCACATATCTATCTGATATAAATCATATTCAGATTCACATAGTTATGCTAGTGTGTATTGTATGATCTTATGACGCTACCAATAATGCTCGATGATGATTATTAGAGTCTAACAGATTTGTGACCTTGCAAGTAAACCACTTTTCATGTAGCTTGCATTTTTAGACTTCATGTTAATTTGCATTGTAGGCTGCATTATGCATTTGAGAGAGTTTTTCCTTCATCTTTCTTTTGGACTTTTAATCAACTGCGATCACATTTTGGTCTTCATTTCCTTATCTTCTTTCATGATCTCAATCAAAATTCTCTATCTTAAATAGTTGATTGATTTTGGGGCATTTCTCTTTCTTGAGGCAAAATTTCTCTTTCTTCTCTCCATTTCTTTTCACCTCTTCCAAACTTCTATCTTCCATTAGCTTTCACCCCACTTCTTTTCTTCTAATTTAGCCTTGGGGCATCATCTTTCATGTTTGATGATTCACCTTGGTTCTATGATCCTTATATCTTTCATCTTACATCAAGAGCCTTATCTTTAGTGATTTGATCAAATTTATCAATTTGTTGTTTCTCCTCCATCTCATTTTGATTTCGATTCCTATGGGGCAGTACCTATCAACTTTAATCTTTGATTCAGCTTATCAATCAACTTTGCTTGAGATTCTTATCTCTTCTTTGAGACTTGATCATCACCTAGCTATATAGGTGTTGGTCTTGTCTTTCATCTTATCTTTGTCAGCTTATGCTTATACTTGTCCTGATATGTTCCCATCCGTCGAACACATGTCTGGATTGTTTTGTGATCCCAAATCGATCTCACATTTAAATTCCACTCTTTGACTACATGTGATCCCAAATCGATCTCACATTAGTCAAAGAGGGGCAAATGTATGCACCCTAAAATGGTTGCCTAGACTTTGGGCCCCCATTCAGCAATTTATCAAATCCCTAAATCAATATTTTCAAAAATCAACATTTTCCAATAATATCAATTTCCTTGATCAAATCTTGGTTTATCATTTTTTATTTTTTTTTCTATGGGCTAACCATTTTATCCTAAGTCTTTATTTATTTAAAAGGAATTTCCTCCCCTTTTATTAAATAAAAAGCCCCCACTTTTCCTCTTATCCTAAGTTGCACAAATAAAGCATTATTCTTATTTTATAAAAAGAAGAAAAGCATTTTTTGTCTCATATGGACACAAAAGTCAACTCTTATTTTCTCATTGGAGGATATTTGTGCACATGGATTGCTCCTCTTTCAAGCTCCACCCTTGATTAAATCTTTTGCCTCTTAATCTCCATGGTCCATTCCTTTTCAATTCCTTTAAAAGGAGAGCTCTTTTCTCATTCTTAGATCTGAAATTTTGATACTAATCTTATGCTGCAAGATTTCTTGGAGACTTTGGAGCTTTTGGAGATCATTTCTTGCATTCTAGTTTCATTTCTTGCATCATATCTTTCATGGCATCTAGCTTAGTTTCCTTTATGCTTTAGATTAGCTCACATAGCTTAATTAGCAAGGGTTTGTAATACTTTCCTTTTGTAGCTTAGCTTGCATCTTCATTCTTAGCATTGTTGCATTGCATTGCATTCTCATTGTTGATTCTTGAGGATATTGGCATTCTTGCCCTTGTCTCTTTGAATCTCCCATTGTGTGGTTTACTAGAAAGGTTGCATGCTTCAATAGCTCTAGCTAAGAGCACCATCAACATCCTTGTGACTCCATACCAAAGGAGATCTAGGTCACTTTCTCAAGGTTTCCCATTCATGGATTCCCTTGCAAGTAATGACTTAGAGAAGTGCACTATTTAGTGTGTAAAGCAGCCCGCGAGCCATCAAGACATTTCCTCATGAAATTATCATAAACAGGGAGTACCACATAGTGAATATCAACAACAAAACAAATAAAGAGAGATCAAACACTTCACACAATCCCTTGAAGGTAATAGCAACGATGCCCTAGCTCTCAAAGCTTGCGGATCATCAAGCATTCCAAATAAAAAGATGTAAAAAATGCTAGTATTAAATAGTGAGCTCATGAACAATGTATGATGCCCTAGCTTGTAGCCCATGAGCCATCAAGACATTTCCTCATGAAATGATCATAAATGGGGAGTACCACGTAGTGAATATCAATAGCAAAACAAATAAAGAGAGCTCAAACACTTCACAATATATCTTGTTTTATAAGATTTTTTATTTTTTTAAAGCCAAAGTGGTGTAGCCACCATAATTATATTTATAAACTGATTCAAAAGACTCGTCCATGGAAGAATTAGGAAGAAATCTCAGATTCATTGTCATATACATGGTATATAAAATTACAATATTTTTATGCAGATGATTTTCCATTGAAAACCCGCTACAACCCTAAGAACTGTTCAGACAATATCCCATCTCCAACAGTTAATGGAAAATGACTTACAAAATGTCGACCCACATCTAGGTATAGCCAAATTTGGAAGAAAACTATAGATGCCAAAGTCAAAATATTCAATACAACATAGCTTTGGCATTAATAACATCCCAAAAAACTTATTCAAAAAATGAATACTACTCAAAGCACCCATACACTAGATATCCATGTCATCTGATATGCTGCCAAGAATAGGGAGGACTGCTGGAAGAGACGGGAGTCAAACAGGAGACACTAAACAAACCACCAACCGGTGCAAGTCATAGTCATCATGAATTTCTTCAGAGACCTGAAGCAAATGAGGAACATTTCCCACCACCGAACTTGTAGGATGAACATTAAGGTCGGGGACACATGATGGAATTCTCGAAGCTTGACCACTGGCAGAGGGCTGGAGCAAATTGCAGGAGCAAGGAAGTGGACAGTTAGGAAACTCTAGGATATCTAGTAGAGTATTTACATGAGATTTGACTCAGGCCACCATATGAAACCCCAGCCTCCAGCCTGAAATGCAGAGAGCATTTTTTGCAAATCTAGCATCTTGCACACATAGCGAGCATTTGATACTCTCATAAAGAAGGAAGCAGTCATGATTTGTGAGCAAATCTTGTTGAGAAAATAAACTGCCAACTAGTGCCAAAACCTCCCAGAGATCATACTGTTGCACAACCCGCATTAATGCATTGTCTTGTAAAAAATTGGGGTTAACCACTTTGTTTTCCAAAGACGACACCAAAGACACTGATTGGGAAAGGTCCAATGCATTAGACAAGAAAATGGCAACAACCTATGAAGGGAAAATGATATGTCGCCAATGTGAGGCAAATATTTCTTCCCCAACGACCGCCTGGACTGCTACCCTGATTGCATGTGAATGGCATATGAACATAGAGGAAAATGAGACCTCATCAATGTGTGCCGGCAGAGCCTCCTCTAAATGCCCAATTCGCAACCTAATTCTGAAGTTTCGTGGCATGATTTCATAGTGGTGTCTACCAATTATTATTATATATATAATAATAATTATAAGATTTTATTAAGACTAAATATAGATTTATTATTCATTTTAAATTTTACAAAGTGTGGAAGGTTTTTTTTCTCTCCTTAAATGCTTGTGCTTCCTATGTTGAAAAGGATGAAATCGTATCTCTTTAGTTTTTGCATTAATGTACATGGAAGAAAGTAAACAAAAATGGTTATGTACTTAAAAGAATATGATTACATTGCTCTCATTATGTTAATGCATCTACTTAATACTTTAATCACAGTTATATGTAAATATATTAATAAACATATAAGCTCACTATATATATGTGCATTAATATACTACATATATTTAAATCATAGCAACTATAAATTAAAATATAACTGATTTAAAACTAAGTAGGTTCTTTTTAAAGAAAAAGTAATGCTATGTATTGGTCCTAAATATATATATTATTATATATATCATTCCAAATATATATAATAATAATATATTTGTTACTTACAAAATTAAGATAGCATTATATCCTGGTACCTTCTGTTGGTACAGATTTTAAAAATATTAATAATCACATATATTATTGTATATATATATATATATATATATATATATATATATATATTAACTTTTATCACACCTTATGAATTTATTGATTATTAATAAAATTTAATAAAATGTTACTTTCGAAACCCTAGCACGGGGATTTCTGTGGATGCCCTATTCATTAGCGGTATTGGCCGCTATGAACAATGGCATCACCATTAGTCTCAGCAGTTATGGTCGCTGCAACAATGTTGGTGACACTACCGCATGCGGTCTTGGCCACTACAAGCAGTGCCCGCGCACTGTCACTGAGCCCTTATGTCATTGCGTGACTAGTCAGAGAACCGGCCATGAGCAGTTAGTGGCCCCTTCCTAGAATCTCATTTTTTCCTTGTTTTTATCATTTATTCAATATGCATCTCAATTATTAAGATATCCCTCCCACATGCGCATCAGCTAGGGATAAATGTGAGCTTCAAAGTAAAAACAAACATAATCACTGAAACTATTTCATTAAAATATATATATATATAAAACTATATACTTAATCATATTAAAAAGGAAACACTCAACTGCTTAAACCCTATATTTCTTTAAGATTATAAAGCAGGTTTGTATATTATTTCAAATGTATTGCAAATTTAATTTGTATATGTAGGTCAAGATATAACAGAGACTTATTGGTAAAATATGAGAGCATGTGAAGGACATATATTGTATCATGAACCCTGGATCCTATCCTTCTTCTAGCTATCCTGAAGCCTGGACCCTTGAGTTGTATATGCACAAGTACATATGATAGTATACACACATTGGATGTGTGTGCATACGTACATGTATACTTGAGAGTATACTCTGTTCCTTTCCCTTACTCTCAATCTTTGGCCAACATGCAAACCCAAGACAACCCAGAGGAAGAGAATCAAGAAAAGCTAGAGATTGGGGTTTTGGGCCATGTTTTATTTTGGCCCAAACCCTAATTTCATTTTAGGGTTTGGTTGACTTTTGGAGCATAACCTTTTGATTTATTTTATTCAAGTCATTGTAATATCGTATTCATTGAATTAGGCCAGTGGTTATTTATTTATGTGGACTTTAACTTTTTTCTCTCCTCTTTCAATTATTTAAAACTTGTAATTCTTAATATTAATTACTTTTGCCTTTAGATTTTCAAGTTCCCTATTATTAGGGATTTGATTTGATTTTTTTGAATAAGGTGATATTTAGATATTTTATTTCAAGATCATTCATTATGTGTGTGGATATTGGGTCCTTTATTTATTTAATTTTTTTTTATTAATTGAGTTGTGTGGGAGAATTTTTATTAATATAATTTCATATTTTGATAATGTCAACTATTGAATTATTTGACCCTTATAAATTAACGTGCTAATAATTCTAGTGGTCTTTAATTCTTTTGTTAGGGAGTTAATTAATCCCTAGGTGGGACCTAGGTAAGATCGTAGCCTCCAATAATTTTAATATTAAACAAATAATTGTGATATTATTTTAATGTTTAAAATCACTAAGTTGTGTGGGAATTATGTGTTAGAAAGTAAAGATCCCCAAGATAATTGAGAGGGGGGGGGTGAATTAGTTATCTGATAATTTATCCATTCAATAGCTTTAAACAATATAATCAATGTACTCATCAACCATAGAAAGATAATCATACACAATTGCACAATAACACAAGATATGTTGACTAGGGAACCTCTTGAAAAGAGTAAACCCCGATGGGAATGATGCCCACAAAATGATGCACTAATATGAAAGTTATTTGTTAGAAGATGGACCCTTTTAGGATTCTTATGAAATACATTCAGTACATATAAATCTCTGTTAGGAGATTTTGAATCCCTGTTAAAAGATTCTAACCCGGTTAAGAGTTTATGGAAGACAAAAGGACCCACTGCCCAAACAGCTTCAAGGCAAGATCTTTGAACCCACTGTCCAAAAGATCTTAGAATTATTCAATAGAATAATATGAAATATATTACCTCCTTCACACTATGCCAAAACTACACTCTCTGCTACACAAGATCACAATTCTAGATCTTTGTACTCACAAGTCTTCCTTCATCACTGAATTAGCTCTTTTCTTCACTTCATGCATATATTCGCATCTCACTCTTCATATTACACATTAAAATAAGGAAAACATTCCTTCTTATATACCAAACTCAAATAATTACAAATGAGTCGGTCCTTAATTACAAAATAATAAATTCTACATGCTACACACAGAATTCACATAAAACTGTCGGCTTCTAGTTACTGTAACTTTCTCCAAAAATATCCTCAAAGTTTATGTTGTGAACCACATCATTATTAATGAGTCTCCAACATCCCTTTAACTTAGCAAAATCAGATTCCATCCCAGCTAAGAGATATCCTCTGATTTCTGAACATCGCTACACAGAAACACTATCTAAACACTACTTTCACCAAAATGCTCATAACTCTTAAAAATGAATGAATTTCTTTTTGTGCTATTAACCATAGGTTAATAACACACCAAAGAACATACCATCAATTGTGGAAAAGCCAATCTGCAATAAAACATGTGTGCAAAACAAAATTGTACCTGCTTTCCTGCTAATATCCAGAATATCACTGTGTTGACATCAATGACAATCCAAGTCATGAATGCAACAACAACTGCTATAGAATGACTACCAAAACACTTTACATTCATTCCTAACAATCTCCCCCATTGGCATTGATGGCAACATAGATGAAAAACATCCAATGTTCCAAAAATCCAATACTACAACATCACTACAAAATATCAAATTAAATATTTCTTTGTTTTCCTATTCAGCTCTCTCATACAATCCACAATGTTTTTCATGTATATCTCTCCTCCATTCACATCAATGATAGAAATTCTATCACTAAGTCAACAATAACTTAATGTCAAAAGACACTTTTCAGAAGAATACAATAACAAGAGTCCTCATGACTCAGCTCATAAACTCCCCCATAGAGGAAGTTCCAACATCCAATCCAGAAGAAAGATAGGGCTCATATACCACTGGATGGATGCAATCATCTGCATCAATTCTCAAAAATAGGTTGGGGCATAACCCCAAGCATACCTCTCAAATACACAAATGTATCCTTAGGTAAAGACTTTGTAAATATATCTACTATCTGCTCCTTTGTACTTATGTACTCCAATCTTCTTTTTCTACAACATGATACTTGATCTCAATATGTTTAGTCTTAGAATGTAAAACAGGATTTTTTGACATACTCACTGTACTGGTGTTATCACAATGTATAACAACAGGCTCATCAAACTTTATTCTAATATCTTTCAACATCTGCTTCATCCAAATAATCTGATTACAATTATTTGCTGCTGCAACATATTCTACTTCTGCTGTGCTTTGTGAAGTACAATTCTACTTCTTACTGAGCCAAGAG
This sequence comes from Chamaecyparis obtusa, assembly GCA_027943335.1. Taxonomy (NCBI): domain Eukaryota; kingdom Viridiplantae; phylum Streptophyta; class Pinopsida; order Cupressales; family Cupressaceae; genus Chamaecyparis; species Chamaecyparis obtusa. The sequence continues at coordinate 211,201 of BSBK01001979.1, forward strand.
ACCAATTTACCTCCAAGAAAAAAGGCTTCACCACTGGTGCTTTTCTTGTAATCAATGATGCCTCCCCAATCTGCATCAGCATAGGCACATAAAGTAAAATCATCAAAATTCTCATACCATAATCCATAATCCATTGTTCCTTTCAGATATCTCAGTATCCTCTTTACTGCTGCATAATGTGATTCTCTAGGTTCTACTTGAAATATTTCTACAATCCCCACTGAATGTGCTATATCAGGTCTTGTATGTGTCAAGTACTGCAATCCTCCAATCATAGATCTTTACTTTTTCTGCTCAACTGCTGGTGTCTCATCTTTGCTAGATAACTTATGTCCAGTTACCATAGGTGTTCAAACAGGTTTAGAATCTTCCATTCCAAATCTTTTCAATAATTCATTTAAATACTTAGTCTAACTTATAAATATACCTTCCTTGCTTTGTGTTATCTGTAATCCCAAAAAATATTTCATTTCTCCAATCATGCTCATCTCAAATTCAGTCTTCATTTCATCTGCAAATTTGTCACTAGCTTCATCTTCTCCTTCAAAGATAATATCATCAACAAATATAACTATAACCAACAAACCATTCTCAATTTCTTTTGTGTATAAGTTACTATCTATTGTTCCTTTTATAAATCCCAATTTCAATAAATACTTATCCAATCTTGCATACCAAGTTCTAGGTGCTTGTTTTAATCCATATAAAGCTTTCTTTAACTTACATACCATATCTCCTTCTTGTGTCAAAGGAAAACCTTCAGGCTGCTCAATGTAGACTTCTTCTTCCAATTCACCATTCAAAAATGCTGACTTCACATCCATCTGATACACTTTGAATTTCTTGTAAGTTGCATATGCTAGAAACATTCTCACTGCTTCAAGTCTGTCCACAGGTGCAAAAGTTTCTTCATAGTCAATTCCTTCTTGTTGTGAATATCCTTTACATACCAATCTTGTTTTGTTTCTTATCACTTCTCCTTTTTCATTCATCTTGTTTTTGAATACCCACTTTGTTCCAATCACATTCTTGTCTTCAGGTCTAGGGACCAATTCCCATGTCTTATTTTTTTCAATCTGCTCTAGTTCTTCTTTCATAGCATTGATCCAATGTTCATCTTCACAAGCTTCATTAGTAGTCTTAGGTTCAATTTGAGAAATCAAACATAAATGTACCTTATTTCGAGTCAAAACTCCTCTATCTAAACTTCCAATAACTTTCTCAATAGGGTGATGTCTTGAAGTATACCTGTTAGGTGTCATAGTTATTGATCTTGTTCCGATTGTAGATTCTTCTCTGCTTTCTTCTCTATTTTCTTCTTTGTTTTCTTCAATATGACTTTCATTCAGCAAATCACTGTTAGTTTCAAAAAATAATTCTGCATTTTCAATGTTAGGCTGAGGTTGTGCTTCTCCATTAGATTCATAATCAAGCATTCTTTCCTGAATTTTAAACTTCTCATCAACTTTTACATTTGCGCTTTCAACAATAGTCTTAGTTCTTTTGTTATAACATCTATATGCTTTGCTTTTTAAAGAATATCCAAGAAATATTCCTTCATCACTTCTAGGATCAAACTTTCCTATATCATCATCTCTCTTTATATAACATTTACTTCCAAAAATTCTAAAATACTTAACTGAGGGTGTATGTCCAAACCATAATTCATAAGGTGTCATGTTTGTATCTGCTCTGATTTGTACTCTATTCATAGTGTATACTATTGTGTTCACTGCTTCTCTCCAAAAAGTTTTAGCCAAATCATTTTCAAACAACATAGCTCTTGCTACTTCAGTTATTGACCTGTTCCTTCTTTATGTTATACCATTTTGTTCTAGTGTTCTAGGGGCTGAAAGTTGTCTCTTAATACCATTCATTTCACAAAAGGTGTTAAACTCTCTAAATGTAAATTCACCACCTCTATCAGATCTTAGACACTTAATCTTCATTCCAAATTCATTCTCAATTTTGCTTTTCCTGATCTTAAACTTATCAAATGCTTCAGATTTTTCTTTCAAAAATGCAATCCACATCATTCTTGTAAAATCATCAACAAGAATCATAAAATACCTTTCACCATAGAATCCTCTAGTCCTAGTAGGACCACTCAAGTCTGTATGAACAATCTCCAACTTCTTTGTCGATGTGAACTTCTTGTTGGGAAATGAACTCCTTTTCTGCTTTGCCATCATACATTCTTTGCAAATCATGTTATTAGGTTTCATAATTCTAGGTAAATCTCTTACCGCATGTGTAGTGCTCACCTTGACAATATTATCAAAGTTTATATGACAAAACCTTTTATGCCATAACCAACTGTCATCAATCCTAGTTATCAAACATGTCATCTCAGTAGGATTCAACTGAAATACATTACCTCTAGTTCTGGATCCTTTTCCAATCAGATTTCCATCTTTATCTTTTATCACACAAGTTTTCTCAAAAAACCAAACTTGATAACCCTTATCAGCCAATTGTCCAACACTTAGAAGATTATGTCTTAGTCCATCAACAAAGTAAACATCATCAATGTTAGTCTTTCCATCAAGAGTAATAGATCCTATACCCTTAATCAAACAAGGTGCATTGTTACCAACCCTAACAATTCCTCCATCATAATTATCTAACTTAACAAACTTTCTTTTATCTCCAGTCATATGATGTGAACAACCACTATCTATAATCCAATCAGATTTCTTTTCAACTTGTGAAACTAATGCTTTTTCTTCCCTTTTATCAGATTCGGAATTTTCTTCTTTAATTGCTACAAATCCTATTTCCTCAAAGTTATCATTATCACTGTCACTTAAATGTTTTTTAATTCCTGCTTCAAAATCTTCATCATTTGCATAATAACATTCTTTAGATCTCCTAGGTTTAAAGTGGCTTCTATACTTCTTAACTCTTTTAGGACATTTAGATGCCAAATGACCATATTATTGACAAGTCCAACATTTAAAGATTTTCTTACCATCTGGTTCTCTTTTTACAAGTAATGCAATACCTTCTTCAATCTTCTTATCTTCCTCAGATCTGCTACTGCTGGCATAATCTCCATTCACACTAGTACTTCTTGTAGGTCTAATGCTAAGAGCACTGAATGTTGTTTCCATTCTAGGTAGCTCTCCTGATAATCTCAAGTTCATCTTTGTTGTTTCTAATCTTCCAAGAAGAGTCTCTCTTGAAAATTTCGATGTACAAGGTATCACTTGTTCAATCATCTACGTTGTCTGCTTGAATACTGGTGTCAAAGTTCTCAGAATTTTCCATATCACTTCATTCTCTATCTTATCACCTCCACAAGACTTTATTCCTATCACAATCTTAGACATCCTACCAATATAACTTCTAATAGATTCATCTTCCATCATTCTGATATCTTCAAATGCACAAATCCAATTATGTAATCTAGCCTTCTTTGCATGTTCATCACCTTCAAAAGTAGAATGTAAAGCTTTCCAAATTGCATGAGATGTTTTCAAACATCTTACCTAACTATATTCATTCTCTGGTAGTGCTGATAAAAGTGCTTCTCTTGCAAGTATGTTACACATGAATAGATCTAGTTCATCTTTAGTTCTTGCCTCTAGATTGTCTTCCTCAATGATAGTCTTCTCATTCTTTGTAATCAACCAATAACTTGGTCCTAAACACAATAGATGTGTCTTCATCTTTTCTTTCTAGCTATCAAAATTTACTCCATCAAACTTAGGGCTTTCTTTTCTGAAATTCGCCATGGATCTCCTTAAGTTGTTAAACTTTTCTTTCAAGGACCTACCGCTCTGATACCAATTGTTAGAAAGTAAAGATCCCCAAGATAATTGGGAGGGGGGGGTGAATCAATTATCTAATAACTTATCCGTTCAATAGCTGTAGACAATATAATCAATGTATTGATCAACCATAGAAAGATAATCATACACAATTGCACAATAACACAAGATATGTTGACTAGGGAACCTCTTGAAAAGAGTAAACCCCGGTGGGAATGATGCCCACAAAATGATGCACTAATATGAAAGTTCCTATTTAGAGGATGGACCCTATTAGGAGTCTTATGAAATACATTCAGTACATATAAATCCCTGTTAGGAGATTTTGAATCCCTGTTAAAAGATTCTAACCCGGTTAAGAGTTTATGGAAGACAGAACGACCCACTGCCCAAATAGCTTCAAGACAAGATCTTTGAACCCACTATCCAAAAGATCTTAGAATTATTCAACAAAATAATATGAAATATATTACCTCCTTCACACTATGCCAAAACTACACTCTCTGCTACACAAGATCACAATTCCAGATCTCTGTACTCACAAGTCTTCCTTCATCACTGAATTAGCTCTTTTCTTCACTTCATGCATATATTCGCATCTCACTCTTCATAGTACACATTACAATAAGGAAAAAATTTCTTATTATATACCAAACTCAAATAATTACAAATGATTCGGTCCTCAATTACAAAATAATAAATTCTACACGCTACACATAGAATTCACATAAAACTGTCGGCTTCCAGTTACTATAACTTTCTCCAAACATATCCTCAAAGTTTATGTTGTGAACCACATTATCATTAATGAGTCTCCAACATCCCTTTAATTTTGCAAAATCAGATTCCATCCCAGCTAAGAGATATCCTCCAATTTCTGAACATCGCTACACAGAAACACTGTCTAAACACTGCTTTCACCAAAATGCTCATAACTCTTAAAAATGAATGAATTTCTTTTTGTGCTATTAACCATAGGTTAATAACACACCAAAGAACATACCATCAACTATGCAAAATCCAATCTACAATAAAACATGTGTGCAAAACAAAATTGTACCTGCTTTCTTGCTAATATCCAGAATATCACTGTCTTGACATCAATGACAATCCAAGTCATGAATGCAACAACAACTACTACAGAATGACTACCAAAAAACTTTGCATGCATTCCTAACATTATGAACCTTGAACATTAGTAATATTATAAGTTAAACTAGGGAATTTATATTAATTTAGTATTATTGTCAAAATTTTGAGTGTTTGATTTAGGGATTTCTCCCTCGTAATCTCTTTATGATTAACCCTAGTTAGGGGTTTCATCGATCTAGTGCACCTAACATATAGGGGATGTTGGCAAGATAGCACATGCCTTGAATCCCCTTGTGATTTAAGTGTATTGGATGGTGTTTTTTTTCTAGTGTTTTAGTGCAACATAGTATGCAACCCAGTAGCTAGTGTCTTTAGAAAAAAAAATTGTGTGTGTTTTGCCCTAATTTTGGGCATGACAATAAAGGCCAACCTATAGATGAACTACTTGAGACAATAAAGGAGACTGGCTACCTTGGAAACCCAAAGCTAAGTCTGTATGTACATATGTCTACTGAGGATCAGTAGAAGATAGAAGAAGCCATCATACAAATGATGATAAAGTTTAAAAAGGTACCTGTAGAATTTAATAAATTTGTACCTAAACTTTTGTATGATAAAATGTCTGCAAGATGGACTTATGCCTTGCACACTAAGAAAAACATGAGGAAACACTAACTGATATTAGAAATGCCAACCCTATCAGTTCCTAAGATTGAAGAAATGATGACACAATATTCAAAAAGAATTTTGGTGAAAAGTAGAGTACTAAACATTCTGGCAAGAAAATTAGAAGAAGTTGATGAGAACAGTAAACTTCTATGGAATACAATTCTTACTGTCTGAGCAGAAGCTGATAAGTTAGCTTTGGTAGTGATACCCGAGAAGAAGAGTAAAAGGAAAGGAATAGGACTCCACTTGGATTATTCTAATCTAGCCACCAAGGAACCAATAGATTTATCTGACACCAAGGTACTAGACACCAACATAGCTTTTGATTTTTTCACGAAAAGCTATAGAGAAGTGTATATAAATCCTCCCGAGAAAGCATTAATAATAGGGAAAAATGATGTTCTTATTGAAGACATAAAAAATGGAGATCCTAATGACATCAAGGATGATGAAGATGTTACTATTTCTATAGATACAATAGAGGAACCAGCGCCTACCGAGGCAGTATTTAGTGTGATACTAGGTGACCTATCGATCTTAGTATAAGTTGTTGATATTTTATCACAAAAGGAACCCAAAGGCTCAACCCCTAAGAAACAAAAGGATAAAAAAATGATCAGGGGACAATAGAGGAACAAGGCACAATAGAATAGGGAACAATCAAGTAGAATACTGCAAATGAGCCTAATCAAACACAGGTAGTATCACAAGTAACTGAGGAGAATAAACTAGAAGAGACAACACAAAAAGATGCCACTATTGACACCGCAAGTAAATCAACCGAGACAACGGTTATAGGGAAATATAAAGAAGAGAGTATGTCTAGCGAGCCTAAGAGGACAAATATAGAGAGTAAAGCTCTATTTCCATTTATCAAATCCCCCACACCTGAAAAGAAGAAGAAAAAATATGGCAAGGATCCGATAACACTGGAAGAAGTAATTGAAATACTAGATTGTGACCCCAGAACTTTAGACCTCAAAGAACTTATAAAATATGGAGAATTGTGCACTAGGAAGGTTGTACATGAAAAATTGACAAAAGAAATTAAAACCAAGAAAATACTTGAAGAAGTTAGAGACATTTTACAGAAAGTAGTTCCGGAGATCAATGTCAATGAGGATATTCCCATACTTGATCAACTTGTTGGAAAGTTGACTATACTTATGTATATGACTTATTTAGTGTTTTCATTGTGGAAACAAAGTCATATGATGTCATGGAGTCAGCACAAGTAGTTAGATTATCAGAATTTGATTAAGTATGAAAGACTGGACAGTTAGCAGAGCACCAGAGGAACAGAGCATCAGCGCATGTGTGTATGACAGAGTTATGACATGTTCCCTTGAAGATAAGTTGGTTAGTATTTATTCATGCTAAGACTAATATTGCATGATTAGATGAGTTAGTATGATGAAGATATAACCAGTTAAAGAGTCATAATCAGTGAGCGATAGAACAGAAGAGAGTATGGAGCTCATTGTTTGTATTTTGGTTAGCGATCATAATATTGTTTTTTAAAGGCTATGCGCCTATTGTATTTGGGTCATAGACATGTTAATTTGATTATATGTAAACACACTTGAGCCAATTCATTTGGAAGCATTGTATGTAATTAGTTATAGGCCAACTTGATGAATAGTTTTGTATGCACATATAAAGAAGACATGTGCCCTTGTAATTATGCATGCGATGTGATATAGAACTGATAGGAGTAGAGAAGAAGTATGTAAAGAGAAGTTAGAATGGTGTAGCTCTTTACAAGAGGATAAAGAATCAACACATCAAAGAAACTGATCTGACAAGAAGTGTCACAGCAGTAGTTCACCTTGCATATATAGTGTGTATCTGAGATCCAGAATGTTCTAGCCTTCACCACTTGAGCAGTGAGCTCTAGGATAGTGTGTCCCTACCCCTAATAGGTTTATTGTAAAATACTCCTAACAAGATCTAACCTTTGACCAGGTCACTATACTATAATCATTGTAAAGAACAACTCCTACCAGGGTTGCAAGATATTCTAACATGGATCATAAAACACTAGTGCAGTTCTTAGTGGGTGTCAATTCCCACCAAGGTTTTTACCTATTTTGGTTTCCCCATAATCATATTGTGTATTATGTGTTATGGTTACTTATCTTACTTGCATTAATATTCAGTTCAATACTTAAGCAATAAAATTAAGATTCAAGAGTTCAGAAAAAGTAATATTATATAGAACACTGATTCACACCCCCCCCCCGCTCAGTGTTCCTATTCCTAACAATTGGTATCAGAGCTTTGGTCCTCTGATGAAAATTTTAACCACTTGAGGATATCATGGGTTCAAAAGAAATAAAACATTTGAAGAAGCTCTTGAAGACCTTGATAGATCTGACAAAGAAATTGAAGAATTGAAAGAAAAGGTTAGTGGTTCTCAAGTAATCGTCAAAAGATTAAAAAAGGATTTAAAAGATTGTTCTACAAGTGACCTAGGAATAATGATCAAAAAGCTAAATGAAGAAAACACATCTTTGAAGGATCAGATTGAAGATTCAAATGAAACGCTATGCAATAATCAAGAAGCCTATGAAGAACAGGTTAATGAAAACAAGTAGTTGGATGAAAAACTAAGACAAGCAAACATGAAAATCTTAGAGTTAGAAAACATCAAGAATCAAATGCAATCTAAATTGACTGAAGAAAAGAATCATATAGACAAGTTACATACAAGAAAGGACTTAATAGAGTCATAGTTGTATGCTCGGAAACTAAAAGGAGATACCACTGGTATTGGATTTAATGAAGCACAAGTTCAGATTGATGTTATACAAGATAGAATGAAATCTCCTATAGAAGCCAAGAAGACTAATGATCATATTGAAGCTCATACAAAACAATCTAAAGATGAGTGCAAGCCAGTAAAGAAAACTAGGTATGCCTATAACAAGCATGGACACATAGCAAGAGATTGTAAATAGGTAAGACCTTTCAATGGTTACTATTATTCATGCAATAAATTTAGACATAGTGCTATGAATTATAGATAAAATAAAAGAAAATAGAATCAAAAAAATTAGAGAAGTCATCCACAATAGAATGTAAGAAGTCCTTAGAACATTACATGTCAGATATGTAACAATAATGGTCATACAGCTAGATAATACAGAATGGTAACTCACACTAATGCGTCAAAGAATATAAGGCCTCCAGTCATTTGTCACTCATGCAACATGGTTCGACACATCTAAAAGTTTTGTAGATCAAAAGCATAGAGACAAGAAAGCCCTAAAAAGTTAGAAGGATCAATATTGGATGAAGCAGGAGAAGTCAAGTTTGTGAAAGCTACAGAAGATGTGAGCTTGATTTGGAAGGAAGATAAGTCAAACAATATTTGTGAAATAGTTGAGGGTGCACCCATGATGGACATACCTCATATTTATGGTTAAATGACCTTCATGGTCATAGGGGGAGCTAGATTATCTCTAGACCCCTTCGCGACTAGTATACTCACCCTCATAGTATGTGGCTTGGACTACAATCATTTGGAGACTATGTGATGCAATATGAAAGAGCACACTGTCTGATTGTTGGCAGAGAAGAAGAAAAAAATTCACAACTGCATTATGTGTTTACGTGGCAAGTATTAATCACCCATTGCATTCAAGATTAAGAACTTGGAGATCACAGGAGCACTAACAATTGAGTTATAAAGCATTGCAGTTGAATTCATCAATGAAGAAGGAAGATTGATTATTGGAAGCCCTAGTTCAGATGCAACAATCCAGAAACCCTTGGAATCCTTTATGAAGTGATAAATCAAGTAAGTCATGGCTACATCAGTTGTGTTTGATATTGTTGAAAGGAGAAGATATGTGTTTAAGAGGCATCCCTTCAAGTCCACCCTAGATGACCTAGAAGGAGCCTTTTCTAGAACCCCAATGGGCCTTATGCACTTAGAAGACATACATACATACATTTACTATAAAAAGGAACCAGTAGGACTAGATAGAATCAAGGTGCACATGGAAACCATGATGAATCTAGACAAGACATTCACTGATGAGTTCCCATAGTTGGAAGCCAAGCCTATTATAGAGTATGCTACAGCCTATGAGTAATATGAATTTGAATGGATCAAGACCCTTTTGAGCATAATTCATGATGACCTATTCTGGATAGGTGAAGTTCCAATTCACATCACCTCAGACCTAATCCATGAAATGACTGGGTTACCCAAGACTGGCATCATCCTTCCCACTAGAAAGGATGTCAGAAAATTGGTTGAACAAGCCTATAATTCCCTAAGTGATAAGCATGGGATGAAAATTGAACCAATTGAGGAGAAAGACATTAAATTGATGTCTATGATACTTGGATATAGATTTCAATAGGCAAACAGGGTCAATAGTGTGTCTGCAGCCACTATACTTGCAGCCATGAGATTGGTGAGAGAAAATGGATAATGCAACTTGTGTGAGATCTTGCGCACATAGTTGATGGACAACATTAGGTTGATTAAGCATGACTAGACCAAGATATTTAGATTTGGGTCTCTAATAATCTATATGTACCTTCATATAGTTGGGAAAGTATTAGACTTATACCTTGAAAAAATTTTACCTACAATGCCACAAATTTCACTTAAGGCATCAACTGAGAGTACACTGAAGGATTATATGGATTTAGAGTTAAAAACATTCAGGATAAAGATACAGATGAGGTATAGGATACTTGAAAGCATTGTTGAGAAATACAAGGACAGTATTTGTTTTATGGTGGAAACAGACATTACTTGTATGGAGGCTGTTGAGCCTAGAACTAAGTGGATTCATCCACTTGGCTATGAAGTGGAGGAGAAAGTTTTGGAAGCATATGCACAAGTCCTCCTTATAGCAGCCAAGGATCCAAATGAGCCTAGATGGGGAACATATGAGGAAAAGACTAGACAGGTAGATGCAGTCCTAAACAGTGCTGCAACCAAGAGGAAAGCCACCAAAATCACCTCTAAGATTTTGAAGACCCATGGTGTGACCCAAGCAGACCTAGATAAAGCTAGAGAAGCTAAGATAGCCATGAAAATTGAGAGTGCATCCACTGTGGAATCCAAGATAGAGAAGACTGATGATCCTAAAATGAAGAAAGTAAAAATTGAGAAAATTGATGATCCAAAACAAAAAGAGAGTAAGATAGATGATATCAGCCCTACGCCCACAGTCGCAATTGACTTGGAGCCCACTGAAGCATCTCCTAAGATGCCTAAGAGGAAGAAGCAAATAGTCACAAGTCATCCATCAGTAAGAGCCACAAGAAGCAAAGGAAAAAATGTGCAACCACCTCCTGAGGTAGGATTCTTACCAAGCTTACAAGTATTGAGATCCAAAGTGGTTGATGAAGGAAGACTTGATCAGATATCTAAGTTTTATGATAGATATCATGAGATTGACAAGTCTGAGCTCCATGAGATGTTGATCAAACATATGATCAAATTCAAGAAGACTATGCTACAACTAAAGACAATGATTTCAGATAAAGTTTGGGAAGTTTTGGATACCTTGAAAAGACAAGCAACAGAGGAAGATTATAGAAAAAGAGAAAAGACACTAGATGATAACCTCCCAGTATGTTCAACTGATGAGAAAACACTGATGCTAGCTTTGGTGAAGCCACACCTTAGAACAAAGATGAGAACATTGCACATAATGAACAAGGATTATGAACTGATAGCTAAGGAAGCAAAAAAAGCCTTTGAGAAAGTGTTCCTTGAATAGCGCATGCAACCTACATCTACCCCCATCACTCAAACACCTATTGAGAAAGATAAAGTAGCTGAGGTCACAAATCCACCTATGATAGGTCCATAGGACTTGCCACCAATAGTGACAACACCCATAGAGGTAATGGCATATGTGCCCATGCCTAAAGTTAAGAAAGACACAATAATGATTGATAATGTGGATATATCCATGGCAGCCACAGATAAAGACTTGGACAAGTTTGAAGAGGCATTCATAAGAACTGAGGAAGCATAAACTCTTTGTGGTAATAATTCACCAAAGCAACAAGAGTAAATTTAGATTGAGGACTTGACAGGACAAGAGGAAGAAGAGGAGAAAGAAGAAGAAAAAGAGAAAGAAAATGAAGAGGAAAAGGAAAAGGAAGAATAAAAAGAGAAAGAAAATGAAGAGGAAAAGGAAGAAGAAAAAGAGAAAGAGGATACAAAAAAGAAACATCAACATGTGATTGTAAAAATTGAGGTAATGGATGACAGTCAAAGTTCACTCCTTACCCCAAAACCATCAGCATCATTATTGTCAAGTTTGACTCCTAACACTACAAGCTTAGACTCTTGGGGAGAAGAAGACCTGATCAAGATTAGTGTTCTTGCTATGGAGAAGGCCAAGGAGAAACAAGTGATGAGAAATCATTTATTTGTTGAGTCATTAAATATCTTGAACAGTCTACTGCCATTAGAGAAGAAGTTAAAAAAAGTGCATTCTATGGATGATGTCAGTACCATCCTGACAAGCATCAAAGCAAACTTTTCTAGCCTAGAAGAATCAGCAACTAAAGTAGAAAAAGGGAAATATCTCAAGAAGAGATTGAATGAGCTAACTGAAAATTTTTCAGTTGACTTTAACTCTCTGAAGGTTGGTCAAGCTTCATTTAAAGAAATTGCAGCAAAAGGAAGGAAAATCATAGTAGATTGCATGAACCAAGACAAGCTGACTACAGATCTCTACAAGAAAATCTAGGAAGCAATAGCTATTATAGACACAATGAGGAAATTAGTAGAAGATCCTTCCTCTAATGTAAATATGTGTAAAAATGTGTACCAAGGACAAGTGGACAAAATAGAGAAGGCAGAGAAAGAAATGTCCAAGATAAGGGCAAGACAAACACAACTAAGAAATGTTTTTGCACCCTCATTAGATGGATTGAACCAGAACATCAAGGAGATCAATGCCACTATGGTGACATATGATCAAGGTCCTAGTTCAGTTTTGGAGAAGATGGATAAGTTGACATATGCTTTGTGCACCCATCTCTAGACAATAGACACATTGAAGAAGTTTTGGTAGAATGAGATTGCAAACCTTCAAATAGCCTACCTGAATGTATTAACTATGTAAGTACTTGTGGATATATTTTTTGAAGCACCTTTGTCATTAACGTCAAAGGGGGGGTATAGAATATAGAAGAGATAATATGGAGTTTTGTATATGATGTAAAGGGGAGTATAGTACATAGTGAAAGGGAAGATATAAGTTAGAGTATGTATTAGAAAATTTTATACAAGGATACAGTTAGTAACTTCGCCATATTCCTTTGTTGCCATTAATGATAAAGGGAGAGATTGTTGGCAAGTTGACTATACTAATTTATATGACTTATTTAGTATTTTCATTCTAGTAACAAAGTCATATGATGTCATGGAGTTATTGCAAGCAGTTAGAACATCAAAATTTGGTTAAGTATGAAAGACTGTACAGTTAGCAGAGCACCAGAGGAATAGAGCATCAACACACGTGTATGATAGAGTTATAAAATGTGCCCTTGAAGATAGGATAATTAGTATGTATTCATAATAAGCCTAAGAGCACATGATCAGATGAGTCAGTATGATGAAGATACAGCCAGTTGAAGAGTCACAGTCAGTGAGCAGCATAACAGAATAGAACAAAGTATGGAGCCGGCTGTTTGTATTTTGGTTAGCAATCATAATATTATTTTGTAAAGGCTATGCACATATTGTATTTAGGTCATATACATGTTAATTTGATTAAATGTAAGCACTCATGAGCCAATTCATTTGGAAGCATTGTATGTAATTAGTTATAGGCCGACTTGATGAATAGTTTTGTATGCACATATAAATAAGGCATGTGCCCTTGTAATTATGTATGTGATGTGATATAGATCTGAAAAGAGTAGAGTAGAAGTATGAAAAGAGCAGTTAGAATGTTGTAGAGTTTTACAAGAGGATAAAGCATCAGTACATCAAAGGAATTGATCTAAAAAGTAGTGTCATAATAGCAGTTCACCTTGCAGATATAGAGTGTATCTGAGATCCAGAAGGTTGTAGCCTTCACCACTTGAGCAGTGACCTCTAGGATAGTGTGTCCCCACCCCTAATAGGGTTATTGTAAAAGACTCCTAATAGGGTCTGACCTTTGACCAGGTCACTATACTAAAAGCATTGTAAAGAACAACTCCTAACACGGTTCCAAGATCTTCTAACATGGATCATAAAACACTAGTATAGTTCTTAGTGGGTGTCAATGTTAGAGTATTATTCCTTTTGGCTTAATAATTAAATCGTATTGATTTAATTATATAAGTTTATAATACTCTAGTTACTTAAGCCTCATTTAGGTGCATTATTAATTAATAATGTGCAACCTAGCTTTTTATGGCTTTAGGGTTTTCAACCTTATAAGCCTCCTTTGTATCTATTTTGAAAAAAATTCTCTTTATTCATTTTTGAGCTCTGCCATTTTTAGCACAAGAGGGTTTCTCTGTTTTTCCATTTTTTGCTTCATACTTTGTGGCAGGTTTATTGCATGCAGCTAGATCTTGGAGCTGAATCTGATTGTTTATCAGCTTCTACATGGTATCAGAGCCATTCTGCTGCAGCTTGTTCAAAGTTTTCTGAAGCTGTGCATCAAGCCCTTTTTTTCTGGCATTTTCTGCTATTTTTTATATTGGATCTGGGGGGTTGCAATTTTTCGGGGCACTTTGGACAAAAACTGACCTCACGGTTGCGTCTAGAAGGCCCGAGATACCCAAAATCCATATAAAATTTGTCCTTTTTTGGACACCGGAGCTTCTGGAAAAAAATTTCCCCTTTTGGGCCGTACGGCACGAATTTCAAAAAATAAAAATAAAAATAAATCATTAAAAAATGATTTTTTCACATTTTGATTAACGCGTGCAGTCAAAACACCGTAGCGCCACCGCCACGCCACCGCGGGGCCACCCGGGCGCCACTGCGCCTCCCGCGCGCCACCGGAGCTCCGCGCAGGTCCCCGCCGCCCACGCACCGCTCCAGCGCCATCGCGGGGCCACCCGGCCACCACCACAGCGCTACCGCCGCCCCGCCGCCACCTAGACTACGCCACCGGTCCGCCGCTTGAGATGATGTCATCCAGGTATAGGTGACATCAGCGTGACATCATGCTAACATCGGTGACGGCCTTTTGACGGCCGTACGGCCGTCAACTTTTTTGCAGTGCCTGTGTTTTTCCAGTGAGCATGCCATTTGGGGGTCCTGTTGGTTTTTTGATTGTAACTTGAGCAAACGGACTCGAAATTAGACATATTATATATCGTTGGAAAGGTCTTTCCGAGCCCGTCACACTGGTGTAGGTTTCATTCCTTGATTCTTCTATTTTGATACCATTTTTGAGCCTCAAAGTCAAGGTACACATTGACATTCTGAAGCATTACTTGCTCTTTCTTTCTTTCACACTTTCAGAATTGTATTGGAATTGGGTTTTAGCTATTGTGGGGGGTGTTCTTGATTTTCTGTCATTTCTTTCAAAAAAACAACACATTGTATCACACAAAACAAAAAACCCCTTCTGCATCTTCTGTCTAGTTCTGAAAGAAAACTTAATAATAAAAATCAGTCAGAGCACAGGGCACTATGGCAGATACAGCATTAGTTGAGCTTCTCACTCCACATAATTACCATGTGTGGAAGGCTCGTATGACACGTCTTCTTCGATCACGGGGGTTGTGGTCCTGTTTGGATACAGTTCAGCCTCAGTTGACTCGACCATTTGAGGTCATGCAGCACAGGAACAAGATGGATGAAGCCATGGGTTTGATGTCACTACATGTTTCAGACAGTCTCCTTTTTCACCTTGATGGTTGTGATACTCCTGAGGCCATTTGGGCCAAATTTCAGTCACTTTTCGGCACTGTGAATGAGTTCAGGGCACTACAAATTGAGGCAGAGTTGACTTCATTGGTACCTGATTCTTTTTCCACTATTGAGGACTTCTTGATGAAGTTCAAATCTCTTTGTTCAGTTTTACAGGGATGTGGGAAGACCAAAACAGATAATGAGTGCATTTATCTGATTCTTTCTAAGCTTCAGGGACAATTTCAAATCTTTTCTTCTACTTTCTACTCCACTATGGATGCACTGAGTGCACGACATGTTATGCCCTCTTTCAAGAATTTTTGTGATAGGTTGACTCGTGAGCAATCAAAGCTCACTCAGATGGATTCTCTTCCAAGTTCACAGTCACAGGCATTGATTGCTCATCCACCACAGGATTCACAGAAGAAGAAACTGAAGCAGAAATCAGATTCCTCTTCTCAGCCCTCTACTGGTCCACCACCTTCTTCTAAGAAGGAAAAATAGAAGACTGAGAGACCTACATGTTCCTATTGTAAGAAGGGAACACATGATGAGTCACTTTGCTATCAGAAGAAGTTTGATGGCTACGAGAAACAGATAGCTGATTTGCAAGCTCTTCTTCAGAAGAGCAATGTTTCCTCTCCATCCTCTTCTGGCTCACAGGGGTCTGCTTTTCAGTCTTCATCTACCAATTCTACAGTTGGACAGGATTTTGGAAACGGTCATGCATTACAGGCTTCTGTTGCATCCCCTTCACAGGTCCCTTGGATACTGGATTCAGGTGCTTCTCACCATATGGCATCTTCTCGAGAGATCTTCTCTTCTTTTGAGGCTTCTCCTATTCCCCATATTATCATTGGGAATAACACTGTTATGACTGTCTGTGGGAAAGGCACTGTATGCATTCAGGATGGCACATTCAATGATGTGTTGTATGTTCCATCTCTATCTTCAAACCTTCTCTCAATTTTTCAGATTACTCACAGTGGGTCAAGGAAGACAATTGAGTTCACTCCAGATTCAGTCTTCATCCGAGATAGTATGACAGGAGGTATTGTTGCTACAGGGACAGTTGATCATTCCACCCGTCTCTACTCCTTCTCACACTTTGGTCCACCTTTGCCAGAGCACGACTCTCCTACTTTGAGAGAGCATCATGTGGTACAGTCAGGTCGCTTGAACCTTTGTGTGGTTCCTGAGACTACTGTTATGACTGCCATGCCACCACCTGTTGAACTCTTTTCTGTTCAGCACGGTTCTCCTACAACACTGCCTGACCCTCCAGCTCTAGTCATCGAGCCACCAGGTGCAGTTGTTGAGGATTCTACAGAGGACATTCATCTCCTCTTTGATGATAGTGTTAGCACACCTGTCATACCACCTACATTGGGGATTCCCTTTCAGGATCCTCCTGTCTACTCCTTTGAGCATCAGCTCGGCCTTCCAGTGACACCTCAATTTTCTAGGTTACCTCTACAGTGTCCACTGATTTTCAATCCTCTACATTAGAGTCATAGTGGTTTGTTCATTGATCCAGGGGTTCTTTCATTCCGGGGGGGCTTTGGAGCTTCGACCCTCTCTCAAGGGGGGGTTGGCAGCACGCATTGTACTTATGGCTTTGAGAGAGTCTCTTGAAGTCATTCCTTTTTGTCTTTGCTTGCTTTTACATCTCTTTTTGGAGAGGAGTTTTTCCCACTGGGTTTTCTCCTTTACTCCGGTTTATAGAGATTTCCTTGTACTGGGTACCTGATCAGGCCTTCTTGCTGGGACCCATTTTTTCTTGTTTTCTTAGCTTTGCTAGGTCAGCTTTCTCTCTGCATTCAGCTTAAGGGGGGGTGTTAGAGTATTATTCCTTTTGGCTTAATAATTAAATCGTATTGATTTAATTATATAAGTTTATAATACTCTAGTTACTTAAGCCTCATTTAGGTGCATTATTAATTAATTATTAATTAAAAATGTGCAACCTAGCTTTTTATGGCTTTATGGTTTTCAACCTTATAAGCCTCCTTTGTATCTATTTTGAAAAAAATTCTCTTTATTCATTTTTGAGCTCTTCCATTTTGAGCACAAGAGGGTTTCTCTATTTTTCCATTTTTTGCTTCATACTTTGTGGCAGGTTTATTGCATTCAGCTGGATCTTGGAGCTGAATCTGATTGTTTATCAGCTTCTACAGTCAATTCCCACCAAGGTTTTTACCTATTTGGGTTACCCCATAATCATATTGTGTGTTATGTGTTATGGTTACTTATCTTACTTGCATTTATATTCAGTTCAATACTTAAGCAATAAAGTTAATATTCAAGAGTTCATAAAAAGTATTATTATATAGAACATTGATTCACACACCCCCCCCCCCTCTCAGTATTCCCATTCCTAACACAAATTGCTTCACTAACTAGTCACATAAATGCCCCAGACATAAAGGAAGAAAAGAGAATAGAGGAAAGGGAAGAGGTAAAGATACAATTGAAACTTGTAGAGAAGATTAGCCAAGAAGTGACAATCAACAAGGTAAAGCTATCTAAGGTAATAACCGAGTTGGAATCTATTACTCAAAAAATTATTCAAATTTTGTTTAGTTTATGCACTGTGGAACATTTCACTACCAAGGTCAGTGAAAAGATTAAAAATTTAGATGAAGAGATCAAAGCCAGTGCAAAATTATCTCTAACTGTCATGCCCCTGGCTTGACTAAATTGTTCACTCCGATCTTGTAGCAATTGTTTTGAAGTGTGTGTCAGTGTGTTTGGATTGTAATCATGGTTGAGATAGCTATTTTAGCTAGAAAATCTTATTTTGATAAATAAATACCTATGTTTGCAAACTTTCTATCAGATAATCTTGGGGAAACGTAGCTCTTTGTATAATTGATTGAGATACCGTTTGCAGAATTATGTTTGGTAAAATTTATTTGAAGTGTTAGTGTTAAAATAGTTAAATAAGTTATAACGTTCAAATAGGATTGCTGCTAAATCTTTAAAGAATCATTTAAATGTGACATTTTATGATCAAATATGATTAATTTGATCAAGCGTTACATAGAAATGATAATTAGAATATGATTGCTATAACCATAGTGTTAGAGGTATTATTTTTGGTAAATTAGAAATAACTATTAAGTTAGTTCTATTTTTTAAAGAATAGTTGGTTAATGATAGAAGCTAGTCATTGGTTCTCCATTAGATAATTCTCTGGTGAACTAATAGCGTTGCTTTAGTTTAAGTAATATTAATCTGAAATCAGTAGTTTATATAGGCCATCTTTTAAGATATAGCCTATTCTGGAAAATTAGATAGTTGTGTGTGTTAATTATTTAACTTAAATAATTAATTGAATAAATATTATTTATATATATATATATATATTTGTTATATATATAAAAAAAAGTTTAAATTAATCTTTTATTTAATATTAATTAAATTAATATTAATATTGATTATGTTAGAAATGTTAATGGAAATAAAAGTTAATGTTAGTAATTCCTATTTAGTAGGAATTGTTAGTAGGATTACCTATTTACTACGTTAGTAAGAATGTTAGTATTAGGAATGAGTAATAGAAGTTTAGTAATTCCTAACCTACATGCTAGTAGGTTAAGAGTTAAGCTTCGAATTTCCTAGACATTCGAACCAAAACATGGGTTTCTACTGTTAGCCTAGCACAACCTAAACATTAGAATAGAATATTTGACTACCAGTTGGTATTATCTAGTGTAACATAGCTCATATTCATTGGCATTTAAAAATGCGGCTGGTACTTGTACCATGGCTGACACTTGGCAACTCTGAGTACCTACGGTTATGGTTAAGATAAGGATAAAGTTAATAAGGTAGAATGGGTATTCATTTCACTGTGAATGTTTAGTTGGTTACCGCCAATTGTTTTGGGCAAGAAGTTATCTACCTCTGGAATTATGGATTTCAGGCCTGGGAATGCTGCGAAAATTATTGTTATTTTGCATTAAAATGGGAACCTTGCTTAGTGTTTCTCTCAACTATATTATCTTTGAGCCTATTTGGAAGGCATCTATTTTTATCACTACTGGTTGAATATTGTATTAGTTTCACTGCTCTGCTTCGAGGGCAAAATCACAGTGATTGGTTTGTGAACCACCATTGGAGGTTGCTGTATTAATATTGCCAGTCTTCACGATGACTCGGCATTGTTGTGACGAAGTGATTTTTTGTTGCTCGCTTATTTGGAGCAAGGATTTTGAGGCATTCTTCTAGTTCAGAACACCCCCACTCTCATAAACAAGCAGGGGCATTCTCTAACTCAATCTCTTGTCTTCTTTATGAATTTTGTTTATAGAAGTTCATTGAATATAGTTTCTATTCATATCATTCATTGTACTAGGAATGATTCATGTGTTACTATGGAAGTATCTTTTAAAATGTTTGGTCTTTGAACATTGTAGTGTTTATGATCACTGTCAGAATTTAGGGAATTCGGTTGTGTGTGATTTCTATTCAGTAAATTAGAAATATTGATTTAGGGTCTGTCAAACTTTGTGATACTGTTATGATAGGATTATGAGGAAGTAGGGTTTCCTGAGCCTTGGGAGCAAAATGTATTTCACTATTTTGTGTAAGTTATCGTGATCTCTGTCAAGGGAACTGAAATGTGGTGCTTAAGGGAGTAGCATTTCGGGAGTTAGGACTGTGAAGTTTAATTCGCATCTCTACTACCAATTCTACCGAGCTTCTAGAATGATAATTTTGTGTTTCGGGGGTTAGATAACTATAGTGTTGGAATTTGGAATTATCACTGGGCATTTGGGTGTCGAGACTTCTAAGTTTTATTGGATCCTCTGTTTTGTATGATTATTGGGTTCTGTGGATTCCTTGGTTTGGATTAGTGTTTTAACCATAGTGGAAAGGTTCTTATCAACCTTGGAACATCATGGGATTTCATATCTTGTACTTGACTTCATATTTCCAAATTTTATAGTTCTTCCTATTGAGTAATCACAGTTAATGTTTAAATTAGATTCTCACTATTGAGTATTGTAGTCGATTTACCTGTCTTTGTCGAGCCTTGGAATGGGGATTATTGTTTGGAAATTCTCGTGTCGAAGGCTTATGGGAAATCTTGTATCTTTGTTAGAATTGGGAAGTTGCTATTCATATTATAGTTGTTTATTCTAAACATCTTGAGAACTATCGGTTATCTTGTCATTTTGGGTTAGATTTGTCTCTGACTTAATTGGTCATTGTGTTGTCTAAGATATATGTCATTATGTTAATCGTTCGAAAAGTTTCTATATTAGATGAATTTTGGTTTTTAGAATGGTTTGAAATTTTGGGATCATTATGAATTTGGGAATCTTGGACTGTAATTTTGTTTAAAAACTGAGTCTTGGGTTATTTGGTCATGATGTTTACCGTAGATAGAATCTAGAAGGAATTACTCAATTGTTCTATGGCTCTATTTGAATTCTCGCAGCCATTCCAAGTTGTAAAACTAATTTCTCTGAACTGATAAGCCTTTGTCATATCAAATGAATGAAACAACAAAAATATTAAACTTCAGCAAGAATGTTGTAGCAGAAATAAATTCCATCTTATCCTTCACTGCCACTGTCAGCAAAACTCGACAGTTCTTACCAAAATACCAGTACTACCTCATAGATAATGTGTATATGCTTGCTAGCTAGATTACATAGATTGCAATGCAGAGCATAATGTTAGTAAATTGTAATGCACATCATAGTGATAGTAGCATTCGAATGTCATGGTATAGGTTGAGGTTAGTGTCATTTAACCATTCGAATGACTTCAGATATGTTCTTAGTCTTAGTTTGGGTTTGGTTAAATACTAACCGCTAAGACTAACTTGCTAGCATTATAAATTTATTACATGGCCGACTTAGGCAATGATGATTGTCAATAAACTATCACAGGCTTAGGTTTGTCAATTGTAATTTGAATTGCAAATAGGATTTGGAATATTGTTTTCACCTTGTTCAGTGACAAACAATAACACTATATACTTCGAATAGGATATTTGATTTTTGTGATAATCTATTTATATATATATATATAATTGTATTGTTTCTATTTTGAAAATTTAATCATAGGGGTATATAATTATGTACCAGTAGATTTATATATATATATATATATACAAGCCGTGGGTGTATATATATATACGTCTATGTCTATATACTTATATGACTCTATGAATAAGTTGATAGGATCTAAAGCAAGTGCATTTATATATGTGTACATATGCATTGTTAGATAAGAGAAATATGTGTAGATAGCAATGAACATTGATATATTAAATTCAGTATTTATAAGTTAATTGTGTTGGTATATATATGACAGTTAATTGCATTATTTTGTGGCATTAGTTGAATGTGACAATTTTGTAATAAGTGCAATATTTTAGTTGACAATGTTGTGATTAGAAATTTGGATATTGTTATCTGAGCTTTATTGAAGGTTGCAATGAAAATCCTTGCTATAATTTATTCTAATTGCTGATTCAGTTTTACAATTGAAGCAATTTATGTTGACAGTATTAGTTGAATTAGATAATTCAGATTATTGTGATTCAATTGATATTGTTAATTATGATGTGTTTTGAGATAATGCAAGTGTGATCCTTAGTATCGGTGGCTGAATTTTGTCTGGATCCTTATGGTGAAAGAATATCTATCAGTTTTAAATAAGTGATAATTTAATTAATTTAAGGGTTTGGGTTTCATTTAAAAAGATAAAATATGTTGCCCTGATTACTTACTCTTGAAGGTGAAGTAAGGGTATGGTTGTACCTTATTGCTTGTAAAGAATAAGGCTAGCATAATGAATTCTTCAATTTACCTAAATGGTAATTGATCATTGGATCATATGTAGACACCCAAAAGCTATTGGATCATCACCTTGTCATTTTCTTTGCGAGTTTATTTCTGTTGGCAGGAAAGAAGTACTTGCTAAATTTAGTTAAATAGAAATGAAATACTTTTGTTTATTTTGAGCTATATCTACTTCTATATCTACATGGTTCAGCTTATTATGTATAAGTTCTAACCTGTATGTTGCAAATACTTGGAGACTTTCTCTCATCTTAGTCATTGTGACTAAGCCCTGCTTTGTTTTGTGTTTGTTCTTGTCTTTGTATTTCAGGATGATTAGATGGAAGACCATGTTTATGGGAGATGGTTAGCAGCTGTTAATTTATGGGAAACAGTTCAATACTTGGTTCTTAATTATTAGAAATGTACTTAAAAGAATAGGGACAGTTAGATGGAAATTTGAACGTTGGAAACTATGCATTTTAATAAGAGTATAACAGTATACTCTCATGTATTTCAAAACTATGGTGATAATGTTATAACTGATTAAGTATGTTATTATGGACTTATGGTTGGATTAGTACTATGGTTGGATTTGTTTATAAAAAAATTTATTGGGCCTATTTGGTTAAATTATTATTAATTTGGATGTAACTTTTTGGTTATATCTTTTATTATTAGCATGGGTTATTACACTAACTGAGCCAAATGCTTTTCACAAGCATATAATAAAAGTTAAAGAACTTAGGCGATTGAGATCTGATTTGAGGGAGTAGGAAGATAATATAAGTGATCATGTCACTGAGAGACAAGTCGGGCTACTTCCCCACCTCAAAATAATGGAGAGACATATTGAGAAGGCAAAAGCCTTAGTTTCTACTCTTGAGATTTCAGTCTTGGAGAACATTTTTGACATGCATGCACGAGTCGGTCTTGAGCACATTCCTCTTGAAAACTTGAAAGAGGAATGGGAAAACCTCTTGGCCTCCCTGTAGAAAACCCACAAGCATATTTTTTATCAGTTGTAAGTAAATTTATATTTTGGTTTGGCATTAATTTCAAAAAGGGGTAAAATCATTTATATGACACTGTGTACTTCACACCACTGAGAGCATGCACAAAGGGGGAGTTTGAGTTTTTAAAGAAGGAAGTCAATGTACAGTTAGTAAATTTTGAGTTAATTGGTATTGTCACCCAAAATTATAGCATATAGCAAAATAAACACAAATAGGAAAAGATTTATTTTAGGGTCCAATTAACACTATCTTTCAAGTATTGTTGATTAATATCTCATTATTGCATTCATTATCAAATTTCATTATTGTACTCTAAGTATTGATCATATTTCAAATTTCAAATACATAACTGATCATTACACTGTGCATTCGAACTGAATGTAATATGCAAGTGTCCTTTCATATTTCATATTTCATGTCAATCAAAGAGTACATTTGTAGAATAGAAAGCATGATACAAGTATAGAGTAGGGGTCCCATACATTGCCTTGTTGTATGTTTGTTGTCATCTGGTTGTCTGTTAGCTCCTAGGTCTTTAGGTCCAGGTCTTCATCTTCACTAGGTTTTTAGGATTTTCCTGCATCATGAGAGAGGAAATGGTGTTAGATCCAACTGGATCTAAGAAATGCATGAAACACAAACAAAATACAATAACAATCAAATTTTTAATGTTGCATATTTTTCTAGTAAATTCAATGCAATAAGGAAATGTGCATCCACACTAACTGAAAGATAGAATTAAAGGGAGTTGTTTTTTTCTAAAACATAAAACCTTTTACTATTAATGGTCATTCTAATGTATGTTGTCCTTTTTAAAAGTTAGATATCTGATGCAGGAGCATCCTGGGTGTAAGAGCAATCTTGCATCACCCAAAAAAAATATTTTCATTTTTCTATTCCATAAGGGCTATCTTGTGCAGAGCCGCTATTTATGGAAACTAGCTATTTTTAGTAAGTTGGTCTTACAATCTCGGAATGTTCTAATTTTACATGTGGAGGTTCATCTCAGTCATATCAGCCTGCCAGCAAAGTTTTAGGGCTAGATCAGGCCTAGTTTTGAAGATATTGAAGATTTTTGATATTGGCAGCAGGGTACAGAAACTTTGAGCTCAGTTTTGAAGGCTTTAGAGGCCCCGGATGAGGTTGAAAATTTGGGTGACGGGGACTTTGCGCACATTTATCCTGTAGAGCACTTCATGGCATTTCCAGAATGGGGTTATAATAGCCAATCAGGTCAACGGGTGATGACTTATGGTCTTCGAAAGTTGGGTCACCTGAAATGGCAGAAAATAATTTTTCTTCAAAATTTTTGTTTGGGTTTCAAAACTCATTTTGAGCTGACTTTGATGTAATAAATTGTAAAATAAAATAATTCTAAGTTTGGTCGGCCCTAAGGGCTAAATTTCTAGAACTTTCTCAGGTGGTGAAAATTGCCTATATAAAGAAGGCCCGTAGTGTTGTCTAGGGCAGTACTAGGTAGTAGATTTGGGTATTGATTCGAGGCTTTTTCATACAGAATATTGTAAGGGAATGCCCATGTGGCTTTGCATATTGTAATTCTGAAAGTTTCTAATTCCACATTTGTGGAGATAATAAGAAGCCAATTTTCTGTTCTTCCATATTATTGTTGTTGTTTCTCTATTTATGTTATGTGTTTGTGGTATTAAGGGGAGCACCCTTCATCAAGTGGTATCAGAGTAGGAGTTCTTGAGTGTGTAAATAGATCACCGAATGTGAGGCAGTTTGCACTAGGACCGTGGTTAGGGTTTCAGCATGCATCCCAAAAATGCCTCCATGAAGAAAACATGGTGGAAGAGCTGGTGCTGTGACACCTGAGGTTAGAGAGCTATAGAGACAAGTGCGAGCATTGCAAGAAGAGATTCATAGAGGAATGAATCTTAATGTCAGAGATGAAAGCAAGGATGAAGCCAAAGAAGAATATCAAGAAGGAGAAGCTGAAATTGTAAACCAGGAGGAAGAAAGAATTTTTTGGGTGATTTTCAAGATTGGGAAAAGACCTAAGATTGAGGTTCCTACATTTTCTGGAAATCTTAACCCAGAGGAATTGATCAACTAGATCAATGAATGTGAGGAATATTTTGAGTATGAAGATGTTGAGAATCCTGATAGGGTCAAATTAGCAAAGGCTAGACTGAAAGGTCATGCGAAGATCTGGTGGCAAGAAATTCAATTGGAGCGAAATAGAAGAGGGAAAGATAAAATCAGAAGATGGGATCGGATGGTGGATAAATTGAAGTGATAGTTCATTCCTGTTGATTATGAGCTTGACCTACTAAAAAAAATGCAAAGTTTGAAGCAAGCAGGAAGATCTGTTCAGGAGTATACAAAGGAGTTCTATCGACTCCTCATCAGAACAGGCCATGTAGAAGCTGATAAGAAGAAAGTTTCCTGATACCTTAATGGGTTAAGGCCAACCATTCAAGAGGAGTTGAATCTAGTTCGAGTGAACAATATTGAGGAGGAATACCAGTTTTCCCTAAAAGTAGAGAAAACGATGAACAAGAAGTTTGAGAGCAGACAAAATGGAAGAGGTCATGGTGGAAGATCTGGTGGACGGTCATATGGTGGCCGAAATAAAGATCCGAAAAATAAGGATGAGGCCAGTAGCAGCCAAAATCAGAGAGGAAACAATTCCAATCATTTCCAAGATCAGAATAATAGAGATCAGAGAGGAAGATAAAGAGGACAAGGATCTGGAAGAGGAGGGTTTTGTGGAACATGTTTTCACAATGGAGAAGAAGGTCATAGGGCATTTGAATGTCCTCAATGCCAAGGTAGAATAGATAGGAGAAATGAAGGCCGGGCCAGAGTTGCACATGTAGATGAAGATGCTAGATCATCAAATTCTGAAGATGCTGAAAGAGGAGAAAGGCTAATTAATAGAAGAGTCTTGCTGAGTGGCGAGAATGAACCTGAACAAAGGAGGAACTTGTTTCGCACTAGATGCAAGTGTGAGAGTAAATGTTGTGATGTGATTATTGATAGTGGAAGCACTGATAATTTGGTGTCAGAAGAGATGGTGACAAAGTTGAAGCTCAAGAGATAGAAACACCCACATCCATATCGGATTGCCTGGGTGCAGGATGACCACAAGGTCATGGTTAGTGAACAGTGCCTGGTAAAGTTCAAGATAGGTGGGTACCAAGATGAGGTACTATGTGATATCATCCCTATGGATGAATGTCATATGTTGTTGGGTAAACCGTGGTAGTTTGACAGATCTGTTGTACACGATGGTCATGCGAATACCTATTCCCTGACAAAGGATGGAGTTCGACATAAGCTAAAGCCATTAAAGGAGACCAAAGAAAAGGTATGTGGTAATGCAAGAATAACATTTGTTGATGGAAGAAAATTTGTAGATGGTATGAGGCATGAGCATGTGTGTTTTGCTTTAATTCCAAAAGCTAGTAAAGAAGAAGTAGAGGATGTACCTGTAGAGGTTGCAGATTTGTTGAACGAGTTTCAGGATATTGTATCTTATAATGTACCTGATGGATTACCACCCATAAGGAAGATCATTCATCAGATGGATTTGATTCCAAGAGCCAGTTTGCCAAACAAGGCAGCACACAGAATGAAACCAGCAGAAAGTGAAGAGTTGAACAGACAAGTACATGAGTTGTTAAAGAAGGGATTGATTCGGGAGAGCCTGAGTCCATGTGTTGTACCAGCAATATTAGCACCAAAGAAGAATGGAGAATGAAGGATGTGTATAGATTTCAAAGCAATAAACAAGATCACAATCAAGTATAGGTTTCCATTGCCACGAATGGATGATATTATGGACTGTTTGAGTGGAGATGTGTATTTATCAAAGATAGATCTGAAGAGTGGATATCACCAAATTCAAATCAGAGAAGGAGATGAATGGAAGACTACCTTAAAGACAAAGGAAGGATTGTATGAGTGGTTAGTCATGCCTTTTGGGCTAACCAATGCACCGAGCACTTTCATGCGGCTCATGAACAAGGTTGTAAAACTAAAATTTGGTAAGTTTTTCATTGTTTACCTAGGTGATATTTTGATTTTTAGCAAGATATTGGAGGAACATATGATGCATATTCATATGGTATTTGAGAAGTTGAAAGATGAGAAATTCTTGATTAATTTGAAGAAGTACAGTTTTGTGAAGAAAGAGTTAGTGTATTTGGGATTTGTAGTTTTAGCAGAAGGTCCAAAAATGGACCCAAAGAAGGTACAGGCTATCCTTTAATTGCCTATTCCAATGAGTGCTACTGAGGTAAGATCTTTTCATGGTCTAGCTAGTTTTTATAGAAATTTTATCAAAAATTTTAGCAGTATTTGTGGTCCCTTGACTGAGACAAAGAGACGGGATAGAAAAGAGTTTAAGTGGACTAATGGGGTAGAAAAGAGTTTTCAATTGTTGAAACAAAAACTTACAGAACAACCTATTTTAGCACTTCTAGATTTTAATAAGGTGTTTCAAGTAGATTGTGATGCTAGTGGTACTACAATAGGAGCTGTTATGAGCCAAGAAGGTAAACCTGTTGCGTCTTTCAGTGAGAAGTTAAATGATGCCTAGAGGAAGTATTCTGTTTATGATCAAAAATTTTATGCTATAGTTCAGGCATTAAAGAAGTGGAGACATTATCTACTTCCTAAGGAGTTTGTTTTGTATACTGATCATCAAGCTTTGCAATATTTGAATAGTCAAGAAAAGTTGAATCAGAGGCATTTGAAATGGGTTGAGTTTTTGTAGAGTTATACATTTGTTTTGAAACACAAGAGTGGAAAGTCTAATAGGGTTGTGGATGCTCTTAGCAGAAGGCAACTATTGCTAACAGAGATGCAGATTGAAGTGGTTGGGTTCAAGGAACTCAAGAATTTGTATCTAGAGGATCCTGATTTTGGTAGAGCTTAGAAAGCTTGTAAAGAGCCTGTTACTCTAAATAGGATGAAATGGCTGGATTTCATCATCCAGGATGATATGCTATTCAGAGGGAGTCAGTTGTGCATTCCAAGAAGTTCTATGAGGGAGAATCTCATCAAAGAGAAGCACGGTAGAGGATTAGCTGGACATTTTGGTCGTGATAAAACTCTTGCTTTGGTTGGTGAGAATTATTATGGGCCACAATTGCAGCAAGATGTGAAGAAGTTTGTACAGAGTTGCAGAGTATGTCAGATGGCAAAGGGAGTGAAGCAAAATACAACGTTGTATCAGCCGTTACCTATACCAGAGAAGCCTTGGGAGGATATTAGTATGGACTTTGTTCTTAGTTTACTAAGGACATAGCGGGGACATGATTCAATTTTTGTAGTAGTTGACAGATTTTTTAAGATGGCACATTTCATTCCCTGCAAGAACACTAATGATGTTGTTCATGTAGCAGAATTGTTTTTCAGAGAAGTGGTGAGACTACATGGTTTGCCAAAGACCATAGTTTCAGATAGAGACACTAAGTTTGTTGGATATTTCTAGCGTACATTGTGGAAGAAGTTGAAGATAGATTTGAAGTTCAGTTCATCACATCATCCACAGACTGATGGATAGACAGAGGTGGTGAATAGAAGTTTGGGAAATCTGTTGAGATGTTTGGTTGGAGATAAGCCAACAGGATGGGATTTGAGTTTACCATAGGTAGAATTTGCATACAATAATTTTGTCAATAGGAGCACTGGTAAATCACCATTCTAGATTGTATATGGAAGTAGTCCAAGAAATGCATCTGAATTGAGAAAGATAGATAAAGGAGAAATAAGTAGTGTTGAAGCTGAGGATTTTGTAGAACACTTGAAGAACATCCATGAGGAGGTGAGGAAGCATATTACCAAGATGAATGAGTAGTATAAGGCTAAGGAAGATAAGAAAAGGAGACATAAGGAATTTTAGGTTGGAGATGAAGTCATGGTTCATTTGTAGAAGGAGCGATTTCCGGTTGGTACATATAACAAGTTGAAAATGAAGAAGTTTGGGCCATGTAAAATACTGAAGAAGCATGATTCAGGAAATGCATATGAGGTAGAATTGCCTACTGAGCTAAATATTTCACCAGTGTTTAACATTTTAGATTTGACAGAGTATCATGAAGGAGGTGATGAAGATGAGGTTGCAGCAGCACAGTGGAGTATTCCAGCAACCAGTTCAGATATCAAGGAGATTGAAGACATACTGGACAGTCCTGTTGGCAGAAGCATAAGGAACAGGACATATGAAGAGTATTTGGTCAAATGGAAAGGATGACCTATTGAAGATTCATCATGGCTAACAAAGGAGGAGGTTAACAATCTTGGTTTTCCTCTGCACACTTGAGTCGTGACAGGGTCACTTCTCAAATTACCCCAGGTGTCTGATGCAGGAGCATCCTAGGTGTAACAGCAATCTTGCATCACCCAAAAAAAATCTTTCTATTTTTGTATTCAATAAGGGCTATCTTGTGTAGAGCCACTATTTATGGAAACTTGCTATTTTTAGTAAGTTGGTCTTACGATCTCAGAATGTTCTAATTTTATATTTGGAGGTTCATCTCAGTCATATTAGCCTGCCAGCAAAGTTTCATGGCTAGATCAGGTCTAGTTTTGAAGATATTGAAGATTTTCAATATTGGCAGCAGGGTACAGAAACCTTGAACTTAGTTTTGAAGGCTTTAGAGGCCCCGGATGAGGTTGAAAATTTGGGTGATAGTTCAAGCTTATAGAGCACTTCGTGGCATTTCCAGAATGGGGTTATAATAGTCAATCGGGTCAAGCTAAAGCCATTGAAGGAGACCAAAGAAAAGGTATGTGGTAATGCAAGAATAACATTTGTTGATGGAGGAAAATACCTAGATGGTATGAGGCATGAGCATGTGTGTTTTTCTTTAATTCCAAAAGCTAGTAGAGAAGAAGTAGAGGATGTACCTGTAGAGGTTGCAGATTTGTTGAACGAGTTACAGGATATTCTATCTAATAATGTACCTGATAGATTACCACCCGTAAGGAAGATCAGTCATCAGCTGGATTTGATTCCAAGAGCCAGTTTTCCAAACAAGGCAACACATAGAATGACACTAGCAGAAAGTGAAGAGTTGAACAGACAAGTACATGAGTTGTTAAAGAAGGGATTGATTCGGGAGAGCCTGAGTCCATGTGCTGTACCAGCATTATTAGTACCAAAAAAGAATGGAGAATGGAGGATGTGTATAGATTCTAGAGCAATAAACAAGATCACAATCAAGTATAAGTTTCCATTGCCATGAATAGATGATATTATGGACTATTTGAGTGGAGTTGTGTGTTTCTCAAAGATAGATCTAAAGAGTGGATATCACCAGATTCGGATCAGAGAAGGAGATGAATGGAAGACTACCTTCAAGATAAAAGAAGGACTGTATGAGTGGTTAGTCATGCCTTTTGGGCTAACCAATGCACCGAGCACTTTCATGCGGCTCATGAACGACGTTCTGAAAGAATTTCTGGGTAAGTTTTTCATTGTTTACCTAGATGACATTTTGATTTTTAGCAAGACATTGGAGGAACATATGATGCATATTCGTATGGTGTTTGAGAAGTTGAGAGATGAGAAATTCTTGATTAATTTGAAGAAGTGCAATTTTGTGAAGAAAGAGTTAGTGTATTTGGGATTTGTAGTTTCAACAGAAGGTCTAAAAATGGACCTAGAGAAGTTATAGGCTATCTTTGAATGGCCTACTCCAAGGAGTGCTACTCAGGTAAGATCTTTTCATGGTCTAGATAGTTTTTACAAAAAGTTTATCAAAAATTTTAGCAGTATTTGTGGTCCCTTGACTGAGACAATGAGACGGGATAGAAAAGAGTTTAAGTCGACTAATGGGGCAGAAAAGAGTTTTCAATTGTTGAAACAAAAAGTTACAGAACAACCTGTTTTAGCACTTCCAGATTTTAATAAGGTGTTTCAAGTAAATTGTGATGCTAGTGGTACTACAATAGGAGCTGTTATGTGCCAAGAAGGTAAACCTATTGCGTATTTCAGTGAGAAGTTAAATGATGCCAAGAGGAAGTATTCTATTTATGATTAGAAATTTTATGCTATAGTTCAGGCATTAAAGAAGTGGAGACATTATCTGCTTCCTCAGGAGTTTGTTTTGTATACTGATCATCAAGCTTTGCAATATTTAAATAGTCAAGGAAAGTTGAATCAGAGGTATTTGAAATGGGTTGAGTTTTTGCAGAGATACATTTATTTTGAAACATAGGAGTGGAAAGTCTAATAGGGTCGCAGATCCTCTTAGCAGAAGGCAACTATTGCTAATAGAGATGCAGATTGAAGTGGTTGGGTTCAAGGAACTCAAGAATTTGTATCTAGAGGATCCTGATTTTGGTGGAGCTTGCAAAGCTTGTAAAGAGCCTGTTACTCTAGATAGGATGAAATGGCTGGATTTCATCATCCAGGATGATATGCTATTTAGAGGGAGTCAGTTGTGCATTCCAAGAAGTTCTATGAGGGAGAATCTCATCAAAGAGAAGCACAGTGGAGGATTGGCTCAACATTTTGGTCGTGATAAAACTCTTGCTTTGGTTGGTGAGAATTATTATTGGGCACAATTGCAGCAAGATGTGAAAAAAATTATACAGAGTTGCAGAGTATGTCAGATGGTGAAGGGAGTGAAGCAGAATACACGGTTGTATCAGTCGTTACCTGTGCTAGAGAAGCCTTAGGAGGATATTAGTATGGACTTTGTTCCTGGTTTATCGTGGACACAGCGGGGACATGATTCAATTTTTGTAGTAGTTGACAAATTTTTTAAGATGGCACATTTAATTTCCTACAAGAAAACTAATGATGTTGTTCATGTAGCAAAATTCTTTTTCAGAGAAGTGGTGAGATTACATGGTTTTTCAAAGACCATAGTTTCAAATAGAGGCATTAAGTTTGTTGGATATTTCTGGCATACATTGTGGAAGAAGTTGAAGATAGATTTGAAGTTCAGTTCATCACATCATCCACAGATTGATGGATAGACAGAGGTGGTGAATAGAAGTTTGGAAAATCTGCTGAGATGTTTGGTTGGAGATAAGCCAACAGGATGGGATTTGATTTTACCACAAGGACAATTTGCATACAATAATTCTATCAATAGAAGCACTGGTAAATCACCATTCCAGATTATATATGGAAGTAGTCCAAAAAATGCATCTGAATTGAGAAAGATAGATAAAGGAGAAATAAGTAGTGTTGAAGCTGAGGATTTTGTAGAACACTTGAAGAACATCCATGAGGAGGTGAGAAAGCATATTACCAAGATGAATGCGCAGTATAAGGCTAAGGAAGATGAGAAAAAGAGGCATAAGGAATTTCAGGTTAGAGATGAAGTCATGGTTCATTTGCGGAAGAAGCAATTTTCAGATGGTACATATAAAAAGTTAAAAATGAAGAAGTTTGGGCCATGTAAGATACTGAAGAAGCATGATTCAGGAAATGCATATGAGGTAGAATTGCATACTAAGATGAATATTTCAGGAGTGTTTAACATTTCAGATTTGACAGAGTATCATGAAGGAGGTGTTGAAGATGAGGTTGTAGCAGCACCGTGGAGTATTCCAGCAACCAGTTCAGCTATCAAGGAGATTGAAGACATACTGGACAGTCGTGTTGGCAGAAGCACAAGGAACAGGACATGAAGAGTATTTAGTAAAATCGAAAGGATGACCTGTTGAAGATTCATCATGGCTAACAAAGGAGGAGGTTAACCATCTTGGTTTTCCTCTGCACACCTGAGTCGTGATAGGGTCACTTCTCAAATTACCCTGGGTGTCTGATGTAGGAGCATCCTGGGTGTAGGAGCAATCTTGCATCACCCAAAAAAAATATTTCTATTTTTGTATTCAATAAGGGCTATCTTGTGGAGAGCCGCTATTTATGGAAACTTGCTATTTTTAGTAAGTTGGTCTTACGATCTTGGAATGTTCTAATTTTACATGTGGAGGTTCATCTCAATCATATCAGCCTACCAGCAAAGTTTCATGGCTAGATCAGGTCTAGTTTTGAAGATATTGAAGATTTTCGGTATTGGCAGTAGGGTACAGAAACTTTGAACTCAGTTTTGAAGGCTTGAGAGGCCCCGAATGAGGTTGAAAATTTGGGTGGTGGGTGCTTTGCATAGGTCATGCCTATAGAGAACTTTGTGGCATTTCCAGAATGGGGTTATAATAGTCAATCAGGTCAACGGGCGATGACTTATGGTCTTCAAAAGTTGGGTCACCTGAAATGGTGGAAAATAATTTTTCTTCAAAATTTTTGTTTGGGTTTCAAAACTCATTTTGAGCTGACTTTGATGTAATAAACTATAAAATAAAATTATTCTAAGTTTGGTCGGCCCTAAGGGCTAAATTTCTAGAACCTTCTCGGGCGGTGGAAATTGCCTATATAAAGAAGGCACGTAGTGTTGTCTAGGGCAGTTCTGGGTAGTAGATCTGGGTATTGATTTGAGGCTTTGTCCTACAGAATATTGTAAGGGAATGCCCATGTGGCTTTGCTTATTGTAATTCAGAAAGTTTCTAATTCCACATTTGTGGAGATAATAAGAAGCCAATTTTCTGTTCTTGCATATTATTGTTGTTGTTTTTCTATTTCTATTATGTGTTTGTGGTATTAAGGGGAGCACCCTTCATCAAGTGGTATCAGAGGAAGAGTTCTTGAGTGTGTAAATAGATCGCTGACTGTGAGGCAGTTTACACCAGGATCGTGGTTAGGGTTTCAGTGCGCATCGCAAAAATACCTCCATGAAGAGAACGTGGCGGAAGAGCTGGTGCTGTGACACCTGAGGTTAGAGAGCTGCAGAGACAAGTGCGAGCATTGCAAGAAGAGATTTGTAGAGGAATGAATCTTAATGTCAGAGATGAAAGTGAGGATGAAGCCGAAGAAGAATATCAAGAAGGAGAAGCTGAAATTGTGAACCAGGAGGAAGAAAGACTTTTTCGGGTGATTTCCAAGATTGGGAAAAGACCTAAGATTGAGGTTCCTACATTTTCTGGAAATCTTAACCTAGAGGAATTGATCGACTAGATCAATGAATGTGAGGAATATTTTGAGTATGAAGATGTTGAGGATCCTGATAGGGTCAAATTTGTGAAGGCCAGACTGAAAGGTCATGCGAAGATCTGGTGGCAAGAAATTCAATTGGAGGGAAATAGAATAGGGAAAGATAAAATCACAAGATGGGATCGGATGGTGGATAAATTGAAGCGACAGTTCATTCCTGTTGATTATGAGCTTGACCTACTAAAAAAAATGCAAAGTTTGAAGCAAGTAGGAAGATCTGTTCAGGAATATACAGAGGAGTTCTATCGACTCCTCATCAGAACAGGCCATGCAGAAGCTGATAAGAAGAAAGGTGCCTGATACCTTAGTGGGTTAAGGCCAAGCATTCAGGAGAAGTTTAATTTGGTTCGAATGAACAGTATTGAGGAGGCATACCATTTTGCCCTAAAAGTAAAGGAAAAGCTAAACAAGAAGTTTGAGAGTAGACAAAATGGAAGAGATCGTAGTGGAAGATCTGGTGGATAGTCATATGGTGGCCTAAATGAAGATCCAAAAAAGAAGGATGAGGCTAGTAGTAGCCAGAATCAGAGAGGAAACAATTCCAATCATTTCCAAGATCAGAATAATAAAGATCAGAGAGGAAGAGAAAGAGGACAAGGATCTGGAAGAGGAGGGTTCCGTGGAACATGTTTTCACTCTGGAGAAGAAGGTCATAGGGCATTTGAATGTCCTCAGTGCCAAGGCAGAACAGATAGGAGAAATGAAGGCCAAGCCAGAGTTGCACATGTAGATGAAGATGCTAGATCATCAAATTCTGAAGATGCTGATAGAGGACAAATGCTAATTAATAGAAGAGTCTTGCTGAGTGGTGAGAATGAACTTGAACAAAGGAGGAGTCTGTTTCGCACTAGATGTAAGTGTGAGGGTAAATGTTGTGATGTGATTAATGATAGTGGAAGCACTAACAATTTGGTGTCAGAAGAGATGGTGACAAAGTTGAAGCTCAAGAGATAGAAACACCCACATCCATATCGGATTGCCTGGGTGTAGGATGAACACAAGGTCATGGTCAATGAATAGTGCCTGGTAAAGTTTAAGATTGGCGGGTACCAAGATGAGGTACTATGTGATATCATCCATATGGATGCATGTCATATGTTTTTGGGTAGACCATGGTAGTTTGACAGATGTGCTATACATAATGGTCGTGTGAATACCTATTCCCTAACAAAGGATGAAGTGCAACATAAGCTAAAGCCATTGAAGGAGACCGAAGAAAAGGTATGTGGTAATGCAAGAATAACATTTGTTGATGGAAGAAAATTCGTAGATGGTATGAGGCATGAGCATGTGTGTTTTGCTTTAATTCCAAAAGCTAGTAAGGAAGAAGTAGAGGATGTACCTGTAGAGGTTGTAGATTTGTTGAACGAGTTTCAGGATATTGTATCTGATAATGTACCTGATGGATTACCACCCATAAGGAAGATCAGTCATTAGATGGATTGCCACCTCACTACCTTATTTTTCACATAGAGTGCAAGTGGTTAGAGTGGTCATGTCAACCCTCTTTCACTTTGCATTTCATAGACTTAGGAATTTATTCCTAAGTTTAAATTTTAGGTAGTGTGGATTCTTATTTATTTTGAATTTCTATTCAAATTAAATAAGTTAAATGTTTGGGTTAAAACTATAAAGGGTTTTATATCCTTAATAAGAACCAACATTTAGGGTCTTAGTGGTAGCATGTTTTTTAGGCTTGGATCTTGGCATGATTTTAGACCAAATTAGGGAAAATAATAGAGGCTTGAATTTTTGAATTTGAGGGATTGGGAAGGTATAAAACTGGTTTTGATTATCAGTTTAAGGGTCGTGAATTTGGGAGAAAAGGCTGAAAGTGAGCACATTCTTCTTTGATGCCTTGGAGATCTTATTTTTAACTTGCCAGTCAAATTTTTGGATGATAATAATGTTGTTGACTCATCTTCTCCATATATTTTTGAGTTTTGATTTCAAATCTTATTTTCATCTTTCTTCATAAGTGTTATTTGGTTTGATAGCTAGGAGAAGTGAATGTTTCTTATTCCTCCTCTAGGTTAGAAAAATTCAAACCTGATGAAGAATACGTATGTTTGTTGATAGATTAAGCTATTTGTGGTCTATACCCTAGTAGTTAGGTCTTTTAACCTATATGGTAATCAGTGGTTCAAGGTATCAAAATTTTGGTTTATGAGTTGGGGTTACTATTTTAATTTCCATGAAAAGTTTGATTTCATTTTGGTGTATCACTTCACTTTCCCTTATCAATTTCAAAGTTTATTTTTCCCTTTTCCCGCTAAGTTTTCAATCAGGGGATGATATTCCATATCAAATAGGAACCGACCTAGAATCTAGAGACTTCTTCTTAATCAAAGTTCACCCACAACTTGAGAAGGTTTCCATTGTTAGGATAGAATATTGTTAAGACCTAATGCTGGAGTTGGGGTGGTATTTCTAAACCTAAACAGGTACTATATACATAAGGTTTTGATACTAATGCCAATGGGGGAGATTTTTATCTCTATTTAAATTATCATTAGTATCAATAAGTTATTTAGTCGGTAAAAGATGGTATAAGGAAACAACAAGATAGTTGGTCAAGTAGACAAAGCCTTTACACCGAGAAAAGACAAGACAAAACTTCAAGCTAAACCAAATATAGTTTTGACCGAGCACACTTACTGAGCGTTAGGAATTTACTGAGTGCCGAGATAGTGATCACTAAGCATTAGTAATTTACTGAATAGAGAATGCAGTGTTTGCCAAGTTATTCAAGAAAGGGTATAATAATCAGGAATGGTACATATATCTATGCAAACGGTTTACACTGATCATATAAATGGTTTACCAATATTGAGATATATTTAATATGGATGTAATCATTAAGTTTTGTAATGATTCTTATGTATTTGTAGATCTAGGTTATTTCTATATACCATTGATCTTAGGTTTTCTAAGATGATGTAAACCCTAATTAGGTCAAGATTGTTTAATATATAATTAAAAAGATGTCAATATGATCATGTATCATGGAGAAGTAGCCACACTAAGGACATCAAGAGATCAGACACAGAGTTTCTGAAAAAAGGTTTATGAGAGGCAGAATCAATTTTTTTTATTAGAACACATACAAGGCTACCAAGAAAGATAGAAGGACTTATACATCACATTGAGTTGATATCTATTTGTTATTTTATAAATCTGAATCAGACAAGATAAACTTTCCATTTTACAGATACTTTACTGTTATCAATTTAACCATTGTAGAAGATTTAAATCTCTTAATAGAGTAGACTTAACCATCTTATTGTAAATCTCTTAACTGGGTGCACACTTGATTATGTTTCTAAAATCCTTTAACAAGGTAGATCTAGTTGATATTTTGTTACTCCTAACAGGATAAGATCATCAGAAGTGGTCACTAATTGTAGCCTTAACTGGCATACTTTATTTACTACAGTAGTGAAGAATTTGTGGGTGTCATCCCCACCATAGTTTTTACCTTACGCATCATCTTAAAATGGAAGCACTTCCATGTTGGTAGGTTTAGCACCCACATTTAGTGTATTTTCATGATAGATTTTCATTTAGGATGCATCTACACTTGATTCTTCATTTCTAGGTGAAATTAGGGTTAGGATCCTGAGGATTCTCCTTGATTTCCTTCTTCATGGATCTATTTTCTAGGTAGGACCTATGTACTAGTCCTCCTAGCCTTCATCACATTTCTTCTAGGCCTTTGTGCCCTTTTCTAGCATTCTATTCTTTTTTCCCATCATTCTAAGTCTCTAGCCAACCCTTAAACTTCACTAAAACTCTAAGTTGACTGGCCTTAAACCTCTGCTCAAGGTCAAAATCAACCTTGACCTTTGTCAGGTTTTGGTTCCCACTTTCAAATTTGGATCATAGCAAGGCCCTAAATTAAAAATGGGCCTCTAAATCTGAATGCAGAAGGGGTTTTATTCAAAATTCATTTAATACATTTCCTCCTTAGTTGGCTATTGTGATTGGACCATAATTGGAGGTAAATTTTGAATTAGGGGCCCTTACATTACCTAGACCTTGCCTTGAAATCTCTATATAAGCACTCTCTTTTTCCTTCATTTGAACAAGTAAGAAGTTATGAGGAGATGAGATAATGATGATATGATGATGCAAGATTGCAAGAGGATGATATAGGACAACAAGATATGATGATGCCTTGATGCAAGCAAGCATTTTTTGGACAAGTTATTGTGGATATTCATTTGGAGCAAGAAAGATTCCTTCTTCCTTGATCTACCATTTTCAACATTCAAGCATTCTAAAGATACAATCATGGGGTAGAAACTACAAATTGTGAGTTTGGTAGGATTACTTTAGCCTTGCGGGTTTGGTATTCTTTCTTTATCATATTCAAATCTATGCATTTCTCCCTCATTTCAATTCATGCTAGGGTTTCAATCTAGAGGATTAGATCTTGGCATTGCACATTCAAAGCTCTTCCTACGAGAAGCACATGCACATATTATATTATATATGGCTATTTCTGGAGGTGGAAATCACCAAAACAGGGGTTTAACTAAGGCAAAACCCTATATAGCCACCCCAAAACACTATTTCCAGATATCTACAATCATTGTTTTAGGAGTTACAAAGCATATTTGGATACCCTTTTTGGCAGACTTTCAGGATCTATGAACAAAATTTTCATCAGAGTAGTGCAAGTCAAGGTCGACATAAAGGGGCATAATTGTGCCCCCGTCTTTGGGTCAAGATTGACCTAGTTTAGAAAAGAAAACTATTTCTAGGTTTTATCTGTCTCTGTGTTTCTATTCCAGCTCTAGTTGGAGAATTTCCAGAAACATGATATAGGCACTAGAAAATAGGTATTTCCAAATCTACGATGTTATGAGGTATGTATTTCATTTTATCTGATTTCATTATTCTTTGCAAGAATTTCCAGATTTATATTCCTTATCATTAGAATTTCATGTATGTATTAAATATTGGTTTAGGGTCTCTTTTATGCGCAGTCCCCCATTGTTCTAAACCCTATCCATCTTTTACACCAAACATTTTGGTGAACCCGTTTACAACAACTCTTTCATTTTGGTGTTAGATTTGCATTTTATGTTAGATCTTACATGCATATAAAAGTAGAGTTCATTTATTCTCTTTCATTTATATTTCAAATTTTAAGAAAAAATCATGAAATTTCTTTAAAAATACAAAAACATTTACATTTTTCATGCTTGTAGTGCTACTTTGTGCTCAACATGTATGATTTTTGTTTTGAATAATTTGATGAGGATTTTATTGCAAAAGAGGATAGATCCCCTAATTAGGTACATGGAAGTGAGGATGAAAATTGTTTGAATAAGATCTCCATTGATCCTATTCATATTTCATTCTCCTCCACAACCTCTTCGATTGACCTTTTCCATAGGGTATGTGAATGGCTACCTTCATGTTCTACTATTTCCAACATTGATGCACCTAGAATGTTATATCCAAAACCTTTGTTGACGGTAAAAGGATGTCCTCAAATAACAATTAAGGGTAAACTTAGAGATCTTTTGGATTTCTTTGATAACATAGATTCTGTTTCACATTCTTATCGCACATAGAATAACTCTTAGCCTATTGTTTTATTTTATTTACCTTCTTCCCAACCTATGCTTCCTCAAGTCCCTAGGCTACCATCTTCCTTTAAGGAGTATGGCTTAGTATAACAATTACGTGCTACTCTTGCTAAGATATCTCTATGGGAATTTCTTCAAACTTACTCGACATATCATGAGGCAAATCAAAAGTCTTTATCTACTCTTCCTGCTTTGCCTTCTAACCAAGAGAACATTAATTCATTTTTGGAGTGCAT
The DNA here is from genome assembly GCA_027943335.1 of Chamaecyparis obtusa. Lineage (NCBI taxonomy): Eukaryota > Viridiplantae > Streptophyta > Pinopsida > Cupressales > Cupressaceae > Chamaecyparis > Chamaecyparis obtusa. Next base: position 251,281 of record BSBK01001979.1, read on the forward strand.
GCATACTATGCCTTCTATACCTCCTATTGTGTTTACCAATGATGATTTACCTTATATTGAGGTGCAAAATCAATATGATGCTCTTATGGTTGTTGTTTCTATTAATCAGAATATCATTCATAGAACATTAATTGATAATAGATCTAGGCTTAATGTTTGTAGCATGGATATGATTAAGGCAATTAAGGCTAATCTTACAACTATTCAACCTGATCATGTCCCTATTCATGGATTTGATAATATTGTAAAGAGAACTTTGGGCATTTTTACGTTACCTATTAAAGTTGGTTCAGTTTTTCTTGATATACCTATTCATTTTATGCCTAGACCTCTCAGTTATAATCTTCTTTTAGGTAGACCTTGGCTACATACTATGCATGCATTTCCTTCTACTCTTCATCGCAAGGTTAGGCTCATTTATAACAATTTAATATATACGCTATATGCGGATGATGCGTTGAATCCTTGCTTAAATGCGAAATATGCTAAAGTTTTTGAACATCTCCAACCAAGTAAAGAGCCTAAAAGGCCACCTGAGATTAAACAAACTGCAGCTCCATCTTCTTCTTTGACTGGGGATGATTTGGCAACATTGGACTTTAATCCTTCTTTTATTAGAGAATATAAAGTTTCTGATTTGGAATTCATGAAACAAGAAAGTGGGTTTGAAAAACATTTTTTACTCATTCCCCACTTTCTACGGAATTTAAAAGTAACTTTGTTGCTACCTCGATTGAAGAAATAATTGAAACAATAAAACCTAATTTCTATGATATTGTGACACATGCAGCTCCTTGGACTCAATCTTATATGGCCGATAGATATGGTTTTGGTTATCATTTGCTCAAGAAATCAGGATTCAATGGGAAAGGATGTGGTTTAATCCTTACAAAAAACCATCATCTTTAAACAATGAAATTTATGATTATACATATGGATTGGGATTCAATCCTTACAAAAAACCATCAGCTTTTCCTCTCAATGTTAATCATATATGTGGTGAACATTTGAAGTTGGTTAACCCACTCCTTCTTGACATGAATCAAAAACCTATTTTGGATGTTTTTCCTGAAGATGAAGCCTTAACAAATTTTTTTGGAGCTTATGAGGATCTACCTATGTTTCATCATAAAATATGGAAGCCCTATTGTATAAATACATAATCTTATTTTGGAGAACATGATGAACAGAATATTTCTCCTTTACCAATGGATTTGCCAATACAAAGTAACTTTCTAATAACTGAGACTGTTTAGGTTCAAATGGATGCAAATGACTCTGAGAGGATGATAAAAATTGGGAAATGTTTGAATCAAGATGAATGTGATCAGTTAGTTTCCCTTTTACTTGAATTTAAGAATATTTTTGCTTGGACATATTTGTATATGCTAGGTATAGATTCTAAGATTGTTATTCACAATATTGTTCTCAAACCAAATGTTAAACCTGTAAAGCAAAAAATCTAAAAGATGAATCTAGGAATTTCCTTATTAGTTAAGACTGAAATTGAAAGATTATTGGATGCTAGATTCATCCGTTCTATTGATTACTCAGATTGGATTTCAAATATTGTGCATGTTTCAAAAGGAGAAAATAAGATAAGAATTTGTACTGACTTAGAGATTTAAATAAAGCATCCTTAAAAGATGATTTCTCGTTACCTAATATTGATATGATTATGGATTTGACATAGGGTCACGCTTTATTATCTTTTATGGATGGATTTTTGGGCTATAATACAATTTTTATTCCTCCTAAAGATCAATTTAAGACTGCATTTATAACACCTTAGGGAACATTTTGTTGGGTCATGATGCCTTTTGGATTAAAAAATGCAGGAGCAACTTATCAGCGAGCCATGACTTTGATTTTTCATGATTACATTCATAAGATTCTTGAGGATTATGTGGATGATATCTTGGAAAAATTAATACAAAAAGGAGGTCATGTTTATATTTTACGATAGATAAGTATTTAATGACAGATATTTGAAAGGATTATAAGTTACAATATGAGATTGAATCCAAAGAAGTGTCTCTTTGGAGTTGATTCCAATAAATTATTGGGGTTTATAATCTCTAAGCAAGGCATAGAGGTAGATACTGAAAAAATTTAAGCTATTGTTAATATGCCTCCTCCTAAGAATATTTCTTAGCTACGAAGTTTACAAGGAAAATTTCAAGCTATTCGTCGCTTTATTTCTAACTTAAGTGATAGAACTGTTCCTTTTGCTTCCTTGCTTATAAAGGATACCACTTTCTCATGGAATGAAGAATGTAAACAATCCTTTGAAAAACTTAAGGAGTATCTCGCCAATCCTCCTATTTTTCAACTTATTCAATTTGATAAACCCTTTTATCTATATACTTCATCCACTCTGAATGCGGTGAGTGCGTTGTTGGCTCAGCATGATGGTGAAGGTAAGGAAATACCTATGTACTACATTAGTCAGACTTTACTCAATTACAAAACAAGATATATAGATTTGGAAAGAGAATGTATAGCTTTAGTTTATTCTTGTTAGAAACTTAGGCATTATTTATTAAATGTTGAAGTCAATTTGATTATTAAATTTGATCCTTTGAAACAACTTTTTTCGAAAACTGATCTCTCTAGCAATCTTGCAAAGTGGGTGATGTTACTTACAGAATTTTATCTTAATTTCATTTCTCAAAAGTAAATTAAAGGACAAGATTTAACATATTATTTTCCTGAAGATCCTTATCCTTATTTTGATACATGTTTTACTTCAATAGAATTCCCCAATGAAAACATTCTGGCTATTAAACAGGATGGTATTTGGGAATATATATTTTGATGGATCTAGATGTAAGACAGGTTCTACTATTGGCATTATCTTGATCCCTCCTATGAAAAAGTTGATCTCTCTATCATATAAATTGACTTTTCCTTGTACTAACAATATTGCGGAGTATGAAGCTCTTATAGATGGCTTACAAGCAACTTCATCCCTTAACATTAAAAACTTGGAAATTTATGGAGATTCGCAATTGAATGTGGAATAGATTAAAGGATTTTATCAGACTAAGAATGATAAAATGACATAATATAGATATTTGGCTCTTGATGTTCTTTCATAATTCTCTTCTTATACAATTCAAACTTTACCTAGGAAAGATAATTGAAATGCGAACGCCATGGCAAGTACAACTTCTTTGTTTTATCTTGAGAATAATGCTGAAAACTTTCAATTTATTATACATACTCTTAAAAACTATACAATTTCCAATAAGGTTACCTCTGATTGTTTCAATTTGTATTTGGATGAATGGTATTCTCATATCTTTCATTTTTTCAAAGATGGTACTTTTCCTGAATCAGCAACAAGGAACATTCATAATCATATTGGAAAAATATCACCAGCTTCTTCTCAAGGACATACGTACATCCTAATAGCTATAGATTACTTTAGGAAGTGGGTGGAAGTAGACTCTCTCCATTCAACTACTATGGATGTTATTTGTGATTTCATTCTTAACAATATTATAACACAGTTTGGTATTCCTTTGACAATAGTTTCGGATAATGGTACCTCTTTTAATAATAAATAAGTCACAAAATTCTTGGAGAAATATTGAACTCAACATAGATTTTTGACTCCTTATTATGCTTAATCTAATGGTGAAGTTGAAGCATCAAATAAAGTCATTAAACAAATTCAAAGGAAAATAGTTAATAACCATATGAAATACTAGCATACCCAACTTACCTATGCTTTATGGGCTTATAGGACTAGTGTTTGTACTACCATAGGTACTTCTCTTTATAATCTTGTCTATGGTACCAATCATATTATGCCTTTGGAATTGGAAATACCTTCTTTGCATGTTTCATTTGATGGGATAATTGACAAAGATACATTTCGAGAACAACAATTACAATAATTATAAATGTTGAATGAATAACGAATAAATGCTTTGGAACATATAAAGGCTTATCATAAATCACTTCAGAAGAACTATAATCATAAGGTAATTGAATGATCATTTTTAGTGGGTGATTTAGTATTATATGAGAATCAAAGAAATGTGAATTCTTTACCTAGTGAAAACGGAAAGTTTATCCCTGATTGGCTTGGACCTTTCATTGTAATTAAGGACTTTACTTTAGGTGCTTACAAAATTGATGATATGGATGGTGTTCCTTCTAAGGAGCCTATCAATATTATGCAACTCAAACATTATTATCCTTAGTTTGCCTTTCTTTCCTTGTGTATTTATGTATTCCTTATAAAATAGCTATGTTTGTTTTATAGGTTATGTGATTTTAGAAAATTACATTTGAATACATTTATAAGCGTTCTTTCTTTCTGTTAAGTTTTATGTTATTGGTGAAAATATAGTAATCAATCACAGAACTAACTAGCGAAGAGATTTATTCATTTATATGTTCTTTTGAGTTTGATACATATGTGCCACAATGCCCTATCTATCACTCTCTCTACCCCTATGCTCTGGTGGTCGATGGTTCCTAGATCTCTCTGATCTATGATGAGAAGATGAAGATCTTTCTATGGTAGTCTATGAGTGGCTCCTTGATATGCTAAGCTCATATACGTGCTCATGTGATATCTGTAGGTCAGCCATCAGCCTCTCCACTCTTTCTCTACATAACTTTAGCTCTCTATCAGGATCTCTATGACCAATGGGGAATTCTCTCTCATTGGCTGGTAGTCAGTAGGATAGGCATGTATCCTTCAAGACCTTGGATACAAAGCTCCTCCACTCTATTACACTAGCTGTAGAATTAAAATATATTTATCTTTTAGTCCTTTTCTTCACAAATTAAGTTAAATATTTAAATCAAATGCATTTTTTATACCTGGATCTCCCTCTTGGATATCATTGAATGGTCTACATGGTGGGGGCATGGAGTGACTACTATCTCCATGCTCGCTATGTCTAGGTCTTAGAGGTGGTGTCTCTATATGGGTGTGTGGAGGTCTTTGTGATCTTAGTGGTGATGTATGAACAACATGCACATCTGTACTAGTACTATTAGCTAGGGGCATCTTGTCTTCTCTTTCCTTTGTTCTCTCCTCTTCCATGGGATCTCCTATGGATATGGGCTCCTCCTCATCTCTATGATCCTCCTCTTCCTCTGGTATGCAACTATCTTGATGTGTCCTCTCTAAAAGGCATGGATCACCTATGGGATAGTCATTAGGGAAGATGGGGTAGATTCCCTTTAGAATCTAGTATTTGATGTAGTCCCTAATGACCCCTAGATAGGCCGCATCGGGGGCTACCTCTATATCCTCTCTATCCTTTGTATCACTGTCTATAATGTTTTCTACTAATGGCTAGTGTATAGCATTAGGTCTCTAATAGTATCCCATTCGATGTGTGTACTGAGGTAGTGCTCTAGGGACCTCTTGTATAAGACAAAACTTTCTCATCACTCTGTCATAGTAGTAAGACATTCCTATGTGACTAGGATGACCCTCTAGTAGCTTGTGTTATTATGAGTGTCTCATCTAATGTCGTGTATCTAGCCACTATGTCATGTGATATTATGGTCTCCATATCAAATCTATGGCTGGTACATGGGCTAGATGTACCCTCCAATAGAGGATATCTGTATGTTTCGAGACATCTCCCATTAGATAAGAAAAGGCTCTGAGTGTTCCCACATCTACCATCACAAGAACACCCTATGGTCGTGTACATGTGAAATGCTCAAACAAATAAATCTATAATAGTTTGCATATCATGAGACTCTCTCACTGATATCTCACCAACTAACATAGCTCATGGTATATATGGGTTAGCATACTATGGCCCCACGTGAAGATAGTCTTATCACTCTACGTCCTATGTACAATATGGGTAAAAGGTGTTGAATATATTATACCCTTTATGTTGGGTACTAAAACCAAAGAAATTATACATAAAATAACCCTCCATACTAAGGGTGCCAAACTTTCCAGTATGGCTGATAGGGTGATATGGTCTGCTCAGGTTTTCATCTGTGGAACCCATCCTAGGAAATACTCTACATCTATGTGGATATCCATAGGACCCCATTGCACTCTCGGTCTAATAGGCTCACCTTGAACTAGAAGTTACGGGATCCTATACAAATCCTCTAATGTCACTATAATCTCTACTAAGGGAAGATGAAAGGAACATGTGACCTCATCCCACCTCTCTATAAGAGATGATATCATGGCTTGATGGAATCTCATCTATGCTAGGACTATTACCTAGTATAGTCCTACGTCTCTCAATAGCTATATAAAATCCCTATTTAGCTCAAATAGTTTCTCTCTAATGATCAGTAGTGGCCCTCTAAAGGGGTGCTCTCAGAGATGAACTAGGTCCAGTAACTAAAAACTGGCATCATATCAGAACTATAGAACCACAAAACTATATATCCAACTTGACTAGGTCAAGGTCGACCTCTGTTAGGCTGAGGTCAACCTTCCTGGGTCAAGGTCAACCTTCTTGGGTCAAGGTCAACCTCACTCCAGGAAAGGTGTAGACCTTCCTAGTTCATGTCAACCTTAAAGGGTCAAGGTCAACATAACTAGGTTAGGGTCCACCTTGCCTATAAAAATAGGAATTTCAAATTACAAATTTCAACAATAGCAAACTGACATTGGGAAGCGGTTTTCATGTGGCCAGGTACTATCTTAGGAGCTCCATTTGTGTTTCTCAAAGTTCCTCTCTACTCAACATCCTACTTTCTCTCCTAAATTCTAAAAATGGTAAGAATGAGTAGGGTTTGTTAAGGTTTAATTATGTTAAATTCAAATTTCCCTTCATATGATGTTAGATAGACATTCACTCTTTTCATCATAACTTGAGTTCTGTAGCTCCATTTTTAGTGTCATCTACAGCATTGGAATCATGATTCAGATACCTAACTCATTGAATTATTTTAGGAAGGATAGGAATCCTTCTAACTAGATTAGGAAAAATCCTTTTTTAACAAATTGCATATCCAGTGTATAGGGCTATCCTTATCACCATGTTTCACCCTTCTAAAGTAGAAAGCCAAAACAGGGGAGGCATAACAGCTTCTATGCATTTCTAAATTTTATTTTAGTAAGTCTTAGGTGATTGATGGATTTTCATTAACCTTGTGTGTTGCAGGTTGTGGGTACTAACGGTTTTTGCAGGATCTCTACATTAAGGACTTGGTTATATCCTTTTTATTTATTATGATGTTTTCTTACTTTAGCTTTCATATTCACATAGTGTCATATCTAAGATAAAGTGGGGGATAAATTTATCATCTTAAAATGGAATCACTTCCATCTTGGTAGGTTTAACACCCTCATTTAGTGTATTCTCATGATAAATTTTCATTTAGGATGCATCTGCACTTGATTCTTCATTTCTAGGTAAAATTAGGGTTAGGATCCTAAGGATTCTCCTTGATTTCCTTCATTGTGGCTCTATTTTCTAGGTAGGAACTATGTACTATTCCTCCTAGCCTTGATCACATTTCTTCTAAGCCTTTATTCCATTTTCTAGCATTCTGTTATGTTTTCCCATCATTCTAAGTCTCTGGCCAATCCAAAAACTTCCCTGAAACTCTAAGTTGACTGGCCTAAAATCTTTCGATCTGAATATGGAAGGGTTTTGTATTCAAAATTCATTTAATACATTTCCTCCTTAGTTTTATATTGTGATTGGACCATAATTCGAGGTGAAATTTGAATTAGGGGCCCTTACATTGCCCGAAGAACCTTGCCTTGAAATCTCTATATAAGCACTCTCTTTTTCCTTCATTTGAACAAGTAAGAAGTTATGAGGAGATGACATAATGATGAGATGATGATGCAAGATTGTAAGAGGATGATATAGGAGAATAAGGTATGATTTTTCCTTGATGCAAGCAAGCATTTTGTGCACAATTTATTGTGGACATTCATTTGGAGCAAGAAAGATTCCTTCTTCCTTGATCTACCATTTTCAACATTCAAGCATTCTAAAGATACAATCATGGGGTAGAAAGTATAGATTGTGAGTTTGGTAGGAGTACTTTAGCCTTGGGGGATTGGTATGCTTTCTTTATCATATTTAAATCTATACATTTCTCTCTCATTTCAATTCATGCTAGGGTTTCAAACTAGAGGATTAGATCTTAGCATTGCACATTCAATGCTCTTCCTATGAGCAACACACACACACACACATATTCTATTACATTCAGCTTTTTTTGGAGGTGGAAATCACCAAAACAAGGGTTTGACTAAGGCAAAACCCTATATAGCCACCCCAAAACACCATTTTTCAGATATTTATTGTCATTGTTTTGGGAGTTGCAAAGAAGATTTGGATTCCCTTTTCAAAAAACTTTTGGCATCCGCAAATAAAATTTCCATCGGATTAGTGCAGCTCAAGGTTGACATAAAGGGGAACAATTGTGCCCCTATATTTTGGTCAAGGTCAACTTGGTTCAAAAAAGAAAAAGATTTCTAGGTTTTCTCCATCTCTATGTTTCTATTCCAGATCTGGTTGCAGAATTTCTAGAAACATGATATAGGCACTAGAAAATAGGTATTTTTGTATCTGCTATGTTAAGAGGTATGTATTTCATTTTATCCAATTTCATTATTCTTTGCAAGCATTTCCAAATTTATATTCCTTATCATTATAATTTCATGTATGTTTTAAATATTGGTTTAGGGTCTCATTTATGTGCAATCCCCCATTGTTATAAACCCTATCCATATTTTACACCAAACACCTTCTAACAAGGGTTTCTATATAACCAAAATATCTGAGTCATGAGTTAATATTTTCATGTATGTTTTATTGTTTCTTTTACATACACTTTACACTTCCAAGTTATATGACTGTATGTGATAAACAATGGAATCAGTCAGTTAGCTAAGAACTACTATTGCAAAGGGTTAAGTGTTAAAAGTTGTTAAGCATACTAATTCACCCCTCCCCTCTCATTACTTTATCTTTCTATAATCCCAATAGATAATTCCTTTCTCTCAAACGTGGTTTTGTCTATTGAATTGCTCAGTTTTGTCTTCAACCTGTTTGACCAACTCGCATGAATGCAATCTCCTCACACACTTTCTAGAATTCTTAATAAATCTCTCATCTCCTTTTATAGACATAATAAACTATTTTATTTCCAACCATAGATTTTGCATCTTGATCTTCACCATTGATTTTTTCACGTTAACCTTCCTTGGCAGTTGTGTCAATAACTCATTCCAATCTCCTTCATCTGATCATCCTTGAATTTGGTCATTCATTTAATCATCATAACAAACTTTATCTTTTATCTCACTGTCATCAATAATTGTCCAGCTCGTCATCTTTAGTCGGCAGTCATTAGTTCCATTTATTTCTTTCACTTGGTCAATACCCTAATGTGTTAGTGATAACTAACTCGGTTAATATTGTACTTGGTATACACTACACTTTCTCGATGTACACTATTTAAACTCGGTGTATACTAAGTCCTTCATTTACTAACCACATAAACTTGTTCATTCTTGATCTTCAAGCCATAACAAAATGATTTTATACAATCAAATCACTAACATAATGTCATAGACTCATCAATAATTTACCCAATGAATACCATATCCATATCCTTCTCATACATCTCATCTTCATGTAGATATCGCATTCCTTCATCGTTATTTCCTTCTTCAAATGTTTGTAACCATCATGATAAGTACAATCAAAACTAGTTGACATCAATGACAATACATTAACTGATTTAATGTGTCACATATACCTTAGTAGCTAGGTGATCATTAATCACTTCCTTTTGAAGACATCAATCTCTCCTTTAAGATATTTAATCAGTTGTGTTGGTTCCTCAAAATGGACTTTATGCTTATTGCAGCAACCAATACATCTATAGATTTTAAGGAACGACTCATTCCAAATATGAATTTCTAAGATGACTATCCCAACTATAGGGACAAGACTGCCCTTTGCACTTATGGCTTTGCAAAACCAAGGAGGGTTCTCCTAATCTAGTAAAACAAACTTTTCTTTCACAACCTCAAACTGGATTTAATATAACAGATTAATGGTAAGAAAAACTAAAAGATAACCAGTCATTTATTGATTCTCCATTACCATTTAGTAGGATACAACTTGTAGGTCACAATACCTCAAATATCTTCTAATGATTTTATATCAATGATAGCAATACAACCAAATTGATAACATGACATAATAACTCAGCCAAAATAACCTTGGATAGAATAACCCGACCATAATAACCAGAGGATAAAATAACCCAGGGTCATAATAACCCAATCCAAAATAACCCACAAAAAAAATAACCCATGGAAAAAATAACCCCATAAGATAATAGAGAAAGGAAAACAAAATTTATAAATTAAAAGTATATTTCTATTAAAAAAAATTATTTTGATCCAAAAATCTATGCTCTATCCAAATATTTTTTATTTGATCCTAGATCAAAGAAAAGGAATAACAAAACATACACAGAAGAACTCTATGCAATTAATTCCAAGATTCATAACTCAAGGGAATGATACACAAGGAGAGATGTAAACTCTGGATGTATTCAAATTTATTGAATCATGTTTCTTGTACACACTATGCTTTAAAATACAAGGATTGCAAACAAGCTACAAATCATTTACAAAAATAAAAATAATTACATAGATAAGACAAAAGACACAATGTAAAAAGACTGTACTTTGTTGCACTTTACAAAAGTGTACACTGATTTGAGCACCAAGTCCTCTATAATAGCTTCCAAAAATAATTCTAACTCTTCCAAGTGTTACCTTTGTACTTGTGCCTCCATCCAAAATTATCCCTATAGTTTTCTTTGTTTAAGGAGTTGGGGAGGTACCACCTTTTGTGATCTCAGTGGGTGCTTGTTTTGTCCTTTTTTTTCTAAGGAGTAGACATTTTCCCAAGATTTATAAGTCTCTTTACTAGGCCAAGGAAATACAACCATCTCATCTCTCTTCTATGCCAAAAAATCCAAATCATCTCTTACCTCTCGAACCTCCTTATTTAGGGATCCAAAGTGTACCCTGCCATCCTCCAAAACTTCAATTGTTTGCACAAAAAAAATATTTCTATTTGTATTTAAAATGCTACTAACTCTTATTAACAACTCATCATACCCTAGTCACCCTTCTCAAAATATCAGTCCTCTACATTAAACTGGCATGGCATTTCAGGAAAACAAATCAGATCAAGATGGCTACATCACACTTTACTCATTAATTTTCACCTTTAACCATCCTTGGAATAAGAAAATTTTGATTTAGTTCATTATCTCTAGCTCGCCAACTTCAATCATGTTGGAGACCCTAACAAAATTTCAAAAAAATTAAATATAATGGTTATCGCCCAAGTTTAAAATATAGTTGTTGATCCTTGTCCTTCTTGGCACATCATGTGCCTCACAAAATTTAACAAAACAGTCAAATTGTCTTTTAAAAATGACTAGCCACATCATCATCCTTGGCAACCAATGAGGAGGGAGAAAATAACAAACACCTGGCACAAGGACCCACCTTTTCATTGATCTCTCATTAGACAATATTAGATGGTTGTCATGATCCCATGATCCATATCCTTTATTCAACTTTTCATAGTGGCATCACGCCAACCATCAGATATTTCTTCTCTTTACTCTTACTCCAACCATTGGCCCCACTTACGTCACCCCTATCGACTACAAGATTAGATGCCAGTCGTGATCCTGGGATCACTATCATCATGCACCTTCTCTTTAAGGCTTCACACCTATCATTAATCTTCCCCTAAATCTATTGGTCTTTTAACATTTTATAAACCTACAGAACCACTTTCTTAATAACTCCCATCGGATGGTTGTCGCGAACCTAAGATCACTAAAGGCCAATCAATATTTGTTTGAGGCATCATGCATGTCATATATCTTATTAGATTTACAATTCCTTTACCATTTTCACCAAGTTGCAAGTACCTTTTACTAACTATTACTTTATCCAATGAACTGGTGACTAACAATTTCACTTAGCATTTTCTTTTTATCGCCAAGTCACAGAATATTTGTCTTAACTCAGGATTAATCTAGAGATTGAGCAACCAAGACATATCTCATAATCTCTAAATGTGTGCCTTGACCAAGGTTAGTTCTTGAGATCTAGTGACTAAGGCATTCTCACAATCTCCAAATGCTTTTCTTAACCTAGATAAGTTCATGAGATTTAGCGATAACTGTTGATCATCAATGCCATCAATGGTTGTCCCTCAATCTCCAAATGTTTCATGATTTAGCCATGACTTTTTGAGACCAAGAGATAGTCATCGAGCTAGATCACCAGATGCAAGACACCTCACTACCAACATCACAAGAATGGAAGATATTTGTTACATTTCAAGTCTTTCACTTTGTCACCAGGTCTCTAAATAAAAGACTTAACCGCCTCTCATCTAGAGATTAGGAGACAACCATTTCCTGTCAAGTCTTTTACCCTTTTCTTGTTGATGCATCCAATGACCCTTAGGTTTTGCACCACCTACCAACTAGGCCTGAGAAGACCCTACACTACTATCATATTTTTCTTCTCTTACATCTATCAAACTTACATTGCATATTGACTGAGCCCGAAAGACATAACACTTTTAAAACATTGGGACTTAGGAAAAATTAAAAGGCATCATCGGGTTTTTATAATTTGAAATACTTGGCCCCGCCTGACAATAACTTAAGACACATGCCAAAAAGAATAATTTAACTGACCCAAAATAGTAATGATCAATTAGATCTTGGGTAGGGTTTCTATGGACATAGACAAAAAATTTCAAATCCCTGCAACATAAAAACAACCTTTTTCTTCATACTTGCATGAGGACATGGTGATTTTCTCAAGATTTTCACAAGATAAGACCATTTTCTTTGGATTTTTTGCATGACAGGAAAAAGCGATAACAATGGCTTTGTCTGGGGATGTATGCCTCTTGCAGGAAAGACAAGGATTCAGAATCTCTGGCTTAAGAAGACCACTAACTAAAAAACACTAACCTACACACACAACTTGAAAGAAACACATACTTTGAAAAGAAAATTAACCTATTATTCATGGATAATGAGAGTACGTCTAGAGAAGTACAACTTGAGAAATTTTCCATGAACTGGCAATTCCAAGATATTTTCAACCATATCTTTTAGGATAAAAGGGTCAAATCCCCACTTGGCATAAATGAGATATGGTCCCAACCAAATTGGGTCAAATTTTATATGCTTTCCTTTGTCTTCTATCCTTGCATTCCACATTAGGACCAAATCATTAACATCAAAATTTCTGACTATAATCCTTTTTCATACAAATTCTTGTATTGGAGCTGCAACTTAATATTTTTTTCATGGGCCTCCCTTCTTGATTCATCCAATTGTATCAAATCCTCCAACATAATTTTCATTTCATTATCCAAATCATCATCATATATCTGGATGAATTTATACATTTTCTGCAAATTATTTTGTGGTAACCTGGTATGAATACCATATATCAAATCATAAGGAGCACAACCAATAGCCCTTTTCAATGTCACCCTATCAGCCCATAGAGCTAGCCACAACTTTGAATCCCATGCTTTTGTTTTCTTATCAAGGACTCCTTTCAAACAAACTATCAAGCTCTTATTACTTGATTCAACTTGACCATTTCCTTGGGGGTGATAAGGAGATGAGTATGAGACCTGAATCCCATATTGCTGACATAAAATATCAAACTATTCAGACCAAAAACACATAGCATTGTCAAAAACTATTGTCTCAAGACATCCAAACCTTGTTAAAATATTATGCACCATGAAATCAGTTACCACCTTACTAGTAGCCCTCCTAGTGGGAATCACTTCCACCCACTTAGTGAAGTAATTTGTGGCCACTAGGATCCATGAATGACCCCAACTTGATTTGTTTTGGATTTTTCCAATGAAATCCATACCCCACTTCTAAAAAGGGCCCATAACTAATGCAGGAGGATCCTGGGTGTAAGAGCAATCTTGCATCACCCAAAAATATTTCTCTTTTTGTATTCAATAAGGGTTATCTTGAGCAAACCTGCTATTTATGGAAACTTGTTATTTTTATTTAGTTGGTCATCCGATCTCAGAATGTTCTAATTTCTTCCATGGAGGTTCATTTTGGTCATATCAGCCTGCCAGTAAAGTTTCATTGACACATCAACTCTAGCTTTGTAGATATTAAAGATTTTCGGTATTGGCAACAGGGTACAGAAACTTTGAACTTAGTTTTGAAGGTTTTCAAGGCCCTAGATGAGGTCAAAAATTTGGGTGACAAGCACTTGCACAAGTTAGGCTTGTAGAGCACTTCGTGACCTTTCCAAAATGGGGTTATAATAGTTAATCGGGTCAACTAGCGATGACTTATGGTCTTCGAAATTTGGGTCACCTGAAATGGTGAAAAATGAATTTCCTTCAAAAATTTTGTTTGGGTTTCAAAATTTATTTTGAGCTGAATTTGATCTAATAAATTGTAAAATAAAATAATTCTAAGTTTGGTCGACCTTATTGGCTAAATTTCTGGAACCTTCTCGGGCGATGGAAATTACCTATATAAGGAAGGTTGTAGTGTTGTCTTAGGTAGTTTGGGACAGTTTAGAGTAGTTTAGAGTAGTTCTGGGTAATCATTTGAGGCTTTGTCCCTTAGAATATTGTAAGGAATATTCCCATATGGCTTTGCATATTATAATTCTAAAAGTTTGTAATTCCACATTTGTGGAGATAATTAGAAGCCCATTTTGTATTCTTGCAAATTGTTGTTGTTCTCTATTTTTTGTTGTGTGTTTATGGTATTAAGAGGAGAAACCTTCATCAAGTGGTATTAGAGCAGGAGTTTCTGAGTGTGTAAATAGATCATTGACTATGAGGCAGTTTGCACCAAGACCATGGGTTAGGGTTCTATGTAAACAGATCACCGATTGTGAGGTAGTTTGCACCAGGACCATGGTTAGGGTTTCAGTAATAAGTGTGAAATTTCCTCCACAAAGGGAATGTGGTGGAAGAGTTGGTGTTGTGACAGCTTAGGTTAGAGTACTCGGGAGACAAGTGCAAACATTTCAAGAGGAGATTCCCAGAGGAATGAATCTTAATGTCAAAGACAAAAGCAAGGATGAAGTTGAAGAAGAAGATCAAGAAGGAGAAGTTGAAGTTGTGAACCAGGAGCAAGAAAAAAAATTTCAAGCCATTTCCAAGATCAGGAAATGACCAAAGATTGAGGTTCCTGCATTTTCAATGAAATCTTAACCTAGAGGAATAGATTGACTCGATCAATGAATGTGAAGAATATTTTGAGTATGAAGATATCGAGGATCCTGATTGGGTCAAGTTTGCGAAGGCCAGACTGAAGGGTCATGTGAAGATCTGGTGGCAAGATATTCAATTGAAGAAAAATAGAAGAGGAAAAGATAAAATCACAAGATGGGATTGAATGGTGGATAAATTGAAGTGACAGTTCATTCCTGTTGATTATGAGCTTGACCTACTAAAGAAAATGCAAAGTTTGAAGCAAGCAGGAAGATCTGGTCAAGAGTATACAGAGGAGTCCTATCGAATCCTCACCAGAACAGGCCATGCCGAAGCTGATAAGGAGAAAGTTTCCCATTACCTTAATGGGTTGAGGCTAAGTATTCAAGATGAGCTGAATTTGGTTTGAATGAATTCTATTGAAGAGGCATGCCAGTTTTCCCTAAAAGTAGAGGAAAAGATGAAAAAGAAGTTTGAGAGCAAACAAAGCGGAAGAGGTCATTATGAAAGATCTCATGGATGGTCATATGGAGATCGAAATGAAGATCCAAAAAATTAGGATGAGGCTCGTAATAGTCAAAATTAGAGAGGAGATAATTTCAATCGTTTCCAAGATCAGAACAATAGAGATTAGAGAGGAAGAGGAAGAGGACAAGGTTCAGGAAGAGGAGGCTTTCGTGGAACATGGTTTCACTATGGAGAAGAACGTCATAGGGCATTTGAATGTCCTCAATGCTAAGGAAGGACAAATAGGAGGAATGAAGGCCAGGTTAGAGTTGAACATGTAGATGAAGATGCTAGATCTTCAAAATCTAAAGATGCTGAAAGAGGAGAAACACTGATCAATACAAGAGTCCTATTGAGTGGTGAGAATGAACCTAAGCAAAGAAGGAGCCTAATTTGCACTAGATGCAAGTGTGAGGGTAAATGTTTTGATGTGATTATTGATAGTGGAAGCACTGAGAATTTGGTATCAGAACAAATGGTGACAAATTTGAAACTCTAGAGGCAGAAATATCCACATCCATATCGGGTTGCCTGGGTGCAGGATGACCACAAGGTCATGGTCAGTGAATAGTGCCTACTGAAGTTCAAGATCGGCGAGTACCAAGATGAGGTACTATGTGATATCATATCTATGGGTGCATGTCATATGTTGTTGGGTAGACCTTGGCATTTTGATAGATGTTATGTACATGATGGTCATGCGAATACCTATTCCTTGACAAAGGATGGAGTGTGATATAAGCCAAAACCATTGAAGGAAACAGAAGAAAAGGTATGTGGTAATGCAAGAATAACTTGTTTTGATAGAGGAAATTTCTTAGATGGTATGTGGCATGAGCATATGTGTTTTATCTTAATTCCAAAGGCTAGGAAAGAGGAAGTAGAAGATGTACCCATAGAATTTGCAAAATTATTGAATGAGTTTCAGGATATTGTACCTGATAATGTGCCTGATGGATTACCACTAGTAAGAAAGATCAATCATCAGATGGACTTGATTCCAGGAGCTAGTTTTCCAAATAAGGTAGCACATAGAATGACACAAGTAGAAAGTGAAGAGTTGAAGACAAATTTGAAGTTTAGTTCATCACATCATCCACAAATTGTATATGGAAGTAGTCCCAGAAATGCATCTGAGCTGAGGAAGATAGATAAAGGAGAAATAAGTAGTGTTGAAGTTGAGGATTTTGTAGAACATTTGAAGAACATCCATGAGGATGTGAGGATGCATATTACCAAGATTAATGCATAGTATAAGGCTAAGGTAGATGAGAAAAGGAGGCATAAGGAATTTTAGGTTGGAAATGAAGTCATGGTTCATTTGCAGAAGGAGAAATTTCTGGTTGGTACATATAACAAGTTGAAAATGAAAAAGTTTGGGCCATGTAAGATACTAAAGAAGTATGATTCAGGAAATGCATGTGAAGTTGAGTTTCCTACTAAACTAAATATTTCACTAGTATTTAACATTTCAAATTTGACAGAGTATCATGGAGGTATTGAAGATGAGGTTACAACAGCACAGTGGAGTATTCTAGCAACTAGTTTAGATACCAAGGAGATTGAAGACATACTGGATAGTCATGTTGGCAGAAGCACAAGGAATGAGACATATGAAGAGTACTTGGTCAAATTGAAAGGATGACCTGTTAAAGATTCATCATGGCTAACAAAGGAGGAGGTTAACCATCTTGGTTTTCCTCCACACACCTGAGTCGTGAGAAGGTCACTTCTGAAATTACCCCGGGTGTCTGATGCAGGAGCATCCTGGGTGTAAGAGCAATCTTGCATCACCCAAAAATATTTCTATTTTTGTATTCAATAAGGGCTATCTTGTGCAGAGCTGCTATTTATGGAAACTTGCTATTTTTAGTAAGTTGGTCATCTGATCTCGAAATGTTTTGATTTCTTCCATGGAGGTTCATTTTGGTCATATCAGCCTGCTAGTAAAGTTTCATTGACAGATCAAGTCTAGCTTTGTAGATATTGAAGATTTTTGGTATTGGTAATAGGGTACAAAAACTTTGAACTCAATTTTGAAGGCTTTAGAGGCCCCGAATGAGGTCAAAAATTTAGGCGACGGGTGCTTGCACCAATTAGGCCAATAGAGCACTTTGCAACCTTTCCAAAATGGGTTTACAATAGTCAATCGAGTCAATTGGTGATGACTTATGGTCTTCGGAAGTTGGGTCACCTGAAATGGCGAAAAATGAATTTGCTTCAAAAATTTTGTTTGGGTTTCAAAATTTATTTTGAGCCAACTTTGATGTAATAAATTGTAAAATAAAATAATTCTATGTTTGGTCGGCCTTATTGTCTAAATTTCTTGAACCTTCTCAGGCGATGGAAATTGCCTATATAAGGAAGGTTCTAGTGTTGTCTTATGCAGTTCGGAATAGTTCGGATTAGTTGAGAGTATTTTTGGGTAATCATTTGAGGCTTTTTCCCTCAGAATATTGTAAGGAAGATGCCCATGTGGCTTTGCATATTATAATTCTGAAAGTTTGTAATTCCACATTTGTGGAGATAATTAAAAGCCCATTTTTTGTTCTTGCAAATTGTTGTTGTTCTCTATTTTTGTTGTGTGTTTTTGGTATTAAGGGGAGCACCCTTCATCAATAACTGTCATAGGTTTTAAGTGAAAATTATCACTGAATTTTTATTTTCCTACAAAGCTTTGGCAAGCATCACATTTTTTTACAAACAAATGTGTATCTTTAAAAATAGTGGGCCACCAAAAACTAGACCTTAATATATTATGTGCAGTTGTCTTAGCCATGTAATGGCCACCACACACACCTTCATGCATTTCTTGTAACAAGTTTTGATCTTTTTTTATGATCAAAACATTTAAGCAAGACACCTTCATTTCTTCTCCACCACAATTCATTTCTCAAGATCACATATTTTACATGTATATTTACAGTCCTCCTTTTGTTTTCATCCATCTCAGGAGGAAGAAACATCTTCTGCAAGTATCCAACAATATCTTTATACCAGTCACAAAAATCTAAATCACATATATTATATGGGCTCTATTCATCTTCAAGAACATTGATATGATTAGCATCTACATTGCTTTGGGCCATGAGTTTAGCTAATCCTAGTCCTCTACGTAGTTTTTTGATTTGGATGACAATGTTGAATTCCTGGATCATATTGATCCATCTACGTCTTCTTCCTAAAACTTCCTATTGTACTACAATATCCTTCACAGCACCACTACGCACATATGCAACTATAGTTGCTCCAACTAGATCACACCTAAAAGTTTTGATAGCCTTGACTAGTGCATAATCCTATTTTCCATTTATCTCATATTTTAACTTTGTTGCTTTCAAGGATTTACTAAAAAAGGATATAGGTTGCTCAAACCTTTTGAATTATTTTGCAATAATACTACAGCAATGGTCTGAAAAGAAGCAAGAGAAAATATTTGGAGGGGCTTACCTTAATTTCTTGCTTAATTTCACAGAAAGCCCTTCTAGCTTCTTCATTCCATTCCACCTTTGCACCCTTTTTTAGCATTTTAGAGATTGGGACACTAATCTTAGCAAAATTTGTGATGAATCTCCTAACATAGTTTACTTGACTAAAGAAGGATTGAATCCCCTTAACATTTCTTGGTAATGGAACTTTATCAATTAAAATTACCCTTTTAGGATCAATTCTAACTCCATACTCAGACATAATGTGTCTCAATATCTTACCTTATGTTACCCCAAAAGAACATTTATTTGGGTTAAGAGAAACTCCATACTCTAAAGATTTTACAAAAAAATTCTCAAGATGGCCACAATGATAGTCTTCGTTTGTTGAATAAGTTGTGACATCATCTTGGTATACCACAAGAAACTTGTTTATGGAATTTGCAAATGCTACAACCATGTCTCTTTGAAAAGTATCCCCATCATTGGTCAAACCAAAAGGCATCCTAACATATACATGTGTGCCTCATGGAGTATTACATGCACTATTGAATTATTCAGAGTCCTTGACAACAACTTGGTATAACCTAAAAACTCATCCATCATAGACATCAACTAAGATCCAGTAACTCTTAGTAGCATGGCTTCCATGTTTGGCAAACCATAGTTATCTTTTAATGAGTTCACATTCAAATTCCTGAAATCTATGCAAAGCCTAATGTATCCATTTTTCTTCCTTACTGGGACCAAGTTGGAAACCCATATTGAATGTCTGATAAGTTGAATGATTCCTACATCACTCATTTTCTTCAATTCTTCTTGCATTTTTGGTGCCAACGTAGAGTTCATGGGTCTCAAATTTTGTCTAAACAAATCCTCTTTGTAGGCCTTTAAGTCATCATAAGACCATGAAAAGACATGCCTATATTTCCTAAGAAGATCAATCATGGACCTTCTTATTTTAGGAGATAAATTTCCCCCAATGTATACATTTTTGGGGGCTCCAGCTATCACTAAATTTATTTCTTCTAAATCCTCTAGTTTATTCACATTATTTTTCTGAAAAAGACCTATCATTATTATCATATGCTCTTTCAAGAACAACCAGACCATTTGAGACCTTGTTTGTTTTCAATTACAAGACTTCCTTACCTAGAATGGTATCCTTGTCACCTAAGGTCTGCATAGACCCACTGAAATTCATTTCTTTGTCTTCAAAATTGGCTTCACAATGTAAAAACCTTAAGATGTCTATATCATCTTCAAAAACTCACCAATTTTCAATGTTATCTGGTATAGAAGATCTGGACTGAACCTCAATTTTGGATATTCTAGCAAATGTAATATCCTCTGGCCTTAAATAAATATTTGTCAATAAATCATCCATTCTATTTTGGCCCCTATCCATCCAGTCAATACCAAAAGTATTAAAGTTTCATATCTCATCCGAAATAACATTTTTGTTCTTCTTCAATCTTTTTTTCTTTGATGTACATTTGGATCTTATTTGAGATATAACATGTGCTAAATCTCTAATTACTCTAAGGTTTCTAATTTTATGTCTTGATACTAACCTCACTCCTATTAACAGAGCCTCATACTCTACAGTATTGTTTGTACAAGAAAATGTTAAAGTGAATGAAAACTTAAATGTTCTTCTAGTAGGAGCAATCAAAAACACTCATACTCCAGCTCCCTCTTTAGAGCTTGCACCATAAAAATACATGGTCCATAGACCATCCTAGTTTTTAATATTATTTTTCTCTTTAGATAAAACTAAAGGTTCATTTTCTTCTTCAATACCCATGTTTTTCACTTGGAAAGAGTTTATATCGGTATCTAGGAAATAGTTCATGTTCTCACTTATAGTCTCCTCCTCAATCATATGGGGAGTTCAAACTTCCCTAGACACTCTGACAATTTCACCAGCAATTTTAAAAGTTGCAAAAGATAAATCACATTGAATATTGCCTCCCATTGCTGCACTCCATTTTATTTATAGCAACATTCCATACTGGGGAGGGATATCAACAACTAAGACACTCATGGTCAACTATTTTTCTCGATAAGCTGCAAGCTTATAAGGCAAGGCCTTAATTATTCCAATGACTGATACTTCTCTAGAATCTATAGGTTGACATCTCCCATGAATCAACCTGAAGTCCCAGTGACCTCATGACCTCAGTCGACATAACTATATTGGATGCTCCAGAATCAATCATGCAATTTTTTAGCATCTTTCCATGTATAACCAGAGTTAAGATGAAAGGGTCAATAGTTCCCAAAGAAGTATTTACAATATTATTATCTAGATAAATCTAAGGAATCTTTGAATCAATTTCTTCTATTTCCTTTTCCTTATTTTCAAATTTATCCTTTGTTTTCTTTGGTGTTTCAGTGTTTTTTATCTTTTAAACATTTTTTGAAAGAACATCATTTATCCATGTAAGGGCTTTCTCTTTGTGCTCACCAATTCTCATCATTTCCATTAATGGAACTTTAACTGTTATCTAGGATAAAAATTGACTCATATCAATAGGTCTATATTTCACATCAGATAAATCTTGCTTACCTCAAACCATATTTTTATCCTCAACCTGTGATGCAAGATTCAGCTTGTCTTCCTTTTGTTTCTTATTTTCAACTTGAGGAATAGGGATACTTGTCACTGGTGTCTTTACTTTTACCTTATATACATTATTCAAACCATTTGGCTTTTCATCCTCTTTTATTTTCATCTTCCTAACACCATCAACAACTTTATTCTTATCTTGCGCTTGCATAGTGTCTTCATGATTCTTCTTAATAAATATACATGTTGGTCTACCATTTGCATTACCAACTATCCTATTTCTCAAAACATAGTTACTTCTGGCTTGAGTAACCATACCAACAG
Organism: Chamaecyparis obtusa; assembly: GCA_027943335.1. Classification (NCBI taxonomy): domain Eukaryota; kingdom Viridiplantae; phylum Streptophyta; class Pinopsida; order Cupressales; family Cupressaceae; genus Chamaecyparis; species Chamaecyparis obtusa. The sequence goes on from BSBK01001979.1 coordinate 273,372, forward strand.
TGATTTGAGCTATTTCTTTATCAGAAGGTTTTCTTAATACAATAGGCTCTTCACCCTCTTTTGTATTACAAATTATATTTTCAATATCTTCTTCTACATTAGAAAAGACATGTTGATGATATGTCTCCTTTCTGCTCTAGGAATTTGACACATCCTGGTTTTCATCTTCCTCTATGAAATCAACCTCCTCCCATACATGTGAATTTTTATAACATAGCCCCAACCATAATAAGATTCATCTTCCTCGCCTTTGTGTTCATCATTTACATATACATTTTGAGAAACTACACAATAGTTACGATTATATGGGGATTTGCAAGCTATGCTCCATGTGACATCATCAGTCATGTTAATAGAGTGCCTTTGCAAAGGATTAGGGGTTTTATCATTGGGATTATCCTTCCTTTTTAGGATTGTAGGCTTCCTATCATTCCATTCGGTATGGTAAGGAAAACTTTGCAACCTAGGTTGCATATTGAAGCTATTTAAGGGAAGTTTGTCATTACTTTGAACCCTGTTTCTATTTTCACCAGGCTTTAAATCCTTTAAGGAATTCAAGATTTTTTTTAAGTTATCATCCTCCCTAGGTTTTACATTGGAAGTTTTATCCAATTCTTTATTTCCAAACCTATGAGGTTTGGGGTATTCTCTTCTACCTAACTTGCTTGATACCCTTCAGTTTCTTTCAATATTTACAACAAACCTCTGAGCTTCCCTAATGGTTCTACAATTTTTATCTTTGAGGAGGTAACCCATTTTTGCATCAAAAGCATTTAAATATGTTTCCAAGCATACTTTCTCATCTAATCTCATAACGTGGAAAAGATTATGTATTGCCTTTTGAAATCTAACATTAAATTCAAGGATCTCTTCATTTTGGTTTTTCTTAATATTATTGAATTCATTCAACATTAAACCTTCATTTTTATTATCACCATATGTTCCTTGAAACAATTGATAAAATCATCTCATGAACCAATACAGTCATATGGAAGTCCTCTAAACCAGTCTCTAGCATTTTCAATTAATGATTGAACAAATAATTTCATAATGACATCTTCATGTTCAATTTCATAGTCATCTATCATATCAATAAATTTCTTTAAATGCTCTTCACATGTAACAACATTATTTCCAGTAAAATTTGGAAGCTTTTCTCTAATTTCCCTAGGAATCAAATTAGAATAACCAAGAATGCCATTAAAGAGATTTTTTTCATACATTTCCACATGACCTGGTCTTCTTTGCAATGATCCATCATTTTGAGAAGTGGATGCTTTATTATTTTATGTGTTAGCAGCATTTGTAGCAGTCACTAGTATGACAATGGCAGCTTGGCTGGCAGAGTTCCTAGAGTTAGCACCAGGTATTGAAGTATAAGTAACAACATTTGGAGGCCCTGAGGATTACCTTATAAAGTCAATCTTCTTTTTCATCTCTAAAGTAGTATCCTCAAGCTCTTCTTTTTCTAATTCTTTGGCTAAAATTTCATTTTCTCTTTTAGCCTTTTCAAGATCATTATCTAATTTGGACAATTGATCTATGGGAACCTTATCATTAATAGGTTCATTTATCAAGATTCCTGTTGTAATATGTTTACCCTTATCCTTAGGTCTTCTAACTTCAACAAATGGATGGATAATAGGTTGTTCATCATTTTTATTAGGTGCAACAACAACATTTATAGCCTCTAAGGTCAGCAACTTCCTTCTTAATTGATCTAATATATTTTGGGCTTGTCTTGACTCAATTTCCTTTTCTTTTTCTCTTTCCTTCCTGATGGAAATTTCCTCATGGATCCTTCTCTATCAAATTAAAAACTTCTTCAAAGATATCTTCACAATCTGGGAGAGTAGTTTCAGATTTAGAGGTTTCAACATAAAATATTTATTTCTTATCTCTTGAGTCATGTGGGCTTTTAGAAGGTGAAGTCCCCCGAGTTGGAGGATCATTTCTACCCTCTAAACCTCTGCTTTTACTTCTTGATCTTCTATCATCCCCTTGACATTCTCTATTTGTTACCTTTTTAATATTATGTATTCCATGTTCTCCTCTAGAATGAGGAGAATAATAATCATCATATGCACCTAACCCTAAATCCACAACCTCCTCATATTAAGAAGCATTCCCTTCTTGGCTAGGATGGACTAGGTCATATTCATTTGTATTTTACTTTTGTCTCCATGCCTGAGACATGTTTTTATCATTCTTATCTCTTCTTGGCTGACGAGCCCTAGAATTACTTGGAATTTCACCTTCTAATTTATCCTCTAGATGATATTTCCTCCAAGCCCTGGTATTTATTTGACTCATATCTAAAGAGTGTTATAAACAGTTTTTATTTTTACTTAGCACTGCTGCAAAGATTCTCATAGTCACCACCCAATACAAGTTGGGATAATATAACACTATTTGATTTATCAAAGTACTTAATATTCAAAGAAAACCTCAAAGAATGATAAGAAATGACAAATGCAAATCCTAATAGATTTCCAATGATAAGGAAAAACCATAGGACTACAAAATAATTCTTTGTACTTCAATGGTAACTTACTAGTTTTGACAAATAAGAAGGCCAAGAGTCTAGCTCAACTTATACCTACATTATTTGACACAAATTTATAATAACATAGATCTTTAATAAAGATTTATTATAATTATATCATTTCCATTCCCCGGCAAAGTCACCATTTTGTTGGTTTTTCAAAATGGACTTTATGCTTATGGAAGCAACCAATACCTCTATAGATTTTAAGGAAGGGTTAATTCCAAATATGAATTTCTAAGATGACTAGACCAACTATAGGGACAATATTTCCCTTTGCACTTCTAGATCTCCAAAACCAAGGAGGGTGCTCCTAATCTAGTAAAATAAACTTTTCTTTTAAAACCTCAGCCTGGATTTAATATAACAGATAAATGGTAAGAAAAACTAAATGATAACCCGTCATTTATTGATTCTCCATTACCATTTGGTAGGATACAACTTACAGGTCACAATACCTCAAATATCTTCTGATGATTTTATATCAATGATAGGAATACAACCAAATTCTATTAGGCAATCATTATTGAAAAATAAACTCATTTCTAGCCAGTGCCTTATCCATTGGCTATACTTTTATGCAAAGAAAATAATATAGAAACTAATCAAAGTTATTGATTTGGGATCTCTTTAATGTCACCACCTTATGATGATATTGATCAAAATATCTATGAACTTACCCTACTTATAGAAATCCTTATGCAAACCCCAAAAGTCTATGCTCTATCCAAAGCTTTTTTAATATGATCCTAGATCAAAGCAAAGGAATAACAACACATACACAGAAGAACTCTATGCAATGAATTCCAAGATTCATAAATCAAAGGAATGATACACAAGGAGAGATGTAAACTCTAGATTTTTGTATTCAAAATTACTGAATCGTGTTTCTTTTATAAACTATGCTTTAAAATATGAACCACTTCCATAATGGCTAAAAACCAAACAACTTGTTATTTCTCATAAAACTTGACCTAATATAATCTTCTTATACCCTAGACTATGACCTTATAAGAAAAAAGAATTCAATTTCTAATCCTTCTAAATGATTTTGGAAATCCTTTTATAGAATACAAGGATTGCAAACAAGCTATGGATTATTTAGGAAAAGATAAAATATTACACAAATAAGACAAAAGACACAAAGTAAAAAGACTAAATTATGTCGCACTTTACAAAAGTGTACACTGATTTGAGTGCCAAGTCTTATGCAATAGCTTCCAAAAATAGTTATAACTCTGCCAAGTGTTGCCTTTGTACTTGTGCCTCCATACAAAATTTTCCATGTCAATTGATTTTTTTAAGGAGTTGGGGAGGTTCCACCTATTGTGATCTTAGTGGGTGCTTGTTCTATCCTTGTTTCTTTTGAGGAGTAGACATATTCCCAAGATTTGTAAGTCTCTTTACTGGGCCAAGGAAATGCAGCCACCTCATCTCTCTTTTGTGCCAAAACATCCCAATAAGCTCTTACCTATTGAACCTCCATATTTAGGGTTCCAAAGTGTACTCTGGCATCCTCCAAAACTTCAACTATTTGCACAAAAAGAATGTTGCTATATACAATTAAAATGATACTACCTCTTATTGACAACTCATCATACCCTAGGATCCCTTCTCAAAATATCAGTCCTCTGCATTAAACTAGCATGGCATTTCAGAAAAATAAATCAGATTGATATGGCTACCTGACACTTTGATGCAGGAGCATCCTAGGTGTAAGAGCAATCTTGCGTCACCCAAAAATATTGCTGGTTTTGTTTCAATAAGGGCTATCTTGTGCAGAGCTGCTATTTATGGAAACCTACTCTTTTTAGTAAGTTGGTCATACAATCTCAGAATGTTCTGATTTCACAAGTGGAGGTTCATTTTGGTCGTATCAGCCCGCCAGTAAAGTTTCATTGCTGGATCAAGTCTAGTTTTGAAGATATTGAAAATTTTCCATTTTGAAAATAGGGTACAGAAACTTTGAACTCAATTTTGAAGGCTTTAGAGGCCCCGAATGAGGTAAAATTTTGGGCTGAATAAAGCTTGCTTGATTCAGGCATTGTAGAGTTCCTCGCCCCATTTCTGAATTGGGATCATAATAGTCATTCAAGTCAACTGGTGATGACGTATGGTCTTCAGAATTTGGGTGACCTGAAATGGCAGAAAATAATTTTTATTCAAAATTTTTGTTCAGGTTTCAAAAGTTATTTTGAGCTGACTTTGATATAATAAATTGAAAAATAAAATAATTCTAAGTTTGGTCAACCCTTAGGGCTAAATTTCTGGAACCTTCTCGGGCGATAGAAAATGCCTATATAAAGAAGGCCTGTAGTGTTCTCTAAGGTAGCTTGAGACAATTCTGGGTAGTAGATCTGGGTATTGATTCAAGGATTTGTCCTACAGAATATTGTAAGGGAATGCCCGTGTGGCTTTGCATATTGTAATTTTTAAAGTTTCTAATTCCACATTTGTGGAGATAATAAGAAGCCAATTTTTTGTTCTTGCATATCATTGTTGTTTCTTTGTTTCTATTATGTGTTTGTGGTATTAAGGGAAGCACCCTTGATCAAGTGGTATCAAAGTAGGAGTTCTTGAGTGTGTAAACAGATCACTTACTGTGAGGTAGTTTGCACCTAGACCGTGGTTAGGGTTTCAGTGAGAAGCATGAAAATGCATCCACGAACGAAACGTGGTGGAAGAGTTGGTGTTGTAACACCTGAGGTTAGAGAACTGCAGAGACAAGTGTGAGAGAAAAAAGTGAGGATGAAGCCGAAAAAGGAAATTCGAAACAAGGAGAGGTTGAAGTTTTGAATCAAGAGGAAGAAAGACTTTTCTGAGCCATCTCAAAGATCAGGAAAAGACCTAAGTTGAGGTTTTGACATTTTCTAGAAATCTTAACCCAGAAGAGTTGATTGATTGGATCAATGAATGTGAAGAATATTTTGAGTATGAAGATATTGAGGATCTTGATAGTGTCAAATTTGTGAAGGCCAGACTGAAAGGTCATGCGAAGATCTGGTGGCAAGAGATTCAATTGGAGAAAAATAGAAGAGGAAAAGATAAAATCACAATATGGGACTGGATGGTAGATAAATTGAAGCGATAATTCATTCTTGTTGATTATGAATGAGCTTGACCTACTGAAGAAAATGCAAAGTTTGAAGCAAGCAGGAAGATATATTCAGGAGTATATGGAGGAGTTCTATGGAATCCTCATCTGAATAGGCCATGCAGAAGTAGATAAGCAGAAAGTTGCCTGTTACCTGAATGGGTTGAGGCCAAGCATTCAGGAGGAGCTGAATTTGGTTTGAATAAATAGTATTGAAGAGGCATACCAGTTTTCCCTAAAAGTAGAGGAAAAGCTGAACAAGAAGTTTCAGAGCAGACAAAGCAGAAGAGGTACTGATGGAAGATTTGGTGGACGGTCATATGAAGATCGAAATGAAGATCTAAAAAAGTAGGATGAGGCCAGTAACAGTCAAAATCAGAGAGGAGATAATTTCAATCATTTCCAATATCAGAACAATAGAGATTAGAGAGGAAGAGCAAGAGGACAAGGTTTAGGGAGAGGAGGCTTCTGTGGAACATGTTTTCACTGTGGAGAAGAAGGCCATAGGGCATTTGAATGTCCTTGGTGCCAAGGAAGAATGGATAGAAGAAATGGAGGCCAGGCTAGAGTTGCACATGTAGATGAAGATGCCCTATCATCAAATTCTAAAGATGCTAAAAGAGGAGAAATGTTGATTAACAGAAGAGTCTTGCTGAGTGGTGAGAATGAGCCTGAACAAAGTAAGAGCTTTTTTTGCACCAGGTGCAAGTGTGAGGGTAAGTGTTCTGATGTGATTATTGATAGTGGTAGTACTGATAATTTGGTGTTAGAAGAGATGGTGACAAAGTTGGAGCTCAAGAGGTAGAAACATCCACATCCATATCAGGTTGCCTGGGCGCAGGATGACCACAAGGTCATGGTCAGTGAACAGTGCCTAGTCAAGTTTAAGATTGGTGGGTACCAAGGTGAGGTACTATGTGATATCATATCTATGGATGCATGTCATATATTGTTCGGTAGAGCATGGAAGTTTGAAATATGTGCTATACATTATGGTCATGCGAATACCTATTCCCTGACAAATGATAGACTGCGACATAAGCTAAACATTGAAGGAAATAGAAGAAAAGGTATGTGGTAATGCAAGAATAACTTTTGTTGATAGAGGAAATTTCCTAGATGGTATGTGGCATATGTGTTTTACCTTAATTCCAAAGGTTGGGAAAGAGGAAGTAGAAGATGTACCTATCAAAGTTGCAAAATTATTGAATGAGTTTCAGGATATTGTATCCAATAATGTGCCTGATGGATTACCACTAGTAAGAAAGATCAGTCATCAGATGGACTTGATTCCAGGAGCCAGTTTGCCAAATAAGGTAGCACACAAAATGACACTAGCAGAAAGTGAAGAGTTGAAGATATATTTGAAGCTTAGTTCATCACATCATCCACAGATTGTATCTGGAAGTAGTCCCAAAAATGCATCTAAGTTGAGGAAGGTAGATAAAGGAGAAATAAGTAGTGTTGAAGCTGAGGATTTTGCAGAACATTTGAAGAACATCCATGAGGAGGTGAGGAAGCACATTACCAAGATGAATGCATAGTATAAGGCTAAGGTAGATGAGAAAAGAAGGCATAAGGAATTTTAGGTTGGAGATGAAGTCATGGTTCATTTGTGGAAGGAGTGATTTCCAGTTGGTACATATAACAAGCTAAAAATGAAAAAGTTTGGGCCATGTAAGACACTGAAGAAGCATGATTCAAAAAATGCATATGAGGTCAAGTTACCTACTGAGCTGAATATTTCACTAGTATTAAATGTTTCAGATCTGACAGAGTATCATGAAGGAGGAGGTGTTGACGATGAAGTTACAAGAGCACAATGGAGTATTCCATCAACTAGGTTGGATATCAAGGAGATTGAAGACATACTGGATAGTCATGTTGGCAGAAGTAGAAGGAACAAGACATATGAAGAGTATTTGGTCAAATGGAAAGACTGACCTCTTGAAGATTTAGCATAGCTAACAAAGGAGGAGGTTAACCATCTTGGTTTTTCTCTGCACACCTGAGTCATGACAGGGTCATTTCTCAAATTACCCCCCAGGGTGTCTGATGCAGGAGCATCCTGGGTGTAAGAGCAATCTTGCATCACCCAAAAATATTTCTAGTTTTGTTTCAATAAGGGCTATCTTGTGCAGAGCTGCTATTTATGGAAACCTACTCTTTTTAGTAAGTTGGTCATACGATCTTGGAATGTTCGTATTTCATGGGTGGAGGTTAATTTTGGTCGTATTAGCCTGCCAGTAAAGTTTCATTGCCAGATCGAGTCTAGTTTTGAAGATATTAAAAAATTTTAGTTTTGGAAATAGGGTAAAAAAACTTTGAACTCAGTTTTAAAGGCTTTAGAGGCCCCAGATGAGGTCAATTTTTTAGTAGAATGAAGCTTGCTTGATTCAAGCATTGTAGAGCTCCTCACATCCTTTCTGAATTGGGGTCATAATAGTCAATCGGGTCAACTGGTGATGACTTACAGTCTTCGAAAGTTGAGTCACATGAAATGGAAGAAAATAATTTTTCTTCAAAATTTTTGTTCGGGTTTCAAAAGTTATTTTGAGTTGAATTTGATGTAATAAATTGAAAAATAAAATAATTCTAAGTTTGGTCGGCCCTTAGGGCTAAATTTCTGGAACCTTCTCGGGCGGTGGAAAATGCCTATATAAAGAAGGCTCGTAGTGTTGTCTAAGGTAGTTTAGGATAGTTCTAGGTAGTAGATCAAGGTATTAATTTGAGGCTTTGTCCTATAGAATATTGTAAGGGAATGCCCATGTGGCTTTGCATATTGTAATTCTGAAAGTTTGTAACTCCACATTTGTGGAGATAATAAGAAGCCAATTTTTTGTTCTTGCATATTGTTGTTGTTTCTTTGTTTCTGTTATGTGTTTGTGGTATTAAGGGGAGCACCCTTCTTCAAGTGGTATCAGAGTAGGAGTTCCAGAGTTTGTAAACAGATTGTTGATTGTGAGCCAGTTTGCACCAGGACTATGGGTTAGGGTTTCTGTGTAAATAGATCATCGACTATGAGGCAGTTTGCACTTGGACCATGGTTACTATTTCAGTGAGAAGCGTAAAAATGCCTCCATGAAGGGAATGTGGTTGAAGGGCTGGTGTTGTAACACCTGAGGTTAGGGAACTACTAAGACAAGTGTGAGTATTGCAAGAGGAGATTCAGAGGGGAATTAATCTTAATGTCAGAGACGAAAGTGAGGATGAAGCCGAAGAAGGAAATTTGAAACAAGGAGAAGTTGAAGTTTTGAATCAAGAAGAAGAAACACTTTTCTAAGCCATCTCAAAGATCAAGAAAAGACCTAAGATTGAGGTTCTGACATTTTTTAGAAATCTTAACCCAGAAGAGTTGATCAACCGGATCAATGAATGTGAAGAATATTTTGAGTATGAAGATATTGAGGATCCTAATAGGGTCAAATTTGTGAAGGCCAGACTGAAAGGTCATGCGAAGATCTGGTGCCAAGAGATTCAATTGGAGTGAAATAGAAGAAGAAAGGATAAAATCACAAGATGGGACTAGATAGTGGATAAATTGAAGTGACAATTCATTCCTGTTGATTCTGAATGAGCTTGACCTACTCGAGAAAATGCAAAGTTTGAAGCAAGCAGGAAGATCTGTTCAGGAGTATGTGGAGGAGTTCTATCGAATCCTCATTAGAATACGCCATGCAGAAGCTGATAAGGAGAGATTTGTCCACTACCTTAATGGGTTGAGGCTGACAATTCAAGAGGAGCTGAATTTGATTTGAATAAATAGTATTCAAGATGCATACCTATTTTCCCTAAAAGTAGTGGAAAAGCTAAACAAGAAGTTTGAGAGCAGACAAAGCAGAAGAGGTCATGATGAAAGATTTGGTGGATGGTCATATGAAGATCAAAATGAAGATTCAAAAAAGTAAGATTAGGCCAATAACAGTCAGAATTAGAGAGGACATAATTTCAATCATTTCCAAGATCGAAACAATAGAGACCAAAGAGGAAGAGGAAGAGGACAAGGTTCAGGAAGAGGAGCCTTTTGTGCAACATGTTTTCACTAAGGAGAAGAAGTTCATAGGGCATTTGAATGTCCTCAGCACCAAGGAAGAATAGACAAAATAAATGAAGCCTAGATTAGAGTTGCACATGTAGATGAAGATGCTAAATCATCAAATTCTGAAGATGTTGAAAGAGGAGAAATGTTGATTAATAGAAGAGTCTTGCTAAGTGGTGAGAATGAGCCTGAACAAAAGAGAAGCCTATTTTGCACCAGGTGCAAGTGTGAGGGTAAGTGTTCTTATTTGATTATTGATAGTGGCAGTACTGATAATTTGGTGTCAAAAGAGATGGTGACAAATTTGAAGCTTAAGAGGTAGAAACATCCACATCCATATCGGGTTGCCTAGGTGTAGGATGACCACAAGGTCATGGTCAATGAACAGTGCCTAGTAAGGTTCAAGATTGGCGGGTACCAAGATGAGGTACTATGTGATATCATATCTATGGATGCATGCCATATGTTGTTGGGTAGACCATGGTAGTTTGCCAGTTGTGCTATACATGATGGTCATGCAAATACCTATAACCTGACAAAGGATGGAGTGTGACATAAGCTAAAGCCATTGAAGGAAACAGAAGAAATGGTATGTGGTAATGCAAGAATAACTTTTGTTAATAGAGGACATTTCCAAGATGGTATGCGGCATATGTGTTTTACCTTAATTCCAAAGGCTGGGAAAGATGAAGTCGAAGATGTACCTGTAGAAGTTGCAAAATTATTGAATGAGTTTCAAGATATTATATCTAATAATGTGCCTGATAGATTACCACCAGTAAGAAAGATCAGTCATCAGATGGACTTGATTCTAAGAGCCAATTTTCCAAATAAGGCAGCACACAAAATGACACTATTAGAAAGTGAAGAGTTGAAGATAGATTTGAAGTTTAGTTCATCACATCATCCACGGATTGTATATGGAAGTAGTCCCAAAAATGCATCTAAGTTGAGGAAGTAGATAAAGGAGAAATAAGTAGTGTTGAAGCTGAGGATTTTGTACAACATCTGAAGAACATCCATGAGGAGGTGAGGAAGCACATTACCAAGATGAATGCGTAGTATAAGGCTAAGGAAGATGAGAAAAGAAGGCATAAGGAATTTTAGGTTGGAAATAAAGTCATTGTTCATTTTCAGAAGGAGCAATTTCTAGTTGGTACATATAACAAGCTGAAAATGAAAAAGTTTGGGCCATGTAAGACACTCAAGAAGCATGATTCAGGAAATGCATATGAGGTCAAGTTACCTAGTGAGCTGAATATTTCACTAGTATTTAATGTTTTAGATCTGACAGAGTATCATGAAGGAGGTGTTGAAGATGAGGTTATAGTAGCACAATGGAGTATTCCATCAACCAGTTTGGATATCAAGGAGATTGAAGACAAACTAGATAGTCATGTTGGCAGAAGCACAAGAAACAAGACATATGAAGAGTATTTGGTCAAATGGAAAGAATGACCTATTGAAGATTCATCATGGCAAACAAAGGATGAGGTTAACCATCTTGGTTTTCCTCTGCACACCTAAGTCATCACAGGGTCACTTCTAAAATTACCCCCCCGGGTGTCTGATGCAGGAGCATCCTGGGTGTAAGAGAAATCTTGCATCACCCAAAAATATTTCTAGTTTTGTTTCAATAAGGGCTATCTTGTGCAGAGCAGCTATTTATGGAAACCTACTCTTTTTAGTAAGTTGGTCATATGATCTCAGAATGTTTTGATTTCATGAGTGGATGGTCATTTTGGTCGTATCAGCCTACCAGTAAAGTTTCATTGCTGGATGAAGTCTACTTTTGAAGATATTGAAAATTCTCAGTTTTGGAAATAGGGTACAAAAACATTGAACTCAGTTTTGAAGGCTTTAGAGGCCCCGCATGAGGTCAAATTTTTGGTTGAATAAAGCTTTCTTGATTCAGGCATTGTAGAGCTCCTCGTGCACTTTCAAAACTGGGGTCATAATAATCAATCGGGTCAACTGGTGATGACTTATGGTCTTCAAAAGTTCGGTCACCTAAAATGGTGGAAAATAATTTTTCTTCAAAATTTTTGTTCAGGTTTTAAAAGTTATTTTGAGCTGACTTTGATGTAATAAATTGAAAAATAAAATAATTCTAAGTTTGGTCAGCCCCTAGGGCTAAATTTCTAGAACCTTCTCAGGCGGTGGAAAATGACTATATAAAGAAGGCCCATAGTGTTGTCTAAGGTAGTTTAGGATAGTTCTGGGTAGTAAATCTGGGTATTGATTCAAGGCTTTGTCCTACACAATATTGTAAGGGAATGCCTATGTGGCTTTGCATATTGTAATTCTAAAATTTTGTAATTCCACATTTGTGGAGATAATAAGAAGCCAATTTTTTGTTCTTTCATATTGTTGTTGTTTCACTGTTTCTATTATTTATTTGTGGTATTAAGGGTAGAAGCCTTCATCAAGTGGTATCAGAGTAGGAATTCTTGAGTGTGTAAATAGATCATTGATTGTGAAGTAGTTTGTACTAGGACCATTGGTTAGGGTTTTGATGTAAACAGATAATCGACTGTGAGGCAGTTTGCAGCTGGACCGTGGTTAGGGTTTCAGTGAGAAGCATGAAAATGCCTCCATAAAGGAAATGTGGTGGAAGAGATGGTGTTGTAACACTTGAGGTTAGGGAACTATAGAGACAAGTGTGAGCATTGCAAGAGGAGATTTGCAGAGGAATGAATCTTAATGTCAGAGATGAAAGCGAGGATGAAGCCGAAGAAGGAAATTTGAAAGAAGGAGAAGTTGAAGTTTTTAATCAAGAAGGAAAAAGACTTTTTCGAGCCATCACAAAGATTGGGAAAAGACCTAAGATTGAGGATCTGACATTTTCTAGAAATCTTAACCAAAAAGAGTTGATCGACTAGATCAATGAATGCTAAGAATATTTCAAGTATGAAGATATTGAGGATCCTGATAGGGTCAAATTTGCGAAGGCCAGCCTCAAAGGTCATGTGAAGATCTGGTGGCAAGAGATTCAATTGGAGTGAAATAGAAGAGGAGAGGATAAAATCACAAGATGGGACTAGATGGTGGATAAATTGAAGTGATAGTTCATTCCATTGATTATGAATGAGCTTGACCTACTAAAGAAAATGTAGAGTTTGAAGCAAGTAGGAAGATCTATTCAGGAGTATACAGAGGAGTTCTATCGAATCTTCATTAGAACAGGCCATGCGGAAGATGATAAGGAGAAAGTTACCTGATACCTTAATGGGTTGAGGCTAAGCATTCTAGAGGAGCTGAATTTGGTTCGAATAAATAGTATTCAAGAGGCATACCAGTTTGCCCTAAAAGTAGAGGAAAAGTTGAACAAGAAGTTTGAGAGCAGAAAAAGTGGATGAGGTCATGATGGAATATCTAGTGGACGGTCATATGAAGATCAAAATGAAGATCTGAAAAAGTAGGATGAGGCCAATAATAGTCAGAATTAGAGAGGAGATAATTTCAATCATTTCCAAGATCATAAATGTAGAGATCAAAGAGAAAGAGGAAAAGGACAAGGTTCAGGAAGAGGAGGCTTCTATGGAACATGTTTTCACTCTGGAGAAGCAGTTCATAGGGCATTTGAATGTCCTCGGCACCAAGAAAGAACAAACAGAAGAAATGAAGGCTAGGCTAGTGTTGCACATGTAGATGAAGATGCCAGATCATCAAATTTTGAAGATGTTGAAAGAGGAGAAATACTGATTAACAGAAGAGTCTTGTTGAGTGGTAAGAATGAGCCTAAACAAAGGAGGAGCCTATTTCACACTAGGTGCAAGTGTGAGGGTAAGTTTTGTGATGTGATTATTGATAGTGGTAGTACTAATAATTTGGTGTTAGAATAGATGGTGAAAAATTTGAAACTCAGGAGGTAGAAACATCCACATCCATATCGGGTTGCCTAGGTGTAGGATGACCACAAGGTCATGGTCAGTGAACAGTGCCTAGTCAAGTTCAAGATTGGCAATTACCAAGATGAGGTACTATGTGATATCATATCTATGGATGCATGTCATATGTTGTTGGGTAGACCATGGCAGTTTGACAGATGTGCTATACATGATGGTCATGTGAATACCTATTCCCTGACAAAGGATGGAGTGCGACATAAGCTAAAGCCATTGAAGGAAATAGAAGAAAAGGTATGTGGTAATGCAAGAATAACTTTTGTTGATAGAGAAAATTTTCTAGATGGTATGTGACATATGTGTTTTACCTTAATTCCAAAGGCTAGGAAAGAGGAAGTAGAAGATGTACTTGTAGAAGTTCCAAAATTATTGAATGAATTTTAGGATATTTTATCTGATAATGTGCTTGATGGATTACCACCAGTAAGAAAGATCAGTCATCAGATGGACTTGATTCCAGGAGCCAGTTTTCCAAATAAGGGAGCACACAAAATGACACTAGCAGAAAGTGAAGAGTTAAAGATAGATTTGAAGTTTAGTTCATCACATCATCCATAGATTATTTATGGAAGTATTCCTAGAAATGCATCTAAGTTGAGGAAGGTAGATAAAGGAGAAATAAGTAGTGTTGAAGCTGAGGATTTTGCAGAACATTTGAAGAACATCCATGAGGAGTTGAGGAAGCACATTGCCAAGATGAATGCATAGTATAAGGCTAATGCAGATGAGAAAAGAAGGCATAAGGAATTTTAGGTTGGAGATGAAATCATGGTTCATTTGCAGAAGGAGCGATTTCTAGTTGGTACATATAACAAGCTAAAAATGAAGAAGTTTGGACCATGTAAGACACTAAAGAAGCATGATTCAAGAAATGCATATGAGGTCGAGTTACCTATTGAGCTGAATATTTCACCAGTATTTAATGTTTCAGATCTGACAGAGTATCATGAAGGATGTGTTGAAGATGAGGTTACAGTAGCATAGTGGAGTATTCCAGGAACCAGTTTGGATATCAAGGAGATTGAAGACATACTGGATAGTCATTTTGGTAGAAGCACAAGAAACAAGACATATGAAGAGTATTTGGTCAAATTGAAAGAACGACCTGTTGAAGATTCATCAAGGGTAACAAAGGAGGAGGTTAACCATCTTGGTTTTCCTCTACACACCTAAGTCATGATAGGGTCACTTCTCAAATTACCCCCTCGGGTGTTTGATGCAGGAGCATCCTGGGTGTAAGGGAAATCTTGCATGACCCAAAAATATTTCTGGTTTTGTTTCAATAAGGGCTATCTTGTGTGGAGCTACTATTTATGGAAACCTACTCTTTTTAGTAAGTTGCTCATATGATCTCAGAATGTTCTGATTTCATGAGTGGAGGGTCATTTTGGTCGTATCAGCCTACCAGTAAAGTTTCATTGCTGGATGAAGTCTACTTTTGAAGATATTGAAAATTCTCAGTTTTGGAAATAGGGTACAAAAACATTGAACTCAGTTTTGAAGGCTTTAGAAGCCCTGGATGAGGTCAAATTTTTGACTGAATGAAGCTTGCTTGCTTCAAGTGTTATAGAGCTCCTTGTGCCCTTTTCAAATTAGGTTCATAATAGTCAATCGAGTCAACTAGTGATGACTTATGGTCTTCAGAAGTTGGGTCACCTGAAATGGCAAAAAATAATTTTTCTTCAAAATTTTTGTTTGGATTTTTAAAGTTATTTTGAGCCAACTTTGATGTAATAAATTGAAAAATAAATTAATTCTAAGTTTGGTCGGCCCTTAGGGCTAAATTTCTAGAACCTTCTCGGGTGGTGGAAAATGCCTATATAAAGAAGGCCCATAGTTTTGTCTAAGGTAGTTTGGGATAGTTCTGGGTAGTAGATCTGGGTATTGATTCGAGGCTTTGTCCTACAAAATATTTTAAGGGAATGCCCGTGTGGCTTTGCATATTGTAATTTTTAAAGTTTGTAATTCCACATTTGTGGAGATAATAAGAAGCCAATTTTTTGTTCTTGCATATTGTTGTTGTTTCTTTCTATTGTGTTTGTGGTATTAAGGGGAGAACCCTTCATCACACTTTTCTCATCAATTTTTCCCTATAACGATCCTTGGAACAAGACAAATCTGATTCAGTTCATTGTTTCTGGCTCACCCACTTCAATCATATTGGAAACCCTAGCATAATTTTAAAAATTTAAAATATAACAATTATCACCCATGTTTGAAATATAGTTGTTGATCCTTGTCCTTCCCAGCACATCGTGTGGCTCACAAAATTCAAAAAACCAACCAACTTGGCATTTAAAAATGACTAGCCACATCATCATCCTTAGTAATTAATTAGGAGCAAGCAAATCAGCAACACCCGGCATGAGGACCCACCTTTTCATTGATCTTTCATTAGACAAGATTGGATAGTTTTCGTAATCCTATGATCAATATCCTTTGTTCAACTTTTCATAGCGAAATTACACCGACTATTAGATATTTATGCTCTTTACTTTTACTCTAGCCCTTGGCCCCAGTTATGTCACCCCTGTTGACTGCAAGATCAAATGACAGTCATGATCCTGAGATCCCTATCATCATGCACCTTCTCTTTAAGGCTTCACACCTATCATTGATCTTCCACTAAATCAATTGGCCTTTTAACATTTTATAATCTTGTGGACCCACTTTCTTTATAAGTCCCATCAAACAGCCATCGTGAACCTAGGATCACTAAAGCTCGGGTACTTTTCATTTGATGCATCACGCCTAAAATAGATATTATTATATTTGCAATGCCTTTACCATTTTCACCAAGTTGCAAGCACCTCTTACTAACTATTACTTTTTCCAGCAAACTAGAAACTAACTATTTCTCTTAGTAGCATTTTATTTCTATCGCCAAGTCACGCAATATTTCTCTTAACTCAAGCTTTATCTAGAGATGAGTGACCAAGACATATCTCATAATCTCAAAATATTTAGTTTGAGCCTAGTTAGTTCTTGAGATCCAATGACTAAGGCATTCTCACAATTTCCAGATGCTATTCTTAACTTAGATAAGTTCATGAGATTTAGTGATAACCATTGATCATTTCTACCATCAATGTTTGTCTCTCAATCTCCAAATGTTTCATGATTTACCCGTGACTTTTGAGACTAGGAAATAGCTGCCAACATTGCGAGAATGGGAGATAGTCATTGCATGTCAATTCTTTCACTTTCTCATCGGGTCTCTGAATAAAAATACTTAACCGCCGCTCATTTGGAGATCAGGAAACAACCATTTCCCATCAAGTCTTTTACCCTTTTCTTGTTGAAGCATCCAAAAGCCATCGGATTTTGCATTTCCTACCGACTAGGCCTGAAAAAGACCCTACACTGTTGTCTGATTTTTCTTCTCTTACATATGTCAAACTTAGCACTGCATACCGACTGAGCCTGAAAGACATAACACTTTTAAAACATTGGGACTTAGGAAAAATTAATAGGCATTGTCGAGTTTTTATAATTTGAAAGACTTGGCCCCACCTGATGATAACTTAAGACACATGCCAAAAAGAAGAACTCAAGTGACCCAAAAAAGTAAGGATCAATTAGACCTTGGGTAGGTTTTTATGGACTTAGAAAAAAAATTTGAAACCCCTACAACATAAAAAAATACCTTTTTCTTCATACTTGTAGGAGGACATGGCAATTTTCTCAGGATTTTCACAGGATAAGACCATTTTCTTTGGATTTTTTGCATGACAAGAAAAAGTGATAACAAGTTGTAGTCTACCAATCTTCCACATGTTGTACAATTAACCCAAGTGTTTTAATCCCAAGTGTAAGAATTACCTTATCTTCTCGATTGATAGGTATTGTTTTGTCTTTTCGGTTTCCAAACTTCTTTCAACTGTGCTTTGCATTCTTTTGTTATAGGTATGACATTTCATTTCCGTATAGTGCCTCTTAGGTGACTTGTTCATCTTTGATCTACACTTGTATTCTTGATGTCCATACTTGTTGCAATTGTAACAATAACCATCAAATTTAGAAAAAGTGTTAGGAGTACCTTTAGCTTTACTTCTACAAACATTTGTTGTATGACCTAGTTTTCCATAGTGCTAGCATGACAGATTCTTTGGTCTTGTATTTGCATAGGCATTCTTTTTCTCTATTTAATTTGATGACACTTCCTGCTTGGTATAACCTAATCCAGTGGTGTTGTCCAGTTCTCTCTAACTCATTAAGAATTCATCCATTCTTTTGGTACTTTCCTCATTTTTCTTTATCATTTCATTGTTTTATTGTTGCATCTTCACTTCATTTTCATTCTTTCATTATCTTCCCTTAATTCACAAATGTCTTCCAATTTTCTAGCAAGCTCATTGTTTACTCAGTTGACTTCTTGACTCATGACAACTATCTAATTGGAAATTTCAAAGTGATGCTCAGTCATCCTTAGTATTTCAAATTCTTTCTCTTCCAACTTTTTAGTTATTTGTCTTTTTTCTTCAATATCCCCTTTTCTTGATCATCTTGTCTTGTGTTTTTCATAACCTCAATCATTCTTATCATTTGAGTCTCTTGTCCAATTTGCAGTGCTTTCAATTATTTGGTAAGGTGTTTATTCTTTTCAAACAGATCTAAGATAGTTCCTTTAGATGCATCAGATATACTTCTAGATCCTTTAGATAATTCTTTTGTCTCTTCTTCCTGATACTGAGTCTCATTCAGCCAAAATTCTAATTTATTTCTTTTGTTCAATGACTCTCTCATCTATTCCTTGACATCCATAAGTTATTCTAGGAGAATCTACATCTCCAATTTCTGATTTTCAATTGTCTTATCAAGCTTATACCTTTCCATCTTTAAGATATTTCCTCTTCAATGATTAAACTTCTTAAACAAGAGAACTAGCTCTGATACCAATTGTTGGGATTATGGAAAGGTGAGTTACTGAGAGGGGAGGGGTGAATCAATAACCCTAAAAAAAATTTGTTCTTTATCCTTAAGATAACATCTATCATTAACTGACTATCATGTTATCATTTCCATTTGTAAGGAAACTCAGGTGCGGAAACAGCTTCCTACGCTAATCTCTATAAGAGAGTATTGTGCAAATTCTTTTAAATCCTTACAATTTCAGATTCGTTACCTACTTTAACAAAGATATTGCAACCACATACCATACATATAGAAAAATAGAGAATGACACAATGATATAACCTAGGGAAACCTTTCGGTAAAAACCCCAGCACTCCAAAACCTGCAAAATGTATTGATCAAAACTATTACAGCTTAAAATACACTTGCAATGTAAGTTCTTTCAGAAGATTTCTAAACCCTTGAAGATAAATCACGGTAGCATAAAATGTTCCAACAATACACTCACATCATCTCTCTTCACAACCCTAAAAAAGCTTATATCATGCGCTTCACTTTTTAGGGCTACTCCCAAAGATAACCGTATTAGGGTTTTACCATTCTCCGAGAAAATAGGAACCCCAAAAAAAAATTTTGGGGCGATGCCCTGAACCCCACGATTGCAGAAGAGTGTACAATACTCAAATTTATCAATTGCCACATGTCTTCACCTGTCATTGAATCTCCTGACATAGCTCTTACGTGTCATAGGAATCCGTCATAACCATTTTAGCCATGATCTCCTTACACACAATTCAAGATGCTGACACATCAACATTATTTGCAAGAAATACATTTTACAAAAGAAATAATAAGAATAGGAATTATCCAAGTTTGAGACACCTTATTCCTAACACCATTCATTCTTAACATAACTGAAATGATAAATGCTTTCTAATCTAACATGCAAACATTCATAAAACTTCATACACAATACACAAGTATTTTGGTATCGCAGAAACCCTTGTTAGAAGGTAAAAATTATGGTCAGGATGACACCCATAAACCTTCACTAACTTGCATTAATAAATTTTGTATGTTAGGGCTTACAAAGTTGATCACTTCTAATGATCTTACCTTGTTAGGAGTAACAATTGAGACCTATTAAGATCTCCATTGCTAAAGGGTTTAAGAAATATTGTTAAGTGTGCACTCGATTAAGAGATTTACAAAATACTTGTTAGGTCTACTATGTTAAGAGATTTAGTTTTCCATAGTTGTTACAAGGTAATAGTAAATTAATATAGATGTAGCAACTTACTTTTCTGAATTTCAAATATGATTAACCCTAAACTGATATCACCTTCAAGTGATAGATATATCCTTCTAATACTGATTGGTAGCCTCTGGTCTGATACTGACTCAATTCTAAATACTTTGTTCAATGCTTAGCTTCACAACATTGTCTAATCTTCAGATGTCTCATGTAGGAGAGTACTTATCATGTGTTCTCTCATGTAAAAATGACATATTGACAATTATTATATAATAAATATTTTACCTAATCAAGGCTATGGAATAATCAAGAAAACATTAGATCTACAATCCAAATGAATGAACTAAAATAATAATGCATAGGGATCATCACAATTTAATTATTAGATCTCAAATAAATATTTACCTCGATCTATGTAAACCATTTTATAGCTCGGTATAAACCACTTTCCTTGCATTATGTGTCATTTCATACTTCTATGTCATTCCTGCATTACTCGGTATATACTTGATGGGGAGATTTCCTTCTCTAGAGATTTATTTATCCTCTCAAGACCTTCTCTTGGATATTCCTAGGGTACTTATCTCTACCCTAATCAGAGAACTCTCCTATGGTTCTCTCTTCCCTCAAAATATCTCCACCAACTTCATGTTAGGAATGGGAACACTGAGAGGGGCGGGGGGCTAAATCAATGTTCACTTAATTTAATCTTTTTCTTTACTCTTAAACTTAACTTGAATGCTTAAGTACTAAAATGAAAATCAATATAAATAAGAAACATGAACTCAACACATAAAACCAATGTGGTTATGGGGAAACCCAAATAGGTAAAAACCAAGGTGGGAATTGACACCCACTAATAATTTGTACTAGTGTTTTATGATCCTTGTTAGAAGATCCTTAACCCCATTAAGAGTTGTCTTTACAATGTATTTTGTACAGTGACCTTGTCAAGGGTCGGACCCTATTAGGAGTCTTTTACAATAACCTTGTTAGGGGTGTGGACACACTATCCTAGAGCTCATTTCTCAAGTGGTGAAGGCTACCACCTTCAGATCTCAGATACACACTATATCTATTGGATGAACTGGTGTTGTGACACTTCTTTTTAGATTAGTTCCTTTGATGCATTGATGGTTTGACCTCTTGCAAAGCTTTAATACATCTTAAAAACTCTTCACACACTTCTTCTCTTCTTATCTCAACTCAATAACTACTTCCATTCCAATTACAAAGCGCACATCTCATATTTATATGCACTACCAAAAATAATTAACTAGGTCGGCCTATAACCGATTACATACAATGCTTCCAATTGAATTGGCTCAAGCATGTTTACAAAAAAATTTAATTACATTTCTACAACCTAATTACAAAAGGTATTTATCCTTTACAAAACAATATTATAGTCGCTGATCAAATTACCAACAGTCGGCTGTATATATTGTTTTGTTCAGTCATTCACTGGTTGTACCTCTTCAACTATCTATATCTTTGTCATACAGTCTCATATGATCATATGCTCTTATAATTCATGTGATTATATACATAAAAGCTTAAATTCAAGGGTGCATACCATAACTCGATCATACGCATGTGCGCTGATGCTCTGAACTACTGGTGCTCTGCTAACTATCTAGTCTTCTACACTTAGCCAATTTTTTATCTTCTCATCATGTGTGCTGACTCCAAAACACTATATGACTTTGTTGCCATAATGAAAACACTATATTAAGCCATATACAATAGTATAGTCAACTTTCCAACAATCTCCCCCTTTCTCATTGATGGCAACAAAGGAATATGGAAAAGTTACTCTATGTCCTCTTATACAAAAACTCTAACTTATATCACCCTTAGTCTTATTACTATACATCTTCTTAACATATCTATAAATCCATATTATATACATGCTCCCCTTTCGACATTAATGACAAAGGTGCTAAAAAACTAAATCTCTGTAAGTACTTATAGGGAAAGTACACCTAGATATGTTATTTGTAGTTTATGGATCTCTTGCTTCCAGAATGCAATCAGTGCATTGACTGTTTGGAGATGGGTGCATAATGCATAAGTCATCTTCTCCATCTTCTCCAAATTTGAGCTAGGACCTTGATCATATGTCACCATGGTGGCATCAATCTGCTTGATGTTTTGATTTAGTACATCTAAAGAGGATGCAAGAGCATTCCTTAGCTATGTTTTCCTTGCCCTTATCTTAGACATCTCCTTTTCTGCTCTTTCAATCTTGTCAATCTATCCTTGATATACATTATTACACATATTTACATTAGTGGAGGGATCTTCCATAGATTTCTTCACATTCTCTATCATAGCCTCTACCTCTTGGATTTTTTAGTATAGATCAGTTGTTAACTTATCCTGGTTCATGCATTCAGCAATAATCTTCCTACCCTTTGTTGAAAACTCTTTTAAGGATTCTTGACCAATCTTGAGTGAACTTAGGTCAAGTGAAAAGTTAATGACCAATTCATTGAGCCTCTTCTACATATACTTCTCTTCTACAACTAGGGATGTAGATTCTTCCAAGATAGAAAATTTTGTCTTAAAATTTGAGAGAATTGTGCTCACATCATCCACTGAATGAACCTTAGATGCTCTCTTGTCTGAGGGTAGCAGGTTGTTCAAGATGTTCATTCACTCAAAAAATAAGGGATTCCTCATTACTTGTTTCTCTTTGGCCTTCTCCATAGCTAGGACACTAATGTTGATCAGATCTTCTTCTCCCCAAGAGTCTAAACTAGTGGTGTCCGATGTCAATCCTATCAACAATGATGCTGAGGGTAATGGAGTGATAGGAGTGTTATCCACCACTTCTTGTTTAACTCTTATTGTCATGTCAATAGATGGCTCATCTATTTGCTCACTATCTTTTATCTCTACTTATGCTTTCTCTTTTTTTCCGTCCTTTTCTTTTTCTTCTTCTTTCTTTTCTTCTTCTTTTTCTATCTCTTTTTCTACTTCCTTTTCTTTTTCTTATTCTTTCTTTTCTTCTTCTTTTTCTATCTCTTTTATGTTTCTTTTTCTCCTTCAACTTTTGTCATATCATTAATCAATACTTCTTTTTGATTGGGAGGAGTGTTACCACATAGATTCTCAACCTCTTGAGTGCTTACAAAGGCTTCTTCAAACTTATCCAAATCAAATTCTGATGTTGCCATTGCAATTTCAACATTGTCAATAAAAATTGTATCATCCTTATGTGCTTCTGCCATAGGCATAGGCTTCTCTGCCTATGTGGGTGCTATAATTGTAGGTGTTGAATCCTAAGGACACGTATTACATTTATTGATCCTATCTTACTCCTTTTCTACCTTTGAGGGTACTTGAGCTATGGGGGCAGTAGGTGGGTACATGTGTCTATTCATGAAAACCTTCTCAAAAGCTTTCTTTGTTTCCTTTGCAACCAACTCATAATTCTTGTCCATGATGTGTAGTGTTCTTGTCTTAGTCTAGAGGTGTGCTTTCACCAAATCTAACTATAAGGTCTTCTCTTCTAGAGAGCATACTTGGAGGGTTTCATCTAAAGTCTTTTCTCTTACCCTTAGATCCTCTTCAATAGCCTGTCTATTTAGGAATTCTAAGATGTTCCACACATTATCTAGAATCATTGTCTTCAATTCTAGGACTATCTTTTTTAACCTTTGCATATGTTTGATAATAATTCCATGAATTTCTAATTTATCTATTTCACTATATTTCTCATAGAACTTTCCTACTTGATTTATCCTGCCTTCTTCAACAATCCTTGAACTCAACACACTGAGACTAGGTTTGAAACTTACTTCTGGTGGTGCTTGAGTGTTCTTCTTACTTCTTGTTGCTTGCAAGGATGGATGACTAGTGCTTATTTCATTCTTCCTCTTAGGCATTGCCTTATACTCTGGAGGAGTAGTAAGGTCAATTGTTTTTATGGGCATAGGAGGGGCAACATCAAATTTTTCTTGTTTATCCTTAGGATCTTCATATTTCTCAATGTTCACCTTCTTTAACTTAGGATCAATTTCTTTTTCTTCTGTTGTTGATGTACTCTCAATTCCCAAAGAAATATTTTCTTTTCTTTCTTTGTTAAGGTCTGATTGAGTTACTCCATGAATTTTGAGGACCTTAGAAGTAACTTTAGCTACTTTCATCTTAGTTGCTACATTGTTCAAGACAGCATCAACTTCTCTTGTTTTCTCTTCATAAGTCCCCCATCTTGGCTCATTAGGGTCCTTAGGTGCTAATAATAGTACTTGAGCATATGCCTCTAGGATTGGCTCCTCAACCTCATATCCAAGTGGATGAATCCACTTTTTCCTTGGTTCAACTACTTCCATATATGTTGTATCAGTCTCCACCATAAAGAAAATGTTGTCTTTGTACTTTTCAACAATGCTTTCTAGAATCTTGTATCTCATCTACATTTTGGCCCTAAATGTCTTTAATTCCAGTGTCATGTAATCCTTTAGAGTACTCTCAATAGTTGCCTTAAAGGATATATGTGGCATTGTAGGCATACTCTTGTCCAAATACAAATCTAACACCTTTCCAAGAATGTGGAAGTACATGTATATGATCAAAGACCCAAATTTGAATATTTTGGTCTTGTCATGCTTGATGGCTTTAATGTTGTCTATCAGTTGTGCACGCAGGATCTCACACAAATTAAACTTTCCATTTTCTCTCACAAGTCTTATTGCTACAAGAATTGTGGCCGATGACACACTGTTCACTCTACTAGTGTGTTGAAACCTATACCCTAGTATCATGGACATCAACTTGATGTCTTTATCCTCTATAGGCTCAATGGTCATTTTGTGCCTATCACTTCTTGACTTGCATGTTTGTTCAACAAGTTTCCTTACATCCTTACCCATTGGAAGAATGGTGCCTATCCTAGAAAGGCCTATCATTTCATGAATTAGGTCACTTGTAATTCTTACTGGAACTTCACCTATCCAGAATAGGTCATCATGAATTTTGTTAAGAAAAATTTTTACCCATTCAAACTCATAGAACTCATATGTTGTAGCATATTCAATTATCGAGTGGTTTTCAAACTACACATACTCATCCAAGAAGGTTTTATCTAGTTTCATCATGGTTTCTAAGTGCACTCCTATCCTATCAATTCCTACTGGCTCTTTCTTACAATATATGTATGCATGGATGTCTTCAATGTGCATAACACCCATGGGAGTGCAGGAGAATCTCCCTTCTAGGTCATCCAATGTAGATTTTAATGGGTGCCTCTTAAATACATATCTCT
Source organism: Chamaecyparis obtusa (assembly GCA_027943335.1). NCBI lineage: Eukaryota > Viridiplantae > Streptophyta > Pinopsida > Cupressales > Cupressaceae > Chamaecyparis > Chamaecyparis obtusa. The sequence continues at coordinate 298,339 of BSBK01001979.1, forward strand.
TCTTTTCCACAACATCAAATATAATAGTAGTAGCCATCACTTACTTGTATATTGCTTTCCTAATGGTTTCCAAGAACTTATGAATTAGCATGACGGATTAGAGCTTCCGCAACTGATTAAATACACTACTTCGCTGGTGAATCAATCTGCAATCCTTCACAATTAACTGTTATGGCTTTTATGCTCTTTAATCACTCTGAAATCAAATGCAATGAGTGATCTATAAGCTTCTATGTACTTTAAAGTAAAAATTCCACCATTAATGCTTGTCGCGTGAACCAAACTTCCATTGAAAATCTTCAACTTTTATTATGCTATCAATCAGCTAGTGCGCTCTTTCACATAGGTTATTCTAGTCTCCAAAAGGTTAAATCCAAAGGCGCATACTCTGAGGGTGAGTATACCGGTTGCATTGGGGTTTAGAGCTAAATTAGATCCCCCTATGACCCTGAGGGTCATTCATCCATATGTAGAGGGTATGTCCACTGTGGATGCATCCAATACATTTTCATCAACCTTATTATTCTTTATCTCTGACGAAATCATGCTCGCATCTTCTGAAGCTTTCACAAACTTGACTTCTCCTTCAGTATCTAGTATTGATTCTTCTAGCTTTTTAGGGCTTTCCTGACTTTGTGTCCTTGATCTACAGAACTTTGAGATGTGTCCAGCCTTGTTACAAGAGTGAAAAATAATTGGAGGCCTTATATTCCTCGACACATTGACATAGGTTACCATTTTACATTGTTTAGCTGAGTGACCATTATAGTTACATATCTGACATGTAACATTCTAAGAATTTCTTACATTTGGTTGATTTTGATTTCTCTGATTATGATTAGTCTTGTTCTTCTAACTTGTCTTACAATTCATAGCTCTATGACCAAATTTATTGCATGAATAATAGTAACAATTGAAAGGTCTTACCTCTTTACAGTTCCTTGCTATATGTTCATGCTTGTTACATGCACAATAAGTTTGGTCTACTATCTTGCACTCATTTTTGTATGGTTCAACATTATCTTTAGTCTAATTTCCAGTCTTCTTAGCATCTGTGGTGTCTTCCAGTGCTTTCATTCTTTCTCACATATTGTCACTCTAATTTTGTGCTTCATAGAATACAATGTTGTTGTTATCTCCTTTAAGCTTCCGAGCATATAGTTGAGATTCAATCAGATCCTTGCTTGTGTGTAATTTTTCAATATGATTATTTGCCTCTTTCAATTTAGAATCCAAGCTTTCTTTGTTTTTTCTTATCTCCAAGAGTTCTTTTCAGATGTTTCATTTCTATCTTGTCCATGATCTCCTCAAGTGGTTAAACTTCTTTTTTGAGGACCAAAGCTCTGATACCAATTGTTAGGAATGGGAACATTGAGAGGGGGGGGTGACTCAATGTTCACTTAATTCAATCTCTTTCTTTGCGCTCAAACTTAACTTGAATGCTTAAGTATTGAAATGAACATCAATATAAATAAGAAACATGAACTCAATACATAACACCAATGTGGTTACAGGGAAACCCAAATAGGTAAAAACCTAGATGGGAATTGATACCCACTAATAATATGTACTAATGTTTTATGATCCTTGTTAGAAGATCCTTAACCCTATTAGGAGTTGTCTTTACAATGTATTTAGTACAGTGACCTTATCAAGGGTTAGACCCTATTAGGAATCTTTTACAATAACCCTATTAGGGGTGTGGACACACTATCCTAGAGCTCACTACTCAAGTAGTGAAGGCTACAACCTTTAGATCTCAGATACACACTATATCTATTGGATGAACTAGTGTTATGACACTACTTGTCAGATCAGTTTTATTGATGTGTTGATGCTTTGACCTCTTACAAAGATTTAATACATCTTAAAAACTCTTCGTACACTTATGCTCTACTTATCTCAACTTAATAACTATTTCCATCCCAATTACAAAGGGCACATCTCATATTTATATGCGCTACCAAAAATAATTACCTAGGTCATCCTATAACTGATTACATACAACGCTTCCAATTGAATTGGCTCAAGAATTTTTACAAACAAAGTTAATTACTTGTCTACAACCTAATTACAATAGGTAGGTAGCCTTTACAAAATAATATTACAGTCACTAATTAAATTACCAACAAACGGCTACATATATTGTTATGTTTTTTCATTCACTGGCTATACCTCTTCAACTATCTGTATCTTTGTCATACAGTCTCATATGATCATGCACTCTTAGACTTAGCATGAACACATAAATACAAGCTTAACTTCAAGGGTGCATACCATAACTCGGTCATACACACATGTGGTGATGCTTTGAACTGCTGGTGCTCTACTAACTGCCCAGTCTTCTACACTTAGCTAATTTATGATCTTCTCATCATGTCCACTGACTCCAAAACACTATATGACTTTTTTTCCATAATGGAAACACTATATTAAGTCATATTCAATAGTATAGTCAACTTGCCAACACTTCAAACACTCTTCAATTCCTTCTCAACTCCACTGAATCACCATAGGCTTAACCAAAGAAACTATGCTCCAAAATGTTCTTAGTAATTGGAATAGGTTTTTCCTCTATTCCCCCTTCATTTTCAATCCATTATGACCCTTTTTGATGGATTTCTTCAAATATTTTCCATCAGGTTCATGCTTTCCTAGTTTCTAGGCCTTGTAGCCTTTTTAGCGCAATTAGGCCTCCTAAAACTTGGTATCTTGGAATTACTCCAAACTTCTCTTAACAACCATCCAAAATGATTGTGGATTCTTCCTAAGGAATTCCTAGGATTCAATACTTTCTAGGTCTTAGGTCTCCAAAGTGTCCATACATAGGACTTTCAGTAAACCAATATTTTTAAGGGTTTCTGGGCTATGTAGATTTGTTTGTATTCTTTGCTTTCAACACATTCTTTAATGCACTCATTTTCTTATCTCCTCACATAAACATGGTCTTAACACATGCACCTACACTCTTCCACTCTTGATTGGCATAAACCAATCTATTAAACTAGGCTTCTTGCCTCTACAACAGTGTCATCTCCTAGCCAGATACCTTTGTACTCACCTAGGGCATGCTTGCAATAATGGCTCCCCTACATAAAAGGAACCCTAAGACTTTATTTATACTACTTATAATTTTCCCTCCTTGATTCCAAGTGGTAGCATTGATTCAACCATGGTAACTCAAGAAGGAGCCATATTTACATAGATGGCACTGTTCAAGATAGTGAACCAGGAAAGCTTAAAGAATTTACAAAATGACAAAGAAATGATTCAAACTATCAAAATTATTTTACAAATTTTCATTACATAGAAAACACTAAAACTTCAATGCATTACAGTAGACCAATCAATCCATTAAGGTTGGATGATGGTTCAAAATTAGTTCTCTCTCACAGAATTCAGTGTTCCTGGATGCTCAATCTATATAGTCTAAAAACCAACTTCAGGATTAGGGTTTGTTTAACCTTAAATATTCCATCCCCATGTGCTCAAACCCTAAGGTCAAGATTTAGACCCATTTCACACTAAATGCAACTTTTTAGAAATGTTGTCATGACAACTTTGCAAAGTTGCAAAATTGTCATGAGCAACTTTTACAAATTTTGTCATTTTGTCTTCCAACTACTCTCATTTTCTCCACTCAACCCAAATAAACTCTCTTGGATCCCAAAACAATTAAACACCCCTAAATAAAAAAATTTCCTTCAATTTGGATTCTTGGCCAAAGTTTGGCCAACATTGACTCTTCTAGGACTTAAGCATTGGAACCTACTAAATCAAACCAAAGACAAAACCTTAAAGACTCTTACCTACCAAAACACATCACACCACACTTGGAACTTTATCATCATTGCTTAATACCTTGGTGGTTGGCTACAACCACCTACAAGACAAAATGACTAGGATAACATGAAGACCCTAGAGAATTCTTGCTCCTCTCAAGACCTTCTCTTGGATCTTCCTAGGGTACTTATCTCTACCCTAATCAGAGAACTCTCCTATGGTTCTCTCTTCCCTCAAAATATCTCCACCAACTTCAAACACTCTTCAATTCCTTCTCAACTCCACTGAATCACCATAGGCTCAAACAAAGAAACTATGCTCCAAAATGTTCTTAGTAATTGGAATAGGTATTTCCTCTATTCTCCCTTCACTTTCAATCCATTCTAACCCATTTTAATTGATTCCATCAAATATTTTCCATCAGGTTCATGCTTTCCTAGTTTCTAGGCCTTGTAGCCTATTTAGCCTAATTACACCTCCTAAAACTTGGGATCTTGGAATTATTCCAAACTTCTCTTAACAACCCTCCAAACTGATTGTGGATTCTTCTTGAGGACTTCCTACCCTTCAATATTTTCTAGGTCTTTCCCCAAAGTTTCCATACATAGAAATTTCAGCAAACCCCTATTTTTAAGGGTTTCTAGGGCATGTAGACTAGTGTGTCTTCTTTTCTTTCAACACATGATTTAATTGACTTATCTCCTTGCATACACATTGTATTAACACATGCCCCTACACTCTTCTACTCTTGATTGGCACAAACCAATCCATTAAACTAGGATTCTTGCCTCTGCAACAGTGCAGTCTCTTAGCCAGATACCTCTATAGTCACCTAGGGTTTGCTTGCAATAATGGATCCCCTACATAAAAATATCCCTAAGACTATATTTACACTACTTACAATGTTCCCTCCTTGATTCCAAGTGGCCATGGTGTTTCAACCACGGTAACTCAAGAAGGATCTGTATTTACATAGTTGGCACTATTTAGGACAGTGAACCAGGAAAACTTAAAGAATTTACAAAATGAAAAAGAAATGATTCAAACTACCAAAATTATTTTAAAAAATTTCATTACCTAGAAAATAATAAAACTTCAATGCATTACAGTAGCCCAATCAATCCATTAAGGTTGGATGATGGCTCAAAAGTAGTTCTCTCACACAAAATTCAATGCTCCTAGATGCTCAATTCGTATAGTCTAACAACCAACTTTAGGATTAGGGTTTGTTTGACCTTAAATAGTCCATTCCCATGTGCTCAGACCCTAAGATTGGGATTTAGACCCATTTCACACTAAATACAATTTTATAGGAAATGTTGTCATGACAACTTTGCAAAGTTGCAAAGTTGTCATGAGCAACTTTTACAACTTTTGTCATTTTATCTTCCAACTACACTCATTTGCTCAACTCAACTCAAATCAACTCTATTGGATCCCAAAACACTTAAAACCCCTAAATAACAACTTTTCCTTCAATTTGGGTTCTTGGCCAAAGTTTGACCAATGTTGAGTCTTCTAAGACTTAAGTACTAGAACCTACTGAATCAAACCAAAGATAAAACCTTAAAGACTCTTACCTACCAACACACATCACACCACACTTGGGACTTTATCATCACTCCTTATAACCCTGGTGGTTGTCTAGAACCACCTAAAATCCAAAATGAGTAGGATCACATGAAGACCCTAAGGTGCTCCTACACCATCCTACCCTGACAACAAGAAAGTCAAGGTACCTGAGGTGTGGTGAACTCCAGACTGATACCATGTTTTTTGAAGTCACCTTCTGCTATCCAAGTAGCCTCTGCTTCAGGTTAGTGCTTCCATTTCACCAGGTGCTCCATGTAGACCTTGTTCCTAGTCTTCTTCTTCACTCTAGTATTTAGGATCTTCTCAACTTGAGGTTTGATCTGATCAAGGACTTTCAGTTCTTCCACATCCTTAGTAACTTATGTATTGTACTTCTCCTCAGCTATCTCTAGACCCTTGTACTTAATCAAATATTTTACATTGAAGATAGGAGAAATGGACATCTCCTTGGGTAATTCCAACTTATATGCATTTAATCCATACTTAACCAACACCTTGCATGGGCCAATCCTCTTCATCTAGAGTTTGGTGGGAATGCCCCTTTTGTAGCCTAGATTTATTAAAATACATTGTTACCAAGACTCCTACTTCAAACTATAAGTCTCTTCTTCCTTTATCCACCTTAGCTTTAATCTTCTGATTAGCCTCCATTAGTGTTCTCTTCACTTATTCATGGACCTCTCTCATGGACTGAGCAAATTCATTAGCATGTCCACTAACTTCTTCATGGTTTTTCAACTCTCTAAGCTCACAAATACCTCTAGGATGAACTCCATATACAATTTCAAATGGACTCTTGCATGTAGTCCTATTGGTGTTGTCATTATAAGCAAACTTTTCTTGAAGAATGACTTGCTCCCATCCTTGTCCATATTCCTTATTCAAACACATTAGAAAGTTACAAATAAATTTTTTTATTACCTCTATTTGACCATTCATTTATGGATGATATGCAGAGCTATGTGCCAAATTGGTTCCCGATCTCCTCCATAATGTCTTCCAGAAGTGCCCCATGAATTTTACATCCCTATTTGAGATAATACTACTTGGCAATCCATATATCCTCACTATTTCCTTAAACAAAAGATGGAAAATATGACTGGCATCATGAGTTGTTTTACAAGGAATAAAATGACTCATTTTAGTGAATCTATCTACTACCATAAACACACTGTCCAAACCAGTTGGTGTTCTAGGTAGCCCCACTATAAAGTCCATGATTATGCACACCCAAGTTCTATTTGGGATGGCCAATGGTTGATAGATGCCTATATTTTATGATGACCCCTTTTCCTTCTGACATACTCCCCACTTCTCAACATACCTCCTTACATCCTTCTACATTTTAGGCAAATAGTAAAACCTTTCTACCAGGTCTAGCATCTTGTTCAACCTAAAGTGCCCACTCAAACTTCTATTGTCCTTCTCTTGGATGAGGTTCTCCCTCATGTAACCCCTTGGAATAGATAGTTATTTACCCTTAAATAGTAGACCATTCTACAATGTATATTCAGCATACTCACTATGGAAATGGTTATCAAAATCAGTGCATACCTGTGAGGCCTCACCCCGTGCCATCATTTCATAGCAGTTTATTTTCCATCTTATGACTCTTCTTGAAACTCTATTTTATCATGTTGGACTATTTGAACAAATATATTAAATGTTGATACTATGTGATGATCTATGGTTACGTGATGATGATTTAGGACATTACTTTTGTGCTTAGTTATTAGGCCCTGAGCATAGTATTTGATGAATCTTTGATTTAAGTATGATACTTTAATTTTACACTTATGTTAGGAAAATTTAAGGGAAATGATCATGATTATTATGTTAGGTGAATTAACATATATCATTGTATTCTGTATTTTATATACTTTTAAAATTTACAAATGCAATGTTGAAAATTATGAGAATTATCATGAGATGCAGTTATATATATATATATATATATATATATATATATATATATATATATATATATATATATATATATATATATATATATATATATATACATATATATATATATATACATATATATAGATATATATACATGTATATATATATATATATATATGTATATATATATATATGTATATATATATATATATATATATGTATATATATATATATATGTATATATATATATATGTATATATATATATATATGTATATATATATATATATGTATATATCTATATATATATGTATATATATATATGTATATGTATATATATATATGTATATGTATATATATATATATGTATATGTATATATATATATGTATATATATATATATATATATGTATATATATATATATATATATGTATATATATATGTGTGTGTGTGTGTGTGTGTGTGTAGAATACATCTCAATAATCACATTACTATCATCATAAATTTCTAACTGCATCTCATGATAACTCTCATAATTTTCAACATTGCATTTCTAAATTTTAAAAGTATATAAAACACAAAATACAATGATATATGTTAATTCACCTAACATAATAATCATGATCATTTCCCTTAAATTTTACACTTATGCTAGGAAAATTTAAGGGAAATGATCATGATTATTATGTTAGGTGAATTAACATATATCATTGTATTCTGTATTTTATATACTTTTAAAATTTAGAAATGCAATGTTGAAAATTATGAGAATTATCATGAGATGCAGTTAGAAATTTATTATGATAGGAATGTGATTATTGAGATGTATTCTACATAGATATATATATATATATATATATATATATATATATAAAATTGAAAGTCATGACCTACTAGTATTTTTTCAAGTGTGTAGGTAAGACCATGGTTATATCAGGGGAAATTAAAGATGGATACATGTAAAAATCTTGTTAAGTCAAGGTTATCTCCAAGGGGAGAAATTAACCTTGTTGTAATGTTTGATGTTGTAAAGTGATGCATGGTTGTAATTATTTGAATATGTTTATTTTTATTTCAATAGTTGTCCACTTCGCATGCCATGTGTATCATGATGTGTTGTGATTTATTTGTGGTGTCAATTGACACATTTATTATGTGTTGGCATGACCAAGTGCTTTATATGTGTGAGTGGTCTTCTATTTTTAGGAACCTTTAGTGGGAATCTTATTCATTTTCGTGAATTATCTTTAGGTGGACTTTTGAGAGGCTTTAAGTGACCCTATAAGTTAATGGAGGTTAAAAATAGACTACCCCATTAGTGTGCCATGGGATGGGGGTCAAATTTTGACCAAAAAGATAAATTTTGGCTATTTTTGCCCCTCCAAAAGATGCTCTTTTGAAAAGTGATGAAATTGGAGATGCATGCCAAGCCCTCTCCTCATTTTGAATTTTGAATTTTGAATTTCCCCCTCTTGATTGAAGGAATTAGGGTTTGTCTTCTTGAGGAGTTGGAGGGAAAATTAGAGGGTAATTTCCCACTCTCCAATTTTTGGAGACTTGTGAGATTGTGAGAGTTTTTGGTAGTTTCTTAGGAAGGGAGGAGGCTTGTAGGAAGGAAGCTCATCTCAACCCACATTGCCATTAGCTTGGATTGAGGTTGGTAATCTTGAGGCTCTTGTTTCTAAATGTAATATGTAGATTTTACCATCTTTTGTTTGTGTAAATGCAAATTTTCTTGTATATTTGTGTGGTTTCTTAGTCTATGTATGCTTGCTGATTTTTTTGCTTAGTACTGAATTTTCTTGCATTTGGGGTGTGCAAGGCCAAACTCACCCTCAAGAGGGAAGAGAGCCTTGATGGGTGAAGGGCTAGAGTTGGGATTACACATCTAGTGTAGATTCCTTCATCAAGGAGGAAGGAAATGAGGCATGGATGTATGGGAATCCATGTTGCCATTCTTGTGAACATTATTTGGGGGTCATAAGGGTGTTGTTACTTGTGTAATATTGTGCAAGGTTGATGGTTGATTCTATGGCCTTGCGAAGGCATTATGTGTATTTTATTGTCCTTGATGAAGGCATGTGACTTCTTGTTATATGGCATTCTCCTATTTGGGTAGATTCCACCTTCACCCCTAATATGGGTCCAAGGTGACCCATTATGTGTATAACCACCGGATGGGTATTTTGTGTTCATGTTTAGTTGCTAGTTTTGTTTTGAGTATGTGCTTGATGTATGTATGTAAATAACCTATACATATTTGTTTCCCCTAGCTCAGGGGTGGCCATGAAAATGGCCTAAGTTGGGAGGTGAGCCTCCATGGTCTGTTTGATTTGTTTTGTAGATTTATAAGGACAAGACTTGCTGGTTTTCATGGAGCTAAATGAAAATTTGGATAAATCTTCTTCATGTTAATTGAGTTTTTCTTGGCTTTGATACCTTTGTGGAAGTTTTTTTAAAAGGGCTATGTAAAAATGCCTAGCATATGAAATGCTTGTAATAGTTAGTTGGTTAATTATTTTCCTCAATCTCTTGTATTAATATGTAGTGTTTTTTCGAGTTATAAAAGAGAAGAAGTATTAGTGATGATGTTAAATCACATATTAAATAATGTATATGCATAGGAAAGAGAAAAAAAGAACAATTATAATATAGAATATAAATGTATGTAGTTTTATATATATATATATATATATATATATATATATATATATATATATATATATATATATATATATATATGATAAAATGTGGATGAGATCCTAGAACAATGGTTTGCACATAAAAGAGACCCCAAAACCAATATTTTATGCATAAATATGAATTATAAGGGGATGGAATGTAAATCTAGAAATGCTAATGTTGAAATGAAGAAATAAAGGTACTTACCTCTGAAAATGAATCAGTTGAAAACTCTGTCAAATAGTCTCAAAAACTATTGAATCCTTAACCAAAATTACGAGATCTACAAAACCCAAAAATCTTTTTCTTTTTTGAGGTCAGTTCATCTTTGACCTAGATACACAAGGTAAACCTTGACCCCAAAATGTCATTCTTGACCTAAGAGGTCAACCTTGAACTGCAAAGCTCTGATTGTTCACAGATCCTGAAAGTTCCCCGAAAAGGGTATCCAAATCTAAACTTTAATTGACTATCATGTACCTGTATCTGCAAGAAAAATGGTTTTGTTGTTTGGATGGGGGGTTTTCCTTAGTCAAACCCTGGTTTGGAATCAACCTTAATAATGGAATCAAAATAGAGAATGCTAGCAAGTAGTAGAAGTAAATCTAACAATGAAGCTATGATATTCAATAGCTATGCAATTGTATTTTGTAAGAATTTGCCTAAGGCAAAGAATAGATGCCAAGATCTAGAAGCTCAAGAGATAGCACAACAAAGAGAGACAATATAATATGATCAAATGAAGAATTCAATAATGATCAAATGATAATGAATAATTGATTGCATACAATGTAGAAATGCCTCAATATATAGGCAATGCAAGATAACTAGAAGTTATGCAAGTGTTAAGCTATCAACTAGGCATGGTGGAATCACATTTCCACCAAAGGTGGATCATCCTCCATTGTACATGAAAGTATGAGAAACATGTGCAACAATGAGAGGATGATAATGTGATAAGACCACTAAAGGTGGATCTCACACACAAAGAGGTATGTGATGACAACTATCACACCTAAAGTGGAGATTCTCCTAACCATGTGCTAAAAAGAAATGGAAACTCCTAGGTGTCTCAAAGACAACTAATATGCAAATGCATTATCCTAAGTAAACTTAAGTAAAGTGTAATTAGTGAATACTTAATTACACCAACACCCCCCCTTAAGTGCAACTTAGGAGAATGCACTTAAGCTCACAATGCAAGATGGGTCCCGGCTACTAGGCCATGTAGGTACCCATGTACAATATGCAAGAACAATGCAATCTCTCATAAGATGGAGAAAGAGGGAAAAGCTCATGGGAAAAACCCTCCCCCAAAAAAAGAGATGAATACAATAATAGAATATGAGAGAGAAGACCTTATGTGAGGAAAATATCCCCCCCATAAGAGAGAAGTAGTGGAAGAGAGACCAAGGAGCCCCCCCTCAATGTAGAATGAACACCAATGGTAGATGCTCCAGGCTTGATGTAGAAACTACTCCATGAGTGTAGAACAACATTCCTCCCCTTAGGAAGAAACAAGACCAAAGGTGTATATATGAAGCCTCCTCCCCAATCTTTAGGAAGAAACCTCAAAAAAGATGGAGTCTCTGAAACCTACTCAAGTGTCCCCATGTCAAAGCTGAAATGTGCCTCCTCCAAATCATGTGTACTAAGCCACTGCTAAAAAAGACAAATCAAGATCAACTAAGGATGAATGTAGAACATGTACCAAAGACCCAAGTATCTCCTCTGAAGAGAAAGTGACCTCCTACAACTATTGTATCAAATTATCCACAATCATGTCACCCTCAAAAGAATGATCAAGTAGAGAATGAATATGAGGGTCAACATGTTCCCTTGCAACAACTAAAGAAGGATCATCCTCACCAAAGAGAAGATGAATATCATCAATGAAGTCTCCTAAATCTGAAGTATAGGACTCCACAAACAAATCTACAATTTTTGTCAAGTAGTCATCCCATGGAACCAAGTCTGGAAGACAATGAATATCCTATTGCACTGAAGCACCTAAACCCATGGCTGTGTGAATGCAAGCATCATCAGGAGCAAGAGTAGAAGTAGTCTCAATAGGAGGAGATGAAATGGAAGGCTCAAGAGTTTGATCATGAGTGAGAATACCCAAGTTCAAGTAGCCAAAACTCTCCTCAAAATTTGAATCATCACTATAATCATCATATGCTGAAGAATCACTATCTGAAGAATCACTGTCATCAAGAGGAACAAAATCTACAAAGGAGTACAACCAAGAAGAGTGATCCACTATCCCAGTAGCAATAACTACTCCACTCTCCAAGTCCTTGATGAAAACTGAATCAGGTGTAAATTCCACAGTCTTCTTTGTAGCACCATTTGTGATTTGATAGATAGAAAGAAGGTTATTGGTCAAGTGTGGAACACACAACACATCATTGAAGTGTCCCTCCCTAACATCAATACTTCCTTTCCCAATCACATTCATGTAAGTGTGATTGCCCATCAAAATAGGTGGACCTTTACAAGGCTCAAATGATGAAAACATGGACTATGAAGAAGCCATATGATGAGAAGCCCCTGAATCTAGAAGCCATCTACCTGAATCAGGACATGAAGAAGCATACAAAGCTTGTCCTTTTTTAGTGACAAATCTGTGACTCTTTCCTTTATCTTTTTCTAAATTTGGTGAAGAAGAGGTTGAGGTAGACATCCTGGAAGGCAATTTGATGTTGTTTTTGGCAAGAACATTCTTCAATTCATCAATGTCCTTATCACAAAAGTGTTCTTCAAGTCCATCCTTTTTGCAATATGCACAAAACCACTTCTCCTTTTTTGAAGATTCACCCTTTGGAGGTGATGTAGAAGTGTCATGTTGTGTGGAAGTTGATGTTGTGCCTTCTTGTTGAGACTTAGACTTCCAATTCTTCTTCTTCTTCTGACTTTGATTGCCTTGACTCTCATGATTAGCCACCAATGCCTTGGAAGTTGAAGACTTGAGAAGCCCCATACTCATCAATTTTTCTTGTTCTAAGACCAACATTTTTGAAAATGACTCAAATGAAGGCTTAATGAAGGCACTACCCATGGTCAACTTGTGAGTATTATAACTCAAAACAAAAGCTACATATTCAGGAGGAAGATGTTTCAACAAGTGACTAACCTACTTGGCATCCTTCATGGGATTACCACAATCATCAATTTGTGCTCTATAATCATTGACTTTTTTGAGATAATCTTGGATTGTGTCAAAATTCCTGGGCTCTAATTTGAGGAGATCAGTCTCAATTTTGAATCCCATTTCTTCATCCACTTGACCAAACAACTCTACAAGTTTATCCCAAGTTTTTTTAGCATTGTTTATGGTTTTGATGTGATACATGATAGCTGCAGAAATATTCTCTCTCAAGACTCCTAAAGCTTTAAAATTGTTACATGACCATTTATTTATTGTAGCAGTATCATCATCAGCGGGTTTTTTAATTGTACCATCCACATAAGGATTTAAACCTTGAACCATTAACTTGCTCCATACATTATCTTTCCATGTAGCATATTTATGTGGAGTTAATTTTGCAGTACAACCCATGATGCAAAATGAAAAAGAGCACAAAAAAGAGAGACACCAACACACAAGACACAACCCCCCAATTCACTCAATCAAAGAACCCCCCCCCCCCCCAAAAATGATGATTTTGGCACTTTATAGCTAGTGCTTGTACAATTGCCACTTGACAAAATAGATCAAAGTGGACTTCTGATTTTGATGTTTACAACTAAAAATATGAAGCCACCCCAAACTCGAGAAGATAGTACAAAAGACCCCTCAAGGATCTAATCAATTACAAGTGCCACAATAGGCCAAAAAAGGCCATATTCTAAAAGTACTATGTCTACACAATATTTCTCCAAACTGATACCAGATTTGGAAAGTAGACAAAAAATCATGAACTTTCAAAAAAAATTGCACTTGAAAATGTGTCTGTATGAGCCCGTACGAAGCCTTTGAAGTTGTAAAAATAGGGATCAAATAGGTACAGTCACCAAAAACTACAATTTCTGAAAACATCTATGATCCAAAACTAGAAAAGAACACCACCACTAAAAATTTCAAGAAATTTTAGCCAAAATAAAAAAAAATTGCACTCAATTTGGAGTCCGGATGACCAAGTTATGGCCTCCCAAAGTCAGACTGCCAAATCAAAACTGCAAATGGTGAGGGCTTGTAAATTTTTTAAAACTACTGATGTCACCTTTTCACTATGTTAAATTTGATGGTTAAATGACCGTCATCGCAGTGTAAAAATGCCCAAGTTTGACAGTCAAGTGGCCGTCAAATTTTACCTCACAAAAATGATGATGAAATCATTGGGTTAAATTTGACATCTTGGTGACCATCACCGCCAAAGAAAAAATGTCCAGTTTGAAGTCCAAATGGGCATCAAATTTAACACAGTGAAAACTATGAAAATGCAAAAAAAATTATAAAATACTGATTTTGACGAGCACGTGGCGTGATGTTACTGGTTGTTGTCTGCACGGCGTGGGATGACATGTCCGACTGCATTTGGGTGGGTTGTTGCTGGGCGTAGTAGCGTCTGGGTGGATGTGCCCATGGGAGGGCCAATGGAGCTGAGGTTGGCAGCCTACTGGTGTCACATGGACATCTCTTCCACCATTCGGTGGCGCAGCCTGTGTAAGAGAGGTTTCACTAGCGTGGCGAAGGTCTGAGGTGTTCGCGGAGGGTGCTGCAGATCTGGTGGCATGGGAGGTGCTAGTGTCCATGGAAGCAGGGCACAGGGGAGCAGCAGAGGTGGAGGCCAGAGTGGCACTTTTTTCTTCCTGGACGGAGGACTATACTGGCGCGTAGCAGAGCGATGAGGATGTCGAGCAGTGTGTGTCTCTAAGGATGCCCGCTGTGGAGCAGAGGTGGGTAGCGACCAGTGGAGATGAGCCCAGTAGGAGGTGGCATGGGATGTACTTAGGGTGTGTGGGACATTTAATCCCACATTGACTTTTTATTAGAATTATCTAGCCTTTATAAGGCTGAGCACCCACCTAATAAACAAAGAAGCTTGTGCTCCTTGGGTCGGGCCTGTGCTGGGAGCTCTATTGACTTATATTCAGTCAAAGCCTGCCCCAATGTAGTATGGGTCCAGTCATTGACTTGTCATGTCTAACCCTGTACCATCTGTCCAACACCATAGGCCTAAAATGCCAAAAAAAAATTCCCACAAAATATATCTTTGAAAACAAAAAATTATTCCAGATCCTAGAATATATACCCGAAAATAACCAGATCTGAGAAATTGACAATAATTGCACATCCGTAGAACTAAAGAAAAATAATCAAATCTGAAAACTAATGGAAATAAATATCAGATCTGAAATAAAAATGGAAAATAATTACCCAATTTTGCAGATCGGGCTTTAGAGGTCTGATTTGCAAAAAAAATTTGCCTCAGATTTGACTTTTGCTCAAGGTAGGCAAATTTATAGTCAAAATTTATGGAAACAACCACCCAGATGCAATGGTGAGGTCTGATCTTGCTCAAAATGCTCCCACAAAATGCTAATCCTAGATTTGGTTCGTGGCCCTCTAAAGGTTGAAGCAATCAATCGCTCTCCAATGGCTATCTAATGAAGACTCCTTTGGCTCTGATACCATGTAAGAATTTTCCTAAGGCAAAGAATAGATGCCAAGATCTAGAAGCTCAAGAGATAGCACAATAAAGAGAGACAAGATAATATGATCAAATGAAGAATTCAATAATGATCAAATGATAATGAATAATTGATTACATACAATGTAGAAATGCCTCAATATATAGGCAATGCAAGATAACTAGAAGTTATGCAAGTGATAAGCTATCAACTAGGCATGTTGGAATCACATGTCCACCAAAGGTTTATCATCCTCCATTGTACATGAAAGTATGAGAAACATGTGCAACAATGAGAGGATGATAATGTGATAAGAGCACTAAAGGTGGATCTCACACACAAAGAGATATGTGATGACAACTATCACACCTAAAGTGGAGTTTCTCCTAACCATGTGCTAAAAAGAAATGGGAACTCCTAGGTGTCTCAAAGAAAACTAATATGCAAATGCATTATCCTAAGTAAACTTAAGTAAAGTGTAATTAGTGAATACTTAATTACACCAACATATTTGAAATGCAATCAAGTATGTTAATATGAAAGCTTGGAATCAACACTAAAAAATGTAGATCTAAACCTCCATGATTATATGCTTGGAATCCACCTTGAGGGAATAATGAATGGATCTTAAAAATGAACAAAGGATCTTGAAGGAAGATCACACCACCATGATGGATAGATCTAGGGTTTGAATGATGAATCTTGAATGCTTGAACCAAATCCCTTCAAAGGCTTGAGTGCTTGAATCCTTGATCTTCAATGGAAAAGTTGAATGAAGAAGAAAAGTTGAATGCTTCCTTGAAAATGGTTGATTAAATGCTTGCTTGATCTTGCTTAGGAGATTATGAGATGAGATATGAAAACTTGATGGATAAAATGAGAGAGGAAGGCTTCCTTTTATAGTGATCTAGGGCACAATCCTCTAGAGGGGCCACCTTGGGGAATTAAATTCCAATTAGGCCTAAACCCTTTAGAAATGGACCTATATTATATATAATTAAGACTTTACCATTTTGGAGACCAAAACAACTGACCCGGAAGTGGGAAAACAATTCATTCTGAAACTCGACATCCAGAAATCATGAAAACTTGAAATTTGGACCTGGGGTCAGGGATGAGGTATTCCCCATCCTAGGTCAAGAATGAGGTAGTCCCCTCCCTAGGTCAAGGTCAAGGTGAAGGTATTCCCTACCCTAGGTCAGGTTCGAGGTAGTCCTTGACCCAAAAATGTCACCCTTCACCCAAAAGTCAAGAATCTCATAATTTTAGTTCAGGATGCCAAAATTATGCAGAAAATAATTGGAAAAAGGGGAAATAGAAATATCCAAGAAAAGACCAATTCAAGGTGTTCAACATGACCCCAAACCACTTACTCAGAGGGCTAAATCCTCTTAACATGGAAGTGTTTCCATTTTAAGATGATACATTAAGCCCCCACTTTAGCAAGAGTATGGACTCAATGTAAACTCTTGGTAAAGGAGAAGAAAGAGGAGATCCAAGTGGATTCACAAAGAAATAAAATAACACTTAGCTAAGGACACAAGCCCCCAGGCTAAGGATTCTAACTCAACATACATGCATGAGGATGCGAAAATAGAAAACCAAAAGAATAGGGGTTGGTACTAAACAACCCAAATCAGTTATCATACGAAACCTCACTAAGAAATATTTCTCATACTAATATCATATTTCGAAAGCTATCATAAAGCATAAATGATTACATAAGAAAGAAAAGAGAAATACTATAAATAACATAGCTTCATGATCCAGTCCTACTAGCATGAAAGAAAAAAGTGATTACCCTGCCTAGTAAGATGCCCACCTTACCGTGAATCACCCTAGTGGGAGAGCCCAACAGGTTCACCCATTAACTATGCTTTGAAATTGTAGTGCATCTTTTGACAGCTTATGGAATACCCATAGATCCACCTTCTTGTACCACTATGAATATAAAATGCGTGTCTCCTCAGGATTTAGCAACTTATGTGTGTTACCATCGGAAGAGTTAGCATATTGGAAATCTATGTCCCTTCAAGATTTAGCAACTTATGTGTGTTACCTTCCAAGATTTAGCATATTGAAAATTGAAAAATGTGTGTCTCTTTAGGATTTAGCAACTTTGTGTGTTACCTTCCAAGATTTAGCATATTTGAAATTGAAAATGTGTGTCTCTTCTGGATTTAGCAAATTATGTGTGTTACCTTCCAAGATTTAGCATGTTGCAAAACAAAAGGTTAGAACAAAAATGCATAATACATAACAAGGGAGGCCGTATATATGCCCCCCTCCTTAATATGGAAAACACATACTATTTTGACATGTTCAGGGAAGAAAAGAACAAGGATAAAGACCTCTTCAACATCAAGACAATATCCATAGACAACACCTAGTCCAAACCAAGAAGGTCAAAGCTCCTATGATGCCATGGAAGTGACGAATGCAAAGAGATATCATGCAAGAAGTGAAAAAGTAACCCTTGTGAGGGATAGCACACTATTCAGTTTCCAAGGTGAGAGATTTATCCACCATGGAAATCCAATGTCAAACAATGAAATAGATTATGATCAAGGACATAGATCCTCAATGTAAATCAAAATTTTCAAGTATGATTGGATATCACATAATAGATAGATACTACTTAACCAAGGAAAGAGGTGAATCCCAAAAATATAGAAAAGAAGGAGATGAGATCCTTTCCCCCCAAGTGTAGGAATAAGGATGGAAGGGGACCTATTATATTGCTCACAACACTATACAAGACAATGAGCCCCCAAGGATTAGACTAACATTGTTTACATAATATGGAGCTCTATAATAGGAACATAAATGTTATTTAGAGAAAACATGATTGAAATACAACTCATTGCCACATGATATATAAATAACATTACTATCAATGAGCTACCTAATCTTATAATGTAAATCTTGACATTCATTAGTAGAGTGGTCATGAAATCTATGATATAAACAAAAAGGGAGAGTCTTCAAGTGTGGACTGTGTTTCTTTTTGTGTTTAGGTCTAGTAATCATCTTAGCATGAAGGATTTTATGAAAAACAACTTCTTAGTCAAATTCCTTCATAGGTTCATCATGTTTTGAAGTGTTATTTGAGATGTTAATTTTGATTTGTTGTTGAGGATTAAATCCCAATCCATAAGAATACTCATGCCCCACAGTATGTAAGGGCATTTGAATTCCTTGTTTATGCTTACCATATCCTTAACCATTGAATCCTTGTTTAACTAGGAAATGATAACTAGGACCATAACAAGAAGCCATATCAGAAGGTGTCAATGGAACTTCAATAGTCACTATGTCATCATTCGTAAGTTTGACAGATTCAATGTGGGTAGAAATAGTGACAAATTTATTATGAAGGGCTTTAGAAGTAGAAGTAAAAATGCATTGTTCAAACTCTCTTTGTTGCTTCATAAAATTAAGATCATTAATCTTATATTCTCTAATAAAGGTAGGAGTAAAATCCAAGGTTCCCCAATCATCACCAGGAAGAGCATTGGAGGTAGAAAGATTCCTATTAGAAGTAGGAGTAGTGTGGGTTTGAATATTCAAACAAGGATTAGGTGCATCATCCGCATGAAGCGTATACATCTTGTTGTTATGTATAAACTTGACTTTACGGTGAAGGGTGGAAGGGATAGCATGTATCTCATGCAACCAAGGTCTACCCAAAAGAAGGTTATAATTGCGAGGTCCAGGCATAACATGAATAGGTGTATTCAAGATGACCAATCCTACTTTGATAGGTAAGGTAATGATTCCTCAAGTGTTCTTAGCAGTGTTATCAAAGCCACGTATAGGAACATTGTCAAGTTGAATAGTTGAAATATCAACGTTAATCGCTTTTAGCATGTCCATGCTACAAATATTAAGCCCAAATCCATCATCAATCAAGGTCCTACAAATGATACTCTTATTGATAGAAACAACAACCATAAGAGCATCATATTAATTCTAAACTTCTTGAGCTTTTTGCAAGGCTTCATAGTAGGTAGGTGAAGTTTGAAGAAGCTCCCATAAAGAAATCTTGGCAAGGGTATTTTGCAATTGGTTTATCAAATCATACTCCTTGCTAGGAAGATGGGGTGGAGGAGGAAGAATGGGTTGAGAAGGTGGCAAAGAATTAGAAACAACCGAATTAGGTTGAAGGTTATTCCTTGTATGATATGTGTGAGCTATAGAATTGTGGTCACTAAAAGACTCTAAATACTCCATAGGTTTAACTTTGATAGTAATGTGAGGACAACCTTTGACAGTCAACAAGGGTTTCAGAAAAACCATATTAGTTGTCTCAACACTACAGATAGATTCACAAGAAGGAAGCAAAGAAGACATCCTAGGAGGAGATGAGGTAAGATCTTGATTCTCCATAAGATCATCACTAAGAGGGAGGACATTAAGGGAATTTATATAATTCTCCACTAATGTCTCATCACTAGAAGGAATCCCAAATGGAGGTAAAGAATCTATAATGTCATCTTCTTTTGCTAAAATGTCTGCATAAGGAGAGTGTGTTTTAGAAAAAGAGTTATCATCATGTATGAATATGTCATCCATTAATAAATTACAGTCTTGTATCAAATCTTCTTCATGAGGAGGGGATAAATCAATGTCTTTATCCAAGGGATCATTCACAATGGTTTCAGGAGGAAAAGAAAAATCAACATCCCCATCCAAAGGTTTAATAAAGCACTTGAACCATGCTTGAGATAACTTGTAAGCACAAAATGTAAATCTAACACCAAAAAGAAAGAGTTGTCATAAAACAGGTTCACCAAAATGTATAATGTGAAGGTAAACACATGAGATACAACAAACACAATAGGGCATCTATATCCACAAAAGAAAGGGGTAAGTATGTCGGCTTCACCAAAATGTATAATATAAAATGTGCATCGGGTCCAAGTACAATGGTTTGCACATAAAAGAGAACCCAAAGCCAATACTTTACTCATACATTTGAATTGTAAGGGATGCAATGTAAATCTAGAAATTCTAATGTTGAAATGAAGAAATAAAGGTACTTACCTCTGAAAAAGAATCAGCTGAAAACCATGTTAAACAGTCTCAAAAACTATTGATTTTCAATTACTTGAACCAAAACTATGAGATCTACAAAACCCAGAAATATTTTTCTTTTCTGAGGTCAAGTCATCTTTGACCTAGATAGACAAGGTTGACCTTGACCTCAAAATCTCACCCTTGACATAAGAGGTCGACCTTGACCTGAAAAGCTCCAACGAAAATTATGTTCACAGATCCTAAAATTTCACCGAAAAGGGTATCCAAATCTGAACTTTAATTCATTATCATGTACCTGTATCTGCAAGAAAAATGGTTTTATTTTTTGGATGAGGGGTTTGCCTTAGTCAAACCCCAATTTGGAATCGACCTTAATAATGGAATTGAAATAGAGAATGCTAGCAAGTAGTAGAAGTAGATCTAACAACGAAGCTATGATATTCAATAGATATGCAATTGTATTTGAAATGCAATCAAGTATGTTAATGTATCATCTTAAAATGGAAGCACTTCCATGTTAAGAGTGTTTAGCCCTCTGAGTAAGTGGTTTAGGGTCATGATTAGCATCTTTGCATTCTCCCTTGTCTTCCACTTCTTCTCTGCACTTGATTTCTGCATTCTAGGTGAAATTAGGGTTAAGGTCTTAAGGACTTTCCTGATTTTCCTCTTTCCATGGCTCCATTTTATAGGTAGGGTTCAGAAATGAGACCTCCTAGTCCTTCATCGTATCATTTTGAGGATTTTCTATCTATTCCAGACACTAGGTCCTGATCTGACATCAATTTCCAAGTTTCTGGCACCCCTAGAACTCATGTTGCAGAACCTAACAAAGTTAGGGTTTGAGGTTAAAGTCAACCTCGACCCTAACTAGATCAGGGTCAGCCTTGACCCCGACCAGGTTAGGGTCAACCTTGACCCTGACCAGGTTAGGGTTGACCTCGACCTTGACCTCTTCCTCCTAGAATTTCAAAGTTTCATTTGCTGATAATTTATCTTTCGGGAAAGTTATTTCCCACTTTCGGGTCGGCTATTTCGGGCTCCGAAATGGTAAATCCTTTAATGGTATTTAATCAAGGTATATTTCCTAGGTTTGCATTCAACAAGAAGGTATCACCTATGTCTAGAAGAGAAACTAATAGGTGGGTTCTACTCTCCTCTTTTAGAACTTTTGGATGGAACAACGGCATCTTACCAAATATGAATAGAAAAGATTTGCAACACATAAAAAGCCGTTGAAAACTAAAACTACAAAGGGGAAAGATAACTCACCAATGTACTGTGCACCAGCTTTCTACAAATTTCTCAATCCCAATTCCATCACTCCTCCTTCTCCAGACAAAATAACTAACAGAAAAGCCTTAATCATTCTTCACTTATTCACAAATGCCTTGCAGGATCCTTAATAAATCTTCAAAGCATGTCCATAATAAATGTTCTAATGGAATAATGATTGATTTGACATGTTTGGTCGAGCTTAATTAATCCACAAGCTATTTTGGCATGAATAACTCAATTCTTGAAGAAAATCCCTTATCACCATATCTGAATATTAATGGCTCCCTCTACATCATGTCGTCAACTATCATTTCCAATCTTTCACATGCATGATCCATCTAGTTGAATGAGAACATCTTTGTATGGCAATTTCCAAAACTTAATAAACACTCAGAGTGGTACAAAATAGAAACCTTCTTTTTGGAAAAGAAAACAATCCCGCCGAATTCTCCATGCATAAGTTATCATATTACAAATGTGAACTTGAACTTGAACTAACTTAAGGTTCAAGACTAGGTTCAAGTTCAGGTTCATCTTTGAGACCCACAGACATTTTGAGGGATAGGCAAGCATGAGAATTTTAAGACTCTGAAGCGGTAATGGGTTGAACTTGAACTTGAACCAACTTATCAAAGTTCAACTTCAATTTCAACTTAGAGACTTCTACTAACCAAGACTATAACTAGGATCTAATAAAAATGAAGGTAACAATTGGCTCTGACTAGGGACTGGGACTGCTCAAGATTGAGGAATGAATCTAGAATCTCAATTGACAAGACAATTTAAACTTTATTTGACTGGGCCGACTCACCACAACAAAAACTTCTACTCCTACAGACACAAGCCAAAACTTTATATACAAGCTAGGAAAAGAAAAGACTTATGACTAGTAAAGTTTGAGATCCTACCCATTATAGGATAGGGGTAGTTCATCTCCAACAATGTATTTCAGCTTGAATGCATTCAGACCTAGAGCTTGTGAGATCTCGAATGGTCCCTTCCAGAGAGACTCAAACTTTCTATGTGCTCCTCTTGGCTCTCGACGCTTATCCCAAAGAAGGATCTTATCACCCACCATAAAAAAATTTGGCCTAGCATGTCGATCAAAAATCTGCTTCACTTTCAACTAATGACTAGTGATATGATCAACTAACTCTTCCCTCTCTTCTTCTATTTTTGACAAATACAAAATCCTCTTCTCCAATGAATTTTGAAAGACTTAATTCTCCACACATCTTTGCAACTTGGTAGAGGCTAATTCTAATGGAAGTGATAGCTATGCTTCAACTCTCAAGACTAATTCAAATGGTGTCATACTAATAGCCCTCTTTGGAGAGGTTCTATCCACCCACAATGCCTCGTATAACTTCTTGTGCTAGTCTTTTCCCTTTTCATCTACCAGTTTCTTCATGATGTTTATCAAGTTGTTTGTAGATTCAGCTTGGCCATTTGCCTACAGAAAATAATTTGAAGAGTGAGATAGATTTATATAATGATCATAATAGGAGAGTTGAATCTCTCAGGAGGATAAGTTCTAAGCATTATTAGCCACTATCTTTAGGGGAACTCCAAATCTAGTGACAATGTTTTCTTTTAAGAATCTACAGACTATCTCAAAAGTGGTTACTTTAACTGGTATCACCTCCACCCACTTGGTAAAATAATTAGTCACTGTCAGGATATGTGTGTGTCTTCCACTAGAAGTTGGGTTGATTGGACCAATAAAATCTAACCCCCACTGCTAGAAGGGTTCTTCGATAATCACAGGTCTTAGCGATAGAGCAGCCAACTGAGGCTTTCCTGAGAAAAGTTTACACTTCTCACAATTTTCCACCCACTTGTATGCATCTTTAAACATTCTGGGCCAATAGTAGCAGTTTCTTAGGATCTTAAAGGCTTTCATAGAAGAAGAATAGTGCCCCCCACACGCTTCATTGTGAAATGATTTTGATAACTTTTGTTGTTGTTCCTTGTACACACATCACAAAAACATCCCATCCAGTCCCCTTTTATATAGAACATTATCTACTATGACATACTTTGCTACCTTCAGCCTCATATTTCTTCTCTCTTTAGCTGATAAGTGTTCTGGAGGCTCTCTGTAGGTCAGAAATAAAGCTACATCTAAAAACCATGAGTCATTTGTCGCTACAAATAGGCAATTAGGTAAACTTTGTGCTTCTTGATTCTCAGCCATCAGTTTACACAAGCCCTGACCTCTTACCAGCTTTGTAGGCTTAATTTCCAAATTGAATTCTTACACCTTTGTAACCCAGCTAGCCCTATTATTTACTGCAACTTCCTATTGAGTAAGGATGGTCTTAACAGTAGAATTCGGAACAAAGACCACAGAACGTGAATGAAGTATATAGTATCAGAATTGTTTGACTTCCTTCACTACTGTGAACACCTATTTTTCTATCTGTGAATAGCGTAACTCATGTTTCTTGAGTGGGACACTCATAAAGGAGATAGGCACCTCTTCACCATTGTCATTCTTCTATAATAGCACCCCAGACATTGTGTGCTATGATGCGTAGTAGTAGATGATAAAGTCTTTTTTGAAATCTATGTGTATCAATGTCAAAGCATTGGCTATGGCTTCCTTAATCTTATCAAATGATTTGACAGTTGGTTCATCCCACTTGAAATTCTTCTTCTCACTTAATGGGTCTACCATCGGTTTTGATGTTTCAGTGAAATCAGGCACAAACTTCCTTAAGAAGTTAACTTGACCGAAGAAAGATTTAATCCCCTTTTGATTAACAGGAAAACACAGTTGCTGGATAGCTTTGACTCTTTCTAGATCAATTTTAATGCCCTCTTTTGAAACTAAGTGACCCAACAACTTACCCTCTGTCACACAGAAGATTGACTTCTTCAGAGTCAGGGAAACACCATGATCCCAACACCATTGCAAAACTTCTTTCAAGTCCTTTAGATGCTTATTATGCCTCCTAGATAAAATTGTCATGTCATCCAAGTAAATGGTGATGGTCTTGTTTAGCAAATGGCTGAAAGTGGAATTCATGGCCCTCTGAAATGTGGCTCCAGCATTAATTAAGCAAAAAGGCATTCTCCTATAGGTGAATGTGCCCCAAGGTGTGGTAAAGGCTATTTTGTGTTGGTCTTCCTCTGCAACACTGATTTGGTTTTAGCCTAAAAAACCATCAAGCAATGACAACATTTCTGAGCCAGCTATTTTTTGAATAATCTAGTCCATCATAGGTAAGGCGAAGTTATCTTTAAGGCTTGACTGATTGAGGTTCCTAAAATCCATGCATATTCTAATTTCTCCATTCCATTTCCTTGTAGGAATGATGTTGGCCACCCATGTGGAATGATGTATTGGGAATATAATCCTCGCTTGAAGCATTTTGTCAATCTCTTTAAAAATGGCATCTGACACCTTCAAATTGTATGTTCCCAATTTTTGACGAAATGGTGATGTACCAGGATTCAAGGGAATATGATGTGTAAACTATCCCTGTCTGAAGTTCCTTAAATCATCATAGGTCCAAGAAAATACGTCACCATATTCTTTTAATAACTTAGTGAAATGACCTCTTTCATCTTCATCACAACACACACCTAAATTGACCATCTTGGGATTGAAATCATCACCAATATTAGATTTTTCATATTCACCTGAAGGGATGGTGTCTAGCATGTTGGGTGAATTTAAATAATAGTCTCTCCTATCAAACAGCCTCTCTAACTCCACCAATCCTTTGGGTATGGAGTTTCCTTTAAGTTGAATCACTTCCTTTGAAGCACTGGATTCCTTCCCTAGATAGAATTCATGGCACTCGAACTCTAATCCTTCATAATAATTGGTTGAAAACTTATCCAAACCCTACAAAAATTCATTTATTTGAGCATCATCTCTAAACACTTTCCAGGAATAGGAATTATCAGGAACACTAGGCCTATGAATCACTTCAATTGTGTAATGATCTTTTATAAAGTCTGGGTGTGGTATGAGCAAAGATGCTGACCCAGAAAGAGCATCTACTCTTGAGTTATATTCCCTAGGAATTACTTCAATTGAAAAGGCTTCAAACCACTCGAGTTCATCCCACACCCTATTTCTATAGTGCTTCAGTCTCTCATTCTTCACTGAAAACAAGTTCTTGACCTGTTTGACAATAAGTTCTACATCCCCATGTGCCTTTAAAATTTTAATCCCCTTCTTCTTAGCTTCTTCTAAACCTAACAATAGGGCTTCATACTCTACCATATTTTTTGTATTCTCAAACTCAAGTTTGAATGAAAAAGGAAATTTGAGTATAGCAGGGGAAATGAGGACTACTCTGGCCCTCGAGCCTATAGAAGAGCAACTGCCATCGAATTCAAGAGTCCAACGAAGTTCTTCATCTGCAACCACTGGATTTGGAAGATTAACCTCTGATAAAATAACATAGTTAGCAAACTTGGATTCTTGATACAAGATCTGGGATTTAGGGTCTTCTGAGGGAAAAATCGTGTATTTGGATTTGGGTTCTGGAAGAAGAGTAACTTTCTTATTACCTATAGGGACTATGGCCTAGGACCAATCCAATTTTATTTCACCACCTAGATCCCTACAAAAGGTTATGCTAAGAAGCATACCATAGCTGGCTAGAATATCAGCTACTAAGATGGTTAATTTCAATCTCTTATTTGGGAAATCTGCCAAAGCAACTTGGGTGTCCTTAATTTGACCTAGGAATGGGACTTGTTTGGCATCCATAGAATAGCAGCATCCAAAGGTATCAGTCATAGGGAGATCTAACGCTTTGGCCACAAATGAAGGCATAATATTATCCGAAGCCCATGAATCAATGATATAGTTATTTAATTTGAAACCATGAATGAATAGAGACACATAGAAAGGGTCAAGTTTCAAGCCAAAAGGAATAGTAGGAATGGGCTTCTCGGCAGGCTTTTGTTTAATTGTCTCTTGCTTCTTTATAGGTTGTCCTTTAAAACATGTATTTTTTGTTTGTTGAGCCTTAGGTTCAATAGGAGAACCTTTGACATAACTAACCAATTTATCTAACTCCTGGGGATTCATTTTTAGATATTCTGCAGTAGAAATTTGCACTTTTGAAGTTTTACAAAAATCAACTATACTAAAAGGGGAATCAGATTCAGACATTTTCATAACTTGTTCCTCCGGACTACCTGCTTTCAGAATCTTTGGATGATCACTAACCTACCCTTCACTACCTTTAGTTGCTACATTTTTCCAATTACTCACTTTTCCTCCATGTTGGTTTCTTGTCAAAATTGACCAAGAGGTATCCTCTAAAGTTACCAATATGTCTCCCCTTTTTCAGAGTCTGATTCATATTCAAGGTAAAAGTTTTTGGAGTCGCCAAGCACCACAAAGGATATGTCTTCAATAGTCACCTTTATTGTTGCTTCTTTCTTGGCTTCAAGTTGTACATGTCTTATGTTTTTAGGATATGAGACTCCCTCATGCTCATCGGTAAGATGGAAAACACACATGTTGCTTTTATTTTGTGGAGGTTCAATTTGCAGTCTCTACTGAGTAAGAGGCAAATTAAATTGGTTTTCCCAAGTTTGAGGGTCCCTGAGTTGGATATTTATGTGGAATATCTTGATAGGGACTGGTAGTTTTAGGCAATTGTTGCTTGATGGTTATCAAGTCATTCATCAGTCTTTGAATTATAGGGTCTGACAATGAGGAGGTAGAAGGTTGAGAGCTAGATGTTTGAACATCTTTTCTCCATTTTCCACTTGTTATGAGATCATCCTCCAGTTCAATGGTGAGAGTCTGAGTAGCTGCTAAGGTGGCTGGCCTAGCTCTTTTAAAGGAAATGCTACATCAGGAGGCATAGCATTTAAGAAAAATCCTTTCTAATTTTCATCATTGGGTCTACTTGTAGCTGGAATCACTTGAATTCCTTTATTGAATCTTGCCACAAACTCTCTCATGGGTACTTGAATCTCCTTCTTCATTTGACTTAACTAAATCAAAAGGGTATTTGCATCATCATTCAATTTAAACCTAGTCTCAAATGTTGTTTTCATAGAATCCTAGTCGGTAATGGAGGCATGTGGTAAACTATGAAACCACTCAGCTGCAGCCTTAGTTAAGGTCAAGACAAAAAGCCTGACAGCCACATTTGGAGTGCCCACTGCTAAAACTTTGCATGCTATATTGAAAGTGTTCAAGTGATCCTCAAGGGTTTTCTTTCCATCACCACTAAATTTGGGTAGGATGTCACGACCTTTAGATAGGTTTCCCATATTTTCTCCTAAGCTTAAAGGCCCTATGGTAGCACCCCAGGGCTGATTCTATGCCATGGTAGGTAAGATAAAATTCAAGGGCTATAAGTTTACAAAAGTGGGAGTTAAGGTTTATGGTGAGACGAAGGAACTAAAAGTAGTTATAGGAGGAGACTTAGTGGGAGAAGAAGGTCTACTAGCAGTCTTATACTATCTTTGCCTAGAAGGAGTTTGGGGCTTAAAATCAGCTTAGCTAGATCCTCAAAATCAGAATCTAAAAGACCTTTTTCTCTATCTGCCCTTGTAAATCTCTTCTCAACTAGCTTAATGAACTAAAACAAATAAAAGAACCAATTATTCTCAGGGCCTTTGGACTGCCCTATCAACTACAGTAGCCTCCTGGGCTACAGGCAAGCCTCTGAGCCACTCTCTGATTTCTTCCTCTTCCTCAAGGACTAACCTTACTTGGTGGTACTGTTGATCATTCATTCTCAACTTCTAAGCTGTTGCATTAAGGTCAATAATTAAATCCTCTTGAGTATCAGAAAAATCTAGCCCTGGTTGCAAAACTGGAGGAAGTTCTTGTTGACCAGGGATAACTTTAGCAGGTAACACCATACTTGATCATTGAATGCAAGAATATTAATCCTAGTCTATTTTTATATGCTCCCCAGCAAAGTTGCCAAAAACAATTAGCATATAGTTTCTTCCCTTCTCTTTAAATCAATTTCAAACCTCTTTAAAGAATGAAAAGAGAAGAATCTTAACACTAACAAATGAGTTGCTAAAAGCCAACTCTCTACAAAATTACAAGGTGCAGCTACCTTCTAGAAAGATTTTTAATACGTTCTTATCAAGCATAGAAAAATAATATCATGTGTGCTTTTCACCAAAAAACACTTAAGGAGAAACATTCAATCCGTCAACATGAAAAAGAATGTGCGGATTTTAGAGTAAATGTCTACTTCTATCACAATCTCAAACTTTGAATATGTTAAATCTAAACTTCAATAACAATTCTCTCTGTCACTTCTAAGCATAGAATCCATCCATATCATAGCTAAGCTTCATTCAACACAACTTATTTCCATAAGAAAAAAAATCACATAAGATAAATAGTAGTATTTATCATTTTAAAAGCTTAGACATATACGTAACACCATAAGATATTCCATACATTTTGTAATATCAGTATTCAGAAAACTTGAAGTGAAGTTTTTAGAAAATAATTTCTCTCAAACTCAGAGAGCTGAACCCATTAATAGTTTAAATTTTTTGCATAAATAGCCACGCAGGGCTTCAACAACTAACTTAGTAAAATTGTCTTACTTGAAAGTAAATCCTATTAACTCTAATAACTGTCCTAAGCATTAAGCATAAAAATTGGACTAGGAGCAAAAATGCCTTCCAAAAATTGCCAAGTGTCTTAGATGGTTAAGGAGTTGAGGTCGCTACAAGTCGTGCTGCCCTCCAATCTTTGAATGTGGCATTGAACACGGATATGACTAGTTGATGTGGCAAACTGATAAAATCAATCCTCTATTTCCAGACTTCTTTCTCCCTTTTAACCTCAGTTATCTTTTCTGTGTGCATAACCAAATGATTTTGTTGAAGGATCATCATCGATTCCATCTGAGCAATCTTCATGAAATGATCATTTGTAGGTGTCTTCATCCTTTTGAGCTCATCAAACTAGGTGCTTACCTCTTTGATTACTTGTCCAACTATTTTATTTGACACCTCTTGAGCTTCCTGGCACCGCTCATCGATCCACTTTATATCATTAGAAATGATTTCTTTGATCATTCTCAGCCCCTTCATGAGATCTTTTACCTCGAAGATTCCCATAGCCACAACTTCATTCCTCCATTCTATGCATTATTTTATAACATAAAGAATGGTGTCATCCAGTCCTGGTACTAGCCTCTCCATGAGGAACTTCTGCAAGTCGTACTCTTCAACTTCTTCAATCCAGTGGAGCTCTTTGGTCCAAGTAGTCTTTTCTAGCTCCCATTATTCAATGCTAGCTTCTACTTCCTTTACCAAGTGATCTCCTTCACTATGGGTTTGATCCAGATTACTTAGCTGCTTGACAACCTCTGCTTTTATGCACTCCACCCAATCATCAAATGCCTTGCTCACCACCTTGCTTCTTTGAACTTGGTCAAGAAACCATTGATTATCAGAGGATCTCATGTTAATGGAGGCTAGCATCTCACTCAGAGGGAAAGGTTCAGGATGTTGAATGGCATTGATATACTAGGCCATACTCTTCATAGCCTCTTTCATTTCCTATTTATCTTTAGCATCCTTCCAGACTCTACTAGCAATTTTCTTATTTGATACCTCGAAAAACCTCATATCGGTGGCTCTGGTGTCTCTCCCTAAATCCACCTTTGATACTTGAAAATCCTAGACTGAAGCTTCTCCTTTAGCTCTATCCTCTTTAGGCTTTGCAATCTCGGTCATCCAGTGACCGTTGCTTTCATCGAAACTGATTCTAGATTCCATCTTCATTTTCTTAACCTTAGAAGATTTTCCCAAATACCTGCTTACTACATCATCAATAGGTACTGATAAAGGAACCATATTCCTTTTCTTAGCTACTAGGGTCTCTAACCATGGTGGGGTAGTAGAGGATTTTTTTTGAGTGTCATAGTTACTCAGTAGAGCTAACGATTCTTTCAGAGTATCTCCTATTTCCTTTTGCATCTACTGATCATCGGCCATCTCAGGTACCATGTGGTCTTCAACTAAAATTTCCTTTGGATCAATGTCTGATGAATCTAAATCCATGATGAAACTGGGAGTAACTCTCTAATTCTGAACCTTTTATTTTACCCTTTAACTTGATCTGGTCACTCGGACTTCCGGTTCAAGTTGTTGTTGAACTTGAACTTGAACTTGAACTTGCAAAGAAATTGGTTCAAGTTCGGGTTCAACTTTAGGTTTATATTTTCCTACACAAGATGGATCAACACTTAAGTTAGTTAAAATAGAAGTCCTCTTGGTTGAACTCCTCTTCTTGGTTTTTGTTTGTTTCTTTGCTGATTGCAAAGGAGCAACAGGGATTCTTTTCTTCACCAACCATGTTTTTGTTCTTTCGATCACCTTTTTCATTCTCTTATGCAAATCATCTTCTTCCAGCTCCTTCCAATCTAGCTCAAGAATTGGGAGGGCTTCGACCTTCTCCGAGTATTGGGAATCTATGACATCAACTTCACTATCTTCTTCTACCCCATCTGTATCCATCTCTAGCTTGAAGGTGATGATCTGCTTCAAAGTTAGCCGGGACCAGAGTCTTTTCCCTACCTCCAACTCATTAGAACAGTTGGCCCAAAAATATTCTAGCTCAAGGATGTACATGAACGTCTCTGGGACATTGAGATTTGCTCCTACAAAGCCTCTATATTCAAAATTAACCCTGGGAGTATAAGTTTGCAAATAGAAAGCATCTAATTCTTCTTTGATAGCCATAGCATCTTGGAAATGTTTACATCTATAGTACCCTAACTCAATAGGGAAGAGAACACCTGAGGACTTCTTTGGGGTCCCAGCCTTTTGTTCAACTAGAACAAGCTACCTGCATAGCTCCATTAGGATTACACTAAACAAAATCTAGGGAGCCGTAGGGGCTCTTCATCAAATGCTTCGACCCTCAAATAAGTAAATCTTGGAAACTGTATAAAATGACAGCCATAAACATTAATCACCTGCTTAGCTTCCTTAAAAAGCCTACAATTTTCTTTCCCTCTCAACTCAAAAACTAACCTTCCTGAAAATCTATCATTTATAGTTTTGAACACAATGGAGAACTTCTCCTTTTGTAAGCATGTGAAGTAATCATATATCCTCATATCACTTGTCCATAATTCATGAGGTAATCATTCCCAGGCTTAGAAACATGCTAAGACATAAACAAGGTAGGAAGACATATAAAATGCAGTCAAATTTGTCACGTTTAAGAGTTCTTTGTGGAGCTTTTTAGATATCAGGTCAGCCCAATCAATAAACTTATCCCCTTCTATGATTTTCTAGATGAAATAGTACATCCAGTTTTCCCAATGAAATGCATGGGGATTTCCTTTCACCCTATTCAGAAGAAGCACCATATTGGCTATATCTTTTTATAAATGTTCAATTGTCAGTGGCTTTGGTAGCCTACTTTCTCCTTTCTCTAGTTTCGCAAGCCATACCCAGGCTATCGAGGAGCTGTATTTTTTATTATCAGCCTCATACACATGATCTGCTTCCTCATAGGTCCATGGTTCATACAGTTCCTTGTCTAGAATTCTCAGGGCTGCCATTAATGTCTCTCGACTTATTTTTACCAAGATTTCTCCTAACACATCCTTAATACATCTATTCTTGGTGTCATATTTGTTAGCACACTCCAACACTAGTTCAGGGAAAATGAGAGCCAAAGGAAATGCAGTCGCTTCTAAAAAACACTTCCCACTAATTTCCTAGAAAAAGAACCCCCGAAATAATTTCGGGCTCTATCACAAAGTTCTCCTAGGTTTGCATTCAACAAGAAGGTATCACCTATGTCTGGAAGAGAAACTAACATGTGGGTTCTACTCTCCTCTTTCAAAACTTTTGGATGGAACAATGGCATCTTACCAAATATGAATAGAAAATATTTGCAACATAGAAAAAGCCGCTGAAAATTGAAACTACAAAGGGGAAAGATAACTCACCAATGTACTGCACACCAGCTTTCTACAAATTTCTCAATCCCAATTCTGTCGCTCCTTCTCCTTCTCTAGAAAAAATAACTAATAGAAAAGCCTTAATCATTGTTCACTTATTCACAAATGCCTTACAGGATCCTTAATAAATCTTCAAAGCATGTCCATAATAAATGTTTTAATGGAAGAATGATTGATTTGACATGTTCAGCCGAGCTTAATTAATCCACCAACTATTTCAGCACAAATAACTCAATTCCTGAGGAAAATCCCTGATCACCATATCTAAATATTAATGGCTCCCTCTACGTCACATCCTCAACTGTCATTTCCAATCTTTCACATGCATGAGCCATCTAGTTGAATGAAAACATCTTTGTACGGAAATTTCCAAAACTTAATAAACACTCGGATCGCTACAAAATAGAAACCTTCTTTTTGGAAAAGAAAACAATCCCACCGAATTCTCTGTGCATAAGTTATCATATTACAAATGTGAACTTGAACTTAAACTAACTTAAGATTCAAGACTAGGTTCAAGTTCAGGTTCATCTTTGAGACCGACAGACATTTTGAGGGATAGGCAAGCATGAGCATTTTAAGACTCTGAAGTGGTAATGGGTTGAACTTGAACTTGAACCAACTTATCAAAGTTCAACTTCAACTTCAACTTAGAGACTTCTATTAACCAAGACTATAACCAGGATCTGAGAAAAATGAAGGTAACAATAATGATGCTTTATTATAGTTCTTCCCTGTTTAAATTGTTATTTGTAAAATATGGGGATGAAATTTATGAGTGTTCAACTATAATCGGATTGGACTTTTAATTAACAAGGGGGTTGATTTAAATAATTTAGACCTATGTGTTGGTTACTTGTGATGTATTTTATGCCTGGTTTACTGTGGTATTTGGGAAAAATTACGTTGGCTTATAGGGGTTGTATTGGAGGCTTTGGGGTGTGTTTCTTTATGTTGATGCTTGCTTAAATTCTTATTTGTTATGTTGTAGTGATTCAAATATTGTTATCTAGCATTTGCTCATGTTTTTTAGACACCTTGAGAGTGCTTTTGTGATATCATGGTTTTGGAGAACCAGAGTATGTTCCTTATGTTTGCATGGAACTAGAATAGTGATCACTATTTGTTATATAATAAAATTTTATGAGCTTAGGGTAGGTTATCTAGGTGTTAGAGGGGAAGTGTCTTTCTTTGGAGGTGTTGGAGCCCATAAGTGGCTACCTGGGTATCATTTGAAAGTTATTTAATAAGTGATAACTTTATACATTAAATGGAATTTTAAAATGAATTAATAAGATAATGTGCTCCTCGCCCATGTCTTAAGTGCTAGTATAGGCTAAGGATGGGAGTGGGAGATGATGCTTGCCTGTCTAGTAGTGACGTTGAGTTCTAGCATGATTGGTTATCCTTGTCTATACGAGAGGATTTCTAGTTTTGCATATGTTCACACTTGAGAGATAAAGTCTAGTGAGATCATCCTAAGGGGTTGACGTATGTGATCTAACACTTCCCTAATTTCATCTTAGGTTTCCTATAGGTGTTGGTTGCCTCTAGGATTACAATGTTTATCTTTGCATGATGATTTATACCTTTTTGAGATAGAGAGATTTCAAGATCCCTTGATTAGTTCTACCTCATGATCGATTTTGGTATTGTTATCCAAGTAGGGTTTGATGTTATCGCCTCAGCATGGTGAGAGTGGAACCATAGGTTTCCATGAGGTCGGGAGGTAGTTATCCTCTTACCATTTGAAACTATGGCATTCCTATACCAGTGTTGGATGATCCTTGTAGAAATTGTCTTTTCTTCAATCATCCTTGGAGTTTTTCTCTTATCCTTCATTTATTGTATATGTACTTTGTACTTGGAAATTATTATTACATACCTTCGGACTTGTATAGTGGATGTTGGTTATCATGTATACCTTATGGTATCAGTAGTAATTTTATATTTATTCAAGAGATGATGTACTTATTATTCTTTGTGTATAGTGATTATTTTACTTAGTTTAATTTTTAACTTTCATAATTCTACGTCAAGGAACCCTTAAGATTTGTAATTTGTAAATGAGTATGTATTGTCTTTACACTATTGCTTCCGCTTTGTTATTCTTTATTGTTTGTAAAATTTTAAGAAAAAAATTATTGTGTAAACTTAGTGTAGACACCTAAATTTGATTACATAATTCAGTAATTTGATTTAGTTCTCTCCTAGGACATCCTATTAATTAAATATTATTATTTGATTAATTTATGTCATCCCCTAGTCAATTAATTTAATTAATTAACTATAGTCAAATTAATTATTTAAATGACAAACCTATAGTCTGAATAATTAATTAATCCCTATTCCTCTAATAATTTAAATGAATACAGTTATCTAATTAAATTAATTCATAAAACCCTTTTTCCTCTCACTTAGAATTAAATGAATATTTAATTCTAAACCCTTAATCAAACCCATCCCAAACTCCTAAGATGTAGTTCATACTCAACCCAACCCATTCACCCATAATAATCCTCCTTAATTAGCTAATGACCCATAATTAGTTAATCTAAACCTCCACTCATTCTCTCTCCTCCCATCACATCCTCCTAAATCTCTCACTTGCCTACTAATCTAAGCCTAATCACATCCTAATCATTTGCACAATCATAATCCATGGATTAAGAAATCCTAAACCAAACCAAGTCAACCCTCATGTCACATCCTCACATCCCCCAATTCTCTCACCTCATATCAACCTTAAATGCTCTTAGATTCCTCTTACACACTCGATCCTTCTCTTACACTTTTGTCCCCTCTCACATCTCCCAAAATGGTCACATTCCCCCACTTCTTCCAACCTCTCCCATTGTGACACTTGTCACAATGAGATGCATTTGAGAAAGCACAATCCATGTGCTCCCCATCAAATGCATTTTGACCCTTCCTCAAGCTTGCATCTTGACCGTCCATTTGCCCTTCCCTTGGCCTATAAATTGAGCCCTCTTCTCTTTCATTTCCATCCACCTTTTGAGCAAAGTTATCATGCCATTTTGACGAACAAAGACATCAAAAGAAACCTTATAATGCCAAAATCATTCCCAAATCATATCCTTTGAAGGTTGAGCATAGCATTTGAGCTCACATTCCATCCTTGGACAAATCTTCTACATTTTGGAGGCTTTGTGGGTTTGAGGTTTGCATTCTCATGTTGGTTTTATCTTTCATTTTGTAGGTCTTATCATAAGTTTTTATTTAACTTGTATTGTTGAATGTTTAACTTTCTTTATGTTCTTGAACACTACATTTTAGGTATTACATTTTGGCACACCCAGTGGGACCCACTTCTAGGGTCATTTCTTCATCTTTCTCATCTATTTTTACTTGCAAAACTAACCAAAAACTAATGTTTCTTGTTGTTTGATTTTTTTGCAAGGTGTTTTTGGGTGTTTTGCAGGTTGGGGGCTGAAGAAGATATATTTGTGCCATCATTCCCACCTTCAAATTTCACACAGCGAAAAAAAAACCCACAGTTTTGCGAGAACGCCTATACGGTTTGTGGGAATGCATTCCTACAATGAAACTTCTAATCTCCTATCTTTTTCTTGCTCTTTGTCCCAGTTTTCCAGTCAGTCCTCTGTACCCATTTTGCGGGATCACATTCTCGCAACATGGTAAT
Organism: Chamaecyparis obtusa; assembly: GCA_027943335.1. Classification (NCBI taxonomy): domain Eukaryota; kingdom Viridiplantae; phylum Streptophyta; class Pinopsida; order Cupressales; family Cupressaceae; genus Chamaecyparis; species Chamaecyparis obtusa. Next base: position 334,865 of record BSBK01001979.1, read on the forward strand.
GTTGTTTGACTAGGTGGGAATGCCCGTTGACTTTTGTAAGCCATAAGATAATAACTAAAAACCTTGAAATTTGAGTCATCATTCCTGCAACGCAGGATTGCCAGTTGGCTATGCGGGAACGTTGTTTGACCAGGTGGAATCACATCCACAGGTATCACTTTCTATTCAGCACTTATTGTTCTGTCAGTTTTTTTATTTTTTCTAACAGTCCCGCGGGATTGTTGGTACAGTCTGTGGGAACACGTTTGTTTGTCTGCAGGATTGCAGGTGTTTGCGGGAATGCATGTTAAATTTTTTTAAACTGAATTAACTCACTTTCTTTTGGTGCACTAAAAAGAACATTGCATACCTACAAAACACCTCACTTTTTGATTTGGGTTTAAAACAAACAAAGGCTAAAATGAACAATCAACACATTTCTTTTGGTTCTTAAAATCTATCAAAACTCAATCTTGAATGCTTAAGGGACAAAAATCAATGCGATGAACATTTCTTTTGGTGCTTAAAAAAATCAATCCAATTCAATCTTGAGTGCCTAAGGGACAATCAAATTGCAATCAAAACACTTCAAATTGGTGCTTAAAAAGAATGAAACAAAGTCTTGAATGGTAAAGGGAGTAACACTTTTTTCATTTTCACAAAGAAATTTCCTTTTTTCAACATTGTCATTTAATTTTCAAAGAACCTTGCTTGTTAAGAAAATGAGTGTTTGATGTTCTAGGATAGAAAACACTTAGTCTAAACTAAGTTCAATTTGGAATGAATACTTCTTGGCGTGTTTGAAGGAGTGTTTTTCAACACTTCCTTAGAGCTTTTCCATTCTTGCATAAACCTTGGTAAAATAAGCGACGCAAGATCAATTATCTTTTATCTGTATCCTCTCCCCTCGCCTTTGTGGAACTTGAGTGAAGAGAAAGATCAAGCTCATTGGTTTTGCTTCTAGCAAGGCTTGTAACACCCTCTCCGATGATTATACTTGGACTCTTTGATTTGGACATTTTACATTATGATGAATAGAACTATGTATTTACATTTATATCTATGATATGTTTATCAGATATTTAGACATACTCAGTTATGATTATTGTTTAATGTTTATAAAATTTGGAAATCATTTATCTTGTATATCTAAGGATTTGGAAGCTAACCATTATATATATGATGCCTCATGCCTTATGTATATGTGAATGATGTGTTATCATGACTCAGGATGAAGTCGTAGTTACTCACTTAGTGAGGTCCACATGATGTATCAATCCTGGTCATCTGTTTGCATATGTCTTATTATGTATCTATGCATATGTATCTCTTCTCAGTGATGCAGACTTGCAGGTACTGGGCATCATCTCCACTTGGCTTCACAGGTCTGAGCAATTCCTCAAAATCATCGATCATTGTTGTTGTTCGAAGATGGTCCATAGTTCACACATGGGAAAACCCTATAGTTTTAATTATTTTTCCCAATCTCTTGGTTTGGTTTTGGGTTGATTTGAGTTCCTTATTTTATATAACCTTTGATGTCGGTCTCATTATTTGGTTATGAGATATGTAGGATAATGATGTTATTTTCTCTCTCTATGTGTTAATCGTATATAGAAAGTATGCATATATGGGTGCACATGTATATGCATACCTATATATATTCGTTTATTGATGTGTTTGTAATTATGTTCTTATGAGCATATTTGTTATAATCATGATTCTATTTATTTTGATGTATAGTGTGGCTTTAGATAAATATAATAAATGCAAAGTGAATAAACAATAATAATAAATATAATATAAAAGTAAATAAAACTAATTGCCTACTCCTATATTTACTCCTACTTTATAGAGTCTCTCTCTATCTCTCTCTCTCTCTCTCTCTCTCTCTCTCTCTCTCTCTCTCTTGTATATCTTGTTAGTATAGAGGGTGGGAGTGGAACTTGAGACCTCTAGTTTGTAAGGGGTCCCAAGTTGCCATTGGGTTAGTGACTTCCTTGAGAAGCATACCCATATATATTTTATTTATTTAAGAGTTAGTTGAGCTATTAATTATAAAATAATAATAAAAAATTTATAGTATTAATAATGTTTTAATAATAGTGGTAAAATCCAACTTATGTTAGTAGTTACCTAATATTTATCACTATTATATTTTGTGAAGAATATGAATTAGTAAGTGGGTTCAAATTATAATGTATTTGATTTAAAATAATAATATTCACAATAAAATAAATATTTATAATATTAGTAATAATATGTCTTACTATGGTATATGTACCATAAGCATATGGGTGCACACATATGCCTATGAATACATATATATATATATATATATATATATATATATATATATATATATATATATATATATATATATATATATATATATATATTTATTTATTTATTTATTTATTTTTTCTTGCAAAAGTTTACTAGCCACTAAATATATATATCAATAAAACTGGTTCAAAAAGCTCAACCAGGAAAGAACCAGAAAGAAAACCTAGAATCATCGCTTATATACAAATTTACATGATAGGTATCTGTCGATCTATACAATAATTTTACATCGAAAAAATCAAGACTCATAACAATATACCATATTCTATTTTCCACTCATATAAACTCCTATGACAACCTCAAAATATTACAACCAGATATGTAATCGAATCACAGAAAATTACACCCATATGAGCCCCTTCAAAAACCTCAAAACATTACAGCAAAAGAGGTAATCGAATGACATCAAAAAATATTAACATTCGACCTAAAAAGATCAATCCTCCATATCAACATAGTCCTCATCAATGGAACCAGGTACACTTGTAAATTTTGAACCCCAGCCAGAAGGATGTGGCATTGGCTGACTAATATCCCAACCACAAACTACACCTTCTACATGTCGAGACTGATCAACAACTGACAAATTTGTATCAACTCTACCAATTTTTTGATTATGCACAACCCCAAACCCACTCAAAGAACCACTCTCTGGCAAACCAGGTTGAGGGAAAAAATAGGGTGCTTCCTTTTCAGAATGAGATGGACCACATTCATGATCTACCATTCGAGAATGAACACTAGCAGAAGGAGAAGACACATTGGATACCAGAATATTGAAATTTTGGTTTGAAAAAGAAAGCAAATCTAACAGAGCATACCCTATTCTCTTCACATGCTCCTCTAACTGGAAACCCAATGCTCGAGCAGAAACTTGAAGACCTGTTTTCATAAACTTTGGAGAACCCATTGTAGACTAGGATTTGAGCGTGCACCTAAACCTGTTTTGAAGGCCAAAGACAAACAAATGTCATAGCATATAATCAAATCAAATTTAATGGTAAACAAACTAAAATCAAAGCCACCTCAGTTTAAGCCTAAAACAGATGCGCCCATGCACCGTTTGATATGCTTGGATATAGATGGATGTGGGTGTGCAAACTCAAGCACTTGGAGCATGCAAATTAGAATGATTTGAGGATCAAGAAGACCCAAAATGACACAAAATAGGTATGAGGAACCTATTTTGCCTCAAAGGCCTCAAGATCACACAAATGTGCAAAGCTAAATGATTGAACTAAGATTGATTAAACAAGAAATGAATCTTTGTTAATCCAATTAAGCTAATTTAGATGATTTAAGCTTGGAAATGATCTAAAATGATGAGTTTATGCTTATGCTAGAATGAAAATGGCATTATAACTTTGCTATTGAGTTTGAGAGTTGAAAGATGATTTTCCTTAGGAAGTGAGGGTATTTATAGGAAAAGGGAAGGGCTTGGTTTAAAAGGATGAGTCAGAGTTAGGGATAAGGTTAGGGTTGAGTCAAGGACAAGTGTCCTGACAAGTGTCAAGGGAGGATTGAGTTGAAAGTTTGAGGGCATGTGCACAATTTGGTAAATGTGCCCAAGGCCAAGAGGTGGCAAGGAAGGGATAAGAAGGTCTTAAATGCATTTGAAGAGGTGGCCAAGAAGGCTTAAGAAACTCTTAAATGCATTTGAAGAGGTGGCCAAAGAGGTGTCCCTCTTTGTTGACCAAAAAGGATGACTAAGAGGAGGTTAGCATAAGTTTTGGTAAACCTTTTGCTAATGGAATGTGACAAGATTAGAAAGGGGATTAGGATTAGGATTAGGAGAAAGGGATGGGCAAATGGCTTTTGGTGAGATTTAGATATTTATTAAAGGTAAATTTAATAAATATTAAATAACTAGGCTTAGGGTTTGAAGGGACTAGATTAGGGATTTGACCCATTTAGAGGAAGGTTTAGGACTTTCTAGAAGAGTTTAGTGCTCTTTAGATTTTTGGCCAACTTTGGGATAAAAAATAAATTAAAAATAAATTAATTTATTTTTGAAGTTTTTGGTCAATTTATTAATTAAATAATTAATAAATTAGGGATAATGTCCAAATGACATTTTTAGGCTAGATTCCTTAATTAAAGATTTTTAATTAAGAGAGAGGGATTTAATGCCATAAAAATAAATTAATTAATTAAATAAATAATTAATTAATAAATGATGATGTCATCAAGGATTTTCAAAAAACAAAAATAATTTATTTTCTGAAGGATTTTTCGGTGTCTACATTTTGCCCCTCTTTGATGCGATGCCGCAAGTGGCATGGCGTCAAAGACAAGAAAACAAGATGCCAAGGCTAGAATCAGAAGAAGAGAGTATGACGCACGGGGGGATTGGAAGAAAGAGGATACATGCCCCGGTGGGACAAAATCATGGAAGATGCGCCCAGTGGGACAAGGAGAAAGAGGGATTACGCCCTGGGACAGCAAGAAGACAAAGAGTGCCCTGCTGGGACGAGGAAGGAAGGGCCTAAGAAGAAAGGGGAGATAAATAACCTCACTTCTATAAGCAAAAGGTGGATGAATGCAGAGTGAGATGACAAATGCAAGATGCAAGATGCAGCTATATGCAAAGATGCAAGATTAATCTATATGATAAATGCAAGGGACCAGATAGCTCCAAGTGCAAACGGGAGTGCACAACCTAGATTTAATATAGCTATGTTAGAGACCTGCCAAGGATACTAGGATCACGAGGCCTGTCAACAACGTCGCAGAGGACTGACGAGGATTGACGCTAAACAAACACACAGGGTTGCCCCAACATCACACATGAAGCGCAGAGGCGACATGGCGGAACCGATGCTGAAGGAACCACAAACACACAACTGACTCACAAGCAAAAGTGAAAGATCAAAAGACCTTGCCCTAGATTATCCGCACACGCAGCACACCGTGATATAAAGAATTATGGTGACCCTGGTGGGATAAAGAGAAGCCAAAAAGATTAACAAGACCCAAAGGACAAAAATCCAAGATCAAAATGATAACTCCAAAAAGACATCCTTTGCCAAGGAGAGAGATTAGGTTTGATTGATGGTGGGAAGATTGGTCGGACAGGAGGAACGATATATCCTCAAAGACCAAGATGGAAGATTAGGTCAGACAGGAGGAATGATATATCCTCAAGGACCCATGATTTGGTGAGAGAATAAGTGTAGTTGTTCGCTAGCAAAAGTTGAAGTTCAAGGAATAATCAGGATGAGCAAGGATAAGTCGACAATTGATGTTGCTGAAGCACAAGGCCCGAGTGGGACTAAAAGTTTTCTGAGGCTGGGGATGGGACAAGATATTTGATCAAATGCTGCTGCAGGACGGACAAAGGTTATGTACAACAAGGAGGAACGTTATGCACAAGGGATATGTACAGAAGCTCAGGATTGGGGATAGGAAGATCACACTCGACGGGACTCTCACTAGGATGGAGACAAGAAGGATAAATACAGGGAGGATTGCGCTGTACAGGAAAGGGATAAGGATATGGTACAAGATATGGTACAAAGCTTTGGAATAGGATATGGATTGCAGATGGGTCAGAGGAAGATGGAAGCTGAATGCTTGGAGGATAGGGGAGATGGAACTGCTGGGAGATCTGTTATGGATGGAGGAAGAGGACGGTAGCTGAAAGGACAACTGAATAGATAAATAGCTCAGTTTACTATGTGGGCGCCTGTTTGCCAGGTTTTCACCAACATACTTGTCCAAGGCACTTGAATTGCCAAGTTTTCACCGTTGGACGATTATTTTCTCTTTCTCTTTTCTTTTTCTTTTTTGCTTTTTTGCTTTTTTGCTTTTTTTGCTTTTTTTGCTTTTTTGCTTTTTTGCTTTTTTGCTTTTTTGTTTTTTTTGCTTTTTTGCTTTTTTGCTTTTTTGAATGTTTTTGGATTTTCTGATATATGCAGGATCAGGTTCAGGCATAGAACCTCTTCAGATGGATGATGTTGATAGGATCATTCAAGGGCTCGCCTTCTGGTGTTGATAGCTGATAGGCTCCAGAGCCGAAGGATGCGGTGACAACATAGGGGCCCAACCAAGTAGGCTCAAACTTGCCTTTCTTTTCTCTATTTGCTAGGACCTTCTGATTTTCTTTAAGGACCATGTCACCGACCTGGAATTGTCTAGGATGGACCTTTTTGTTATAACTCCTTTTGAGTCAATTTTGGTATGCCACCAAATGATCATAAGCTTGCTGTCTCTTTTCATCTAGCATATCTAGCTGTGTGAGCCGGGCCACACGATAGTCTTCATCAGTTGTATAGTTCTTCATGGAGACGCGCAAGGATGGGAGCTCAACCTCGATCGGCAGAACGACTTCAGCACCATATACAAGGGAGTATGGGGTGGTGCCTGTGGGAGTGCGATAGGAAGTGCGATAAGCCCAGAGGGCGGGATTAATTTGGAGGTGTCAGTCATGACCAGAATCATTGACAACCTTCTTGAGGATTTTCAAGATAGTTTTGTTAGTTGCTTCAGCTTGGCCATTTCCTTGAGGGAAATATGGACTGGAGAAACGGTGATAGATGTGGAGCCTGGCACACAGATCATCCACATGCTATTTTTCAAAAGGTGTGCCATGGTCTGTGAAGATGGTAGATGGTATGCCGAAGTGACAAATGATATGATAGAGGATGAACTTGGATATTTGGATGCCAGTAGTTAGCGTGAGTGGAATCACTTCAACCCATTTGGTAAAGTACTCTGTGGCTGTTATGATATACTTGTGTCCATCCGAAGAGAGGGGGGTGATCAAGCCAACGAGGTCGAGGCCCCAACATGAAAAAGGCCACGGTGGTGCAATAGGCTGTAGATCCTGTGCTGGTGCATGTATCAAATTGGCATGCTGTTGACATGGGAGACATTTCTTGACAAATTCACACGCATCATGTTCCATTGTTGGCCAATAATATCCAACTCTAAGCAGCTGCTTTGCTAGAACCATGCCACTCGTGTGGGCACCGCAAATTCTAGCGTGAACTTCTTGTAAGGCTAGGACGGCCTCGTTTGAATCTAAACATCTAGATAGGACATTGTGATACCCACGATGATATAGGGTGTTGGCTACAAGAGTGTAGCGGGAAGCTCTGCGAATAAGGTTTTGGCGTTGGTTATTGGTGAGATGGGGAGATATGATACCATTTTTTAGATATGCATGGATGTCGTGGTACCATGGGGATTGGGGACCAACCAAGACACACACCATGTTTGCATCGGTGTTCTCATAAGCTGGCAAGTGTAGCTGCTCAACTAAAAATTCATATTGTGTTGCGTCACGTGGGATTTCCAATAAGGATCCGATGGTTGCCATTGCATCTGCTGCTTTGTTTTGAAGCCTTGGGATCTGATTGAATTGTAGATGTAGGAAATGCTCTTTCAGTTTATCCACCAGTTGCTTGTAGGGTAGCAATTTGTCATCCTTTGTCTGATACTCATCAAGGACTTGCTTGATAATGAGTTGTGAATCTCCAAAGACTTGTAGTTCTGTGATGTTCCATTAGATAGCTGTTTTGAGACCTAAGATGAGTGCCTCATATTCTGTAATGTTGTTGGTACAGGGGAATCCCAACTTGAATGATTTTGGGATATAGTCACCTTGAGGTGTGACGAATAGGATTCCTGCCCCAGAGCTATGGGATGTGTTGGAACCATCAAAGTATAGGTGCCACATGGATTGTTCTTCAATCATGCATAAGTGTTCATCGGAGAATTCCATGATTAGTGGATAGGCATCCACCAGTGGTGCTTCTGCTAGTTGATTGGCAATGACTTGCCCTTTGATTGCTTTGCGATCTACATACTAAATGTCAAATTCACTGAGTAACATGACCCATTTTGCCATACGGCCTGTGAGGGTTGTCCTTGATAATAGATACTTAAGAGGTTCCACCTTTTATATGAGCTTGATTGTGTGGCTAAGCATGTAATGCCTAAGTTTTTGAGTGGCAAAGACCACTGCTAGGCATGCTTTCTCCATGGGTGAATAGTTAAGCTCATAGCCCACAAGAGTGTGACTGATGTAGTAGACAGCTCGTTCTTTGTTTTCATCATCATGCTATGCTAGGAGTGCCCCTAGTGCTGTAGCTGTTGTTGAGATGTAAAGGATGAGTGGGCATCCTGGAACTGGTGGTACAAGGATCGGAGCGTTAGCTAGATACTCCTTGAGCTTATCAAAGCTTCCTTGACATATGGGATCCCACTTGAAGTTGGTGTTTTTGCATAAGAGATGTGAGAAGGGTTTGCACTTGTCTGCTAGCTGAGAGATGAATCGCCAAACTGATTGAAGCTTGCCCTATAGGCTTCTAAGCTGTTTGAGATTTCTTGGTGGAGGCATCTCCGTTATTGCTTTTACCTTTTTAGGATCGATCTCTATGCCTTGTCTGGAGACGATGAAGCCTAGAAGCTTGCCAGATGTAACACCAAAGACACATTTCTTAGGATTAAGTTTTAAGCCATAATGTTGCAGATGATCAAATACACATTCTAGGATGTTGAGGTGCTCATCTCTTGTTTTGGATTTTGCAAGGATATCGTCTACATAGTCCTCAAGGATCTTGTGGATCATGTCATGAAAAATCGTTGTCATTTCTCGCTGATATGTTGCTCCTTCATTCTTTAGCCCAAATGGCATCATGTTGTAGCAGAAGGTACCCCATGGGGTTGTGAATGCTGTTTTATGTTGATCTGCTTCCGCTATATGAATTTGGTTGTAGCCTGAAAAGCCATCCATTAATGATAACATCTCATGACCCGCTGTAAGGTCTACGATCATGTCTATGTTAGGTAGCGGGAAATCATCTTTAGGACATGCCTTGTTCAAGTCCCTAAAATCTGTGCATATTCTGATATCTCCTGAAGGCTTTGTGATAGGTACCATGTTGGAGATCCAATCTAAGTAATCTATAGCTCTGATAATCTTAGCTTGGAGGAGCTTCTCAAGCTCTACTTTGACGAGCAATGCTACCTTTGGATGCATTTTCCTTAGCTTCTGCTTCACTGGCTTGACGTTTGGATCTACTGATAGATGATGAACAACAAGGTTTGGATCAAGCCCAGGCATGTGGGCATATGACCATGCAAAGTTGATGATGGATTCCTTGAGCAAGGCACTAAGAGCCATTTCTTCTCCTTCTGTTAGGTTGACTGCAATGTAGGTGATCCTTGGACATTCTTCTGTTCCCAACTTGATTGGCTTGATTTCCTCTATGATGATTGGAGATTGCTCTGGTCTATAATCTTGGATAGGGGGAAGAGGCAAGGCTTCATCTTCTAGCACCTGAATTGCCAAGTTTTCACTAGAAGATACGCCCTTTGTTTTTACTATTTTGGAATCAAAATGTGCCCCAGAAGGGTTTTCACATAAAGACTCATGATGTTCCTTTGCTATTTCATTTTTGTGACTAAAGCTTGCCTCTTCCCCAAAATATCCTTCTGGGTGAAGCTGATAGACAGAGGTTGATGTTGGATCCTGATTGCTTGCTGGATCTGATGCCCCCATGAATTCTAGGAGTGCTTGTGCACTTTGGAACTCATCGATGTGTGCGATGCTTGGTTGGTCCCAATCTATGAGGTCGGGGTTTGTGAGGGGAAGATCTATGAGGTTAATGGAGAGTTGTTGGAGAACAGAAGTCCCCAGGAGGGTGTCGTCGGCAAAGATATCATCGTAGGATCAGATGTCTTTCTCTTCGGGGATGTCTTCGATTTCCACAAGGTCATCCTGGCTATTCAAAAAGTTCACGTTGGTCATGTTAGTGCCCGCAGTTGTGGTATTGGGCTCTTGTTCAAGCAAGCGAGAGATATTAAAGCCAAGTCCTCGATGTTCAAGATTCTGGGATGGTATGATAGGAAACAAATTTCCATCCTCTTGTGGTCCTAGACCACCACCTTGATAGTTATAGTGTTCTGTGACATTTTTGTAGGGGATTGGGTATTTCTCTTTGAAGTACTCAAGAAGTTGTGTGTCACGTGATGGGGGATCTTTTGTTAACCATTTGTTAATATCTAGATCCATTTTTTTGTTGTTGATGGTACCATGAGACTCAAAAGTCATGTTTTCGATTTGCTTGAGCTTATAATGTTCCTCAACAGGGTTGTTTTGACAACTTGGGCGCCCTTGAGTATGTGGATCACGTGGAAGAGCCCCTACAGCAAATGCATCACTGAGGCTGTATTCACCACAACCCTGGTTGTTGATCTTGACGGATGATAAGGTGGAAGAGAGGATGGTCTCTGGATCGCAATGGGATCAGGATGAGCTAGCAATAGAAGTACCAATATCAGTTCCAGGATAATGAGTAGAATGAGGGAAAGATGCTTCCATCGCACGGCAGTATGCGAAGGGGTTAGGATCAGCGTGGATGGTAACCTCAGTGCCTTGATGTGGAAACTTGATGCACTGATGGTAAGTAGATGGTACAGCCTTAATGGAATGAATCCATGGACGACCGAGGAGGATATTGAATGGTAGGTCAAGATCAACAACGTGACAGACAGTATCTTGCATTACTGGGCCTAGCTGGATAGGCAAGGTGATAGTACCTTTAGAGGTACGCTCCAAGTTGTCATATGCTTTGATAGTGATCATCTCATGTTGTATGTCAGCCTCCGTGAACCCGATCTTCTTGATGAATTTTAATGTGCACAAGTTGAGGGCTGAGCCATTATCCACCAGAACTCGTTTGATGGTGAAATCTCTGACCATGACAGCAATGCGGAGAGGGAGAGTATGGTCAGGAGTGACATCTGGTATATCAGATTCTTTGAAGGATAAGGCACATGCTGCTGATAGGTGTCCCACAAGAGTTTCAAACTGAGTTGTGTTAATGTCCGTGGGGACATGGCCTTCTTTTAGAGCTTTGTCCAGGATCTCCTGATGGATGGGTGATGTGCGGAGCAAATCCAAGATAGATATTTGGGCTGGCATGTTCCCAAGATGCTCTATGATATTGTATTGTGCACTTGGTGCATTATGCTGTGTTGCATGTGCATTTGATGCTAACCTGGTGTTAGACTGTGCTATGGATGCAGTAGACGTTGGCTTTGGAGGAGCAGCTGACCTCGAAGGAGCACCAGCAACAGTTATCCTACCACTGCAGGTAGTTGCAGCACATTGTCGATCCAGCCCTCTGACGTGGATGGTATTGATGGTGGGCCCATCTTGGATGGGCTCAATTTGAGTTATGCATCTGACATACTTGTCATAGTTGATGTAGGCCGCTGTGTGATCTTCTTGCTTGTCTTTGCCATGATTTTGGGGCTGATTGGCGTTGGCTTGATTCTTCCCGGTATCGTGTTGAGGGAACACATTTTGATATATTTGCAAACCGGCATTGGGTGAAGCTTGAGTTGGTGCATCGACCTGGATCTCCTTGCGATCAATGAGATCCTAGATGTAGTTCTTAAGCCACATGCACTTCAATGTTGTGTGCCCCTTCACACGATGGTAATCACAGTATTCATGTTCTTTATACCAATCAGACTTTGGTGCGTTGTCATCCTTCTGTGGGATGGGTGGATATGTGATCATATTTGCCTTGGCTAGCTGATAAAAGATCTAATCTAGAGGCTCACCCAAAGGTGTGAAAGTCCTCTTTGGATTGTTCTGATTGTTTGGTTTGTTCTGCCTTGGGGTAACGTTAACTGCGTTAATAGGATTGTCCTGACGTGCTGGCTGTTGCTGTTGGTATTGCTGCCGATACTGTTGCACAGGTGGTTGATGACCTTGAGGAGGCTGCTGATAAATAGGTGCTTGATATGCGGGAGCTGGTGGTTGCTGATAGATGGGCACTTGTGGCAGTTGGTATGTTTGAGCTGGTGTAGGACTAGCCACAATGAATTGTACATTCTTAGTGTCTGTGGCTCCATCTGTAACAATATTCTTATTACGATTCCAGTAACAGGATTTATCATTGTTGGGTTTGTTTTTGGAATCATCCTTGAAGTGACGAATAGTGCCTTCGTCTAGGAGAGCTTTCTCGATGCCTATGCCCTTGCTCTTGATGTCTTGGTATTTCTGGAGATAGTTCATTCACATGTGATGGGATAGCTTTGGATGCAGGTTATCAATGAAGATCTTTGTTAGATGCTTCTCTGGCGGCTGATATGATAACCTGGTTGTAAGATTCTGCCATCTTTGCAAGTATTCTACAAGGCTTTCTCTGTCTTTCTGCTTTGAGTTACATAGGTCTAGCAAAGACAACTCATTCTCCACATTATGGGCATAGTGTGTGATGAACTTCTCAGAGAGTTCAGCAAAGGTTTTTATTGTCCCATGTGGTATTTTGTAAAACCACTCAATAGCAGTTCCTCCCAAGCTCTTGGGAAACAGGCGCAGGAGATAGTTATCACTGTAAGCCACTTCTTGGCACGCCATGTAGAACTCTTTGATATGGTTTACTGGATCTCCTTTCCCCCGATACTTTTCAAACTTGGGCATCTCAAAATGCTTGGAGAAAGGGATAGTTGCTATGGACCGATCGAAGGGATATGAGCACACCTCTTCGAACTTGTATGTTTTATTCTCTGTTCCACCTTGTAGCTCCTTTAGAGCATTTTTCATTGCTTCCCACTCAGCATTGAGTGGCGAGGGAGCTGGGACTTCTGCTTGTGATGGAAGCTATGGAACTGGATATGGCGCTTGCTGTGGATAAATGGGTTGGAACTGATTTTGGGGCAATGGTTGCTGGGGATATTGCTGGTGTGACATAGGGGGATATTGTGGTAAATGATATGGAACCGCTTGATGTTGTTGGGCTGCTTGCTATTGTTGAACTGGTGGTTCTTGTGGGACTGTTTACTGATATTGAACATTTGGAACTTGTTGTTGTAACTGATGGGTGGGAACTTGTTGTTGCTGGGGGATGATAGGGATTTGTTGCTGGGGCTGATAGCAAGGGACTTGCTATTGTTGAGGAATGATGGGTGTTTGCTGAAAGGGGACATGTGGTTGCTATGGGGGAGGCTGTTGAAATGATGCTGCTTGTGGGTATGATGGTGGTAGTTGCTGAGGTTGGCTTTGCGTTTGGCTGATATAAGCCGGGTGCATGCCTGCGTTACTTAGAGGGGGAACAGATGTGGGGAAGCTAGAAGCAAAGGGTGATGGGGTAAGATAGCTGGGGAAAGTTGGCTGTTGAGGTGGTGGAACTTGCTGGAAGGTATTTGGGATTTGGGACGAATAGCTTGAAGCCAGTGGTGGTTGGGGTAGTTGCTGCTGTGCTGCTTGGGTGAAGGCGGTTTGTTGACTTGCAACCATAGATGTAGGGGATTGAGATGGGATCCCCCGTGCCTTCATTTCTTCTTGTGTAAGGCCCCACTGAGAGCTTGTGTTAGGGTGCACTGCAGCGGATGATGGAATGGTAGGAGCAATGGGAGCTTGGGACATGAATGATGGTTGAGAGAAAGGAGTTTGTTGAGGTTGTGGTTGAGCGGATGCTTGTGAGGAGGAAAATGAAGGAAACACCCAAGAGGAAGATGAGGTTGGAATGGGAAGCGATTGCGCTAACCCCAAAGAAGAAGGTACAGGTACTTGGGGGGTGAAGGGTGACGGTGCTCTTTTGATGGTGAAAGGCGTTGCTTGACTTGCGGATGGTGGTGAAGCTTTTGGTGTAAAAGCTTGTGTGAGAGGTGGAAGCTGTCTTTGGGTTAAGTGTTGGATTTGGGCTTGGGCATCCATAGCAGATGATGAAGCAAAAGGGGTAGGAGATGGAGCGGATGGCGCTACAGCTTGTGTTGCGAGACTATCGAGGCTTCCTTGCAAGAAAAGGGGAATGGTGGAAAGCTCTTGGGGTGTTTGCATGATAGGATCGGGGAATGATTGGTCAAACGGAGAATATGCTTGTGCTGGAACTTGGATAGTATTGATGGGGATGCGTGGATAGAGAGATGGTGGGATGGAGGTACTTTCTGGTAGATAGTGGGTAGACGTGCTTTGCTGATGTTGCGGTACAAGGGCATTGGTCGCTGGTGGGCTTTCTGAAGGATTTGCAAATGCTTGGATTACCAACGGGGATGAAGGGATGTTTGGATCTTCACATGGGTTACTGGCTTGGATCTGGGGATTGTAGGTCATCATGGCGTTGGTGAAAAGGTTGGGATCGGATGAGGTTGTTGGTGGATAAGGATTCATGTTTCTTCTTTTTCGAGATCTGGTCTCAACAGGCATGGAGATGCAAGTGCTAAATGGATGCAAGATGTTTGGCTAAAAGATGTTGATGGATGCAAAGTTGATAAACTTCTAAAGATGATGACTTTCTAGAATGCAATGCAAAGATAGGGATCAAGATGGCGATGATGGGAGCTGGATGGAACAGATATGGATCAAGATGGTGGAGGAAAGATAGGTTGCTGGTGGAAAGCTGGTGAAAGATTACTGAGTGGTCAACAAATGAGCTGCTATTTTTTCCCAAATGGAGGATCAGAGAATGGATGGGGTCAACCTAGGATAGACTGATGATCTTCGGTCAACTGGATGCTTATCAATACAAGTCAATCTCTTGCTCAAGATGATGGCTATGCAAGGACAAGGTTTGATTTCTTTATGACAACACGTTGTGCCAAAAAAGAATATGATGGTCTCTGATCTTGGATATGGGATAGGAACAACTCAAAAAGGTAAAACACTAAGTGTTGGTGGGTCTCTGGGTTTGGAGCAAAAGATGATGGATCTGCTTTGGATGGTGAATGCTAAAAGATAAGGATGGAAAGCTGATTTAGTTTGGTGATGAAAAGATGGTGAAGGATGATGAAGGAACAATGCTCTAGAAGGATGATGCAAGTGCAAATGACAAGGACTGATTCTAGAATGCTGGTAGGAAGATGAATGCATATGCAACTTTTATGATGTTCTTGAGATGCAACTAGGGTTTTGATGCTGATGCAAAGGGTGAAACTAGGATGAAACTAAGATGCAAGGCTATTTGAGACAAGATTTCAAGATCTGAAGATGGAACAAGACATGAACAAGGATTTTGGCTAATTTTTTGGCTCAAGGTTGACAAAGTGATGGTTAACTCAGAAACGGAAGGTGAACTGTTTGATGCGGGCGTTATGGGTGATGTTCTCAAGTCTGGTTTGGGACTTTTCTTCGGCTTTGGTTTCTTGGATAGTGGATTGATAGGTCTTGGTGTTCTTCTTGGCAACTTTTCACTCTTGATAGGCTTGGGATTTGGGCAACTTCGCTTTAGGATGTTTGTCCTTGCTGGGCATCACTTGAAAAAGAGGCTTCTGATTTTGAGGCAAAGGTTTCCAATGGCAAAGGTTAAAGTCAAAGCAATCTCCACAAGGGACAAAGCAACCCTGCGGGATACAAACAAAGACAACTGACTCTGACAAAGCTTTGAAAGTGTATGTTTGAACAAGTGTTTTCATGGAGTCTTTGACTGTCAAGCACTTCAAAAAGATCTACCTAAGGAAGGTGAGTATCAAAATCACTTGCCCATAGCTTGGTATCCCCCAGAAGGGAATACAAATGGTGAGTAATCTTGAGGCGACTCGATAAACCCCTTGGAATCGGTCCTTGCACAAGGATTTTGATACTTTCGGATGTAGATAGGGTAGCCTCTATTTTATCAGGTTTTTAATAGTTCCATGGAGTCTCCATACCCGGTTATGCTGACCGCTCGTGACTCACTTAAGAGCCTTGCCAATAATGCTGGGGGAGAGGAATGTTTACCATCCCCAGACACGTGTTTGGCACGAACGCCCGGCGATTAGGAGATATAAGTGATTCTTTTGGACTTCACTTATTTGTATACCGGTCGGGGGGGATACCGGTTTGAGGTCATTCTCCGAGGAGGAAGCGCTTCTCCTTGGACAGGCCTCGCTAAAAGCAGAACAGGTGAACTTGTCCAAGTTCAAATGTTCCACGTTGCTTACTCTAACAAGGATTATGCAAGAATTGAAAAACTCCTACATGCACATCAAGCAGATTTTGTTCATTTTCCCAAATTTGATTAAGTGATGTTTGAACTTTGAAATGAAGACACTCGTGATTAGATTTTGATTTGTTCCTTTCTCCAAAATGTAAATGATTTGAACGGTTGCAAGTTCTTTCCTTTTGTGCATTCAAGATTTGATTAGCGAGTTGATTTAAGAACTTTGAAAAAGCTTTGTTTTATCCCTTAGATCACTCAAGATTGAATTTGTTTGCTTGCTTTGGAATTTGAAACGAGATAGGGAACAGAGTTATTCATTCCTTTTAGTGCATTCGAGATTTGGTTTGATTTTCAAATTGACAATGACACTTAGGACCTAAGTTCTTTCTTTTAGTTTCATTCAAGATTGAGTTTGACCTTTGCTGTAATAAAAGAAATGAAAAACCAGTCCAAGCAACTCAAGACAAAAAACCAAAAAGTGACACTGTCCAGCTTATAGGCGACGCTGGAAAGTGCAGACGTGACATTTCATTTTTACAGGCGACAATCTGTACCTCAAAAGGCGACAGATAAATATGCAGAGGCGTGATTTCTTTCGTCAAAGACGTGATTTCTTTACATGCAGGCGACAGAAAAGAATTCTGGGACGGAACAGAAGTTATTGATCACGGGAAAATCTCAGTTATGCAGGCGTGAAAACAGAGCTCATAGGCGTCATTTCTTTCCTCAAAGGCATGATTTCATTGCAAGAAGGCGTGACTGGATTGTTTGTAGGCGACATTTCTTTTCATGAAGGCGACATTTCTTTGCTTGAAGGCGACATTTAATTGTTGTAGGTGACATTTAATTGCTTGAAGGCGATATTTCATTTGTTTCCTACAAATACAAGCATATAAAGTATAATCTCATCAAAATGATTGTGGTTTGGGTCCCACCGGGCGTGCCAGAATGTAGACTAGGATTTGAGCGTGCACCTAAACCTGTTTTGAAGGCCAAAGACAAACAAACGTCATAGCATATAATCAAATCAAATTTAATGGTAAACAAACTAAAATCAAAGCCACCTCAATTTAAGCCTAAAATGGATGCGCCCATGCACCGTTTGATATGCTTGGATATAGATGGATGTGGGTGTGCAAATTCAAGCACTTGGAGCATGCAAATTAGGATGATTTGAGGATCAAGAAGACCCAAAATGACACAAAATAGGTATGAGGAACCTATTTTGCCTCAAAGGCCTCAAGATCACACAAATGTGCAAAGCTAAATGATTGAACTAAGATTGATTAAACAAGAAATGAATCTATGTTAATCCAATTAAGCTAATTTAGATGATTTAAGCTTGGAAATGATCTAAAATGATGAGTTTATGCTTATGCTAGAATGAAAATGGCATTATAACTTTGCTATTGAGTTTGAGAGTTGAAAGATGATTTGCCTTAGGAAGTGAGGGTATTTATAGGAAAAGGGAAGGGCTTGGTTTAAAAGGATGAGTCAGAGTTAGGGCTAAGGTTAGGGTTGAGTCAAGGACAAGTGTCCTGACAAGTGTCAAGGGAGGATTGAGTTGAAAGTTTGAGGGCATGTGCACAATTTGGTAAATGTGCCCAAGGCCAAGAGGTGGCAAGGAAGGGATAAGAAGGTCTTAAATGCATTTGAAGAGGTGGCCAAGAAGGCTTAAGAAACTCTTAAATGCATTTAAAGAGGAGGTTAGCATAAGTTTTGGTAAACCTTTTGCTAATGGAATGTGACAAGATTAGAAAGGGGATTAGGATTAGGATTAGGAGAAAGGGATGGGCAAATGGCTTTTGGTGAGATTTAGATATTTATTAAAGGTAAATTTAATAAATATTAAATATCTAGGCTTAGGGTTTGAAGGGACTAGATTAGGGATTTGACCCATTTAGAGGAAGGTTTAGGACTTT
The DNA here is from genome assembly GCA_027943335.1 of Chamaecyparis obtusa. Classification (NCBI taxonomy): domain Eukaryota; kingdom Viridiplantae; phylum Streptophyta; class Pinopsida; order Cupressales; family Cupressaceae; genus Chamaecyparis; species Chamaecyparis obtusa. The sequence goes on from BSBK01001979.1 coordinate 352,992, forward strand.
CTACAAGAGTTTAGTGCTCTTTAGATTTTTGGCCAACTTTGGGATAAAAAATAAATTAAAAATAAATTAATTTATTTTTGAATTTTTTGGTCAATTTATTAATTAAATAATTAATAAATTAGGGATAATGTCCAAATGACATTTTTAGGCTAGATTCCTTAATTAAAGATTTTTAATTAAGAGAGAGGGATTTAATGCCATAAAAATAAATTAATTAATTAAATAAATAATTAATTAATAAATGATGATGTCATCAAGGATTTTCAGAAAACAAAAATAATTTATTTTCTGAAGGATTTTTCGGTGTCTACACCCATTTCAAAACTTTTCTGTAAGGCCTCATACATAACAAAGAACTCATGTTTATGCATTAATTGATTTCTTTGAAATAATTATGCATTGCTCTTTTTAATTTGTTTTCATTCCAGAAATTCTCCCTCACACACTTCACAGCCAACAATTCCAACAGCCGCACAGACTGAAGAAGATCCATTGCATTTGAAAAGAAGAAAGAAACCAAATTTGAGGGGAAAAGAAACTGCTTGGAAGAAGGAGTTAAAATTTCTTCACCTATCAAATGCTTGATGGCCCTGTTGATTGATGGCGAATTAATGCTAAACATTATCTCCAAAGCAGCATCATCAATATGCCAAGGCAAAACTTCTTCATCCAAACTTGGCTCAAGTCTAATGCGATATTTCTTTGGCATTAGTGACTTATGATATTGATAGCAGGTATCACATTTTAAAGCAATGTCCACCATTCTAAACATATTGTCTAAAACCAGTCGAATACAGAAACCTGAGCAATATTTTGGAATGTATCTGATTTGAAAGATGTGTTTGATTTTATTCTATTAAAATCATGTGAAATAAAACACCATACAGATTTGGTATGTGCCTAAAATTGCAAGCTACAAAAAACCATGTGAAGAACTAAGATGTCGTATCACCACACACAATGTGAAAAATCTGAAAAGACCGTGAGGGTAGGGCAATCATTTTGTAATTTGGAAAAAAACCTCCAACTTATGCAATCTGCAAAACATATACGAATCTCGTATGCCACTTAACACATAGAACAGTCCACACATTAGAAAAACACCAAGTGCCCGATTAATGATGCTATTGTACTAATGCCAATCATATTATAATATGATCAATGACGTTTATATAAGATTGGTATTAATAAGAAACTGTCTTAGTCCAGTGTACTCTAAGCTCATGATACACAGCTTTCAGATTCAATCAATGACTTTAGTGTTTCGAAATGATCAATAAATGAATTGGGAAATTATTATGAGATTATGGTAAGTATATGATATAATTATGTTTGGGAAATACCTTGGTAAATTACCATAGTGAGCAATTTAGTAAAGTATTCCTCAAAGTTATATTATCTATTTTTGCCCCCTTAAATTTAGGAGACAAAGATTAAATTGTTATTAAATAATATTTATTTATCCCTTCACGGGAATGGTTTTGAATTAGCAAATAACTAATATAGTTGGGATGATTGCATCGGTTGGATTACCTGTGCAACCACCTTCCCTAATCTATATACAGGAGGATCTCCTATGTGAAGGGGGGGGGGGATAGGAATTAATAAAATTATATTCATAGTAGAATTATATTTGTGAGGTGAGAGAAATAAATGCACAAGAGGGAGATTTACGTTTGTGTGAAAAGATGAAAAAAAGAAAATTTCACAGAAGGGTATATCGACGATCAAGAAAAGAGATGTACCAGCACATACATAATAGAGTTCAACATACATTCAATAATGAAACCTCTGAACATCGCTAACAGAGAAAAGAGGTGAGTACCCTTAACCAGTTCTGTGATATTAATTTATTGTTATGCTATGTGAATCTGCTTTAAATTTTATTCCATTGTGGATAAATATTTCCACTTATTTCTTCCTCATCCATTAATGTTTTTACCACTCTATTGCTTTAAATTTTTTAATATCTTATGCCGCTATTTATATTTGTTTATGCTTTGTAGGAGACAAGTTAAGGTATCGAATAAAATATATATTATGGGTTTAGGATCTGAATATTTTAACAATATTGATTTATCTTTTAATCTAGTTTTGTAAATTTGTAGATTATATTAAATTGATATTAATATTCCTTCATGATGTCTTATGGTTAATTTGTGTAATTTAATAATTTAATTTTTATTGAGCACTATTTCTTTATGTTTTAGATATTGTAATAAATTACCTCTCGGATTAAATAAGTGAGTTTTGATGCAGAAAAATCTGCTCACACTTGGTTATGATATTTTAAAAATTAATTTCAAATTTCTCTTCTTCACATTCTTCCCTTTCCAAAACATATTTAAGTTTTTAATTTGGTTAACGTATGTGAAAGTTATAGCTATTTTAAGTCAGTGTTATTTTATTAAAATTTAACAATTACCACAAATTGTAATAGAGTATGAATATTTAGAAACATAGTTATTTTATTTAATATAAATTAACATTAGATAAACAGAAATATTATCTTTTGGATAGTAAAAATGATTGGGTATAATAAGAAGGTACTATAATATATATGCAATAGCGGTATTGGTTGATTTTGAGTTTTATTTCTTTAAGGAAAATAAAATCATTTTCTATTAATAAGAACTATAGATATAAAATTATTATTTTGAATATATGGTCAATAATTTTCAAATCAAAACAATGAGGAAATCCTATGTCTTGAGGCTTTACTTATCTCATAAGTTATTGAAAGATAATTTCTTAGGTAACGACTTGTGCTAATAAATTAATTCCACGTTAAAATTATTTATTTTTAATTATTTTAATTTTGTAAATAATGTCCACATATTGGTTATTATATAGTTTAAAGAATATTCATTGCATGAATATGGTAAATAATCCATTTAGTACACTCGTTATATTATAATGGATATTTATTTGTCATTCTTTTCTCAAGGCCTTATAGAATAGTCATATTTATTGAATTATTATTTTGATAGAGTTGCTAAGTTCACACTATTATAAAATTATTATTATTATTATTACCAGTGGTGAATCTTGTAAAGATATTGATTTTATTTTTAATTATATAAGAAATGATTATTAGAATTATAATAAAAGGGTTGGACAAATCTCCCTTGTATCTTTCTTTACTTTATAAACTAGATACCTAATAAAAGAAAATGATATATATTTTATTTTATAATAGTATGATTTTAACTCTACCTTGAGTTGTGGAATTAGTATGAGGTTATGGATTAAGTATAGGATTTTATTTAGGTTCCACCTAAGTGGGTGGCAGCCAATGAGAAAATTATCTAGGGAATAGGGCCCTAGAAAGGGTTGTGTAACCGCTTTCTTGATTTTATAAATAGATAGTTTAGAATGGGGAGAGTCAAACTATGAAGTCTCTGAGTGTGAACATAGGCAAGGCCATTGATGATGAGCCTCTGAGGCTTAGGTCCAGTCCCTTAAGGTTTGTCTTTAAGTTTCTAATGCAATGATTTTACTTCTTCTTAATAATGATTCTCATAGTTAAGCTATCAATAAAGAATTTATTTATGATGGAATTTTATCTAATGTTTGTATCTAGATGTTTAGACATGTGTGTAGTTACAGGTGTTGGACATGGTGGTCATCATGTAAAAGAAAGTTAGCGATATTTAGGTATGCAAGAATAATAATTTGTTAATTGAGAAGGACAAGTAGTATGATCTCTTTATTCTCTTGACTTCTAGTAACATTAAATAAATCAAATTAGATTATGTTATGCTACTATATTGAAAATAATTGTATAGTGTGTATAACTTAATGAGTATAATGTCCTTGAGCCAAGGGTTCCTTGGTGGGGCATTACAAGGCCTATCTAGAGAGAAGCGCTTTCTCTTTAGAGAACGACCTCAAACTAGTAATTCCCCAATTGGTATATAAACAAGGTGTTGAGAAAACTCTCACCTTATCCCCTCAATCTCAAATGAGGTGTGTTGATGGTAGCCCAAGGTAGGTGAATATCCTTATGATTTAGGCATGGTCAACTAGGCTCTTAAGTGAGTCACGCATGTACAAACTGATTGGGGGGATACCATTGATCTTACTCAAAGCCATTAATTAGAGGCCCACCCTATCTACTCCCGAAGGTATCATAATCTTTGTGCAAGGACCGACCAAAATGGTTTCTCGAGTTACCTAAATATTACTCACCATCTATATTCCTCTTTTGGGATACCAAGTTGTGGGAAAAGGTTGTGATACTAGCTTGTCTTGTAGGTAGAAATTGCTTGTGCACATGCTCTCGAAGTTATCAGACCCCGTGAAAACATTTGTTCAAACATACACATTTTCGAGGTTACAAGTTCTTTGCCAAAAAGATTATCTTCTTGTTCTCCCAAAAGATTGTTTTGTCTCTTGTGGGACTATTTGTCAACTATCCTGAAAGCAAAACCAAGTCTAAACCAAGCCAAGGTATACTTATCATAGTCACTTCCTAGCTTGATCTATCTTAGCATTCAGAGAGCAGAAATATTTTTTGGACCTATTACCAAACTAGTAAAGCACAAAAAAGCTAAGCTCCCTATCCCACATGTGTATCAAGAAAAGAAGGTTTCTGAAAGAAAGCTCAACGATCACCAACCTATTTTTACTACAACCCAAGAAGAAGAGAAACACCAAACCAGATTAGACAATGTGGAATACAACACAAGGGTTAAGAAATTTGCCCTTCGAATCTGACTTAACCGTCAATTTGTCAGGCTAGAGAGTGAAGACTAGTAGGCACAATCTCCACCCTTATCCAAAGCTACGAAGTCATCTCAACATCCTTGCATCCCAGATAGTCTCATAGGAACATTTGCATCATCCTCTTAGGAAGCATCATTTAGTATCATCCCTTATCAAAGTCCCAAATCATTATCCTAAATCCACATCACATCCAAGGACTCACCTTGAGTTGCCCAAACCTTATCCTAAGAATAAAAACCTCAGCCATACCCATTTGACTAAGCCTTATCTAGGGTAGCTAGTACTTCTCTTGCGAACCCCATCATTTCGATCCAAAGATTGGTTCACACTAGTAAGGATCCCGTTGTCCAAAGATTACAAGTCTATCTAAGGATGAAAATCCTGTATTTTTTATCCCACATCAAGAAAGGTAGCTCATCACAACCCTTTGCCACCCATCTTCCAAAGAAATCCATCATCAAAATCTATCATCACCCACAATCCTACATCTAGGCTACCGCCAACCTCACCTAGATCCAAAACCCTCATCCCAAGTATCCTTTTGATACATATGTATCCTCCCCATCCTAGGACTTCACATTTTCATGCCTATTGAGACACGATCAAAGAAGTGGGAAGGAATGGATTCCAACCATGCCACTAGTTCAGCAAACCCGAACAATCCCACTGGCATGATGGTAATATATGATCCCCAACCACCAATAGTTCAGAATGTGTGGGAAGTGTTGACACCTGAAAATTTAGGTCCTAAATATGCAAAACATCATAAAAGTGTAATACTTAGTTTCATTTTCATGTTATTTCCCTATGTTAAAAATTAAATAATTGAAAAGGCCTAAATAATTATCATTATTTTATTCTTATGCTTGTGGGATAAGCTCTTAGTTATTTTTATTTCAATAAATTTAATGCATGTATATTTTGAAATAAAAATAATTATAAAAAAAAATAATAAGATGGTTGGGTAAAAAGGTGGCAAGAGGGAGTTGAACACTCAATCTCTCAAGCCAACCCTTTTTCCTACCTACCTACCCTTCTACCCTCTAACCAGTTAGTCTATTGTTATTCTTTAAGAAGTTTTGGAAGTGGAATTAATTTATTTACATTTTCGTGTGTAGGTGAGAAAATCAAGGCAAATTTTCACACAGGGAGTATATCTTATTAAAATAATTTTAATTTTCAAATATGAATATTATTTACTTCTATATTATGTAGTTAATTAATTTCAAGAAAAAAGAGTGGGGAGAGGAAGTTGAACGCTCAATGGTGCAGGAGCACCTAGGCTAACCTCCATTAGATAGTTAATTTTGGCTTGTACTTGACTCTAGCCAAGTCAAGAGCTTAGTTTAATTTTTTTTAGGACATTAGAAGGTCTCTTTCTATGTTGGTTAGGTGAATTATTCACTAGGACTAAGGTCACTAATTAACCTTTGTTTGTTGTTATTTCAATTTCCTAGTGTTAGGAGCTTAGCTTAAGTTGGAGTCTTAAATGTGTTCCAAACACATAATGGTTGTTGTAAAGATGTCATAAGGTCATAAATGTCCTTGGATCCACAAAACATAGGTGGTTATGAGTCCTATAATATAGGATTGAGGCACATGACAAAGTTTCCAAGTGTTGCGAAGAAGTTGTCTTCAATTTTGCAATTATTGCAAAAGAGTGCATGTCATTCGGGTATCTTTGGATTCCATAAGTTATAGGATGGTTATGTTGTGGCAAACAGGCCATAAAATGAAGGAAATGGCATCTAATGATACCTAAGACTCAAACACCAAGTTTCATTATGCATTGTAATAGTTTTAGAGAAAGTTAATAGAGCTCTGCAAGCATTTTACAGTGAATTTTTTGTTGTTTTGTGTTGACAGTCATACTTAATGGACTGAACGACTAAATCTAATGCTGGATTAGTGTTTTATATGTTTTTTATGAACTTTTTCATTTGAATAACAGGTCATTTTGAGTTCATCTAAGTACTAATTTTGGACGTTTCAGTTCAGAGAGTCTATTTTCAGCTAGTTTTGAGTAGTTTAAAGAGTCATGGCTCCTCCATGAAATCTAACCATGGATAATCATTAATGATAGATGGAAATGGTATAGGAGTAATTTTTGTACATATTTTTAGGAGTTAGGATTCACTAAATCATGAAGAACTATTTTATATGCTAGGTCCTAGGCGAGTTTGTGCAGCCCGGTTAGAGGTCTAGAGGTGAAAAGAGTGAAGAAACATTGCATGGTTGTATGGATCCGTACTGCTCCAAGAATTTTTCATGAATTTAAACATCATATCTAACCATTTTGAAGATATAATCCATACCAATCATTTATGATTTGGTTTGAACAAGTTTTCTATCAAAACCACAGTTCAGTCCTAGAAATTAGGCCTATTAGGCCTCTTGTCCTTGTTTGTAGGAACCCCCTATACGATCACTTTCAGACCCAGAACCCTTAATGAAAGTTTTAAAAATTCCAAAAGGGTATCCAAATCAAGTTTTATTTTTCTTATTTGTTTGGAAAAACTTTACTAAAAAGGGAAAAAATGGACTGGTGAAGGCTACAAGGAAATAGGCCTATTTTAAGGTCTCTGCATGATGAATTGATGAAGCTGATAGGAAGATGATTCAAAATCCTTCCAAAATGGTTCAAATGGGAAAAATTATGATTTTTTACATGATGGATAACATCCCTGCAATGTTGAAGCAATTTTATGGAGATTTGGCACTTAGAGCCTTCTACATGATAGTGGGAAAGTGAATCAAAATCAAGGTGTGGATCATTCAAGGTGAATTTTTCAAGGTTTGACTCTTGTAAAAGAGTTTGAATAGGTCTTATTTAATGATCTAAGCCTATTAGGAGATCCTATAGAAGGATAGGATACTAAGAGGCAAAAGAAGTCTCTTGAGGGAGTTGAAATCTAAGCCTTGAAGTTTATCATACATCATATTGGTATCAGAGCTTGGTTGATCAAGCTTGTGGTTAATGTTTCAATATTCTAAATGAGTAGGAGAGAATACACTAGCTAGAGCCATGGTGACTAATGCTGAACTAGCGAAGAAGGTTGAGGAACAAGAAGAGGATAACAAATTGTTAAGGCAAAGACTAGCTCAAATGGAGCAACTCTTGGGTGAAGTCCAAGACAAAGATGATAGGGTCAAAGAGAATATTGACCTTAAAGAAGAAGCTGAAGCAAAGGAGAAGGAATTAGATTTGGAAGAAGAAGCACCAACTTCTGACCCTATTCTTCCTGAAGAGCCATTCTTAAAAGCATTGAAGGCATTGAGTGGCAAGGCTTTGGAAGGTGTTCCACTCTTTAGTGGACAAATGGATCCCGATTCAGTTGTGGATTGGATTGATAGCATAGAGAAGCATTTTGAATGTGATGGTATCTCTGAAGCACAAAAGTTAATGGTGGCCAAGTCTAGACTAAGAGGTTCAGCTCTTACTTGGTGGAAGTTTGTGCAAACCGAGAGGGAAAAGGATGGAAAAGGTCTTATTGTGACATGGAAGGGAATGGTATCCAAAGTGAAGAAAACCTACCTTCCTGATGATTATGAATTTCAACTTCATAGGAGGAGACACAATCTGAGGCAAAAGGAACTAGATGTCCAAGCCTACACCGAGGAATTTCAAAAAATATGTTTGAGATCCAAGGTAGTTGAAGATGAGAGTATCAAGCTTGCAAGATACTTGAATGGCCTCAAATGGTCAATTCAAGAAGAGATGAGCCTAGTGAACTTCAAATCCATTAGGCAATACTATCAAATGGCCTTGAAGATAGAGGAGAAGAGAAAGAGAAAGCAAGAAATCTCCAAAGTTAAAGGCAAAGGAAAAGATACCAAAGGTCAAAGAGGTGGCTATGGTGGAAGAAGTTCTGATTCAAGAGCTCATGGTGAGGTAAAATTTAATGATCGGCAAGAAGGAAGCTCAAGTAGAGGTGGTAGAGGAAGGAATTCTAACTCTAAATCTAGAGGAAGAAGTGGTGGTTCTTCACAAGGAGGAAGAGGCAATTATTTTGCTAATATGAAGTGCTACCATTGCAATCAAATGGGGCACCCTGCCTATAGATGCCCTGAGAAAGGTAATTCATCACAAGGAGGTGATAAAAGAGCTAACCTTGTTCATGAAGACACAAATGTAGTAGACAAGCATTCTAAGATTCCATTAAATTTAGAGGAAGGATAGAACCTCATGATGAAGAGGACTTTAATCAAGGAATCGGTGAAGGAGGAGCCAAGCCAAAGGAGGTCTTTGTTTAGAATCAAATTCAAGATAATGGGGAAATTATGTAGGGTCATCATTGATTCAATCTCTACTAATAATATAGTACCAGAGGAAGTAATCAACAAGTTGAAGTTGACAATAATATCCCATACCAATCCTTACAAGGTCACTTGGCTTAACAAAGGACAGCATGTGTTAGTGAATGAGCAAGCATGGGTGGAGTTCTCCATTGGAAGGTACAAAGAAAAAGTGTTGTGTGATGTGTTTCCTATGGATGCATGCCATTTTTGCCTAGGTAGACCATGGCAATTTGACTGCCAAGCCATACATGATGGAGGAAAGAATTCCTATTCTTTCAAGAAGGATAATACAACCTTCAAAATTCAGTCATTGTTGGAGGATGTAGAAGTGAAGATAGCAGGTCCAAATGTTCTTATGGTAGGTGAAAAAGAGTTCCTACAAACCATGGAAGAGAGTGAAGGCATAAGGTATGCATTGGTGTTGAAACCAAGAGAAGGAGGTGAAGACAAGGTGACTAAGAAGACTGAATTACCAAAGGAGATTCAAGGTATGTTGTAGACTTAACAAGGCATTGTAAGTGATGGTCAACCTTCAACCTTACCCCCTCAAAGAGCCATAATTCATAGGATAGACCTTATCCCAAGAGCTACCCTACCCAAAAAAGAAGCCTATAAGATGACCCCTCAACAAAATGAGGAAATAGCAAGGAAAATACAAGAGCTCTTAGACCAAGGCCTAATTAGAAAGAGTATTAGTCCATGTGTTGTACCCACCATACTTGCACCTAAGAAGGGAGGAACTTGGAGGCTATGTACTGACTCAAGGGCTATCAATAGGATAACCATAAGGTATAGGCTCTCTATCCCTAGGATTGAAGACTTAATGGACTGTTTAGGTGAAGCAAGGTACTATAGCAAGATAGACTTGAACAGTGGCTATCACCAAATAAGAATCCATGAAGGAGATGAGTGGAAGATAGACTTCAAGATAAATGAAGGCCTGTATGAATGGCTTGTCATTCCATTTGGATTGTCAAATGCCCCCTCTACATTCATGAGGCTCGTGAATGAAGTACTCAAGGACTACGTAGGCAAGTTTGTAGTTGTATATCTAGATGATATACTAATTTTTAGCAAGACAAAGAGTGATCATTTGAAACATCTTGATATTGTCTTCAAGAAGTTGCATCAGGAGAAGTTGATGATCAACTTGGAAAAGTGTGAGTTCATCAAATCAGAATTAGTGTACCTTGGGTTTGTCTTATCACATGGCAATCTGAAAATGGATAAGAGAAAGGTGGAGGCTATCATGAATTGGCCTACTCCAAGATCAGCAATTGAGGTAAGGAGTTTTCATGGTCTTGCACAATACTATAGGAAGTTCATAAGACAATTTAGTGCAATTTGTGCTCCTATGTTAGATACTATCAAAGGAGGAATGAAAATGAAGTTTGTGTGGAATGAAGATGCTAACAAGAGCTTTGAGTTGTTGAAGGAAAGAATAACTACCCAACCTATTTTGGTGCTGCCAAGCTTTGAGAAGCTATTCACCATTGAATGTGATGCTAGCAATGTAGCAATTGGGGCTATTCTAAGCCAAGAGAGTAGACTGGTGGCTTTCCATTCTGAGAAGTTAAGTGAGGCTAAGAGGAAGTACTCATCATATGACTTAGAGATGTATGCATTGGTCCAAGCTCTAAGAAAGTGGAGGCACTACTTGCTTCCCAAGGAGTTCATTGTGTATTCAGACAATCAAGCACTTAGCTTCCTAAATTCACAAGAAGTTGAGTCACAAGAACATGAAGTGGGTCGAGTACCTACAAGCTTACACCTTAAATATCAAGCACAAGAAGGGTGTACTAAACAAGGTGGTTGATGCATTGTCAAAAAGAGCCCTCACACTCTAAGAAATTCAGTTGAAAAGCATGGGGATAGATCATTTCAAGGATCTATATGCAGATGATGAGGACTTTGCTGACATCTACAAGGTATGTGCTAAATACAAGAATCATTTTCATGGTAAATATGTTGATTATACTTTGCAAAGTGATCTCTTGTTCAAAGGGAATCAATTATGTGTTCCTAGAGGCTCCATTAGAGAGAATTTGATTCAAGAAAAGCATAATGGTGCTTTGAGTGGTCACTTTGGGATCACTAAGACTCAAGACCTTGTTTCAAGGTTTTACTTTTGGCCTAGAATGAATCTTGATGTTAGGAGGTATGTGGAAAGTTGTGTGGTATGTCAAAAGGCCAAGGGCACTTCTAAAAATGTTGGTCTTTATCAGCCACTACCTATTCCTACTAGGCCATGGGAATGCTTAAGAATGGATTTTGTAGTTGGGCTACCCAAGACAAGACAAGGGATGGATAGTGTTTATGTTTTTGTTGATAGGTTTAGTAAGATGGCTCACTTTGTGCCATGCAAGACTACAAATGATGCAAGTCAAATAGCATCTCTATTCTTCAAAGAGATAGTAAGAATCCATAGATTTCCTATCAGCATTGTATCAAACAGAGAGACAAAATTTATGAGTCATTTTTAGAAGACTCTTTGGAAAAGATTGGGCACCAACTTATCTTTTGGATCAGCCTACCATCCCCAAACTGATGGTCAAACTGAGGTTGTTAATTGGAGCCTTGGAAACCTTCTAAGATTCCTAACTAAGGAGTATGGTCAGCAATGGGATCAGTTGATTGGGAAAGATGAATATGCCTATAATGACACCATAAATAGATCAACCGGGAAGAGTCCATTTGAAATAGTATATGGCCTACATCCTAGAGGTGTCTATGAATTGAGAGATTTGAAGGATGGAATGAAAGGAAGTGGATATGATGATGACTTTGCATATGCTATGCAAGAGATTCATGAAACAGTGAGGAAGACATTGACAAAGAACACCATAAAACATAAGGCCAAAGTGGACGAAAGTAGAAGGAAAGTGGAGTTCAAAATTGGTGATCTGGTCATGGTACACTTAAACAAATCCAGATTGACCAAAGGAGTACCTCATAAGTTGCAAATGAGGAGGATAGGACCCTGTCCTATATTGGAGAAGTATGGTGACAATGCCTTCAAGATAGACCTGCCGGAGGACAGTGGATTGTCTAAAATCTTTAATATTGTAGACCTTGTCCATTACAAGGGACCACACCAAGATAGTGATTAGACCATCCATGAGGTGATCAAAGATGTGGAAGACTTACATATTCCTATTGCTACAGGTACAGGACCAGAAAGTGTACTAGACACTAGGACCTACAAGAAGACTAGACATAAAGAGTGTAAAGAGAACCTCATTCAAAGGTATGGGCAGAATGTTGCTGATGCCATTTGGGTAAAGGAATCAGAGTTCAAAAGGTTGGGAATTGATCCTAGCCTCATCAATCCAATGGTGGATTGAATTTCTTATTGTGGGGAGGATGGTGTAGGAGCACCTAGGCTAACCTCCATTAGATAGTTAATTCTGGCTTGTACTTGACTCTAGCCAAGTCAAGAGCTTTGTAATGCCCTGCCAGGGAACCCAGGAGAACTTAACCTAAATAGGCATCTAAGTTTGCAAAATAATTTTTTTTTAAAGTTAACATACAAGATAAACATCAATGCAGAAGCAAAAACCAAAACTCACATTAACATAAACAACCCACACAGGTTACAACTCTCAAGGGTTCTTCGATGAAGATTACGTTAACATTAACTAATTAATTTAGATTAGGTACAATTACAAAACTCATATAAACAATGAAAGGTAAAAGCATCATCACATCAAAAATAACATAGATACAACTGATACCATAAGGTATCCATAATAATCTACATCCACTACACATGTTGCAGGGTATGTAATACAATAACCAAAAAGATGTACAACATGAAAACTCTGAAAAACTGATGCAAGGATACATGATCACGAAGAATAAGAAGAAGAAGAAGAGATAAGAATGCAACTCCAACAACGAAGATCAAGAAGGAGCAACTGCTACAGGGATCATCTAGCACTGGTACATGAACGTTGGAATCTCAAATGGTAAAAGAATCACTACCACCCGACCTCGTGAACCTAAATGGTCCACTCCCACCGTGCTAAGGAGATAACAACAAATCCCACTCGGATAACAAACATCAAACAGATCAAGCTAAGGAAAGGATCCTGAAATCTCTCTAACTCAAGGTGAAAAGTAATAATGCCATGAAAGGCTCACTATTCCAGAGGCAACTGACACATGTAGGATAAATAGACTATGTATAGGAAGGTGTCATCATGTATGTCTAACCCTTGAGTTTTGTCCTGGTAATCTTGATAGATCCTGGCACCCAAGTGACCTTACATGGTGTCAATGACTTCTCATACTGACGAAGCCATTGACTATGCCAACTCATCCCTTAAAAGGGGGCTAGTCATCTTCTCCTTTCCCACCTTAGTCTGTACTAGCACTAAGCCAGGGCAAGGAAACCATATCTTATTAGATTCATTTTTAAGTCTCTCAATGTTATATTTAGTTATCACTTGATTAAGATACTTAACAATAAGTGATCCTGGCAGCCACTTGTGGGCCCCGGCGCTTATTGCAAGCCACCTCCTACTACATATCTAGGTAAACTACCCTAGGCTCACAGATCTCACATAGATCACAAAAAGATAACAATGTCCCTCAGGACTATTCCACAAAATAACAAGAACATACTGGTTCTCACATAACCATGATATCACAAAACACTCTCAAAGTGTTCACAAAAGAAATATTCACATGATCCCGTGGATCAGACATAAACAGTCAACACCATATTCTCCTTTATAGAATATGAAGCAAAACTCAATACAACATGAGCCCAAATGGTCAAGATAGGAATGATAATCGAAATACACACACTCATCGAATAAAAGAAATAGCATGAACATAGAAGACAAAATCCCAAGCCTTTGTCTTTCCTAGGTCTTCTAGCACCCATAAAACTAATAATCCAAACAACCAAGAAAGACAAAATCATATTGCAGAAATAGCCAATTCCAGTATAAAAAGATGTATATACAATCATAGGATAACTTGTACATTCCATGATATATATATATAAAAACTCCAATAAACATACAATGAAAATCCATACTTTACACTTCAAATCTAGGCTTGATCAAATACACATTTTAAAACCATAACAATTGGACTAAAACCATCCCATTGACCAAATCAACTAATAAAATTTACCATAACATTAAACATCCATAGTTACTAGGCTATGATAACAGAAGTAATATCAGAACTCTATCCATGTCCTAAAAATTCCAACGAAATATTTCCCTATCTAACATTGAATTAAAGTTATTAGTATCCATATATTAATAACATTAACAATATTAAATAAATGCCACAACATAAAAAATCAATGTTACTGAATAATAATATTAATATTATAAATCTTATTAATAACCAAAATTACTATTCATACACGTAAGCTTACCATAACAATTATCATAACATAATAATCTTAATTAAAATTTGTTATTATAAAATAATGAAAATATTAACAAAATTCAATAAAATTAATTAATAATAAACATATTAACAAATTTATTTAAAGCAATTATTAATACATATTAAAAAAATTTAATAATAAATAAAAATAACATACAAAACTATTTTTTTTATAAAACAAAAAAAAATAAAGAAGTGACATGTGGGGGGGCACGTGGGCCCAAACCCCCACTGCCCTCCTTCCAACATGCGCAGGCCCCAAGTGTTGTACGCAGCACTTAGTACTATGCACAGTACCATGCGTAGTACTAGGTGTTGCGCATGGTACCTTCCCATGGGACCCGTGCCAAAGCTCATGGGGTTGGGGAATTTGGTGGCGCCCACCCCATAAAACAAATAGCTCAAACAATTTTTTTTAAAATTTGTAATATTTTTATTTTTTAAAACAATCAAAGGTAATATATATAATTTTGTTTACATTATAAAGCTTTTCTATTATTAATAAAGGTATGTATTTTTTTTGCAAAGCTTATTTTTCCATAATAAGGCCATTTTCAGAAACAGAAATAAAAGACCTGTATATAGTTTTTCCAAAAAAGGAAATATTCACCTTTATCTCTAAAGCACATGCAGATTTGTCTTTTCCTTCCCTTTGTTTCTTCCTATAGTTTCAAACCTATCTTCCATTTGTTGTTTTAATTTTCTTTTCATTTACAAGTAAAATATTTTATTTACTGTGGTAATATTTTTATTTTGACTGTCATTTTTTTTTAACAAAGATTGGGTTTTTAATTCAAACTGAATTTTCTTTCCAAGGAGAATTATTTTTTTTTAAACTCTATAGTCTAACTATATAGCAGATTTGATTTTTCGATTTACAAGCGAACCATTAACAAACTTTTGATAAAATTTCACCAGCATAACAGTACAATGCCAAATCTTCATAAAAGTATAAAAGAACAGATCCAGGGTTTCTCTAACACCCAGAATCAAAGAATGCATACAAATCTAAAGAGACTAATCCAGATCTACTCAAACACAGAATTTTACTAGATGAAATAACAGAACACACACACAACAAGAATTCCAGATCCTACCTTGAATCCAATGCCAGAAACTGTACTGAAACCCCTGTTGAAGATCTGAGAGTGAGATTTCTTCCAAATCCAATCATGTCTGCAGATCTGAAAACTATGATGAAAGCAAAAACCAGAACCAAATGTACAATCAAGCCTAGAACAACAAGCAACCACAACAAATCAAGAATCCTCCAAATCTCAAGCACACAAGCTCTCCCAAAATCCTCCTCCAAAGAAACATGTCTCATCTCCAATGAATGCAATTCCCCCTATTGGGGATTCAACTCCACCATTCATGCAATCCCAAAAATGACTCAACGGACAACTCTTGATCAAACTCCAACTCAAAAATTGAAAGAAATTACTAATTAATAATTTAAAATATCTTTTAATTATGCACAACTCAACTTAGTCTCCTAAAGACAAGTTTTCTCCTTTTTGAAACAAATAACATTCAAACTCAATAAAGCACATGCTAATATATTTTAATCTCTTATTAAATAATTTTATATACCAAACACCATTAAATCATGCAATTTAATAATTTAATATCTAATGAATAATATTAATCCTATTTCACATATTTAATTAATTAAAACCAAATATCCTAATATTTGATTTTTAATTAATTAATAATCATACAAAAACATAGGAAATAAATTTAATATTATTTTTCAACTATAATATTAATTTTCATAACTATAGAAAATCACATACTCGAAAAGCAATAAATCAAGATCATCAAATAAAGCAAACAAGCACAAGGAAGGGATCCATTAACTTTGCCAACCTAACAAATTTGGATAGGGTAGTCAACAGATAATTATCCAATACCTAGAATAAATGGGTTTGGGTTAGGGTTTTGGATCCGTGTTATCTCCTCTCTCTTACCATTTGAGATATTGTGATAGGGCAGGCTCATCCTGACAATTCAGGGAAGACGATGTCTGGTACCTGCGAACCTGCATACAACACCCGCATGTACAAACATATATAAATATATAACAGACAATGGTGGAAATCGGCCGATTGTATAGATCTCACAAGTGAGTAACTACGATTTCATCCCTCAACCACATCAGGCACGTCAAACAAAAATGTAAAACAAACACATCAACCATACACATGCAAGTATGGGGTCAGTAAAATCATCCGCATCAATAATTTCCTAACATATATTCCATCATCCTAAAGTAATCATAACATTTATAAAATTGGACTAGGGGTGAGGTACTACAAGCTTAGTTTAATTTTTTTTAGGACCTTAGAAGGTCTCTTTCTATGTTGGTTAGGTGAATCAGTCACTAGGACTAAGATCACTAATTAACCTTTGTTTGTTGTTATTTCAATTTCCTAGTGTTAGGAGCTTAGCTTAAGTTGGAGTCTTAAATGTGTTCTAAACACATAATGGTTGTTGTAAAGATGCCATAAGGTCATAAATGGCCTTGGATCCAAAAAACATAGGTGGTTATGAGTCCTAGAATATAGGATTGAGGCACATGACAAAGTTACCAAGTGTTGAGAAGAAATTGTCTTCAATTTTGCAATTATTGCAAAAGAGTGCATGCCATTCGGGTATCTTTGGATTCCCTAAGTTATAGTATGTTTATGCTATGGAAAACAGGCCCTAAAATGAAGGAAATGGCATCTAATGATACCTAAGACTTGAACACCAAGTTTCATTATGCATTGTAATAGTTTTAGAGAAAGTTATTAGAGCTATACAAGCATTTTACAGTAAATTTTCTATTGTTTTGTGTTGACAGTCATACTTAATGGACTGAAAGACTAAATCTAATGCTGGATTAGTGTTCTATAGGTTTTTTATGAACTTTTTCATTTGAATAGAAGGTCATTTTGAGTTCATCTAAGTACTGGTTTTGGGCGTTTTAGTTCAGGGAGTCTATTTTCAGCTAGTTTTGAGTAGTTTAAAGAGTCATGGCTCCTCCATGAAATCTAACTATGGATAATCATTCATGATAGATAGAAATGGTAGAGGAGTCATTTTTTTACATATTTTTAGGATTTAGGATTCATGAAAGCATGAAGAACTATTTTATATGATAGGCCCTAGGCGAGTTTGTGCAGCTCGGTTAGAGCTCTAGAGGTGAAAAGAGTGAAGAAACATTGCATGGTTGTATGGATCCGTACTGCTCCAAGAATTTTTCATGAAGGTAAACATCATATCTAACCATTTTTTGAAGATAGAATCCATACCAATCATTTAGGATTTGGTTTGAACAAGTTTTCTATCAAAACCAAAGTTCAGTCCTAGAAATTAGGCCTATTAGGCCGCTTGTCCTTGTTTGTAGGAACCCCTTGTACGGTCACTTTCAGACCCAGAACCCTTAATGAAAGTTTTAAAAATTCCAAAAGGGTATCCAAATCAAGTTTTATTTTTCTGATTTGTTTGGAAAAATTTTACTAAAAAGGGGAAAAACAGACTGGTGAAGGCTACAAGGAAATAGGCCTATTTTAAGGTCTTTGCATGATGAATTGATGAAGTTGATAGGAAGATGATTCAAGATCCTTCAAAAATGGTTCAAATGGGAAATATTATGATTCTTTACATGATGGAGAACATCCCTACAATGTTGAAGCAATTTTATGGAGATTTGGCACTTAGAGCCTTCTAAGTGATAGTGGGAAAGTGAATCAAAATCAAGGTGTGGATCATTCAAGGTGAATTTTTCAAGGTGTGACTCTTGGTAAAGAGTTTGAATAGGTCCTAGTTAATGATCTAAGCCTATTAGGAGATCCTATAGAAGGATAGGATACTAAGAGGCAAGAGAAGTCTCTTGGAGGGAGTTGAAATCTAAGCCTTGAAGTTTATCATACATCACTCAACCTCTTGACCCACCCTTTTTTCCTATCCTAACTACCCATCCTACCCTAACCGATTGTCCTATTGTATTCCTTGGGAATATGGGTAGAGGAAAAAGGATAGATTTAGATTATTTTCTTCCTTTTAGTAAATTTAGAAATCAATTTTTAAGGTAAGAAAATATAATTGAATCTCTTTTATATTATGTATTTTAAAAAAGATTTTTCACTTTGATGAGATTTAGATTTTCACTATGTAATTCTTTTTAGGGCTTATTTTAATTTACCTTAAATTACTTAAGAGAAATAACGTAATAAGGTAATTCATTTTAGAAGGTGTTATTATATTTATGTATTTTGAAAATTATTTTAATATCTTTGGCATGAATTAAGTTTTCAAAATACTTAAAAATAATCTCTTACTTTACCCTTTGGTAATTTTAAAATCAAATTATTAATGCATAATAGATTGTATTTTACCTTATTGGATTTATATTTTTCACATCTCTCGTTATTGTAAATACTAACTAGGTGACTTAAATATATATGCTCTTATTATTATGTTTTATTTTTATTTCATAGAGATGCATAATTAGGGCTTTATTTTAGAGAGTGTAAAATTATTTTCCCCTAAAAACCTAAATGCATTTTTATAAAATGAGTTGTGAGAGTATATTTTATTTTTTACATTTGAATGAATTTCTTGATATTAGGGTTGTTGTTTTTTATCCTATTTCTAAAATATTGATACCCTTACCCTATGTAAATTATTTTAAAATATCACTTTAGGGTAAGTATTCCTCTTTTTTCTAAGGTGAGTTATAATATTTACAACTAGTGTACCCTAATGTTTTAGAAATATTTTTATATGAAATTAATGTTGTTTCATATTTTTGAAAAGGTATTTTGAAGAGGAAATACATTATATTTAGAATTTTAAATTAAAATTTTTAATTTAAAAAAATAAAATTATGTTCCTTTTTATGGATCTTAGGTTTTATCTTAACTAAAAGGATTTTTATATATTTTGATAATTAAAAGTGGGTACCTATGATTAATTGTTTAAACCTTATTGGTAATTTTACTTATATTATCAAATACAATTATATGCATTATGTCATGATTTTATTGATTAATTATTTTGATATATTTTTAGTTATTAAAATCAATGAATTTTTAAATAGGGATCATTTGGAAATTTGAAAACATTATTAAATATAAAGAACCCTAAATTTAAAATTTGTTTTATCTAATATTGGATTTTGTGTGCAGGAGTTTTACATTATAAACATGTGGATTACCGAGCAAATTACCTGAAGATGTGACAAAGTTTATTTTTTTTACGGGAAATGTTTTTCCTTAAAACCATTTATATGGTTAATATTGTAAATTTTAGGGTTAGTTATGGGATTAGGTTTTTGTGAAAAGGTGTGTCTTTTCATGGAAAACTATTGAATAGGATATTTACATTGAATCATTTGTAATCAAAAAACAAAATGACACAAATTGGGAGAAAAACTCCAGCAACTACAGATTTTGAACCATCATATGCAAATTTCTCAAATGTCATATGAGATAAGTTGTTTCATTTTTATTTGAGGTTATATGTTATTATTTTTAGTTAGTTTTTCAGATACTTTGTGTATTAGGGTGTTCCACTGTGCTCTATTCCCTGAATATTGCAATTCAAAGTTAATATATACAACTCGAGTATCAATGGTATGGTATGTGAACCCACCATTGTTCTTATCGGTCTCTTAATTTGAGTTAAATTTGATAGGATTAGTTTTGTAAATTGTTTTGAATTGTGAATCAAGCGGAAGCCTATGGAATGATAGTCTTGCTTTATTAAAAGCAAGTTTTCTTAAAACTGTCTCTGATTATATGTAGGATTAGAAATTTTTGACTCTATAACACAAATTTTCACTAGGCACTGATCTTATTATTGTTTGAGAATTGTTATATGGTTCTTCTTTGTAGTTTATAAATAAATCTGATTACTTTCTTTAAAAGTATTTGCAATTAGGATTTCAGTGATAGTTCAGTTTTAGTTTAGATTTCTTAGAATACAACTATCAGGAGATTATATCATTTTCCTCCAAAGGTCATTTACCCCTTTGGAAGGAATTTCATTTATATGTGTATGCATTTGTACAGCATAGGGAAGTTGTGAATTTAGGCCTACCAACCTTGGCTCGATCAAGCCAAAATTGAAGAGGCACTAGTGTGTGCCTGTCAGTTGGCCAAAAATGGTCCATCATTTTTTAGCACCAACAAATTGGTGACTCTACTGGGGATGCTATCAATGAAAGATATTTACAGAATCTTTGGTTATAGTTGTAAGACTCTACTGGGAGAAAAGATTTAGGATAGTTTATTTCCTCACAGAAGGTGAGGTGGTGACTCTAAAACTTAATTTTAGAAAGATCAGGAAAAGCTTATGTTAGGGAGGAGATCTCTAAAAAACAATTCATTCATTGAATTGGAACCAATAAGGAGAAATAAGAACTCAGAAAAGAAAATGTTGTATGTGCCACCCGAAACACAGCCTGACAAGGATGATCAAGAGTTTTCTTACGAATAATTTCCTAATTCAAACCATCATAGCCGAGAGGGCGGTGATGAAAATCTTAATCCCTTCTCTCAAAATAATAATTGGATACATGATTCTCAGGATGACCAGAATCAGGAGATGACTCAAAGAGAAGAAAGAATTAATAGATGGGTGATTAAATTTCATGAAATGGTTGAATCGAGAGAAGAAGAAATGGTTGTGGCCCTTGAGAGACAACCAAAAGAGGTATTAAAAAGAATGGGAATAGATAGAGATAAAATCAGATCACCCAGGGATAAAGGGGCCCCTGAGGATGATAGAAATGGTGTTGACTTCCCTCCTCATAGAAAGAATAGTGGGCATATCTTTAACAACAATTATACCAATCCCATGTTCAAACCAGACAATGAAGAAAGGATTGCAGGAAGCAACAATGATCTGTTCAAAGTTTTTTCTAATCCAATATATAACATAAATAACAAGAGGGGGAATATTGATGACCATTGTGACAATCAAGATAGTGCAAGAAGGACTGCAAGAAATAGCAATGATCAGGGAGAAGAAGATCATTAGAGACAAAGGAGTGACAGAGAACAACATGATCATGATAATGAAACAAATATCCATGGTTTATTAAATGGTGATAATCATCATCAAAACATTCATGCCTGGTATGGCGAGGGTGGATGAGAACATTTTGATAAAATGAAAAATCATTTTGATAAAGTACCTAATACTGGAGTAAATTTAAATACCTAGCAGCGTTATAATGATGGAGATCATTTAACTATTGAAAAGGGGCATAGTTTGATACACCAAAACCATTTGCAGAAATATGAAGAATATACACAAAGTAAAATGGGAGTTAATGATTATAATAAAAATCATAATGTATACCCTAGAGTTTGTGGGAAAAATAATAATGGTTCTTACCTGTCGTTAAATAAGGAATTATCCAACCAACACGCTAGTGCTAAGAAGCATTATAAAGAAGATACTTAGGCAAAGAATAATGATGGGAAAAGCATGGGGAGTGCTAGTAAGTTTCAGCATGCGCACAGACAAATGCATCAAGTGAACCTTTAGCAACACAAATGGAACAACAATATTAGTCAAAGAGACCAACCTACGCAGAACTATTCACATGCGTGTGAGGATAAATATGGTGAAGAGAACATTTACAATGAGCAAGGTAAAGATAATTTTTACAAACAGCCAAGTGATTTTATATGTCGCCAGCACGTTAGTGCTGGAAAAGAATATGGAGCTGGTGATCTAATGAGCTTAGAAGCTTGCATTAATAATAAAAAATATTATTACCAAGGCCAGCAAGGTGAGCAGCCAAGTAAAAGTGCATATTGCCTAAGCCAAGAGATGTATACTATGCAACACCATAATTTATATGCACAAGGATTCCAGATGGAAGATGCCCACGTAGGTTCTTACTTGCGAATGGATGAAAAGAAGTATAACCTGCATGGCAGTGATGTGCGTGAGCAACCATAGAACCATGCGCAAGACATGAATGATGATGTGCTTCAACACTCACGTAGGCAAGCATACCAAGTGAATCCATAGTAGCATTGGAACAATGCCTCTGATAACTACAAAAATCTACAGTCTGGTTGGGATTCACAAGATGGGCATGTTAAAAGTGGAGAAAATTTTGGAGCTGAGCAACCAAGTAAAAATGCATGTACCTTAAGCAAAATGATATATTACCAAAATCACAAGAAACATCACCCTAAGTTACACGCGCGGGGCATGCACTATGAGAATCCGCAATTAAGTGATATTGGTCAAAGAAACCATCCTGCACAGAGGTACTTACATGCGCATAAGGATGAATATGTGGAAGAAAACATTCAAAACAAGCTAGGTAAAGATGATTTTCATATGCAGCCAAGAAAATATGCTTACAATTTGAATAAGGAGATTATTTATCAGAAATCTAATGTGCAGCATCAAAACTCACACCTACACGGGTTGTTGACTGAGGATAAATATACTCCGCCCTATATTGAAAGGGCCCTCTATATCAATTCGACCCAAACATTTTGAACAAAAGTGACTCTTCTGCACCATCACGCATTCTGCCGTTTCACGCCCCCGCCGGGGGCATGTTACGTATAGAATCAACTTTGATAGGTTCCGAAGCACAAATGGATTCTGTTTTAAAGCTAATTAGGAGATTTGATCCGGATGCCAAAACTGTAAGTGTGCTCTTATCCGGATGGTGCAAGGTGAATAACTTGATCCAGGCACGGAAAGTGTGGAATCAGATGGTTGATGAAGAATCCAAACCTAATCTTGTAACCCACAATTATAGTTAGCCCAACAACTATAGGTAGGTAGGTAGGTAGGAAGAAGGCTAACATCAAGCAAATCATAAAAATGCATAGTCCAATTGTAATTCATGTGACTATCACGTTGAGGAGAATAGAAAGGAACATATGTATGGTCAAAACAATAATGAATTACATTATTACAAACATAATTCGTTGCATCCAGATTTACATGCGCATGAGGTGCAAAATGAAAATAATCGTTATGAAGGAAGAACTCACGCAAGTTATGAAGGTACACAAAATATTGTTAATACTTTCCTCCAACTAAATAATCATGTATATGACTAATGCGATAGTGTTGGAAGAGAATACAGAGATGGGTTGTATGCATCTAAATTACCTAGTCAGAAGGTGCATTATCAGGCTCAACAAATAGATCATGGAAAGTAGTACAAAGATACACATAGTTGGTCAAGGAATAGTATGCCTCATCAAATGCATGGTAGTGTGTGGCAAACAAATTATCAGCAACCCAAAATTGATCAAAACCTTTTAAAAGGTAGAAATAACCAATATTATAATATTATTGAGCATGATACGCACCTTGGAAACCACATGCAAGGCATGAACAATGATTATGATGCACATCACCATAATGAGCATGGCATGGGTGACGGATACTCTCAGCCTCATGGGACTTTTATGCAGGGTAGAGGAGAGTTTCATCATATTAATATGAAGCCTGGTGGAAATCCTACACAAAAATATCATGCACAACAAATGCAAGGTTCAGTTCATCCAAGTGGAGGTCAAAACCATGCACAGCAATATGGTATGGGTAGGAATCAGTAATTTGGGTATCCTGTACAGCAGCAACATCAACAATTCAGAGGTATGATGCAACCTCATACGCATCAATATGTTAATCAACGAAATCAGAATCAGAGAGGTGACCCTATTTTTCAAAATCAATGTTTTCAGAAGAATAATCAAATTAGAAATCCAATTGATGTCAGATTTCAAGAGGTTAATGAGAGATATAGACAATTAGATCTTTCAACTGTTATATGCTCTCTTGACCCAATACTGAATAAATTAAAATTTGCTATCCCTAAATTTACTTGTGATGGGTCACAATTAGCAGAACAACCTGTAATAAATGTGAAAAATGTTGTATATGAATTTGACATAACCTGCGAGGATGTGCGTATGAAGATGTTTGTGTAGTCACTCAAAGATAGTGCAGATGAATGGCTCAAGAATCTACCAAACGGATCAATAAATTGTTGGCAAAGTTTTGTTGATCAGTTTATGGAAGAATTTGGGGATCACAGAGATCCATCTTTTGTAGCTCACAAACTAACTAGTATGAAGAAGAATGTGAATGAGACAATGAAAGAATTTAAATAAAGGTTTAGCAGGGTATTAAATAAAATTCCAAAAGATATTCATCTTGTTGATTCCTATTTAATAACTTTTTATTTGATAGCTTTTGATGTCAAAACAAATTATGAGATAAGGTCTCATAACCCAGTAACATTACAACAAGCTTTCAAAATTGCATTAACTATTGAAAATAATAGAATAGATGTCGGAAGAGTGGATAAGAGAAATGAACCTAAGCTTTTGAACCCTACAGCCCCGAAAAGGAATGAATAAGGTGATAAGGTGGATGAATTAGTGAGCTTAATGAAAAATTTGCAACCAAATAAAAATCATTTTCAAGCAGGAAAGAATGATAAAAATTTCAGCATGAATGATTGGTACAGGTTACAAGACATGCCTTATCACACTGAATGGAAAGATGGAAAACCTTTGAAGAAACACATGGACACTCCAGACCCGCTTAAAAAGAATAATCATTTTATAGAGGATGAGCTTTGGTGTGACATTTGCAAAATGCCCCACCCCCAAGAACAATGCCTTATAGCACAAAATATTCTAGAGGAAGAACACCAGGGGTGTGAGGAGAGACCTGTGATAAATGTTTTGTCATCTAACCCCTTTTGGTTAGGAGATAATGATGACTCCAAAGGAGATTATATGCCAGGTGAAGGTTACATAAGGTTAGACTACCAACAGGAGCAGCAAGTTTTTTCAGGTAGTGATGAGAATCTGGATATTAGAAGGACACCAAAAGAGGAAAAAGAGGCATACACTATGGTAGCAATGGAACAGGTTCTTAGCAACTATCACCTAAGGAGCAAGACTATAAACTCGGGTAATGAACAAGCGGCAGGAATGTTCAAAATTTCAAACAAGAATGGTGAGATAAAGAAAGTAAAGGCAAATATCCCCAAAAGGCAAGTTGATCAAACATTAAAGATAAGCAAACTAGTGGACAAGAAAAGTAGTGGTAAGCAAATTTATAACTGTACTTCATTCATGTCTCAAGCATTATCTTAGGTAAAACTTTCTATCCCTCTAATGGAATAGTGAAATTAACTGATTGCAGGAATGAAACACTCAAAATAATAAATGATGTTGTTAAAAAGGACTCAAAATAACAAAAGGATAATGAAGAACTACTAGTTATTTACCTAGGAACTTCTGTTAATGAAGATGCTACTAAAGTAGATCCTTTATTTTTAACTTTATTGATAAACAATAAATTAGTTAAAAATTGTATGTTAGACTCTGGAGCAACAGTTAATATCATGCCTCATGGAGTAATGAAGGAATAAGGAATTAATGTGGATACTACTTATGGAAAATGCTACGCTATGGATAATATATATGTCCTAGTTATTGGAATAATGAAAAATGTTGAATTCAAGTTTCCTTCTTGTCCTAAAAAGTCTTATAAAATTGATATTAATGTTGTAGAAGTACCACCAAGTTATGGGATGCTATTATCTAGACAATGGTCTAATTTAATAGGTGGTAACGTCCAATTAGATCTATCTTATGCTTCTATCCCAGTGAATGATAGGATTATAAGGATCGATAGGGAACTGAGATCTACTTATATCATTGAAGATGTTGATCCAATTCAGATTACATACTTTTGCCATACCGACATGGAGAATTTCTAGATAAGTATTCATAAAAATGTCATTGAAAATACTAGTCCTATTGAAATATATGCTAAGGAAAATAGTGATTTCATTTGGAAAATGTTTTTTCATGGATCATGTAGCAAAAGTGGTAATGGAGAAGGTGTAGTTTTCATATCTCCAAATGGAAAATCTTTTAAATATTCATTTATGTTGTCTTTTGATTGTACTAACAATATTGCAGAATATGAAGCACTTCTACTAGGTCTAAAAATAGCAGGTAAGCATGGTATCAAACTTCTTTCTGTTTATGGGGATTCTGAATTGGTTACATCTCAGATCTGGGATATGTTTGTTACTAAGAATCATACTCTAAAAAGGTACAAGAATGAAGTTTGGGATTCTATACAATGTTTTGATTCTTTTTTAATAACTTGGATAAATAGGTCTAAAAATATTCTTGTTGATTTTATGGCTAACCTAGCAGTTAAGCATCATGATATTCCATGTGAAGATATTGCACAGGTCGAGTTCAAAACAAGACCAGCAATACCTGATAACATTCATAATTGGCAAGTCTTTGAGGATGATAGAGACATCATAAAATTCCTTGCATGTGAAGAAAGGTATGAAGATAAGTTTATTGATTTGAATGCTTATGTTGAAACAATAGAAGAAAAGGATACTTTATTTGGAAAAGAAGTAATTCAACTTAAGACTAATAAAATCCCTAAGGGCCTTGTGGCATTAGAGAGAATGTTTTATAATAAGGATTCTAATAGTAGAGTTAAAATGGATAATACTACTATAGAGGAAGTAGAGAAGATAAATTTAGGAAATGAATATACTCCTAAAGAGGTTTTCATTGGTAAAAAAATAACTCCTAAAATCAAAGCTGATATTGTTAGTTTATTAAGAAAGTACAGACATGTATTTTCTTGGTCTTACGATGATCTTAAGGCATATAGAGAAGACTTGTTCCAACATAAGATACCCCTAAGACCTGATGCAAAGCCCTTTAGACAAAGGCAAAGACTGATCAATCCAACTTTGGCTCCTAAGATGAAGGAGGAACTCATCAAGATGAGGGATGTCGATATTATCAAGCTGATTAGGCACTCTACTTGGGTTTCAAACTTGGTACCTGCTAGGAAGAAAAATGGAGATATCAGGCTTTGTGTGGATTTCAGAAACCTAAACATATCTTAATTAAAGGACAATTATGAATTGCCTAATATGGAGGCATTATTACAAAAGGTTACTGGGAATGAATTTTTATCCATGATGGATGGATTCTTCGGGTACAATCAGGTGAAGGTTAAAGAAGAAGAACAATATAAAACAACATTCACTATACCATGGGGTACATACATTTATGCAAGAATTCCTATTGGACTTACGAACGCCGAAGCTACTTTTCAGAGAGCCATGGATGTGGCTTTTGGGGATTTCATTGATATTATCATGGTAATAAATCAAGACGACATCATAGCTTATTCCAAGAGGGCAGAAGACCATTGCAAGCATTTAGAGAAAATTTTCAAAGAGCCCTTGAATATGGAGTATCCTTAAATCCAAAGAATTGTCATTTTGGGGTAACTGAGGGTAAACTTCTTGGTCACATTTTTTCTAAAGAAGGAGTCAGAATAGACCCAGAAAGGATTAAAGCAATTGATAAGATTAGGATCCCTAAAAATGTTAAGGGGATTCAATATTTCTTTAGACAAATCAACTTTGTGAGGAGGTTCATCCCAAATTTTTCAGAAATTGTCAAACCTATTGCAAAAATGTTAAAGAAGAATGCAATTTTAAATTGGATAGATGAGGCCTTAGAAGCTTTTTCCCACATTAAGAAAGTGATCAAAGAAGCACCAATTTTGAAATCTCCCAATTTCTCAAAACCATTTCAATTGTTCTATTTTTCTTCTTTTCACACCATCGTAGCAGTACTATTACAAAAAAATGATGAAGGATATGAGAAACCAATAGCTTTCTTCAGTAAAACCCTATAATATTTTGAGCTAACTATGATATACATGAGAAGCATGTTAGAGTAGTCATATTATAGCTAATAATTAATTTATTTAATTATTAGTCTATTATTCTCTTCACTTAAGTTAGACTTAGGCATCTTATTATTCTTTAGGGTTTTGATATCCTTTTATAAGGATTCCCTCTTTGTATTTTATTCATTCACTTATTGGATCATAATATGAGGCCTCTGGCTTTTTGGCCTCCATACTTTTTTCTTGCTTTCTGTTCTTTGCTTCTTCCATGTGACAGGGTTATGCATGTAGGTGTTCTTGGGAGATTAGTTTTTCACCTAATCTAACAAAGAAGGCTTATGCATTAGTTAAAGTAGTCAAATCATTTAGACCTTATCTGGTTGGAGCTAAGATTGTGGCATATGTACCTAATGCAACAACTAAGGACATATTGAGGCAATCAGAAGTCACAAGTAAAAGATGTCGATGGATTAATCAGGTTCAGGAATTTGACATTGAAATTCAAATCACTAAGTTAATCAGAGGACAAGGGTTGGCTAAACTCATGGTAGAGACAAATTTGGACACAACTCAAATAAACCAAGTAAATTTAGAAGATTCAGAAACTAGCATCAAACATTGTCCATGGTACACGGACATAGTCTACTTCTTAAAGCATATGAAGTGTCAAGAAGGTCTAAGCAATAATAAAAAAATAACTATAAAGTTACAAGCATCAAGATATGTACTAATTCAAGGAGATCTGTATTGGAAAAATAATGACGGTGTTCTCTTATTTTATTTAGACACCTATCAAGCTAAGTCAGTTATTAAAGAGTTGCATGATGGGGTATGTGGTGGTCACTTTTCAACTAAGACAATAGCCCATGAGATATTGCAAGCTGGGTATTATTGGCCCCATGTATTAAAGGATTGTTATGAATATGTTAAAAACTGTGAATCTTGTTAGAAGTTCTTCGAAAAACTGAAATACAATGGTGCTTTACCCCTTATTCCTTTACAAACTAAGGAACCTTTCAAAATGTGGGGAATAGACTTTATTGGGGAAATTACAGATGCTTCAAATGAAGGTCACAAGTGGATATTGGTTGCAACAGACTACCTTACAAAATGGCTTGAAGCTATACCGACGAGACAAGCTACAAGTAAGGTGGTCATCAAGTTTTTGACAGACAACATACTTACCAAATTTGGAGTACCTTGTAAGATACTTTGTGATAATGGAATGTGTTTCAGATTTAAGGAATTTTATAAATTTTGTGATAAATATGGCATCAACCTATCATACTCTTCCCTGTATCATCCGCAGGGAAACGACCAAGCAGAATCAAGAAATAAGAATATACTAAAGATTATCAAGAGAATGTTGAGCAACAATAAGAAGGTATGGGATTCAAAGCTAGGTCTAGCTTTATGGGCAGACAAGGTAATAGTAAAAATATCAATAGGTTTCTCTCCGTATGAACTAGTTTATGGGAAACAAGAAAGGTTACCATTAAATAATCTCCTGCCAATTTACAGATTCATTTAGGAAGAAGAGCTTGAGGATATAAATTTTATGGAAGATGGGTTGAGCCAGTTATCAGAGCTAGATGAGTTGAAAATAAGAGCATAAGAAAGGAATCTTCAACAATAATGATAGGTTAAGACCCTTCATGATAAGAGAGCGTTAGACAGGCCTTTCAGAGAATTTGATTGGGTACTAAAATGGAATGCAAAAGACCAAGATAAAGGAAAGCATGGTAAGTTCGATGCATTATGGCTAGGACCTTACATGGTCATTTAAAAGGCAAGTGATAACTTGTACCATTTACAGGATACTGATGAAATTGTTTAGGAATTCCCAACTCATGGTCAGTATTTGAAGCCCTTTTTCTCTTAAAACAGGAAGTATTCTCTAAACTTGCATATTATTTTACTTTATTTTATCTTAGTCTCATGATTCTTTTCTTACTATGGTCTTCTTTTCTAGAGATAACTGGACTCTCGCTACATCCAGGCATGAATGCACGTCCCCAATAAGAGCCACTGTTGACACCTAAAAATTCAGGTCCTAAATATGCAAAACATCAGGGAAGTGTAATACTTAGTTTCATTTTCATGTTATTTCCCTATGTTAAAAAATTAAACAATTGAAAAGGCCTAAATAATTATCATTATTTTATTCTTATGCTCGTGGGATAATCTCTTATTTATTTTTATTTCAATAAATTTAATGCATGTATATTTTGAAATAAAAATAATTATAAAAAAAATAATAAGATGGTTGGGTAAAAAGGTGCCGAGAGGGAGTTGAACACTTGACCTCTCAACCCACCCTTTTTTCCTATCCTAACTACCCATCCTACCCTAACCGATTGTCCTATTGTATTCCTTGGGAATATGGGTAGAGGAAAAAGGATAGATTTAGATTATTTTCTTCCTTTTAGTAAATTGAGAAATCAATTTTTAAGGTAAGAAAATATAATTGAATCTCTTTTATATTATGTATTTTAAAAAAGATCTTTCACTTTGATGAGATTTAGATTTTCACTATGTAATTCTTTTTAGGGCTTATTTTAATTTACCTTAAATTACTAAAGATATATAACGTAATAAGGTAATTCATTTTAGAAGGTGTTATTATATTTATGTATTTTGAAAATTATTTTAATATCTTTGGCATGAATTAAGTTTTCAAAATACTTAAAAATAATCTCTTACTTTACCCTTTGGTAATTTTAAAATCAAATTATTAATGCATAATAGATTGTATTTTACCTTATTGGATTTATATTTTTCACATCTCTCGTTATTGCAAATACTAACTAGGTGACTTAAATATATATGCTCCTATTATTATGTTTTATTTTTATTTCATAGAGATGCATAATTAGGGCTTTATTTTAGAGAGTGTAAAATTATTTTCCCCTAAAAACCTAAATGCATTTTTATAAAATGAGTTGTGAGAGTATATTTTATTTTTTACATTTGAATGAATTTCTTGATATTAGGGTTGTTATTTTTTATCCTCTTTCTAAAATATTGATACCCTTACCCTAAGTAAATTATTTTAAAATATCACTTTAGGGTAAGTATTCCCCTTTTTCCTAGGGTGAGTTATAATATTTACAACTAGTCTTCCCTAATGTTTTAGAAATATTTTTATAAGAAATTAATGTTGTTTCATATTTTTGAAAAGGTATTTTGAAGAGGAAATACATTATATTTAGAATTTTAAATTAAAATTTTTAATTTAAAAAAATAAAATTATGTTCCTTTTTATGGATCTTAGGTTTTATCTTAACTAAAAGGATTTTTATATATTTTGATAATTAAAAGTGGGTACCTATGATTAATTGTTTAAACCTTATTAGTACTTTTACTTATATTATCAAATACAATTATATGCATTATGTCATGATTTTATTGATTATTTATTTTGATATGTTTTTAGTTATTAATATCAATAAATTTTTAAATAGGGATCTTTTGGAAATTTGAAAACATTATTAAATATAATGAACCCTAAATTTAAAATTTATTTTATCTAATATTGGATTTTGTGTGTAGGAGTTTTACATTATAAACATGTGGATTATCGAGCAAATTACCTGAAGATGTGACAAAGTTTATTTGTTATACGGGAAATGTTTTTTCCTCAAAACCATTTATATGGTTAATATTGTAAATTTTAGTATTAGTTATGGGATTAGGTTTTTGTGAAAAGGTGTGTCTTTTCACGGGAAACCATTGAATAGGATATTTATATTGAATCATTTGTAATCAAAAAACAAGATGACACAAATTGGGAGAAAAACTCTAGCAACTATAGATTTTGAACCATCATATGCAAATTTCTCAAATGTCATATGAGATAAGTTGTTTCGTGCTTATTTGAGGTTATATGTTATTTATTTTCAGTTAGTTTTTCAAATACTCTGTGTATTAGGGTGTTCCACTGTGTTTTATCCCCTGAATATTGCAATTCAAAGTTAATATATACAACTCAAGTATCAATTGTATGGTCTATGAACCTGCCATTATTTTTATTTGTCTCTTAATTTGAGTTAAATTCGATAGGATTAGTTGTGTAAATTGTTTCGAATTGTGAATCAAGTGGAAGCCTATGGAATGATAGTCTTGCTTTATTAAAAGCAAGTTTTCTTAAAATTGTCTCTGATTATACGTAGGATTGGAAATTTCTGACTCTATAACCCAAATTTTCATTAGGCACTGATCTTGTTATTGTTTGAGAATTGTTATATGGTTCTTCTTTGTAGTTTATAAATAAATTTGATTACTTTCTTTAAAAGCATTTGCAATTAGTTTTTAGTGATAGTTCAGTTTTAGTTTAGATTTCATAGAATATAGCTATTAGGAGATTATATCATTTTCCTCCACATGTCATTTACCCCTTTGGAATGAATTTATTTTATATGTGCATGCGTTTTTACAGTATAGGGAACTTTTGAATTTAGGCCTACCAACCTTGGCTGAATCAAGCCAGAATTGCAAAGGTACTAGTGTAAGCCTGTCAGGTTGCCAAAAATGGTCCATCATTTTTTAGCACCAACATGAAGATCCCAGTGAAACACCTACCACCAACTCCATGGAATATTTCATGTGTCTTTCAGGACACACGCAGATGGTAAGCATGATTATTGCACAGAACCGTCTTTCTATCTTGGAAAACTATGCACAAGAGGGTACTCCCATTCCCCCATACCTACGTGCTTTTGATCCCACAAAACTTATCCATATCCCCACCAACATCAACCCCTATGTCATCCAAAAAATCCATGATCCAACCATGCAAGTATCTCACTCAGCTTTGCCCATCCCACATCTCTTGTAGTCTAGTGTAGCAATTCCCACAAACCAAAACACAACCCAGAGTACCCCCTTTTCCATCATGGGTCCACCACCCCTGCCTGCTTCCTTGCAAGTAGCCACACAATCACAAGCATGCACACAAGCACCACCTCCCCCCACATAAACCACCACACAAATGATACCTACACCCGCTATAAGTCAAGCTCATGCATCATCATCCCTCCCACCAGGAGCAACACAATCCATCCCATCTACATCTACCCAGTCCATTACGTAGTCTCACTCCACACAAGTTCCCCCTCTAGCTTTCGCTACTGGCACATAGGCCCTACAAGTTGCCTTCATAATAGGAATTCCATCCATGGTACCTCAAAACCCTCCACCTGTATCACAAACCCCCATTTTTGCTCCCACATTCACAACAACATCCACATCACAACCCTTGACAGGGATTAGCACCACTTGGAGCCTCAACCAAGCATAAATGCATGCCATGGGAATACCTACATAATGGAACCTTTACCAAATAACTCATCAGCAACAAACCTTCCCCCAAGAAGCACAGCAACCACCACCACTACCTTTCATTGTGTCTTTTCCCACATTTACCAATTATCTATCTATGCCACCAGCCACCCCACAAGCTCCCTCTCCACAATCACAAGAAATAAACTCTACCCATCCCACTGACTCCCTTGTTCAACCTCCCATAGTACATACCCAAGCATCAATTCCACCATTCAGTAATGCAAGTACACACCCATCGTATATCAGCCAAACCCAATAACGACAGTCCCAACAGCAAGCCTTCTACCAACCTTCTCCACAACTACAATACTTTTTGGCATAGCATCCCAGCCCTCTCATCCCACAGTAGCAAGCCACACCATATCCCCCACAACAACAAGTCTCAACCCTGCACTAGCAGTACATTACCCAACAGGCCATCCTAAATTCATTTGAAGCAACCTATCCTACTAGACAATCTCCATATCCAACCTCATAATATCCCCTACACATCCCTATGTATTCACCTACACCATCGAATCTATTCCCAATGGGAGTACCCACTCCAACACCTATCAATTCAAAATGGGAAGAAATGAAGAATGCCCTCAAAGAACTCCGAGCTGATAATGAGGGAAAAATGTTTAAATTCAAAGAAGTTTGTCCATACCCTTTCAATAGATCAATCACAGCACTCCCCTTCTCAAAAAAATTTGAAACACCCAAGTTCAATAAATATCGAGGGAAGGGAGATCCAATCATCCACCTCAAAGAGTTCTATCTAGCCTGCCAAGAAGTGACATACAATGACATTTACCTCATGCGCATTTTCCCCAAGAGCTTGGGAGGGACCACCCTTGAGCGGTTCTACAAAATCCCTTATGGATCCATTTCCACATTTGTAGAACTCTCAGAGAAATTTGCGGCCCACTACACACATTATATTGAAAGTGAGCTCTCCTTGTTAGACCTATGTAATACCAAACAAAAGGGAGGTGAAACTCTGGTCAACTATCTACAAAGATGGAAAAACCTCACCTTGAGGTTATCATGTCAACTACCAGAAAAACACCTTACTAAGATATTCATTGACAATTTGTATCTGAAGTTATCTCACTTCATGTGAATGAATTGCATATAGACTTATCAGGACATAAAGGGGAAAGGAGTGGACATTGAATGAGGTCTCTTGGATGATGGTGCCATTAAACATTACAAGGAGAGCTCCCAAGATAGACCTAACAATGACTGATTCGGCTACTAGAATAAAAATAAGAATGTGGTCACTAACGGGGCCACAAACACCAAGCATGTCCAAGTTGTTGTAGCTAGTCCCAATCCACCTCCCCCAACATACCAATAGCAAGCACCTATGTACCAAAAACTAGTGCCAATCTACCAACAACCACCTTGTCAGCCACCTATCAATCAAGCCAACACCATACCTGTCACCCAAGGATAGAATAAACCATATGTCTAAAACAACCAAAAGCGCACGTTTACTCCTCTCAGAGAACCATTGGACGTTATCTTCCACCGCATGGCTAGTGAAAACTTGATTGTATACACGCAAACCTAGCCCTTTGACAAGTCAACTCCCAATCTAGCCTAGTGTAAGGACAATGAGTATTGTGATTATTATCATGTTAAGGGACACACCACCGTGAAATGCATGAAACTCAAGCACTATGTCCAAGACCTCATTGACAAAAAGGAGATCATAGTTGACACCCCATCCCAAATATCACCAAATGAAAACCTATAAATCTATCAAAATATGTTCCCTCAACACAACGCAGGCAAAAATCAAATCAATGCTAACCCTCCCCCGACTGTGAGCCAGGGTAACTACAAACAAGGCGACCACGGTGATGGAAAAGACTATACTACTTCCTACATCAATTACAATAAATTTGTTGGTTGTATCTCCCAGGTCAAACCAATTGTAAATGTAATCCATGTCAAAGGTGCTAATAGTAAATGTTTTGTTACTACCCATAGAGGTCAGATATTTTTTGTTGATGCTAGCACCACAACCATCCCCAATGCACAGTAAAACCTCCTGGAACACCTTGGGAACACCCCCAGCAAATTTATATCCTCGACCTCCTCCACATGTCACCCCTTCACAAGGAAGTCCTCAATAACACCCTCCAAGAAACCCATTTCCCCACTGACATTAATACCATTTAATTTAAAAACCTTGTGGGACACTTATCCACATCTTCCACCCTTTCCTTCGAGCCTTTTGACATGCCATCAGTTGAACCAGATCACAATCTCCCACTCTACATCACCATCATGATTAATGAATTCACCATAAAAAGGGTCATGATAGATAATGGTTTGGCCCTAAACCATTGTACATTAAAGTTCATCCAGCAAGTTGGTCTCACAGAAGCAGACATCTCTCATGATGTAATCACCATTAAGGCTTACGAAAACCTAGAGTGTACCTCTAAAGGTACTATTTTGTTGCCTATCAAGATTGGCCCCATAGTCCAAGATACCATATGCCACGTTGTTGATCTTGACCTCCCTTACAACATCCTCCTTAGTCACCTGTGGATCCATTACATCCAAGATGTGCCCTCCACTTAACATCAGTGCATCAAATTCTCGTATCAGGGCACTAAAATCACCAAACACGTAGACCCCCAACCTTTTGCATATTTTCGTGTGATCAAAACTTCATTTCCTTACTCCACTCATTGTCCCAGAATTGGCATCGGCACATCTATCACCAGCTCTTCCCGATCCCACTACGATCCAGAAACAATCCTAGCCTCCACCCATTCTACCATCAAGATCAATAACAATGGTTGTGGTGAATATAGACTTACTAATGTCTTTGTATTAGGGGATCTCCCCCTAGACCCACACACTCATGGATGACCATGTCATCAAACCAAGGTACCTCAGGAAGGCCCCAAGATCAAGACTTTGGGCTCATCTACTTTCATCGCCAATGGGATTTGAATGGCCAAGAGTTGGCACTCGATATCAATCAATGGTTGTACAAGGATCCCCTACCTCCTAATACTGATTTCCTCAGGTACTTCAAAGAAAAATACCCCATACCACACAAATGGGCCACTGAACAATGGGATTATCAAGGAGGTGGTCTAGGACCCAACGAGGCTGGAATGAAAGACCCCATGGAAGTATCCAAAAATCCACAAAATCAAGGCCTCAGCTTTCATGCCCCTCGCCTGCACATATGAGGGCCTAATGTTGTGACTGGGAGCACCAATTCGCCTAACATGACCCTTTTGAATGTCCAAAATAAAATCATGGAAGTCAAAGACATCCCAGAAGAGGAAGATAAATGGTCCTATGATGATATCTTTGATGATGAAACCTTCTTAAGTAATTATGTCCTTCACCAACTTGCCATCAATCTCATTAACCTCCCCCTCATTCACCCTGACCTCATAGACTAGGACCAACCAAGCATAATACATTTTGATGAGTTTTGAAGTGAGGTCACGCTCCTAAAATTCATGGGTTCCACAAATCAAGAATCAGAGTGGGGGCAAGACTTAGCAGAATTCTATCAGCTCAACCTACAGGGATATTCTTGGGAAGAGGAAGTCTCCAACCGCAAAAATAAAAATAAAAAATAAAATAAAGGATCCTCATGTGAAAACCCCTCTGGGGCACATCTCAATTCAAAAATAGTAAAAATAAAGGGTGTATCCCCTAGTAAAAACCTCTTTGAGGTGTTAGAGGATGGAGACTTGCCTCTTCCACCCATCCAGGATTACTGACCTGAGCAGTCATCTATAGTCATCAAAGAAACCAAACCAGTCAACCTGGACATAGAAGAAATCCCACAAATCACCTATATTGTGGCATCCTTAACTGAAGCAGAAGAATCATCCCTCATAGCTCTCCTTCAAGAGTCAATCATAAATTTTGCATGGTCATATGCCAATATGCCAGAACTTGACCTAGATCTATTTGTTCACCATCTTGCAGTCGATCCTAACGTCAAGCCAGTAAAGAAAAACTCAGCAAAATGCATCCTAAGGTAGCTATTTTAGTCAAGTCAAAACTAGAGAAATTGCTACAAGCCAATATAATCAAAGCCATTGATTATTCAGACTAGATCTCCAACATGGTACTAGTTGTAAAGCCTTTGGGTGATATCATAATTTGCACTGACTTCATGGATTTGAACAAAGCTTGTCCCAAAGATGATTTCTCGCTACCCAACATCGATATGATTGTCGACCTTATAGCAAGACAAGAGATGTTGTCACTGATGGACAGCTTCTCAGGGAACTATCAGATCAGGATAGCCGAGGAAGACCAACAGAAGACAACATTCACCACACCATGGGGCACTTTCTATTACAACATGATCCCATTTTGAGTCAAGAACGTGGGAGCTATATATCAAAGAGCAATGACTGCGATCTTCCATCATATGATCCATAAGATCCTTGAGGACTATGTAGATGACATCCTTGCAAAATCCAAAACACAATACGAACACCTAGACATCCTTGATAGTGTGTTTGATCATCTATATCAATATGGTCTAAAACTAAATCCAAAAAATTATGTCTTTGGTGTCACATCTAGAAAACTGCTAGGGCTCATTGTATCCAGGCAAGGCATAGAGATTGACCCCAAGAAGGTAAAAGCCATCACAAAAATGCCTCCACCTAGAATACTCAAGCATCTAAGGATCCTGCAAGGAAAGTTGCAGTCAATCCACAAATTCATTTCTCAATTGGTAGATAAGTGCCAACCATTTACACATCTATTGCGCAAGGATAGAACTTTCAAATGGGACCCCATCTATCAACACAATTTTGAAAACCTCAAAGAATACCTAGCTAATTCACCAATCCTTGTACCACCAATGCTAGGTAAGCCCCTCATTTTGTACATATCAGCAACCGCAACAACACTGGGGGCACTCCCAGTCCAGCTTGATGATAATGGAAAAGAGAGGGCTATTTACTATATCAGTCACACACTAGTAGGTTATAATCTAAATTATTCACCCATAGACAAAGCATGCCTTGCAATGGTTTTTGCCACTCAAAAGCTTCGTTGCTAAATGCTCAGCCACACAGTAAAGCTAATTTCCAAGGTCAGCCCTCTCAAATACCTCCTCTCAAGAACCACGCTCACAAGACAGATGGCAAAGTGGGTCATGCTACTCAGTGAATTTGACATCCAATATGTCGATTGAAAGGCCATCAAGGGACAATTTATTGTAGATCAGCTTGTCGAAGCACCCCTCATCGATGCATACCCCCTAGTAATGGAATTCCCAGATGAACATCTCTACATGGTCGAAGAACAACCCCAATGGAAGCTATACTTTGATGGATCCTACACCTCACATGAATCAGGGGCTGGCACACTTTTGTGACCCCTCAAGGTGACTATATCCCTAAGTCTTTCAAATTGGGATTCCAATGTACCAATAATATTTTAGAATACGAGGCCCTCATCGTTGGTCTCAGAACAGCTATCCACTAAAACATCACAGAACTACAAGTATTCGGGGACTCTCAACTGATCATCAAGTAGGTCCTCGATGAGTTTCAGACAAAGGATGACAAGCTATTACCTTACAAAGAGCTTGTAGATAAAATCAAAGAACATTTTATTAGCATACAGTTCACACAAGTCCCAAGACTCGAAAACAAGGTAGCAGACGCTATGGAAACAATTGAGTCACTATTGGAAATCACCCATGATGCTACACAATATGAGTTTCTAGTCGAGCAGCTACAAATGCCCACTTACGAGAATGCTGACTCTGAAATGGTATGTGTCATGGTTGGTACCTAATCCCCATACTACCATGATATTCACTCGTATCTCAAGAATGGTATCATATCTCCCCACCTCACCAACACCCAACACCAAAACCTCATTCACAGAGCATCCCGCTACACTCTTGTAGCCAGCACCCTATATTGTCGTGGGTATCATAACACCCTCTCCCGATGTTTAGACTCAAATGAGGCTATTTTGGCTTTACAAGAGGTTCATGCTAGTATTTGTGGTGCCCACACAAGTGGCATGGTTCTCACAAAGTAGTTTCTTAGAGTTGCGTATTATTGGCCAATGATGGAGCACGATGCCTATGAATTTGTAACGAAGTGCTTATAATGTCAACAACATGCTAATCTGATCCATGCACCGGCACAAGACCTACAGCCCATTGCACCTTCATGGCCCTTTTTTGTGTTAGGGTTTTGACCTTGTTGGCATGATCACCCCTCATTCTTTTGATGGATACAAGTACATCATAAGATCCACTAAGTATTTCATGAAGTGGGTCAAGGCAATACCACTGAACTTAACCATAGGTGTCCAAATATCCAAATTCATACTCTACCATATCATTTGTCATTTTGGCATTCCCTCCACAATATTCATAGACCATGGCTCCCTATTTGAAAACTAGCATGTCAAAGGACTTTGCATCCAGTTCCATATCCACCAATGCTTCTCTAGCCCCTATTTCACACAAGGAAATAGCCAAGTGGAGGCAACTAATAAAACTATCCTAAAAATCCTACAAAAATTTGTCAATGATTCTGGTCGCGACTAGCATCTCCAAATCAATCCCACCCTTTGGGCCTAACACACCTCATTCTGTACCCCCACAGGAACCACCCCTTACTCCTTGGTATATGGTGTTGAAGTTGTTCTACCAATCGAGGTCAAAATCCCTTCACTACACATGTCCATGAAGAATTACATTACAGATGAGGACTGCCATGTGGCACACCTTACTTAGTTGGACCTATTGGATGAAAAGTGGCAACAAGCCTATGACCACCTCATTGTGTACCAAAACCACCTCAAGAAGAGCTTCAATAAAAAGGTGCACCCACGATAGTTCCAAGTGGGAGACATGGTCTTGAAAGAAAACCAAAAGGTACAAGCTAACTGGGAGAAGAAAGGAAAGTTTGAGCCCACCTGGTTGGGTCCCTATATGGTGACATCTTGTTTTGGCTCTGAAGCTTATCAATTATCCACAGCAAAAGGGGAGCCCCTCAATGATCCTATCAATATCATACATCTGAAGTGGTTCTATGCTTGAACCATGTATATGATCCTGAAAAAAAAAATCCATAAAAATAGAAAAACACAAAAATACAAAAAAATCAAAAAAATCATTGAAAAAAGTAAAGAGAAATAATCATCCAATGGTGAAAACCTGTCAATCAAGCATCTTGGGAAAGTATGTTGGTGAAAACCTAGAAATAGGTGCCACACATAGTGGACCGTATCATTATCTATCAAACTTCCATACCTCTAAAGCCCACTCATTATCACTTACCATCCCATTTCACCCACCCCTTGTTCCCAAGGTGTCATCCCTATTACGATAGCAGAAGAGAACTACTATCCCACATCCTAAGCTTCCTCTATATACTGAAACATGACCCATCCCTATAACACTGAGCTTTGTATATTTTCCACTTGTTTTACATATCCTAATTTACCTGAGCTTCTGTAAATATCCATTATATATAGTGTCTTTGGTTTGTACATATCGCCCTGTGCCCACCAGTAGTGCCCTTTGATCGCAAAATGCATGGCCCATCATTACCATAATATCAATAAAGTTTACCAGCAAGTGTCCCATGTCACTATGATTCTCCAAGGTTCACCATTTTCCCATCACCAATTCAGTCTGTAGTCAAACCCACCAATCAAGTCCTTGTAGGATGCATCCTTCCTCTTGTCTAACCCAATCCCAATGTCCACAGTTGGTTGATCTCTTTTAGAAAAGGACATCTTTTGGTCTTATCACTTTGGTTTTGTGATGTTTTCTTGAGTTTATCAATTGGTTTTACAGTCTTAGTTGGTTTCCCTCCAAAAAGTCACCACGATCCTTTATATCATGGTGTGCTACGATGAGTGACGTCTTCTGGAGCAAGATCTTTTGCGCTCTTTTATTTATGTCTGTGAGTCAGTTGGACATGACCCTTGCATGATTCACAAGTGATCTTTTCAATTACTTGGTGCACTTGGGAAATGTTATTTGTTTTTTATTTCCTTGGCATCATTTCCACCATGTTTCTATTAGGAATGGGAACACTAAGAGGGGGGTGAATCAGTGTTCAGTATATCTTAATCTTTTTACTTTACTCTTGAAACTTAACTTGATTGCTTAAGTACTAAAATAAATATCAATAAAAAATCACAACACATAACACCAATATGGTTATGGGGAAACCCAAATAGGTAAAAACCTTGGTGGGAATTGACACCCACCAAGATCTGCACTAGTGTTTTATGATCCTTGTTAGAAGATCTGCAACCCTGTTAGGAGTTGTTCTTTACAATGCTTTTAGTACAGTGACCTGGTCAAAGGTCAGACCCTGTTAGGATTCTTTTACAATAAACCTATTAGGGGTGGGGACACACTATCCTAGAGCTCACTACTCAAGTGGTGAAGGCTACAACCTTCTGATCTCAAATACACACTATATCTGCTGGATGAACTGGTGTTGTGACATTGCTTGTCTGATCAGTTCCTTTTGTACACTGATGCTTTAGCCCCTTGTAAATCTCTAACTCATTCTATCTTCACTTCGCATATCTTTTCTCTGCTTATCTTATCTATATATACCTCATCATGCTTTATTATAAAGGCGCATCTTATATTTATATGTTCTAACAAAATAATTAACTAGGTCGGCCTATAACCGATTACATATAGTGCTTCCAAGTGAATGGTTCAAGCGTGTTTACAAACAAATATGTTTACATGTCTACAACCTAATTACAATGGGTGCATAGCCTTTACAAAATATTACTATAACCACTAATCAAAATACTAACAGTCGGCTGCATACTCTATTTTGTTCTGACGTTCAATGTCTGTATTACTTCAATTGACTGTATATTTGTCATACTGTCTCATCTAATCATGTGCTCTTAGACTTAGCATGAATACATACTTACCAAATTAACTTCAAGGGTGCATATCATAACTCGGTCATACGCACGTGCATTGATGCTCTGATCTTCTAGTACTCTGCTAACTATCCAATCTTCTATACTTAGCCATATTCTAACCTTATGATAATGTGCACTGACTCCAAAACTCTATATGACTTTGTTGCCATAATGACAACACTATATCTAGTTATATACAATAGTATAGTCAACTTTCCAACAATCTCCCCCTTTGTCATTAATGGAAACAAAGGAATATGGCGAGGTTACTAACTATATCCTTATACAAAATTCTTTAATATATACTCTAACTTATATCTCCCTTATACTCTATACTATACTACTTCTTTACATCATATATAATACTCCATATTCTACATACAATACTCCCCCTTTGACATTAATGACAAATGTGCTCAAAAAAGTGTATCTACAAGTACTTACAAAGAAAGTACATCTAGATAAGCAATCGGCAAGTTTTGGATCTCTTGTTTCCAAAATGCTATCAGTGCATTGACAGTCTATAGATGGGTGCATAAGGCATATGTTAGTTTCTCCATCTTTTCTAAGTCTATACTTGGACCTCGATCATATGTCACCATAGTGGCATCGATCTCCTTGATGTTCTGATTAAGTACATCTAGAGAGGGGCAAGAGCATTCCTGAGCTGTGTTTTCCTTGCCCTTATCTTAGACATCTCTTTCTCAACCTTTTCTATTTTGTCTATTTTCCCCTGATACACATTGTTGCACATGTTCACATTGGTGGAGGGATCTTCCATTGATTTCCTTAGTTTGTCTATCATTTCTTCTGCTTCTTGAATTTTCTTGTGGTGTTTAGCAGTCATCTTATCCTGGTTCATGCAGTCCACAATGATCTTCCTTCCCTTAGCTATGAACTCCTTCAAGGATGCTTGACCTACCTTCAATGAACTGAGGTCAAGTGCAAAGTTTCTAACTAGTTCACTTAATCTCTTCCTCATATATTTCTCTTTTGTAACTTGGGATGCAAATTCTTCCAAGCTAGAAAAGTTTGCTTTGAAGTTTGTCAATATGGTGCTGACATCATCAACTGAATGAACCTTAGACACTTTCTTGTTTGATGGTAGCAAGCTATTCATAATATTGACTGATTCAACAAATAGAGGGTTCCTCATCACTTGCTTCTCTTTTTCTTTCTCCATAGCAAGGACACTGATCTTAATCAAGTCTTCTTATCCCCAAGAGTCCAAGCTAGTAGAGTCTGGTGTCAAACTTGACAACAATTATGCTGAGGGTATGGGAGTGATAGGAGTGTTTTCCATCACTTTTTTCTTTATCTTTATAGGTATTTCAATAGATGACTCATTTGTTGGTTCACTGTCTTTCCCTTTCTCCTCTTCTACCTTTTCTTTTTCTTTTTCTATCTCTTTTTTTGTCTCCTTTTCTTCTTCTTCACCTGTTAGATCTTCTATTAACACTTCTTCTTGTAGCTTAGGTGAATTGTCACCACATATAATTTCAGCCTCTTGTGTGCTTACAAAATCTTCCTCAAATTTATCCAAGTCTTTATCTGTGGCCGCAATTTCTATCTCTACATTATCAATGAAGATTATGTCATCTTTTTGTATCTCAATCATGGGCACAGACTTCACTGCCTCTGTACGTGTTACCACTATGGATGTTGAGTCCTTGGGACCTATTACTAGTACATTGGTGGTCTTTGACTCCTTGTCTTCCTTAGAGGGCACTTGAGTTGTGGGTGCAATAGGAGGATACATGTGCCTATCCAAGAAAACTTTCTCAAAATCTTTTTCAGTTTCTTTTGCTGTTAACTCATAGTTTTTGTTGATTATGTGCAGAGTTCTCAACTCTGTTCTAAGGTGTGGTTTCACTAGATCTAACAATAATTTTTTCTCTTCTAGGGAACATATAAGGAGGCTTTCATCTAGAATATTTTCCCTTATTCTAAGATCTTCTTCAATAGCCTATTTCTTCAAGGATTCCAAGATATTCCAAACACTATCCAGAATGATTGTCTTAAGTTCCAAGATTGTCTTCTTGAACTTAATCATATGTTTTATAAGCATGCCATGAATCTCTAATTTATCAATTTCACTGTACTTCTCATAAAACTTTCCTATCTAATCTATTTTTCCTTCATCAACAATCCTTGTTCTCAAAACTTGAAGACTAGGTCTAAAACCTACTTCAGGAGGTGCTTGAGCATTCTTCCTCAAACATCTGGTAGTCCTGGAGGATGGATGACTTGTGCTAGTTTCCTTCTTCCTCTTTGGTATACTTTTGTATTCTAGAGGTGATGTGGTATCTACATCAAT
Organism: Chamaecyparis obtusa; assembly: GCA_027943335.1. Lineage (NCBI taxonomy): Eukaryota > Viridiplantae > Streptophyta > Pinopsida > Cupressales > Cupressaceae > Chamaecyparis > Chamaecyparis obtusa. The sequence continues at coordinate 397,765 of BSBK01001979.1, forward strand.
TATCTCTTTGGATGCAAGAGGGATATCTTTAGATATACTCTCCTTTTCCTTCATGTCATCAGTCTTCTCAATCTTGATTTTCTTCATTTTTGGATCATCTTTCTTAGCTTCCACTATGGATGTGCTCTCAATCTCCAATGCTACTTTTCTTCTCTTGCTTTGTCTAGGTTTTTCTGTATTACACCATGAATTCTAAGTATCTCAAATGTGATCTTAGAGGCTTTCTTCTTAGTTGCTACACTATTCAGAACTACATCAACTTCCCTTGTCTTTTCTTCATAAGTTCCCCATCTAGGTTCATTAGGGTCCTTAGGTGTTGAAAGTAATACTTGTGCATATGCTTCCAAGATTGGTTCCTCTACCTCATAACCAAGTGGATGGATCCACTTTATTCTAGGCTCAACTCCTTCCATACATGTTATGTCAGTTTCTACCATAAAACAAATGTTGTCTTTGTATTTCTCAACAATACTTTCCGGTATCCTATACCTCATCTTCATTTTGATCCTGAATGTCTTCAATTCTAGCTCCATGTAATCCTTCAATGTGCTTTTAGTAGATTCCTTAAGAGATATTTGAGGCATTGTAGGCATACTTTTTTCTAAGTACAAATCTGAGACCTTTCCAAGTATATGGAAGTACATGTAAATGATTAGAGACCCAAACCTAAATATTTTGGTCTTATCATGTTTGATGGCTCTAATGTTATCAATCAATTATGCATGCAAGATCTCACACATATTGAACTCTCCATTTTCTCTAACAATTTTGATTGTTGTAAGGATAGTGGCTGCAGACACACTATTCACCCTGTTGGTGTGCTGAAACCTGTAACCTAGTATCATAAACATCAACTTGATGTCTTTCTCTTCAATAGGCTCAATTAGCATATGGCACCTATCACTTTTGGACTTACATGCTTGTTCAACTAATTTCCTCACATCCTTTCCCATTGGAAGAATGATGCCTGTCTTAGAGAGGCCTATCATTTCATGAATGAGATCTCATGTGATTCTTACTGGGACTTCACCTATCCAAAATAGGTCATCATGAATTCTACTTAACAAGATCTTGATCCACTCATATTCATAGAACTCATATGTCGTAGCATACTCAACAATAGGATGGTTTTCCAATTGTGCCAACTCATCTAGGAATGTTTTTTCAGGTTTCATCATCGATTCAAGGTGCAACCTTATCCTATCAAGTCCAACCGATTCCTTCTTACAGTATATATAAGCATGAATATCTTCAACATGCATTATGCCCATTGGGGTTCTTGAAAATACACCTTCTAGGTCATCTAGGGTTAACTTAAAAGGGTGCCTCTTAAAAATGCATCTCTTTCTCTCAGAAATATCAAAGACAACTGGTGTAGCTATGAATTACTTGGTTAATGCTCAAGGTAAAATTACAAGGACTTCTAAACCGACCTGTCAAACTAGGGTTTCACAATTGATCAATCACTCTTCTTTGCTGATAAATCAAGCTTCAACTCTTCACAATCCAACTGCTATGGCTCCTGTGGTTTCCAATCACTCAAACTTGAATGCAATGAGTGATCTGTAAGTTTTCGTAGATTATAAAGTGAATTTTTGCCATTAATGCTTGTCTTGTAAACTAGAATTTGACTGAGAATTTCTAACTTCCATCCTGCAATCAATCAGGTAGTGCGCTCTTGCACATAGCATCAAATAGTCTCCAAAATGTTAATTCCAAAGGCACATACTCTAAGGGTGATTATACCAGTCGCACAGGGGTCTAGATCTAAATTAGCTCCCCCTATGACCTTGAGGGTCATTTATCTAGATGTAGGGGGTGTGTCCATTGTGGATGCATCCAATACATACTCATCAACCTTATCCTTCTTTTCCTCTATCCAAATCAAGCTCGCATCTTCTATAGCTTTCACAAACTTGACTTCTCCTTCGATATCCAATATTGATATTTCTGGCTTTTTAGGGCTTTTCTGACTTTGCGTTCTTGATCTACAAAACTTTGAGATGTGTCCAGCCTTATTACAAGAGTGATAAATAACTAGAGGCCTTAAATTCCTCTGTGCATTGATATGGGTTACCATTTTACACTGTCTAGCTGAGTGACCATTAAAATTACATATCTAACAGGTAATACTCTGAGAACTTCTTGTATTTGGTTGATTATGATTTCTCTGATTATGTTGAGTCTTGTTCTTCTAACTTGTTCTACAATTCATAGCTCTATGACCAAATTTATTACATGAATAATAGTAACCATTAAAAGGTCTTACCTCTTTACAATCCCTTGCTATATGTCCATGCTTGTTACATGCATAACAGGTTCAGTCTACTGGCTTGCGCTCATCCTTAGATGGTTCGACATTGTCTTTAGTCTAATTTCCAGTCTCCTTAGCATCTGCAGTGTCTTCTGGTGCTTTCATCTTTTCTTGCATGTCATCAATATGATTTTGTGCTTCATTGAATCCAATACCGCTAGTATCTCCTTTAAGCTTCTGTGCATATAACTGTGACTCTCTCAAATCAGAACTAGTGTGTAATTTCTCAATGTGATTATTTGCCTCTTTCAACTCAGATTCCAACTTTTCTTTATTGTTTCTTAGCTCCAAGATTTCCATGTTTGCTTGCCTCAATTCTTCATTCAATTGAAGGTTCTCTTTGATCTGTTCATCATAAACTTCTTGATTATTAGTTAGCTTTTCATCCAACTCTCCAATCTAATCTTTTAAAGATGTGTTCTCCTCATTCATCTTCTTAACCATTTTTCCCAAATCATTGTTTGTACAATTTTTCAAATCTTGTCTCAGTTTCTTAATGAATACCTGTGCACCACTAACTTTCAATTTTAGTTCTTCAAATTCTTTCTCAGATCTGTCAAGGTCTTCAAGGGCTTGTTAGGAATGGGAACACTAAGAGGGGGGGTGAATCAGTGTTCATTGTATTTTATATTTTCACTTTAGCTTTAAACTGAACTTAAATAATTAAGTACTAAAATGAACGTCCACATAAACATGAAACATGAAATCAACACATAACACCAATATGATTATAGGGAAACCCAAATAGGTAAAAACCCCAGTGGGAATTAACACCCACTAATATTCTATACTAGTGTATTATGATCCTGTTAGAAGATCCTTGACCCTGTTAGGAGTTACTTTACAATATATTAAGTACAGTAGACTTGGTCAAGGGTCAGACCCTATTAGGATTATTTTACAATAGTCCATGTTAGGGGAGAGGACACATTTTTTGAGAGCACACTGCTCAAAGGGGTGAAGGCTACAACCTTCTGATTAACAGATACACACTATATCTGCTGGATGAACTGTCACTGTGATACTGCTTGTCTGATCAGTTCCTTTGATGTGCTAATGCTTTGACCTCTTGAAAATCTCTAATACTTCTTATAGACTCTTCACAAACTTCTACTCTGCTTATCACATCTCCATATAAACTTCCATATTGATTACAATGGGCGCATCTCATATTTATATGTGCATACAAAACAAACAGCTAGGTCAGCCCTTTAACTGATTACATGCAATGCTTCCAATTGAGTTGGCTCAAGCATGTTTACAAAAAAATATATATACATGTCAAAAACCTAAATACAATAGGCACATAGCCTTTACAATATTAGAATATAACCGCAAATCAAAATGCTAACAGTCGGTTGCTTACTTTGTTCTTCTCTGGCACACACTGGTTGTGTAACTTCAACTGTTTGTAACTTTCTCATACTTACATATCTAATCGTGCACTCATAGACTAAGCGTGAATATAGTCTAACCAACTTATCTTCTAGGGTTCATACCATAACTTGGTCATATGCATGTGCGTTGATGCTCTAAGCTTCGAGTACTCTATACACTGTCCAGTCTTCAACACTTAGTTGATTTCTGATCTTCTCATCAAGTGCGCTGACTCCAAACTGCTATATGAATTTGTTTCCATAATGAAAACACTATACTAAGTCATATACATTAGTATAGCCAACTTTCCAACAATCTTCCCCTTTGTCATTGATGGCAACAAAGGAATATGGCCAAGTTACTAACCGTCCTTAATACAAAAAACTTTTGTCTTATATCTCCATATACATATCTTTCTATCTTATATCTCCTTATACATATCTATAATCCATATTCTACACATACTCCCCCTTTGACATTAATGACAAAGGTGCATCAAAATTGAATCTACAAAAACTTACTATGATAGAACATCTGGATATGCTATCTATAGATTTTGGATCTCCTTCTTCCAAAATGTGATCAAAGAATCTACAATTTTTAGACGGACGCATAAAGCATATTGTAGCTTCTCCATCTTCTCCAAATTTGTGCTAGGACCTTGATCATATGTCACCATGGTGGCATCGATCTCCTTGATATTTTGATTTAGTATGTCTAATGAGGGCGCAAGAGCATTCCTTAGCTGAGTCTGCCTAGCCCTTATCTTGATCATCTCTTTTTTTGCCTTCTCAATCTTGTCTAACTATCCTTGGTAGATATTATTGTACATGTTCACATCAATAGAGGGATCTTCCACTAATTTCTTTATGTTGTCTATCATGACTTCTACCTCTTGTACCATTTTGTACAAATCACTAGTCAACATGTCCTAGTTTATATAGTCAGCAATGATCTTTCTGCCCTTTGCTACAAACTCCTTCAAAGATGCTTGACTAGCCTTTAGTGAGCTCAAGTCAAGTGTATAGTTTCTAACCAATTCACTTAATCTCTTCTTCAAGTACTTATCCTCTACAACTAAGGATGCAAATTCTTCTAGGCTAGAGAAATTGCTTTTGAATTGTGAAATGACTGCACTTACATCATCAACGGAGTGTACCTTGGACACTTTCTTGTCTTTTGGTAACAAATTGTTCAGGATGTTCATTGACTCTACAAGGAGAGGATTCCTCATCACTTGTTTCTCCTTTGCCTTCTCCATAGCTAAGATGCTGAACTTAATCAGGTCTTCTTCTCCCCATGAATCCAAACTGGTTGTGTCAAGTGTCAAACTTGACAACAATGCTACTGAGGGAAGTGGAGTGATGGGAGTACTATCCATGACTTCTTCTTTTACTCTTATTGTTATTGGTTCATTTTCTTTTCTCTCTTCTTTTTCTTTTTCTTTCTTCTTGTCCATCTTTTCTTCTTCTTTCTCATTTGTTATATCCTCAATCAATACTTCTTATTGATGAGTGGGAGGTGTGTTGCTGCATAAAATTCTAGCTTCTTGTGTGCTCACAAAAGCTTCTTCAAACTTGTCTAACTCAGTGTCAGTGGTCGCCATGGCTATCTCTACATTATCAATGATAATGGTGCTATCTTTTAGTGACTTTGTCATGGGCACAAACTTATCTGCCTCTGTTTGTGTTTCAACTGCAGGTGTTGAATCCTGAGGACCTGTCACTAATGCATTAGTGGGATCTTCCATCTTGACTTGCTTTGAGGGTACTTGAGTTGTGGACGCAGTAACTGGATACATGTTCCTATTTAAGAAAACCTTTTCAAATGCCTTCTCTATTTCTTTTGCAACCAACTCATAGTTCTTGTCCATAATGTGCAAAGTCCTTGACTTTGTTCTAAGATGTGGCTTCACTACATCTAGCAACAAGGATTCCTCTTCTATGGAACATACCGAAAGGGTATCATCTAGAATCTTTTCCCTTATCCTTAAATCCTCTTCAATGGCCTGTCTCTTTTGGAATTCTAAGATATTCCATATATTATCAGGGATCATAGTCTTAAGTTCCAACATAGTCTTACTGAACTTTAGCATGTGTTTGACTGTCATTCCATGTATCTCAGATTTTTCTATCTCACTATATTTTTCATAAAACTTTCCTACTTGATCAATTCTTCCATCATCAATTATTCTTGCACTTATCACATTGAGACTAGGTTTGAAACTTACTTCAGGAGGCGCTTGTGAGTTCTTTATGTTTCTTGTTACTCTTGAGGATGGATGACCAATGTTGATCTCTTTCTTCCTCTTTGGTATTGCCTTATACTTAGGAGGAGCTATAAGGTCAATGGTTTCTTTGGGCGCAAAAGGAGTATCTTCAGTTTTACCCTTTTGTTCATCAGATTTTTCTATCTTCACCTTCTTCAACTTAGGATCATTTGATTCTGCATCTACACTCTCTAATTCCAAAGAAATCTTTTATTCCCTTGCTTTGTGTAGGTCTTCTTGAGACACTCCATGAATTCTCAAGATCTCTGAGGCTTAGCAACCTTTATTTTTGTTGCTGTGTTGTTCAAGACTGCATCAATTTCTCTTGTTTTCTCCTCATAGGTTCCCCATCTTGGCTCATTAGGGTATTTAGGGGCTGCAAGAAATACTTGTGCATATGCTTCTAAGACTTGTTCATCAACTTCATATCCAAGTGGATGAATCCACTTTGTTCTTGGTTCAACTGTCTCAATGCATGTTGTTTCAGTCTCAACCATAAAATAGATAGTATCCTTGTACTTATCAACTATCTTCTCTAGTATTATGTACCTCATCTGCATCTTAGCCCTGAATGTCTTTAACTCCAGTGTCATGTAGTCCTTCAAAGTGATCGCAGTACATGCCTTGAGAGATATATGTGGCATTGTGGGAATGGATTTGTCTAGATACAAATCAGATACTTTTCCAATAATGTGAAAGTACATATAAATTATCAAAGACCCAAATCTGAATATCTTGGTCTTATCATGCTTAATTGCCTTGATGTTGTCAATTAGCTATGTGCACAAGATTTCACACAAGTTGAACTCTCCATTCTCATTTATAATTCTTATGGTTGCAAGAATTGTGGCCGCAAACACACTGTTCACCCTGCTGGTGTGTTGAAACCTGTATCCAAGTATCATAGACATCAATTTGATGCCATCTTTCTCAATAGGCTCTATAGTCATACCGCGCCTATCACTTCTTGATTTGCAAGTCTGTTCAAGAATCTTCCTCACATATTTTCCCACTGGAAGGATGACACCTATCTTTGATAGGCCTGTTAACTCATGAATTAGGTCACCAGTAATTATGACCAGCACTTCACCTATCCAAAATAGGTCATCATGAATTCTGTTAAGTAGAATCTTGATCCATTCTGATTCATAAAACTCATATGTCATAGCATACTCCACTATAAGGTGATTGTTCCACCGTGCATACTCATCCATGAAGGTTTTTTCTAGTTTTAACATAGTTTCCAAGTGCACCCTTAATCTATCCAATCCTACTAGTTCTTTCTTATAGTAGATGTATGCCCTAATGTCCTTCACATGCATAACGCCCATAGGCATGCGGGAGAATGCCCCTTCTAGGTCATCTAGGGTTGATTTAAATGGATGCCTCTTAAACACATATCTTTTCTTTTCTGCAACATCAAATACTATAGGAGTAGCCATCACTTACTTGTATAATGCTTTCCAAAGGTATCCAAGAGATTCTAAATCGGCATGATGAACTAGGGTTTCTGCAACCCATCAAACACACAGTAAGTCACTTGATGAATCAAACTGCAATCCTTCTCAATCAACTACTAGGGATTGCTCTCCAAATGCTCTCAATATGAATGCAATGAGAGATCTTCTAACTTCTGTGTACTTTAAAGTAGAAATTTTGCCATTAATGCTTTTCGCGTAAACCATGCTATCACTTGAAAATTTCTAACTTTCATTTTGAAAATAGTCAGCTAGTGCGCTCTTGCACGAAGATTCCTTTAGTCTCCGAAAGCTTAAGTCCAAAGGTGCATACTCTAAGAGTGAGTATACCAGCTGTGCAGGGGTCTAGAGCTAAATTAGCTCCCCCTATGACCCTGAGGGTCATTCATCTAGATGTAGAGGGTGCGTCCACTATGGATGCATCCAATGCATACTCATCAACCTTATCCTTCTTTGCTTCTAACCAAATCAAGCTCGCATCCTCTGAGGCTTTCACAAACTTAACTTCTCCTTCGAAATCCAATACTGGTTCTTTGGTCTTTTTAGGGCTTTCCTGACCTTGCATCCTTGATCTACAGAACTTTGAGATGTGTCCAGCCTTGTTACAAGAGTGGCAAATGACTGGAGGCCTTATATTCCTCGGCGCATTGACATGGGTCACCATTTTACATTGTCTAGCTGAGTGACCATTATAGTTACACATCTAACATGTAACATTATGAGAACTTCTTATATTTGACTGATTTTGATTTCTCTGATCATGCTAAGTCATGTTCTTTTTACTTGTCTTGCAATGCATAGCTCTATGACCAAATTTTTTGCATGAATAACAATAACCATTAAAAGGTCTTACCTCTATATAGTTCCTCGCTATGTGTCCATGCTTGTTACATACATAATAGGTTTAGTCTACTGGCTTGCGATCATTCTTAGGTGGTTTACCATTATTTTTAGTTTGATCTTCAATCTTCTTAGTATCAGTAGAGTCTTTTTGTGCATTCATTATTGCTCGCATGTTGTCAATCTAATTTTGTGTTTCATTGTATCCAATGCAGCTAGTATCTCCTTTAGCTCTTCTTGCATACAACTGAGATTATCAAATCAGAGCTGGTGTGTAATTTTTCTCTGTGATTCTTTGCTTCTCTCAATTCAGATTCTAAGCTTTCTTTGTTGCTTCTTAGCTCTAAGATTTCCATGTTTGCTTGCCTTAATTCTTCATTGAGTTGAAGGTTCTCTTTGACCTATTCTTCATAGACTTCCTGATTGTTAATCAACTTATCATCAAATTCTTCAAGTTGTTCTTTTAAGGATGCATTTTCTTCATTCAACTTCTTGACCATTGTTCCTAGATCACTGTTAGAGCATTCTTTCAAATCCTTTCTTAGCCTTTTGATAACTAATTGAGCATCACTGAATTTTTCTTTTAGTTCTTCAATTTCTCTTTTAGATTTGTCCAGGTCATCAAGAGCAGCTTCAAAATTTCTTTTCAGATGTTTCATTTCTACTTTGTCCATAATCTCTTCAAGCTGAGGACTAGAGCTCTGATACTAATTGTTAGGAATGGGAACACTAAGGGGGGGGTGAATCAGTGCTCACTATATTTTATCTTTTCACTTTATCTTTAAATTGAACTTAAATAATTAAGTACTGAAATGAACATCCACATAAACATGAAGCATGAAATCAACACATAACACCAATATGGTTACGAGGAAACCCAAATAGGTAAAAACCCCGGTGGGAATTAACACCCACTAATATTTTGTACTAGTGTATTATGATCCGTGTTGGAAGATCCTTAACCCTGTTAGGAGTTGTTTTACAATATATTAAGTACAATAGACCTGGTCGAGGGTCGAACCATGTTAGGAGTCTTTTATAATAGTCCCTGTTAGGGGAGAGGATGCACTATCTGAGAGCACACTGCTCAAAGGGGTGAAGGCTACAACCTTCTGATTAACAGATACACATTGTATTTGTTGGATGAACTATCACTGTGACACTGCTTGTCTGATCAGTTCCTTTGATGCGTTGATGCTTTGACCTCTTGCAAAGCTCTAATACTTCTTATAGACTCTTCACACACTTCGGATTTTCTTATCACAACTTCCATATTGATTACAATGGGTGCATCTCATATTTATATGTGCATACAAAACAAACAGCTAGGTCGGCCCTTTAACTGATTACATACAATGCTTCCAATTGAGTTGGCTCAAGCGTGTTTACAGACAAACATATATACATGTCAGAAACCTAAATAAAATAGGTGCATAGCCTTTACAATATTATAATATAACCACAAATCAAAATGCTAACAGTCGACTGCTTACTCTGTTCTTCTCTGGCACAAACTAGCTGTGTAACTTCAACTATCTATAACTTTCTCATACTTGCATATATGATCATGCACTCATAGACTAAGCATGAATATAGTCTAACCAACTTATCTTCTAGGGAACATACCATAACTCGGTCATATGCACATGCACTGATGCTCTGAGCTTCAGGTACTCTATACATTGTCAAATCTTCAACACTTAGTCAATTTTTGATCTTCTCATCAAGTGCGCTGAGTCCAAACTGCTATATGACTTTGTTGCCATAATGAAAACACTATGCTAAGTCATATACATCAGTATAGCCAACTTTCCAATTGGGCTGCCATAAGATTCTTCTTCAGATTCTTTGCTTCCTCTGAACCCATTGATCTCCTCAAGTGGTTAAACTTTTCTTCCAAGGACTAGAGCTATGATACCAATTGTTAGGAATGGGAACACTAAGAGGGGGGGGTGAATCAGTGTTCACTATATCTTAATATTTTTACTTTACTCTTTAAACTTAACTTGATTGCTTAAGTACTTAAATAAATATCGATAAACAATCACAACACATAACACCAATATGGTTACAGGGAAACCCAAATAGGTAAAAACCCCGATGGGAATTGACACCCACTAAGATCTGCACTAGTGTTTTATGATCCTTGTTAGAAGATCTACAACCTTGTTAGGAGTTGTTCTTTACAATGCTTTTAGTACAGTGACCTGGTCAAAGGTCGGACCCTTTTAGGAGTCTTTTACAATAACCTTGTTAGGGGTGGGGACACATTGTCCTAGAGCTCACTGCTCAAGTGGTGAAGGCTACAACCTTCTAATCTCAGATATACTATATATGTTGGATGAACTGGTGCTATGACACTGCTTGTTTGATCAGTTCCTTTTGTGCGGTGATGCTATAGCCCCTTGTAAATCTCTAACTCATTCTATCTTCACTTTTCATATCTCTACTCTGCTTATCTTATCCCTATATACCTTATCATGCTTTATTACAAAGGTGCATCTTATATTTATATGCACTAACAAAATAATTAACTAGGTTGGCCTATAACCGATTACATACAACACTTCCAAGTGAATTGGCTCAAGCATCTTTACAAACAAAGATGTTTACATATCTACAACCTAATTACAATGGGCACATATCCTTTACAAAATATTACTATAACCACTAATCAAAATACTAACAGTTGGCTACATACTCTATTTTGTTCTGGCATTCACTGTTTGTATCACTTCAACTGACTCTATCTTTGTCATACTATCTCATCTAATCATGCACTCTTAGACTTAGCATGAATACATACTTACCATCTTAACTTCAAGGGTGCATACCATAACTCGGTCATACGCATGTGCGTTGATGCTCTGATCTTCTGGTGCTCTGCTAACTGTCTAGTCTTCTATACTTAGCCATATTCTGACCTTATGATAATGTGCGTTGACTCTGAAACTCTATATGACTTTGTTTCCATAATGACAACACTATATCTAGTCATATACAATAGTATAGTCAACTTGCCAATAGTTTCCCTTGGGTACATGTGTGATGCTAGGGCAACCCTTGCATGTCTTTTTCACGTTAGTTGTCTGCAACACTACCAACATGACCTTAAGTTCCTTGTAACTTTGGTTAGTCCCTTCTATTGCTATATCAAACTAAGTGCTCAAACTACATGGTGGTATTCCCCTCTGAAATACCCTGCACTCAAGCTTCGATAAATATCATCCTTCATCAATTTTCCCATCTCAAAAATCACCCTCAAAAATCCCTCATGAGCATCATTCTCACATCCTTCTTTTCACCCATCTTTTCCCTCATCAATGCCTCATCATGATGAAAACCTATCCCCTCGATTCCTCCTCAGCTTGCATTCCTAACCCATGGATTTTGATTGTGCAAAATACCCCCTTGTCCATCATCCCCTCCACACCAACCTCTTCCCCCTTCGGTGAGTGTTTAGTCAGGCAAGGATATGTTGCGTCACATCATCCTTACATCTCACCTTTAAATCTTCCATCTGCATTCTTATGTTCTCATCCACCTTCCTACATGTGTTTCATTTCATCCCACTATCCTAGTGATGCAAGAGCATCTTAGGTCCTTGGCAATCCTATGTCACCAAAAAGATTTTGAAGTTTGTCTATGTTGCTCGGTTACTTCTTTGACTAAGTTGGTTGGTAGTTGGTCGGTTTCCTTTGGTTACCAAGGATGGTCGGTTATCTCCTGGGCAGTTGGTTGTTTCACTGGTGATCGGTGATGCTTGTATGTTGCTCGATCATCCTTTCTTACCGAGTAGTTTATTTTGAGTTTCTGTTGAGGCCACTTGTGCATTGATTACGGGTCACAGATTTAATGCTGGTATCAATCATTGGGAAGTGTGTGGTCCCAGATCTGATTATTTCTTTAGTTGAGTATGGATCTAAAGGCTGACTCAGTTTGGTAGCCTCTTGTATAAATATAGTTGTTTGGTTAGATTTTAGGAGTCAGTTTTTATAGAAGATAGAAGACATTAGATTTAAGATTGTTGGTAGATACTCTCATGTTAGAGGACTTCTGTAATTCATTTTAATATTAGGCCATAATCAGGAAGGCCTTACAGCCTGGCATGTATGAATCTATTGAGGAAAACTAATGAAAGAATCATGCATTCTCTCTCTCAATGTGTTTTTGTTTGCTTTCACATGTTGTTGAGTAGGCTGGATCATTAGGGTGTGCCATTGTTTGGCCCCTCTTGACCCCGCCCTTACGTCAGGTGGTATCAGAGCGAGGTGAGATCTAGATCTAGGTTTGTAGGTTCCATCTTGCGAAACCCTAATTGAATTGTTGTGGGGTAGAAAATTATGATTTGACCTGCAATTGTAAAGGATTTCCAAGATGGTTCGTGGGAGGTGAGATGTGGATCCAAGATTGGTAGATATGTTAAGACAAATTGCTACTAGATTAGAAGTCATTGAGATAGCCCAAAGAAGAGGCAGACATCTTGAGGATGTTAGTGATGATGAAGTTGAGGTGGAAAAAGGTGATGCAGAACCTGCACCGGTGATGGATCGGGGTAAGAAAGATTCTTGAAGGCTTTGACAAGTCTAAAGTCTACACCACATTTTAATCCTCCTGAGTATGGTGGAAAATTGGATTCTGATGAATAGATAGATTGGATCATTGAGATGGAAAAGTATTTTGAGTATGAAAACATTCCTGAAGACAAGAAGGTGAAAATTGCAAACACAAAATTGAAAATTCATGCATCCTTATAGTGGGAACATCTACAACTGGATAGAAAGAGGAAAGGCAAAGACAAAATATAGGTATGGAATAAAATGGTGAATAAATTAAAAGGAAAGTTCTTACCTTATGATTATCAGATTAACCTAGTTCAGCAAATGCAAAGTTTGAGGTAGAAAGATAGCTTGGTAAAGGAATATACTAAATAATTCTATAGATTAGATATCAGATTTGGACATGATGAAGATGATGTGGAAAGAATTGCTAGATACCTAAATGGTTTGAGAGTTTCCATCCAAGAAGAAATCATTTTGGTTAAGTTGGAGAATATTGAAGAGGCTTATCAATTTGCATTGAAAGCTAAGGAGAAATTGAATAAGAGACATGAGCAAAGACAAAGAGGTAGAGGTGGTAGATTCCCTAGAGGAAGAGGTAGATCCCATGGTGAAATTGGTAGATCTAAACCTGAAAAGACAAATCTGGATAAAGGCAAGACCGAGTGGAAAGGTGAAAGTTCATCTAGAGGTAGAGGCAGTACCTACCGAGGTGGTTATAGCAGAGGAAGTTTCCAAGGAACTTGTTACAATTGTGGAGAAGAAGGACATAGATATTTTGAATATACACATGCAACTAAGAATGCTGGTAGCAGTAGAAATGCTTTGGTGCAAGAAGAGTCACCGAATGAACCTGAGAAGGAAAATAAATTGATGGTAAGGAGAGCACTATGGAATGAGAGTAAAAAGGAAGATTCAGTAAGGAAAAGTTTGTTCAAGACTAGATGTAGAGTTTTTGACAAAGTTTGGAAATTCATCATTGGCAGTGGTAGCTCAGAGAATCTGGCATTTGAGGAAGTGGTCACAAAATTGCAGTTGAAAAGGTTGGAATGTCCGAAACCTATCAACTTTCATGGATCAAGGATGAGAATACACTCTTGGTAAGTGAGAAATGTTATGTGAATTTGAAAATTGGAAAGTAATATTATAAGATGTTGTGTGATATCATGCCTATGGATTGTTGTCATATTTTGTTGGGTAGACCTTGGCAATATGATAGACATGCTATTTATGATGGGAGATTGCATAAATATACTATTGTGGCTGATGGAAAGAAAAAAATCTTGTTACCTTTTATGGAAGAACCTGTTAGTAATGTTTGCACATCTATGAAAGTTTGTTTGATGGAAGGAAGAAAGTTTGTTAAGGATTTGAAAAAGAATGATGTATGTTTTGTTGTGATCCCTAACAAACTGAGTAATAAAACAGAGGATAGTGTCCCTGAAGAGATTGATAAGTTACTCACTGAGTATAGTGAAATCATTTCTGATAATGTACCTGATGGTTTGCCATCGAAAAGAAGCATTGATCATTGTATGGATCTAATCCCTGGAGCTAGTTTACCAAATAAGGCACCTCATCAGTTAACACCTACCGAGAATCAGGAATTGAACCGTCAGATTCAAGAGTTGCTGGAGAAAATTTTGATTAGAGAAAGTCTGAGTCCTTGTGTAGTACTTGTTGTATTGGCACCGAAGAAGAATGGAGAATTGAAAATGTGTACTGATTCTAGAGCAATCAATAAGATAACAGTGAAGTATAAGTTTCCTATACCAAGAATGGATGATATAATAGATAGTTTGAGTGGAGAAAAGTATTTCACCCAAATTTATTTGAAAAGTGGGTATCATCATATTAGAATCAGAGAAGGTGATGAATGGAAGACTACTTTCAAGACAAAAGAAGGTTTGTATGAGTGGTTGGTTATGCCTTTTGGTTTAACTAATGCATTAAGTACTTTTATGAGGCTGATGAATGAAGTTTTGAAGAAATTCTTGGGTAAGTTTGTGATTGTATATCTTGATAATATTTTGATATTCAGTAAGACTAGAGAAGAACATTTGTTGCATGTTAGACAAGTTTTGCAGAGGTTGAAAGAGGAAAAGTTGCTGATAAATATGAAAAAGTGTTCATTCATGAAAGATAAGATTGTGTATTTGGGATTTGTGATTTCAGCTGATGGTTTGAAAATGGATCCTGAAAAGGTTGAAGCTATTTTGAATTGGCCTACACCTGTGAATGCTAGTGAGGTAAGATCATTTCATGGTTTGGCAAGTTTTTACTGAAAGTTCATAAGGAATTTCAGTTCAATTTGCAATGCTATGACCGAAACTATGAGAGGAGACTAAAGAGAATTCAAGTGGACACGTGGAGCTGATAAAAGTTTTGAGACTCTGAAGCAGAAGGTTGTTGAATTGCCTATTTTGGCATTACTTGATTTCAGTAAGGTATTTCAAGTGGAATGTGATGCAAGTGGAAGTGCTATTGGAGCTGTGTTGAGTCAATAAGGTAAACATGTTGCTTTCTTTAGTGAAAAGTTGAATGATGCTAGAAGGAAATATTATGTGTATGATCAAGAATTATATGCCATTGTTCAAGCATTGAAGAAATGGAGACATTATTTGATATCAAGTGAATTTGTGTTGTATACTGATCATAAGGCTTTATAGTACTTGGGTAGTCAGAATAAGTTGAATCAAAGACATATGAAATGGGTTGAGTATTTGTAGAGTTATACATTTGTGATAAAGCATAAGAGTGGAGTCACTAACCGAGTTGCTGATGCATTGAGTAGAAGAAGATCTTTGATGACCGAGATGAAAATTAAAATTCTTGGTTTTGATGAGATGAGAAATTCTTATGATTTTGATCCTAATTTTTCTGAGCCATGGAGAAAGTGTAGAGCACCTATTCAAGATCAACAAGATACTAAATGGGATGAATATTTTATTTAAGAAGGTATGATGTTTAAAGGTATTCAGTTGTGTATAGCGAGAGGAGTAATGAGAACTAATCTGATAAAGGATAAACATAGTAGTGGTTTGGCTAGATATTTTGGTATTGATAAGATATGGAATTTGCTTAAGGAGAAATACTTTTGGCTGCAGTTGTATAAAGATGTTCAGTATTTTGTGAAAAGTTATGGAGTTTGTCAAGTTGCAAAAGGAGTAAGTCAGAATACTGGATTGTATACACTGATTGTTGTACCTGAGAAACCTTGGAGTGACATCAGTATGGATTATGTTCTTGGCTTACCAAAGATAGTAAGAGGTAATGATTCTATATTTGTTGTTGTGGATAGATTTTCTAAGATGACACATTTTATACCTTGTAGAAAGACATCAGAAGCAGTACATGTAGCAGATCTTTTCTTTAAAGAAATTGTTAGATTGCATAGATTACCGAGTATTATCTCTGACCGAGATAGTAAATTTGTTGGATACTTTTGGAAGACCCTTTGGAAGAAATTTGGCGTTGAGTTGAAATATAGTTCTACATTTCACCCACACATTGATGGACAGACAGAAGTTGTGAACAGAAGTTTGGGAAATCTTTTGAGATGTTCAGTTGGAGACACACCGAGTAATTGGGATTCTGTATTGGCACAAGTAGAGTTTGCATACAATAATTCAGTGAATAGGAGTACTGGAAAAACACCATTTGAGATTGTGAATGGCATACAGCCAAGAGGTATATTTGATTTAAGGGATATTGCTGATGAAAGTAAGAGAAGTGCTGAAGGAGTAAAGTTTGTTGAGTACATGAAGACATTGCATGAAGATGTGAAGCTAAAGCTGGAAGAGAGTAATTAGAAGTACAAAGATAGAGCTGATAGATCAAGGAGACATAAGACTTTTGATGTTGGTGATGAAATGATGGTTCATTTGAAGAAAGGTT
Organism: Chamaecyparis obtusa; assembly: GCA_027943335.1. Lineage (NCBI taxonomy): Eukaryota > Viridiplantae > Streptophyta > Pinopsida > Cupressales > Cupressaceae > Chamaecyparis > Chamaecyparis obtusa. Next base: position 414,499 of record BSBK01001979.1, read on the forward strand.
GATTTCCTATTGGAACATATGGAAAGCTGAAGATGAAGAAGTTTGGACCTTGCAAAATTTTGAGGAAATTTGACAGTGGAAATGCACATGAGATTGGATTACCTGATGACATGTACATATCACCTATTTTCAACATTACCAATTTGTATGAGTATCATGAACCTGATGAAGACATGGAAGTACCGATGGAATATCCTAAGAAGCGGAAAGAGGAAGTTGAACAGATTTTGGAACAAAGAATTAGCAAGAGTACAAGAGGAAAACAATACATGGAATATCTGGTAAAGTGGAAGAATAGACCGATTGAAGATAGTTCATGGATTTCACAATCTAAGTTGGATGTAGCTCAGACCAGACCTGTTTCATGATTCAGAGAATCATGTCAAACAACCACAAGTGTCTGATGCAGGAGCATCTCGGGTCCTTGGCAATCCTGTGTCACCAAAAAGAATTTGAAGTTTGTCTATGTTGCTCAGTTCCTTCTTTGACCAAGTTGGTCAGTTTCTTTTGGTTACCGAGGATGGTCAGTTATCTCCTGGACGGTCGGTTGTTTCACTGGTGCTCGGTGATACTTGTCTATTGCTCGGTCATCCTTGCTTACCAAGTATTTTATTTTGAGTTTCTATTGAGGCCAACTTGTGCATTAATTATGGGTCATAGATTTAATGCTGGTATCAATCATTGGGAAGCGTGTGGTCCCAAATCTGACCATTTCTTTTGTTGATTGTAGATCTAAAGGCCGACTTGGTTCGGTAGCCTCTTGTATAAATATAGTTGTTTGGTTAGAGTTTAGGAGTCAATTTTTATAGAAGATAGAAGACATTAGATTTGAGATTGTTGGTAGATCCTCGCATGTTAGAGGACTTCTGTAATTCATTTTAATATCAGGCTGTAACCAGGAAGGCCTTCTAGCTCGGCATGTATGAATCTATTGAGGAAAATTAATGAAAGAATATTGCATTCTCTCTCTCACTGTGTTGTTGTTTTCTTCAGTGTGTTGTTGAGCGGGCTAGATCATTAGGGCATGCCATTGTTTGGCCCCTCTTGACCCCGCCCTTGCGTCACCTAGGTTGCATTGTTTCATCTCATTTTATTTCATTGCATCCATTGCCTCATCCATTTAGGTTCATCTTGCATTGTTAATCCATTTAGGTTCATTTTCATCTTGCATTATTAATCCATTTAGGTTCATTTTCATCTTGCATTATTAATCCATTTAGGTTCATTTTAATCTTGCATTATTAATCCATTTAGGTTCATCTTACATTGTTAATCCATTCACGTTCATCTTACATTGTTAAATTTATTTTAGTTTCATCTTGCATCATTAGATTCATCATCATTAAGGTTCATTTTATCTTGCATTGTTAGGGTTCATTTTAGGTTCATTCATTATCTTTCATTTAGTTCATTCTAGTTCATCATGTATCATCTTGCATTGTTAAAAGTTCATTTTAGGTTCACTTGTTATCTTTCATTAAGTCATTTTAGGTTATCATTACCATTTAGGTTCATTGTTATCTTGCATTGTTAAGTCATTTTTTATCTTGTATTGTTAACACATTTACATCTCCACACATAAATTTGATCATCACACATCATACATATAAAGCATCCCATCACATCCTACATCCAAAAACTGTCAAGACATGCATCACATATAAAAACATCATATTGCATATCACATAAGACCTCACATCCTGCATCACACACATGTCAATCTCACAGCATATAGAGAATCACATCACATCCTGCATCATCCATGTTAGTACATCATATGCATTAAAAAAAACATACATACATTACACATCATATCACATCCTACATCATCCATGTTAGTACATCATATGTATTAAAAAAACATCCATACATTACACATCATATCCCACCTAGCTCATCATGTATATAAATCATCACAAAGAATAGTACAACATATCGCCACCTAAAGAATAAAAGAGTAATGTATGTATCAGTCCATGTCCAAGAGTACAGATATAAATATACATAGGGACTATGCCCTCCATCCATAAATAACTACAATAACAAAAAAACTGGTCTGCAGCATATCACTACCTATCTGCCTCTCCTGAAGGAGGCTTCATATCAAAATCTCCATCCAAGGGGTCCACCTATGTTGGGTCCTATAAAATTGTTGGCCTACCCATTATGCCCTTCGTACCTATGATCTGCACCTATGTGGACACCCGTACGACCCCTATATCCTCCTCCATCCATGTCCCTAATACCTCAACCTCTGCCATCTGAACCGAGCCACCAACTGACTACTATTGACTCTGCGAATATCCTGACCAACGACTCCCATGTCTTGTCTACTAAGAGGTGCCAATCATGGGCATGCCACCCCCTGTCCTCTGGCTACTGCCAGCCCCTGTGCTGAACTCCCACTAGCCCCTCAACCTGTGAGCACTGGGCAGATCGGATGCCTGTAACACTGACGCCACTTAGCGGGAACTATTGTGTGATAATCCCCCCTATACCAACCTATCTGCTTACTCATCTTGATGAGCTCTTACTGGAGGCAGGATACCTCCCTTGATCGATCATGTGAGCCTCGTACAGTAGTGTTTATTGTCCATTGTCAGACAACCATATCCTGCTCTCCTTAAATGGTCTCATCGTGACCGCAGACCGTCCCTCTCCCCCCTCAACTGGTCTCTCTCCACTAGTAGTGCATCCCTCTCCCACCACAACCGCTCTCTCTCATCTATAGCCATCGACCCCTCCGATATAGACTACACTAAGTGTGCTATCAGATTGTCCCTCTCAGCTATCAAGCTATCCTGCTCCCCCTACACATCCTGCAGCATCTGACTAGTCCTATCATATGCCCCCTTTAATGAGGCCAAGTGCCCTGTCATATCATCCCCCCTCCCCCGAAGGACCCAACTCTTGTTGTTGGCGATGGCCCTACTAGCAGTGGTGGCCCTACTAGTGGTGGTGGCTCGACAGGTGGTGGTAGTCCGATTAGTGGTGGTGGTCTTGTCAGTACTTGTACTACCGGTACATGTCCCCCTCCCCCATCTCTTCCTCCTCCATCTCCCCCTATCCACGTCCATCCCATCTCCTCCCCCTCCATCTTCGTCTCCTCTCCCCCTCCCTCCTCTCCTCCCCTGGCCTCTATACACAGGCACTAATCCCACGCCATCTGGCAACCCCGATCTCCCTACTGGCCTAGGTCATCGAAACTACTCATCATACATAGGGGTGGTACCTAGATCTGCTACCCCACCAACCCAATCCCATTGGAACAGTTGCATGGCCTGATACTCAGCCAACAACCCCATCCTGTCCTGACCTGGTCCAAACTCTGCGACCCTCTCTCAAGTGGCGCACTGATACCACCGCTCTGGCTCCAGCCTATCCTAGCTGAATTTGAACTATCGAGAGGCTCTGTCTGGCTTGTACTACTCTACAATATACTCCCACCACCCTATCAAAAAATTTGGCAATGCGGTATATGGTAGCTCCCGTGCATCCTCTACCCACAGTACATGCCCTAGATATGGTCACCATGGATCCCGTCCAACGTCTCCCACCAAAAATTTGTGTCTCCACCACCCTGGTATGTCACCAGGTCCCTGCAGCTATACACTATCGACTCCTCTGCATGTTTATCCACTCGGCCTAAGGGCCGCAACACTGTTATGTGCTCCTGAGCCCACACCTGTAGGAGTGAAGTAAACCTAAAGCTCCTCCCCATGGTACCTTCCCCATGATATACTATCTAGTGTAGGTCGCGGTACATCTCGGCAAGCATCAGTGTTCCCCAGGCTGTTGGGACCCCTGCATCCACTATCTGCACGATCCTTGGAATTAGTGACAATGTCACGCTCCTCCCAGAAAATGTACCTTGACACTAGTCCACACATAAAAATAAACTCATCGTGTTACTGGCGTTGCTACTGCATGTTGTGCTAGGACTAATATTTTATGTGATAGGATTGGTGCTACACCTAACCCTAGTAGTGGGGTCATTGCCTACACCTATGTGTATGTCCCTACTACCACCGGTGTACCTCAAACTGGCAACCAGAAGATGTGGTACACATCCTCCAAAGTCACGGTCATCTCCCCAGTCGACAGATGAAATGTCCCTGTCTTTGAGTGCCACCACTCATAGAGTGCTATCACCAACGCCATAAAAGTCTGCCTCCATGGCATCTGCATCAGGTACCCTAATCCAAGTGCATCCGCTCGCACCCACTCCGCCAAAATAAACTGCTCCGCTATCGTCAAGACCACCACATGTCACTCGTGACTCATCAATGATCCATGGACCACTGCATCCAAGTCAAGCCACAACGTCAAACTTTCCTCTATACCAAGCCTATTTTTCTTCCCTCATTCCTGCCAACCTAGTTCTCCCCACGTTCCCGCAAAGAATTCTTTCCCCGCATCCCTACCATCATGGGATCACATTCCTATTTAGGCGCAAGAACGCATTCCTGCACTGCCCATCTAACCCCCTCTCTCGGGAACACCATTTTTTTGGCTTCCCGGTGTGTTTCGCTCTAGGAACATGATCCTGCAAGATATCCTTGCAGGACCGCGGTTCCGCAGAAGGTCCCTCCCCATCCATGGACTTTCATGATCCCATGAAAAGCCCTTAAACCCTTCCCTTACCCTACCTCGAAGCATCTTTTGCGAGAACACGTTCCCACATGTGCGGGTGTGTTCCCGCTGATCCCGTGCTCACGAGAATGCTTATTTTCCAAATAAAAATGCAATAAATACATCAAAAACATAACGAAAAGTTGTATTTTTGAGCCTACCTCTCGGTCGGGCCCTACATTACGCCGCACATGTCGCACAATGTCTGAATGATGAGTCGGTCACCCTCTATGTATCATATTGTCCTCGCTTATCAGAGCTCAAAAATCTCAAATTCTAAGCTCTCAGTGTGCAAATGACTTCTTTTTGCCCCCTCCAACCCTTATTGAGGCCTTCCCGAGCCCTAATTTTCACCCCAAACATCTTTTCACCCCCCGTTTTCTCCCCTCACGACCAATCTTGTTGCCCATTGCCTTTTTCATCTCTCATTTTTTTCTCATTCCTCCCCCTCTTCGTAGCCTACTACATGCCTTTTCTTTCTCACCTTCTTCCTTTCAAGACACTGCCTGGGCCCCTTTTTCTTTCCCCACCATCCTCTCGAGGGAGCATCACCCAGTCTAACATCCTGGCCCGTAAATTGGGGTAGTTATACTACCTAGTCCATTCTTCGTGTCATCTATTATTGCTAAAAACATCTTCAAAATAGCGTTATTTTAATACTATGTCGAAGAGGGGCAAAATGTAGACACCTAAATTTGATTACATAATTCAGTAATCTGATTTAGTTCTCTCCTAGGACATCCTATTAATTAAATATTATTATTTGGTTAATTTATGTCATCCTCTAGTTAATTAATTTAATTAATTAACTATAGTCTGATTAATTATTTAAATGACAAACTTATAGTCTAAATAATTAATTAATCTGTATTCCTCTATTAATTTAAATGAATACACTTATCTAATTAAATTAATTCATAAAACCCTTTTTCCTCTCACTTAGAATTAAATAAATATTGAATTCTAAACTCTTAACCAAACCCATCCCAAACTCCTAACATGTAGTTCATACTCAACCCAACCCATTCACCCATACTAATCCTCCTTAATTAGCTAATGACCCATGATTAGCTAATCTAACCCTCCACTCATTCTCTCTCCTCCCATCATATCCTCCTAAATCTCCCACTTGCCTCCTAATTTGACCCTAATCACATCCTAAGCATTTGCACAATCATAATCCATGGATTAAGAAATCCTAAACCAAACCAAGTCAACCCTCATGTCACATCCTCACATCCCCCAATTCTCTCACCTCATGTCAACCTTAAATGCTCTTACATGCCTCTTACACACTCCATCCTTCTCTTACACTTTTGTCCCCTCTCACATCTCCCAAAATGGTCACATTCCCCCACTTCTTCCAACCTCTCCCATTGTGACACTTGTCACAATGAGATGCATTTGAGAAAGCACAATCCATGTGCTCCCCCTCAAATGCATCTTGACCCTTCCTCAAGTTTGCATCTTGACCATCCATTCGCCCTTCCCTTTGCCTATAAATTGAACCCTCTTCTTTTTCATTTTCATCCACCTTTTGAGCAAAGTTATCATGCTATTTTGAAGAACAAAGACATCAAAAGCAACCTTATAATGTCAAAATCATTCCCAAATCATATCCTTTGAAACTTGAGCATAGCATTTGAGCACACATTCCATCCTTGGACAAATCTTCTAAACTTTGGAGGCTTTGTGGGTTTGAGGTTTGCATTCTCATGTTGGTTTTGTCTTTCATTTTGTAGGTCTTATCATAAGTGTTTATTTAACTTATATTGTTGAATGTTTAACTTGCTTTATGTTCTTTAACACTACATTTTAAGTATTACACTTAGGAGTTCATGTTTTTGGTTAATTCCTCCTGGGTTCCCTGGCAGGGCATTACAACATACACATAGTAATATAATATGAGGTCTATAAACTATTTTTTTTACAACTACAATCAAAAGTCAAACTTGATGGTCGAACTTACTATTAAGAAAGTATTTTTTTGTCGTGTGCATTCTATATTTAAAAAAGAAATATGATAAACTAAATATAGCTCGGAGAAGGGAAAATACTTGGGTTAGGTCCTATTGTTGATGTAGTATTAGTGGTTATGAGATTTATTCTTACAACATATGTTTATTATACATTATTTTTAATTATCCGACAAGTAAATCAACCAATGGTCAAATATTTGTCTTGAAGATAAACCTTTACACGAACACATGTTAACTTATGAATGACATATTAAAAAAACTTAATTACCTTCATTAACAAGTGCAATAAATGCTTTTGTGTTTAATCTAAAATATCTAACAAGGTATGTCATTTATAAAATAAGTTGTTCATGTGACAAGTATGACTCTTTTATGGACAACTATTGTTCATATGTGTGCAACAAGACAAGTGACAATACACATGCATTAGATTGTCTTATATTATATTTTTGTTCTTTGACAAATGTAAAAGATGAGTCTAATAAATACTTTGTATTTTATTACGAGATGTAAAAAATAGTCAAAAAAATTATGATCATCTCAAGCTGACTATAAGTTGTATCTTAAATGACAATATGTGTTATTATAATAATAAATAGTATTTTGTGTTTATTTATTAGATCATTAATATTGGATATAAAAATTATAGATAACGAGATTTATATTTACCAAAAGTATTAATATAGTTTAATTTTATTTTTTAGGTAGACAAGTAATATATTAATTAAAGCTCTTTGACAAAAGCAAAAGATGAGCTCAATAAACACTTCGTATTTTATTATGAAATGTAAAAAATAGTCAAAAAAATTATGATCATCTCAAGTTGACTATAAGTTATATCTTAAATAATAATGTGTATTATTATAATAATAAATAGTATTTTGTGTTCATTTATTAGATCATCTATATTGGATATAAAAATTAAAGACAATAAAATTTATGGTCACCAAAAGTATTACAAGAGTTTTATTTTATTTTTAAGGTAGAAAGGCAAAATATTAATTAGAGAAATTCAATTACATAAAGTCTATAAAGACTTATAGATAGCAATTGCCATAATAGAAAGCACTAGAAGGAGAGTCCATCGAGGGTACTCAAAAAATCAAACAACACAATACATGTAGAGTGTGAGAAGTTACCAACAAAACTAAAACACCTAAACCCAGTCTAGTAACATTCAATTTCCTTGGTCAACATGAATTAGCTTGAGAAATTGTTAACCTTTATCTTGAGTCAAATTAACCCAATCACCCACATTCCAACCACTTGGACCCTCAAAGGCCCATTAAGCTCAATAGTTTACCACCTTACTCCATTCTTTAGAGACGTGAACAAAAGAAAAAGAATCAAAGTTAGTGGTTAAGCTGAGAATTTTCTTTGCCCCCAAAACCAAACATTGGGAGGACTCTTGAAAATTCCTCTTATTGAGAAGAGGAACCAAAAATCAAAGAGTCAGATTTGTAGACAACTCTTTTCCATCTCATATATCAAGCTCAAGCTAAAGCCTAAAATTGTCCAAGCCTCCATTTGATTATTAGAATGGATGCCCATATGAGTAGCTCAAGTAAGAATCAGACCACTCCTCTACTATCCCAGCTAACCCCACCAATCCCTATAGCACCAAGATTGTCTCGAAAAGAACCGTTTTTATTTATTTTTAGGAAACCAAAGGAAGGAGGAACTCACCTTCCATATTTGTTCACCCTCAAGGAGCCTCAAACTTTATTCCCAACCCTAACTTAAGAATAAGATAGGAGAAAATTTCCAAATGATTAACTAATCAAAGATTAGAAGAGGTAAGCATCTCATTCGATGAAAATTTAACATCGATAGTTTCTTTAATAATACCTTTACTCTTACACCACACTTGTGAGGCTTCCCTGAAAAATTCTATAGTTATGTTTTGTAGATTTGCCAACAAATAAAATAAGACCCCAAATGTCATTCAACCAAGAGGAAAAGAGAAGAGGTTAGAGGTCTTCCAATATTATCCCAAAGCTCAACCTAGGAGGTAGCATGGATGAAAGGATGATTCTACACCTTCCACCAAGAACTCCAATTCTCCATAGAATAAGGAAGATAATTTAAGTATGTATACATGTATTATTTTAGACAAGAACAATATGTTATGCATACAAATATCATAATAAAATTTTGATTATATGTCCAAAAGGTTGAGTTTAATTGATTAAAAATAAGTATAATGTGAGGTGACCCAAAAAGAGATGATATGAGTCTCGTGATTGCAATGAAAAATAGTCAGTTGTTTAGCATGACAAGTTACATGATGAAACTCACCTCCAAATATAATCTCAAATTAAACCCCACTATTGCCTACCCAAAATTATCACAAATAACTACTTACGTGATTTAAAGCAACTTCTTTTCAAGATTCATTCAACATTGAATGGGTGATGAGAATGGGAGAGCTCATTATCAAGCTAAATTCTAGAATATTACACTTCACAATACTATTTATTAGACGAGTCTAATGCCTCATAAGCTTTATTTGACCTTACAAAGAGAAAAGTCGTATATTCTATTATATTCCCCTTTTCTATGATATAGGGGAAGAGCACCAATAGTCGTTATAGCTAACTTCATGCACCCTAAGCTTATTGACAATACATTAGATTTCAATAAAAAAAAATTGTTATTTTCGTATACAACTTAATTGCTTATACCTAATGTTCTAACTCTTGGGTAATAACATTGTGGTTTCGATATGCATAGAAGGGTCAAAAAGTTGTCATTTTAAAGTGTAGTCCAAAACATATTCTCTATTGCCCATTGCTTGTTGGCTTTGACAACCAAAAAAATTGTACAATTAAACCAATACTACCCACAAATGCCCCCAATAATTGTGCACCATTGGTAATAAAGTTGCCCAATTGATCTAATTACTAACTTTTTTCCCCAAAAAATAGATAACTATTGACCTATTAATAATTTATTAGAAACCTTCTAATTAACCTAAATCCTAATTAAAATACTCTCCCCTAAGACTATTCTACAATTTTGATTGTATTTTACTATATAAAAGATAAATACAATGATATGGCCAACAAAACTTGTACAGGCAAACTTGCAAACTGGAGCACGTCTCTTCCCTCCATAATTAATAATACAAAACAGAAATATTCCCCCCAGAGGAAGGAAATAAACATATAATAAAAATTAAATTAAATGTATTAATTATATACACCAATATTAGTTGTTGGCCAAATATCTGCTAGCACATAACTACATTACCTGTATGTATATTGACTAAATACAAGGACAACTACTATACCATAAAGGTACATGTAGAGGTAGGTGTAGCAATTGTGATGACAGTGGCTGGGTAGGTACGTAGGAAAGACATTTCGAGCGGCAAATTGCAGCGCTTGAATATCTCAAGTAAATGCTGATTTGAATGATAAAAACAACCAAATCTGCATTGCCCAAATTGGCATTGAACATTATAGGAGAAGTAGATGAGCTTCTTTATTGTGTTTTGCTAGTTTCTTTAAGTTATTCGCACCAACTCTTTTTCCGCGTCGACAGACTATTCAGTTATATGACAGTCCGTGCAAGTAACCATTCGGCAGGCGTCCACTCAAACTGCAAAAATTTCCAAACAATTTGGGGGTAGTTGCTCAACAATTTCTTTAAGGAAAAAAAGTATCTTTGTTTTTATTTGCAGTAGAAGAAAATGAAAATATTGTTTATAATTGAAATGGCGTTTTGGGTGTGAATAAAGAGCCAGTAATTAGGTGAATCAAGAAGATTTGATTGGTTTGGGTCAAGACCAGCATTTGGGTGTGGAGGAAGAGTGAAAAAAACTATGCGGGTTGAGATTTCATTGGAAGAAAATTTTGGATTTTGAAAGAGTGATGACTTTTCGTGGGGTGATGATTTTCTTTGGTTTGGATCCGGGATTTCTTTTGGGTGTGTGGGGGATTATGAGAAGAAACACCAAACGAAAATAAATAAATGTGAAAAAATCCTATGTGGTTTTCGGAGACGAAATTGAATCCGTCAAGTTCAGCAATCTTTAAAGGGGAATGGGGCTGATGTAGAGAAGTGCGTTGCAGTGATTTTGGTACCGGGAAAATTGGTACCATAAGTCCTAGAATACTGTTGTGGTTTTAGGAAAGTTTTGTTGCAGAGAAAAATTGTTAACTGTGTCTGGTACAGCTGAAAGGCAAGATTGGGAGCATAGTTATTTGGTGTTTTGGGAAATTTTTGTTGTGGTGTAGCATTGTGTTTTGGAGTGGGACACTCTGTTATGCTTTTGAGAAGACGGGTGTTCAAGAAAATTTGTGCCATAAGTTGTCGACTGAGCTTTTAGTCGCCAAGAAATAACGGTACAGAAGTGCTATGGGCGTGTGCTAAAATTTTGTTGAATCGCTGTATTAATTTAGTGCTATTGGTAAAACTAGGTTATCATATAAAGTGATAGCAGAAGTGCTGTTGGTAGTTTTGTCTGGATGTAGGGAAAAGGTAGTTTTTGTTGTGTAACTGTAAAGGTCTTTTCGGAAGAAAAAAAATGATGCGTGCGTCATGTTGTGGACGTTAGGCTCCTTCAAAGAATTTGGATGTGTCATATATTAATATAGTTCTATGAGCTTTTCTTAATCTGGAAGCTGAAGATAGTTTCTGGAGTTTCGAGTTGTTTTGGGGAAATGGTTTGCTGAAGGTACCGTAACAGTACAAAGGACTACAGTGGTTCAGTGTCATTAGGATATTGACCTGTTTAAGGAATATAAATGTTGTAGAGCTGTAATAGTAGTCTTTTGGGGAACATTGGGTTGCGGAAAGCAATAGAATCTTTGAAAAGCTCTACAGCTTTTGAGTTTATTCTGGCCAAGATCAGGTTAGAATCTTGTCCAAACTGTCTCGTTTGCCTTGATTGTAAGCTTGAGGGCGGGGAAGACTATCGTATAAGACTTTAAAGTAGAGAAGGAATTGCAGGCTGCTTTAGGTTTAGTTTGCGGAAGAGTATAATATAAGAGTATATGAAGCAAAGGCATTGTCGGCTATTTATTTTAGCACAGTTGAACTTCCATTGAAATGGGCATCAAGGTGGTGGCCAAGAGGAAGAATATAGGACGGGGAGAAAGCAAGACCGAGTGTGTAGCAGTTGTGAAAAGTGAAAAAATGACCGCTACAAAATGGATGTGGAAGAAGGTGAAGCAGGAATACCAATTGGTGAACTTTGATGCACTGCCAGAATACCTGAAGGACAATGAGTATATACTGAATCATTATAGGTCAGAATGGCCGTTGAAGCAGACTCTCTTGAGCATCTTCTCATGGCATAATGAGACCCTCAACATATGGACGTATGTACATCTTTCTTCCATATTACCCTAATTTTGAAAATTTTATGAAATGAAATGAAATTTGTAAAATTTTAGCTTTCCATCCATTTTCTATGTTTTTTATGCTCATTCTAGATTGTTGGGGAGATTCCGATGCCCGCCAAACATTTATCTTTTATTAAATATTACTTTGGATTTTTTTTGGTCTCCGTGAACTCTGTGGACTTAAACTATAGCTTATGTTAATTGAGATTCTGGAGCCAGTAGAAGCATTCCTCACCTGAGGAATGTAATTCAGATCACCCATGGATTACACGCAATTGTAGGATGAGTTGCCGGCTGTGACTCGTAAAGCCCAAAAGTCTGATTACACTTCTGCATTGATTGCTCTGTTGCTGTCATTTCTTTTCAAATTACTGGCTTGTTGAATTATCGATGTTAACTGCAGATTATATTTTTGTATGGCTCAATTTTATGGTCAGATGGATAGTGGAGCTTTTTAGCACTGATTAGCCTCCATATAAAATACACCATTTAAGGCAGAAAGTGAGATGCGTTGCCCATAGCAGAAAAGAGTGTTCTTGGGAAGATACTGGCAAACCAAAAGAAGTTTTTCTCTGCATAAACCATGATTTAATCGGGAAAAAATCAGGTTCTCGGGAAAATTAAATTAAATTGTATCAGAGGCAAAAATCACAAAATACAGGGTTAGGGTTTCCTAAAGTAATTAGGTAGAAAGGCAATATATTAATTAGAGAAATTCAATTACATAAAGTCTATAAAGACTTCTACATAGCAATTTCCAAAATGGAAAGCACTAGAAGGAGAGTCCATCGAGGGTACTCAAAAAGTCAAAAAACACAATACATGTAGAGTGTGAGAAGTTACCAACAAAACTAAAACACCTAAACCCATTTTAGTAACATTCAATTTTCTTGGTTAATATGTATTAGCTTGAAAAATTGTTAACCTTTATCTTGAGTCAAATCAACCCAATCACCCACATTCCAACCACTTGAACCCTCAAAGGCCCATTTAGCTAAATAGTTTACCAATTGTTGGAAAAATGGTCAGTGCTCCCCTTAGGATTCGTGACATGGTTTAATAGCCTCCTGTGTCTTCTATAAGTCTAGTGGTTGTATCGGGCATTAACAGGTCGATCTTTTGATGCAACGGCAACCACTACTTGTAACAAGTGGTATCAGAGTTTGGTCACAGGTTCGAATCCCCTTGGGTAACGCTGAGGGGGAGATTGTTGGAAAAATGGTTAGCACTCCCTTCAGGATTCGTGATATGGTTTAATAGCCTCTTATGTCTTTTATAAGTCTAATGGTTGTATTGGGCATTAATAGGTCGATCTTTTGGTGCAACGGCAACCACTACTTGAAACACCAACTTACTCCATTCTTTGGAGACATGAACAAAAGAAATAGAATCAAAGTTAGTGGTTGAGTTGAGAATTTTCTTTGCCCTCAAAACCAAGCATTGGGAGGACTCTTGGATATTCCTCTTATTGAGAAGAGGAACCAAAAATCAAAGAGTTGGATTTGTAGACAACTCTTTTCCATCTCATATATCAAGCTCAAGCTAAAGCCTAAAATTGTCCAAGCCTCCATCTAATTATTAGAATGGATGCCCATATGAGTAGCTCGAGTAAGAATCAAACCACTCCTCTACTACCCCAGCTAACCCCACCAATCCCTATAGCACCAAGATTGTCCTGAGAAGAACCATTTGTATTTATTTTTAGGAAACCAAAGGAAGGAGGAACCCACCTTCCAGATTTGTTCACCCTCAAGGAGCCTCAAACTTTATTCCCAATCCTAACTTAAGAATAAGATAGGAGAACATTTCCAAAAGATTAGAAGAGGTAAGCATGTCATTCAATGAAAATTTAGCATCTATAGTTTCTTTAATAGTACCTTTACTCTTACACCACACTTGTGAGGCTTCGCTGAAAAATTCTATAGTTATGTTTTGACTAGATTTGCCAACAAATAAAATAAGACCGCAAATGTCGTTCAACCAAGAGGAAAAGAGAAGAGGTAAGAGGTCTTCCAATATTATTCCAAAGCTCAACCTGGGAGGTAGCATGGATGAAAGGATGATTCTACACCTTCCACCAAGAATTTCAATTCTCCATAGAATAAGGAAGATAATTTAAGTATGTATAAATAATATTTTAGACAAGAACAATATGTTGTGCATACAAATATCATAATAAAATTTTGATCATATGTCCAAAAGGGTGAGTTTAATTGAATAAAAACAAGTCTAATGTGAGGTGACCCAAAAAGAGATGATATGAGTCTCGTGATTGCAATGAAAAATAGTCAGTTGTTTAGCATGACAAGTTACATGATGAAACTCACCTCCAAATATAATCTCAAATTAAACCCCACTATTACCTACCCAAAATTATCACAAATAACTACATAAGTGATTTAAAGCAACTTCTTTTCAAGATTCATTCAACATTGAATGGGTGATGAGAATGAGAGAGCTCATTATCAAGCTAAATTCTAGAAGATTACACTTCACAATACTATTTTTTAGACGAGTCTAATGCCTCATAAGCTTTATTTGACCTTACGAAGTGAAAAGTCTTATATTCTATTATATTCCCCTTTTCTATGATATAGGGGAAGAGCACCAATAGTTGTTATAGCTAACCTCATGCACCCTAAGCTTATTGACAATACATAATTTCAATAAAAAAAATTGTTGTTTTTGTATACAACTTAATTACTTATACCTAATGTTCTAACTCTTGGGTAATAACATTGTGGTTTCGTTATGCATAAAAGGGTAAAAAAGTTGTCATTTTAAAGTGTCGTCCAAAACATATTCTCTATTGCCCATTGCTTGTTGGCTTTGACAACCAAAAAAGTTGTACAATTAAACCAATACTTACCCACACATGCCCCCAATAATTGTGCACCATTGGTACCAATAAAGTTGCCCAATTGATCTAATTACTAACTTTTTTTCCCAAAAAATAAACAACCATTCACCTGTTAATAATTTATTAGAAACCTTCTAATTAACCAAATCCTAATTAAATACTCTCCCCTAAGACTATCCTACAATGTTGATTGTATTTTACTATATAAAAGCAGAAATACAATTATATGGCCAACTCAGCTTGTACAACAAACTTGCAAAGTGGAGCACGTCTCTTCCCTCCATAATTAATAATACAAAACAGACATATTCTCCCAAGAGGAAAAAAATAAACATATAATAAAAATTAAATTAAATGTATTAATTATATACACCAATATTACTTGTTGGCCAAATATCTGCTAGCACGTAACTACATTACCTGTATGTATATTGACTAAATACAAGGACAACTACTATACCATAAAGGTACATGTAGAGGTAGGTGTAGCAATTGTGATGACAGTGGCTGGGTAGGTATATAGGAAAGACATTTCGAGTGGCAAATTGCAGCGCTTGAATATCTCAAGTAAAAGCTCATTTGAATGATAAAAACGACCAAATCTGCATTTGCCCAAATTGGCATTGAACATTATAGGAGAAGTAGCTGAGCTTCTTTATTGTGTTTTGCTACTTTCTTTAAGTTATTCGCACCAACTCCTTTCCCGTGTCGACAGACTATTCAGTTATATGACAGTCCGTGCAAGTAACCATTCGGCAGGCGTCCACTCAAACTGCTCAAATTTCCAAACAATTTGGGGGTAGTTGCTCGACAATTTCTTTAAGGAAAAAAAGTATTTTGATTTGCAGTAGAAGAAAAATGAAAATATTGTTTATAATTGAAATGGCGTTTTGGGTGTGATTTAAGAGCCAGAAATTAGGTGAATCAAGAAGATTTGATTGGTTTGGGTCAAGACCAGCATTTGGGTGTGGAGGAAGAGTGAAAAAAACTATGTGGGTTGAGGAGATTTCATTGGAAGAAAATTTTGGATTTTGAAAGAGTAATGACTTTTCGTGGGGTGAGGATTTTCTTTGTTTTGGATCCGGGATTTCTTTTGGGTGTGTGGGGGATTATGAGAATAAACACCAAACGAAAATAAATAAATGTGAAAAAATCCTACGTGGTTTTCGGAGACGAAATTGAATCCGTCAAGTTCAGAAATCTTTAAAGGAGAATGGGGCTGATGTAGAGGAGTGTGTTGCAGTGATTTTGGTACCGAGAAAATTGGTACCATAAGTCCTGTAATACTGTTATGGTTTTAGGAAAATTTTGTTGCAGAGAAAAATTGTTGACTGTGTCTGGTACAGCTGAAAGGCAAGATTGGAAGCATAGTTATTGGGTGTTTTGGGAAATTTTTGTTGTGGTGTAGCATTGTGTTTTGGAGTGGGACACTCTGTTATGCTTTTGAGAAGACGGGTGTTCAAGAAAATTTGTGCCATAAATGATTTTTTAGTGTTATTGGCAAAGTTGTCGACTGTGCTTTTAGTCGCCAAGAAAAAACGGTGCAGAAGTGCTATGGGTGTGTGCTAAAAGTTTGTTGAATCGCTGTATTAATTTAGTGCTATTGGTAAAACTAGGTTATCATATAAAGTGATAGCAGAAGTGCTGTTGGTAGTTTTGCCTGGATGTAGGGAAAAGGTAGTTTTTGTTGTGCAACTGTATAGATCTTTTTGGAAGAAAAAAAATGATGCGTGCGTCATGTTGTGGACGTTAGGCTACTTCAAAGAATTTGGATGTGTCATATATTAATATAGTTCTATGAGCTTTTCTTAATCTGGAAGCTGAAGATAGTTTCTGGAGTTTCGAGTTATTTTGGGGAAATGGGTTGCTGAAGGTACCGTAACAGTACAAAGGACTGCAGTGGTTCAGTGTCATTAGGATATTGACATGTTTAAGGAATATAAATGTTGTAGAGCTGTAATAGTAGTCTTTTGGAGAACATTGGGTTGCGGAAAGCAATAGAATCTTTGAAAAGCTCTACAGTTTTTGAGTTTATTCTGGCCAAGATCAGGTTTGAAACTTGTCCAAACTGTCTCGTTTGCCTTGATTGTAAGCTTGAGGGCGGGGAAGACTATCGTATAAGACTTTAAAGTAGAGAAGGAATTGCAGGCTGCTTTAGGTTTAGTTTGCGGAAGAGTATAATATAAGAGTATATGAAGCAAAGGCATTGTCGGCTATTTATTTTAGCACAGGTGAACTTCCATTGAAATGGGCATCAAGGTGGTGGCCAAGAGGAAGAATATAGGACGGGGAGAAAGCAAGACCGAGTGTGTAGCAGTTGTGAACAGTGAAAAAATGACCGCTACAAAATGGATGTGGAAGAAGGTGAAGCAGGAATACCAATTGGTGAACTTTGATGCACTGCCAGAATACCTGAAGGACAATGAGTATATACTGAATCATTATAGGTCAGAATGGCCGTTGAAGCAGACTCTCTTGAGCATCTTCTCATTGCATAATGAAACCCTCAACATATGGACGTATGTACATCTTTCTTCCACATTACCCTAATTTTAAAAATTTTATGAAATGAAATTTGATTTGTAAAATTTTAGCTTTCCATCCATTTTCTATGTTTTTTTATGCTCATTCTAGATTGTTGGGGAGATTCCGATGCCCATCAAACATTTATCTTTTATTAAATATTTCATTGGAATTTATTTTTCTCCGTGAATTCTGGGGTCTTAAACTATAGCTTATGTTAATTGAGATTCTAGAAACAGTAGAAGCATTCCTCACCTGAGGAATGTAAGTCAGATCACCCATGGATTACACGCAATTGTAGGATGAGTTGCCGGCTGTGACTCGTAAAGCCCAAAAGTCTGATTACTCTTCTGCATTGATTGCTCTGTTGCTGTCATTTCTTTTTAATTTACTGGCTTGTTGAATTATCGATGTTAACTGCAGATTATATTTTTGTATGGCTCAATTTTATGGTCAGATGGATAGTGGAGCTTTTTAGCACTGATTAACCTCCATATAAAATACACCATTTAAGGCAGAAAGTGAGATGCGTTGCCCATAGCAGAAAAGAGTGTTCTTGGGAAGATACGGGCAAACCAAAAGAAGTTTTTCTCTGCATAAACCATGATTTAATCTGGAAAAAATCAGGTTCTGGGGAAAATTAAATTAAATTGTATCAGAGGCAAAAATCACAAAATACAGGGTTAGGGTTTCCTAAAGTAATTGTTTACTTTTGCAAACGATTGTCAAAAATCAATTAAAATTGGTCACTCCAAATAGAATCACTTCTGGCTGAATTTTTATCTATAAAATCATTGAAAATTTAAAATAAACAGTAATAAATTGCTTTTGCTGATTTCTTGTTTAAAATTGTGATTTTCACATTAAAAAACTGCTGTCTGGTCTAGATCATGATTTATCTTGATTTCTGATGCGTTTTGGTGATTTTTGCTTCTTTGGCCATTTACCACATAGATGTCTATCAAGCATTGGCAAATCACATTCTAGAATCTTACATGATAACAGTGTGCTTGTGTAAATGTTCCACCATTATATGTCACAGGCAAAATTGAATTCAAACTGGAGTAGATTATTACTGAAAGGCTGAGTTTTAACATCAAGTGCTAGAAAATGGAATCTATGTTAGACGTAAATGGATAGTTTTTGAGGTCTCTGTCCATCATTAATATATGAGCTGACTTTGTCAGGTGTGAATATAGCTAGGGAGAATTTATGGCTATTAATTATTCGGACTTGACAACAGATAATTCAATTAGTTGGTCTCGTGTTCAAAGGGAAAACAAAATATTCAATAGTTTGGGCAATACCTTGTCCAGATTGTCTCTCAACAACTTGAATACTATAACTAAATGATGAAAGAATGGAGACATTATATTGAGCAAAAAATCTATAGCAACTAAGTCTAGTTTCCTGTCACAGTGATTACTGCAATCAACTGGTAAAGGAATATGTGGGCATGTGAATAACCATCGCATCAAGCACAATGTCTTTTCCAGAAAGAGTAGATTGCATTTAGCAGTATTGTAATATGTTGTAAAAGTAGTTGCAGGGCTTTAGGAAGTGGCATCATTTTACAAAGCATGGTTTCAGGGATCCTTTGTGCTGGAGGAAATAAATGCATGAGACCTTAAGATCGTCTTTAAAGAGAAATTAAACTTTTGAAGGCAGAAAATAGTGGATGCTAGAGGAGTAAATAATTTGCTGAAATATATAGAGTTTAGGTGGTAATGGATGATCTTGACTCCAAGTTTAGAGATAAAGCAGGAGTAGTAGTCTCCAAAACCAAGGAATTAGCCAAGAAAGTAAAGGAAGAGCTGCTAAAGCAATTTGCTTTTGTAGTGTAGAGATGGAAGTTGTTTATAACCTTCCTAGAGTTTTTAGAAGCATGCTTGTTTTCTGAGAAAGTGTGATCCACATCCTTGAGACTATGTGCTCTCTAAAGACGAGTTATGATACCAAAATGCTCATCAAATATAGATTAGGTCTTGCAAAAGAGTAGAATCTGATATCCTGATAATTGTCTGGAGATGTTTCTGTTTAATTGGACAAGCGTAAACATCATTTATAAAACATGTAATCTGTGAATGAGAAGCTTTCTTGTATCTGTTGCATTGATTTTATTTCTAACTTTCCTTGTGCGTCAGTATGAAACCAACATAAATTCTCTACGGGTGCTTCTTATCTATAAATTAAGATAGGACAACTTTTTTGATATAAGTAGAAAGAAACAGATAAGTAGCTGGATAAAACTAGAGTGTCACTTTAAGTGCATTACTGACCAGCAACAATAGTCAAAAACCCCAACTCAAGGGGTTCAACACATCTTTGGTAATGGAAAAGGCTCTGGAATAGATCAGTTAAAAAAATTTCTAACATAAAAGTGCATCCTTAGATTGTTTTAGTTTTCAATCATAATAGCAGGCTCAAAGCTCGTTGGTTATGATAGAATCATATGACCTTGAATACATAGGTACAGTGACCATTTCCATGGCCCTAGTATTGTAGTAATTTTGTCAGCTTAATTTATTTGAGGATGCTGTATGTGAAACTGACAGTTGGCTCTTGTGTAACATTTCAAGTGTTAATGTTGACAAAGGGCAAGTTTCTATCACCTAACAACTAATTTATTTCTCTCAAGACAGCAGACGTCACAATGTTACTTCTAGCCCATTGCATTTTGCACCTTTAAATTGAACATAATTTTACCATGAAACGTTTTGTACAACTCAATGAACTGTGATTATTTTAAGTTTTAAGTTTTAACCCTTCTAATAAGTCATCAAATAACATTACATACGAGGGAGTAGACAGGATCAATGCCAGAAATATTTGTAGTAGTAAATCTGCTAAACTTTGAGAGAATTGCCTTTGGCAAAAAGTACCATCACCATATTCCAAAGCTTCAAACTGCAAATTTTGAAAAGCATATTTCTTGTCATGTCCTGTCTAGGGGACTGGAAGAATCTTTTTGCCTTTGGCAAAAAATTACCATCACCATATTACAAAGCTTCAAACTGCAAATTTTGAAAAGCATATTTCTTGTCATGTCCTGTCTAGGGGACTGGAAGAACCTTTGCAAGTTGACTTGAACATTTAAATGAGTCTGCCAAGTACCAAGCAATTTGATTTTATACAAATGGTATGGTTTGCTGCCTGCATGGTTAACTCTCTACATACTTTTCATGTACGTCATGTTTTCACAGCATATCAAATTGTGACAATCTATCAGGATTGAACTGCATATTTTCAAGTCAATATTTGTTGACAAATAGTTTTCAAAAATTGTATTTTTAGTGTGGAATATTAGAAATTTGAAACTATATATGTAATTACATTCTATTTGCAATGGTCTTCATTATCTAATGCTTTTCCTGAATATGTTGTTAGCAGGCATTTGGCAGGATTCTTTCTTTTCTTAGCTTTGACTATTTTGAGCACAATGGAGCTAATGGGAGTTGAAGAATTTTCATCACTTTTCCCAAGGTTTTGTCTATTTCCCATGAATTGTTCTCTCTATTTTGCCATGTCTATTCAAATTTGATCATCACTGTGATTTAATTTTTCAAACATAATATTTCTGACTGGTCATTAATTGATTCTTTAATTTAGATCACTACAAGAGAGGCTACAAACAGCAAATGCCTCAGAATATAATGTGTTGGTAAGACTGCTACTAGTTTTGTAAATTGCTGTTAGTGAAGTTCAGAATGTAGCTTGAGTAGTATTGAAATTGTAGAATCTAGTGGAAGGAGTTCATTCAAAACAGTGGAGGCTTCAGCTATATTTTCAACACTGATTATTATTTTCTTTGCAGGGTAACATGAAGCATGATCGACAAATGATTGACGAACCTTATTTTCAAGCACGAGCAACTAGATGGCCATTCTTTGTATTTCTTGGAGGTTCAATGTTCTGCCTTTTTTCAAGCAGCTTCTGCCATTTACTCAGCTGTCACTCCGAACGCCTCAACTTATTCCTCTGGCGACTTGATTATGCTGGAATTTCTATTATGATTGCAACATCCTTCTTTCCACCTATATATTATGTGTTTCAGTGTACTCCAATATGGCAAGTTGTGTACTTGACAGGCATAACCACTATGGGAGTGTTTACAGTCCTTGTTCTGCTAACACCTGCATTTTCTACTGCGAAGTTCCGGTCCTTCCGAGCAATGCTTTTCTTAGCAATGGGTTTTTCAGGTGTAGTTCCTGCTATTCATGCAGTCACAACAAACTGGAATGAACCTCACTGCTTTGTTACCCTGGCATATGAACTTGCCATGGCATTTTTCTATGCTGTAGGAACTTTCTTCTATGTCAGTAGGATACCAGAAAGATGGAAACCTGGCTTGTTTGATATTGCAGGGCATAGTCATCAGATTTTTCATTTATTTGTGGTAGCTGGGGCATTTGCTCATTATTGTGCTGCTCTCATATTTTTGGAATGGCGTGATAGGAAGGGTTGTGATATGCTTGGATAAAATCTCTGAATGTCCAAGGGTTTGGTGGTGTTGTAACTTATTTTAATTGCTATTAAGAAAATGCAGCAAATGAATGTAATATGGTATGGTTGATAAGCTTCCTCTGAAAATGTGGTGTTATCAGTTTTCTTTAATTTGACAGAAAGAAATCATGTTGTCATAAGATTGAATTTTCATTGTTTTCCCAAAACTTATGTGTTTGTTGAAAAATAGGATAAAACATGCAGTGAAAATATATAGAAATTTTATGCAGCCAAATAAACAGAGAAAAATAAATAACTAATGGAAATGGATAATAAAATAAATGAAACCAGAACTCACAGATTACATGGACTCTTTTGGGTCAAAGCTCAACACCCAAACAAGTACAAGACTTCATCCTTCAAGCGAGTTACATCAATACAACTTCTTTTCTTGAATTACCACAGCGCTTCATTGCTTCAACAACCTATGAATTAACTTGTGTATCCTTCATCTTAAGCATGAAATATATAGGAATGAGAGAAACCATAAATCACAAATGGTTTCTAAACCCATTTAGGA
The DNA here is from genome assembly GCA_027943335.1 of Chamaecyparis obtusa. Classification (NCBI taxonomy): domain Eukaryota; kingdom Viridiplantae; phylum Streptophyta; class Pinopsida; order Cupressales; family Cupressaceae; genus Chamaecyparis; species Chamaecyparis obtusa. The sequence goes on from BSBK01001979.1 coordinate 436,867, forward strand.
AGAGGGTTCTTTCCATAGTGTGTTGGTTAGGAGGTTCTATTGTCGTTGTGGCCACCAGGGTTCAAACCCATATTGGGCTATTGTGGTTGCAAGGTTGTCCCTTTGTTGATCTGATGTGCTCAAAGGTTTGAGCCTCATATTTGATAATTGGGGATGAGGTCTCCCATTTGTGGCCTCACCAGCTCATAGCTCTAGGTCAAATCATGTGGGAACAAAAAGTGTGTCGTGTCTATTAGCATATGTAGTGCACAGAATGTGCTTGGTTATGAGAAGCTAAAATATGCAGGAAAAAGAACTTAAAGTTTGATAGGTAGAAAAGAATATTTGAAAATGTTGCTCTATTGATCGATGATGAAGAGAAGTTGTGTAGTGCCTCTACCATTTTCTTTTTGCATGACATCTTGAAGGATATGGCTTTGGCAATATGTTGTGTTAGTGTCTTCATGTGGTTGGATGAGACCTCGTGTGATACTTTGTTTTAGCTTGGGATGTTTTCTTTGTGCTTTGTGTGATTGGTTGATTGCACTTTATGCCTTGTCGGATGTTTGCTTGTGTTGTATGATCATCTTAGACTTGTGGGAGGGAGGTTTGTACCTTCGGGGTAATCTTATTTATACGGTTGCATTGGCAAGTTGTTATGCCCTTATGTCTAGTTGTAAAAACCATTGAGTTGTGGTTGGTTGTATACCTAATTTGTGATGCTAGATCGTCTAAGGCCTTTATTTTGAATTTTGATGACTCATTGTGTTCTTGGTGTTTTGATTTGAGCTTCACTCATTTAGGTGATCTGGTAACTATTCACATGTTATGATTTTATATTACCGTTGTGAGATGCACCTAGTTCAGTTCATTCTTGTGTTCATTCCAAAATTACTACTATAGTTTGATGGTATCTAGTTTGTATGACTCATGAGACATTGCTAATTATATGGCTTATGATGAGTGATGGTTCCATTGATGTATGTGCTAGTGGCTACTGGATTTTGATTGTATCTTGGTTAGATGTTATTTGGATTGAGGATTGTTATATTTGTATTAGGATGTTATTCCATGACTATCTATGTCATGTGATTGGGGTGGTTGTATTGTGATGCATTTGATTACTGTACATTATTTTGATTACCAGTACCATTGCTGATTTAAATATTAGATAATGTTAATATTGCCATTTTGATCATACATGCATAACGATGCTATGACCCGATGGTTTATGATGATATCTGGTGTATTTTGCATTTGAGAACATCGGATTATTATACTTTGATGATTATATCTAATTTTTGGTTATAGTGTCTTATATGTTGTTGGATGTTTCATTGCCAACTTTCACTGATGTATGCTCATATTGTCATAAATGATTATTTTAACGTTTTATAATAAATGAAATATTTAATTTGAATACAATGTTTATTTAAATGAAATGCACATTGAGGATTAGAATATGGAATGACCAGTTTTGTGACATTCTATATGTTTGATTGTGTCACTAGAGTGTTTGTGTTTCATTACGTGTGTTGTATTATTATTATATGTGCTTCAGCTATTTATACGATGAGCAAGTGCACTTGATGTTTGAGTGTTTCAGTGATAGGTACTAGACATCATTCTACCTGAGCTCAATGATTTGAGTGTCTTTATCCCTGACGATGGTACATAAGACAATTTCACCGGCTGTTCTTTATTGAACCAATATCGTCCCCGTGTGGATGATGCATCAATGATTATTAAATTATCCCTCCGGTACGTGTTGGTAAAACCCAGTGAATGTGTCTATGCATTTAAAGTTCTCACAGTTGTCACGGTTGAGTTAGAATTAAATATTGATATTTAATTGTTTGGGGATTAAATTTTATTGTCAGCTTATTTGTTGTAGCTGAATTCAATTTTATTGGAATTGATTTAATTTATTTTGAGAAGTCTTTAGTTCGCTTAATTTATGTAAGCGATTTTAATTTTAAGTCATTTTTGGGCTTTTGGGGAAAAGTGACTTATAATGAAGAATCAAAATTCTTGTTGTCACTTTTACATTTTTGGGAGAGCAAAATTGCTCAAATCCTCTTGTGAGCATTTTGGAGATTGCTCGTTATGTTTGATCCAGTTGTCAGATCTACATTAGTAGCAACTCATTGGATTTGTGTCGTCATTGCTATTCTTCTTATGTAGCCATTTTTGTTCCCACAAAGAATTTGTTTTATTCTGTCCATTTTCATGTTTGCAATTTGGTGAGAGGTAGGGTCTCTCATATTTTATTCATTCCTCATTCGTTTCAATTGATTCTTGTTTGCATTTGCTTTGTGAGATGGTAATTAGTGTTTTCCCACTTTCCTTTATGCATTTACCACCCCATTGGGTTTGTACGATGTATGAGGTTTTTTATTTGAAAATTTCCACAATGAGGTTTGTTTTCTCCCACAAAGTTAAATTTGAATTTTTTTTGGATTTTTGGATTAATTTTGTGGCTAGATTTTAAGTTTGATTTTTAGGTTTTTTCATGGGTGCATCATTTTTGCGCGCTATCCAGATGTTGTATGTCGTCATGTTTGACATGATTGAATTGTTGGATGTTGTAGTACTTCATGTTTTTAGTAGGATCGTAGAAACAGAATGGATAGAGGACAATCCAGATAATTGTTATTGCAATCCGAACTTACCCCTTTTGATGTTAACATAATTTTGGTACCCTTGTCGTTTTTGCCCAAATTTTGCATTTTAGTGCATTTTGTGGCTGGTTACCCTTCCTCATGTTCTAATGAGATGTTTGGTGAATTTTCTTAGATCCCATGCTCTTAGCAAGGAGGTCAATTGGGTTATTTGGTGGTTGTGCCTTTGTTTGCATTTGCTCAGTTTTCATGCCTTTAGTGTTATGGAGTTGATTTTGCCTCCAATTATTATCTTTCTTTCTTTTTGATGTTTATGTTATAAATGTCTTTGGTGTAAACCAAGTAAATGATGTATGTTTTATACTTATGTCCTTGGTGAAGACTGAGTGGACAAACTTGGTGTATTGGCACCTACCATGCTTGAGTTGAGCTAACATGAGATATGTGGATGTAGTATGTGAGACTGCATCCAGGCATGTAGTTGAGTTATGCTCCTATGTCGAGGTTTGAGTGACCCTTACTCTTGGTTTAAGACCAATGGAGCTACCATTTTTCTTATCACTTTTGACTTAAGAGTCTTTTCTCGCATTATGTGTGTTTTGCATTTTTGCATTATGTCTCGTTGTAGAACAAGATGGGTCTATGGTTTGGGTAGTGGAGTGGAGTGGTTTCTTACATGAATCTCGAGTTGTAAGTGACTGGAACATGCCACGTGAAGAAGTTATTAATAAGTGATAACATAATAAACTAAATCAGGATAAAAACACATTGATAAGAGTGATTGCCTACCTGGCCACACGAGTTGGGTGTTGATGGAAGGTAAGTTAGTGTCTGGTTGTTTCGAGGACATTGATAGAATGCACTATATCTGGCCACCCGATGGTGTTGATCAAAGATACATACCAAGTCTGGTCATTTGCGGACGTTGATCGAAGACTCAATACTACTTGAACTACCACGAGCCAACTAATGACACTCCACCTTGAGCCCCTGCACAATAGCTTTGATAGCTCGTAGTAGTGGTTTTTTGTAATTGTGTCTTACTGTACCTGCATATTTGAGTTGCATTGGAACCTCTGCACCATTCCCTAAGTTATGCATTTGATTGACGTGTGTGTGAGCTACTTCTTGTGTGTGTGAGTGTACCTTATGATTGTGGTCAGGTCACTATCTCTACGAGCATGGTGGGGTGGGCCTGAGGGTTCAATGTGGTAGGGTGGTGTTGCACTATACCACTACTGGGGACCGGTGTACAAATAGTGGATTACTTCCAAAAACAAAGATTCTAAGCATTGAGTGCTCCTTGCTATCCCTTACATCCCTTTTTATTGATATATGTATATCTTCCTAAAAAGTTACCACCCATTCATTGGTGGCTTTAAGACCTATTAGACTCATTTTTTGTGATTTCTAGATTCGAGTGTATTTAAGCTTGATTTCCTCCATCTGCCATTTCCTTTCCCCGAGACTTTGCACACTTCCCAAGCCACAAATTCACTTTGAAATTAACCCTGTCGGGACTAGGCCAACCTAATTCAGCCTTGTCTTGGACAAGGCCGACCCAAATCAGCTTTGTCCTTTGGCATTGTAATTAAGTGGGCTCTAAGCCTAATGCAAGGGGTGTTTTATTTTTTGATCTTATTTGTGGCCAGCCCGACACTATTGAATCTCGAAATGAGTATATAAAAAGGACATCAAGGCCTCTCATCTTGACAAACATTATGATCCATGACTATTGTGTAGTCCATTATTATCCAATCTTTGTGCAAGCTATCTATATGCAAGAAAAAAATCTTTCAAGTGCAAGCAAGGTTTCAAGTTGTGCAATTGAGATGGTGGATTCAAGATTTGAAGGCAAGCACCCATTGAAGATATCCAAGTCTCCATCTCTTCAAGACCCATATCAAAGTCTTTGTCTTCTCTCATTGATGCAAGTTTCTCTCTTCCATGATGGCTAAGTAGAGAAATTCTCAAGTAAGCAAGGAGATCCACATCCCTTCTTCTTCTTTGTCATTCTTCATTAAATTGATCAAGCATACATTCATTCAAGATCTAGGATTGGAAAGTGTAGATCCATTGCATTTATGAAGACATTATTGATCCTACAAGACATTCCAAGCATACAAGTATCTTCACAGGTTTCTCAAATCCTAACATCCATTTATAAGGGTTTCTCATGCAAGGTGAATACTTACATTTACTTTGTTTACAATATTTTCCTTATGCAATTTCTATTTCATTTCAAGGTTGATTCCTATACAGGGGCTTGACCAAGGTAAGCCCCTTTCCACAACTTTTCCCCTTCTTGCATGTAGGAACAAGTTTTCAGAGTTTTGGATCCGAATTTTCAAAGTTACCGAACCAATGACTGATCCTTCACATAATTTACAAGGTTTGAACTCTCCAATACAAGGTCGACTTTCTTGGACACAACTGGCTTGAGTTGACATAATCCTGAGAATATGCAATTTTCATAGTCAGAAGATATAGGCACCAGAGTTCTAGATTCAGAACCATTTATGTTCCTTACAACTCTACGACGGTAAAATCCAGATCTAGAGTTCACTTGTTCCCTCCTAGATTCAAGATGAGTTCTTTCTTTCCATTTTCCTCTAGCATTTACTTTTATACATTAGATCCAATATTACATCTTGTTAGTAGTCATTTCCTTAGTCATAGCATCAATTCCTTTCATACATTTACACATATTTGTTAGGATTAACAAGGCAGAAATAGCAATTACATGCAAATATAACCAATATCAAAAAATAATAAACCACATAGAAGAGAACACAAGACACAAAGATTTAACATGGTTCACCCAATCCCTGGGCTACGTCCACCAACAGCGAGTCCAATATTTTATTATCTAGTGGTTACAATCTGTAATCCCTTACAGCTCAATTTCGCCACAAGTACTAAAATCATACATCATAATGAAATCCTTAACCCTAAGCCATATTATACAATATTTTTGTCACTTTAGGGTTAGAATGAGTTACAATATGTCGGCCCAAAATAATCAAAAATATGTCGGCCTCAAAAAAATAGGTTGGAAGGAAAAGTGTATAGTACTTTCCTGGATAGTACTTTCCTGATCAATCACCACAAGCTAACAATCTCCCACTTGTTGACTGATCAGTATCCACACTAAAAAACCTCCCACTTGGAGACTGATCCTGTAGCAATACCGCTACCATATGAGGCTCCCACTGGATCGAACCACCCTGGACTCAGCTATTTCTTTATTCTGTTCAGTCTAGAAGACCAACTAAAGTTGAACACAAGTTCAACTTCTCCCTTGTTACTACCTTTGTAAACATATCTATTGGATTATCATCTGTATGAATCTTTTCCAACTTTAACTTCCCATCATCCAAAACTGACCGAATGAAATGGTACCGCAACTGTATGTGTTTTGTCTTTGAGTGCAAAGCAGAATTCTTCACAAGATGAATGGCACTTTGGCTATCTGTATGTAGAAAATTATCCTTATGTGGATGTCCCAATTCTTCCATGAAGAACTAAAGCCATATCATCTCCTTGGCTACCTCTGTAGCAGCAACATACTCTGCCTCTGTAGTGGATAAAGCAACCACCTTTTGTAGTCGAGAAATCCAACTCACTGTTGTCCCACCAACAGTAAATACATAACCTGTAGTACTCCTCCTGCTATCTATATCTCCTGCCAAATCTAAGTCAACATGGCCTTGTACAGTAGGAGTAGAACCCCCAAAGTGTAAACACTTACTGGTTGTACCTCTCAAATATCTGAGAATCCATTTGACTGCATTCCAATGCTCAATACCAGGGTTACTCATATATCGGCTAACGACTCCCACTGCGTGTGCAATATCTGGCCTACTACATACCATAGCATACATTAAGCTCCCTACAGCTGAAGCATAAGGTACCTTAGACATTTTAGTCTCTTCTTCTGGTGTCTCAGGACACATATCCTTAGTCAATTTCAAATGACCAGGCAAAGGTGTGCTGACAGCTTTGGCATTCTCCATAGAGAAACGTTGCAACACCTTCTCAATATAATCAGCCTGAGATAGAGATAATTTCCTATTTTTTCTATCTCTGCAAATTTTCATACCAAGGATTTGTTTTGTTGCCCCCAAATCTTTCATAGCAAATGAATGTGCTAACTGTTGTTTCAACCCCTTAATGTGATCCATGTTAGACCCAACTACAAGCATATCATCAACATATAAACATAAAATAATGTAGCTGTCATCATCCAACCTCTTAAAATAAACACAATGGTCAGAATGACACCGACTACATCCATGCTCATTCATAAAAGTGTCAAATTTAATATACCATTGCCGAGGTGCTTGCTTCAAGCCATACAAACTTTTCTGCAATTTGCACACCAAATTCTCCTTACCCTTGACCTCAAATCCTTGTGGCTGGACCATATATATTTCTTCATCCAAATCACTATGAAGAAAAGTTGTTTTAACATCAAATTGCTCTAAATGCAAATCTTCAGTAGCCACAATACTTAAAACAGTACGAATAGAAGTCATTTTAACAACTGGAGAAAATATCTCATCAAAATCAATGCCCTTTTTCTGTGCAAATCCTTTTACAACTAACTTGGCTTTAAATCTTTTCTTACCTTCATCCTCTTTTTTTATCCTGTAAACCCATTTATTCTGTAAAGCCTTTTTACCTGTAGGTAACTTGCATAAATTCCAAGTGTGATTTTTCAGTAAGGAGTCCATTTCATCTGTCATTGCAAACTCCCACTGAAGCTTTGTATCCACCTGCACAGCTTCATTATAACATTCAGGTTCACTAGCATCTGTTAGTAAAATAGAATACAAAGAGGGAGAGAATCTCTTTGGAGGTCTACTTAGCCTTGTTGACTGTCTAACATTCACTGGGGTGTGTGGCATTTGTTGTTGCTGTTGTTGCTGAGCATAAGGAACTACTGGAACATCAACTTTTAGAGTATCATCCAGTACTACATAGTCATTTTCTTTCTTCTCATGCTGCAGCAACAGATTTTTGTACAATACTTTCTCATTGAATATGACATCCCTACTTCTTACAATTTTATGATTTTCAAAATCCCAAAGCCTATAACCAAATTCATCAATGCCATATCCAACAAATACACATTTCTTTGACTTAGCTTCCAGCTTGGTTCTGTTTTCAGAATCTATAAGTGCAAAAGCTTCACAACCAAAGGTTTTGAGAAAAGAATAACTCACCTTCTTACCACTCCATGCTTCCTCTAGAATACCACATTCCAAAGGAGTAGAGGGGCCTCTATTGATTAAATAAACAGTAGTGTTCACAGCCTCTACCCACATATTTTTGGGCAGCCTAGCATGCAACCTCATACTCCTTGCACACTCCATTATTGTCTTGTTCATGCGTTCAACCACTCCATTTTCTTGTGGAGTCCTTGGTACAGTTTTTTGCCTACGAATACCATTAGAGGAACAATAATCTTCAAATTATGTGCTGCAATACTCACCACCATTATCAGATCTGAGACATTTTAACCTTTTACCAATCTCATTCTCAACCAAGCATTTCCATTTCTTAAAAGTTTGAAATACATCAGATTTCCATACTTTTCTTGTTGCATCATCTATAAATGTAACATAATACAGAGAGTCACCAAGGGAAGATACCTGAGCTGGTCCCCATACATCTGTATGCACAAGCTCTAATCTCTCATTTTTCTTTTCCTTCCCACTCTTCACAAAACTAACTCTCTTTTATTTTCCATAAACACAACTTTCACAAAAATTCATATTGACACATTTCAGACCAGGTAAAACTTTCTTTGAATGAAGTAATTTCATACATTTTTCACTCATGTGCCCAAGTCTATTGTGCCACAGTGTTGTGTCAGAATCTACAGCAACGGTTTGATGTTCTTCCTGCTCAACTGCAACCACTGTTCCTGAACATTCATTATCTTTTGAAACAATTAAAGTAGAAGGAACAGTATGACCTATACAAAGATATAAGGTGCCTATTTTCACACATTTTGCTACTACTAAGGAACCTTTTGAAACTTTCTAATTTTTATCATTAAAAGTAACTGTGCAACCCTCATCAGTGAGTTGCCCTACTGAAATTAAATTTATACTCAGCCTTGGAACATTCTTACCTCTTGTAGTAGCCAGTGATTCTCATTATGCAACTTAATCTTGATTTTCTCTTTTCCAACAATTTGGCAGGGTTCATTATCTCCCAAATAAACTAGCCCAAAATCGCCTTGGACATAATCAACAAAATAACCTCTATGGGGTGTAGCATGAAATGAAGCCCCTGAATCTAACACCCATGAATCATCAACATTTTCTAAAGACAAGAGCAAAGCATCCTCTTCGGATTTGTTACTTACCACATTTGCCTCCTTGTTTCCATCATGTTTGTCTCCTTGATCTTTCTTCCGAGACCAACAATCTTTCTTCTTATGACCTAGTTTTCCACAGTACCAGCAATCATTTGGCCCGTTGGATTCAGACCTCTTTCCCTTTGATTTTCCTCTTGATTTCCCACGATTTCCAAAGTTGTTTCCTCTATCTCTTGTTATGTCTCTGTTTTCTGCGTTCAATACACTACCCGATGTGGATACCCCTGAGCTTTTCCTATAAATTTTCTCACTCAATATAACACCAATAACATCATCAATCTTTAGGGTATTAGAACCAGAAACAGAATTACTAACAGCCATTACCAAGCCATTCCAACTTTCTGGCAGAGAACACAAAATCAAGAGAGCCCTAACCTCTTCATCAAAAGTAATTTTAACTGAGGCTAATTGACTTGTAACTGTATTAAACTCATTCAAATGATCAACGACTGATCCACCTTATACCATTTTCATATTAAATAAACACTTCATAAGAAATACCTTGTTTGAAGCTGAAGGCTTTTCACACAACTTTGCTAAGGTATCCATCAGATCTTTAGCTTTCATTGCTCCAATAATATTGAATGCCACCGATTATGCCAGGCATAAACAAATACTCCCCAGTGCCTTCCTGTCCAAAATATCTCAATTTTCTTGAGACATTGTTGCCTCTTTCTTAGCTATTCCCTCTAATGGTCGTCATAGATCCTTCTGATAGAGATAGTCCTCCATTTGCATCTTCCATAACTAGAAGTTCTGCCCATTAAACTTTTCAACCTTCAGCCTACCCTCATCTACCATTTCTCCCAAATAACAATTACATGCAAATATAACCAATATCAAAAAATAATAAACCACACAGAAGAGAACACAAGACATAAAGATTTAACGTGGTTCACCCAATCCCTAGGCTACGTCCACCAACAACGAGTCCAATATTTTATTATCCAGTGATTACAACCTAATTACAATCTGAAATCCCTTACAACTCAATTCTGCCGCAAGTACTAAAATCATACATCATAATAAAATCCCTAACCCTAAGCCATATTATACAATATTTTTGCCGCTTTAGGGTTAGAATGAGTTACAATATGTCAGCCCAAAAAATTACCGAAAATATGTCAGCCTCAAAAAAATTCGCTGAGGTCGAAGGAAAAGTGTACAATACTTTCCTGGATAGTACTTTCTTGATCAATCACCACAAGCTAACAATATTATCACACACATTAACAATAACACATAAAAGGGAAAAGTGAACCCCAATTCCCCACTCTCATTTGGATCTTCCATTAGCACCCCTTCATCCTATTTGGGTTGTGCTGATATGATTTGTTTGAAAGTGATCCTTTGGGAGGGCATTTCCCTTAATGTACAACAATCCAATTTGGAGAACTTTCTAGGCCTTAGCATCCTTAACCTTGGGTTCTCCATTTTCTTATTGTGCATTTTGGTAACCTGACCTGAATCATGCATTATACTTTCTGATTTGGTAGTTAGATCTTCTTTGCATTGCATTTATACATCTAGATCTACTTTGTATGCATTGTGTTACTATTTATAATACATCTTTGCTACATTGCATGCATTCATATCTAGTGTACTTGTCTTAAAAAGACTTTTTTTTGCACATTTCTTTCAAATCCCATAATTTCATTGCATTGCTTTGTGCGTGAGTGTTATCACTTTGAGTCCAACCTATAACATTTTGGTTAGAAGAAGCCATAGACTTATCAATTCTTTTGATCTTGAACCCTCCTTTCCCAATAATCTTGATGAGACTAACATGCATCTTAATGATAACAATCCTATAACTGATAATAACTCTTCTCATGATGAAGATGAAGTCTTAAGAGTTCCTCTTGACCAAGTCCAAAAACTTTCCCATGATTTTGAAAAGTTTGGACAATGGCTAGCTCAAGAAAATCTTGAAGCCCTTTCCATTGTAGAAGCCATAAGGAAACTTATTCATAATAATGAACATGGTGTTAACATTTTGCGTAGCATTTATCATCTTGTTTAGGCCTCACTCCACCTACTACAAGTGTTGAAGCCTCTTTGCCCATCTCTACTTCCATTCCCACTTATCATAGTGTCCCTTTTTTCTTATTCAACCATTCCTTCCATTTCAAACAATGTTCCTAATATTTCTCATGTTTCTCCTCCCACAATTTCTTCTACCAATTCTACCATTAATAACTTGGCTCAAATTGTGTCTTCTTTGCAACAACAAATTGCTTCCATGACTCAATCCAATTTTAACATTCCTACTTGTGATATTGCTAGTCCTTTGTCTTTGGATATTATCTCAGTTGTTATCCCACAAAACATTGAGATTCCTCGTGTTGATACCTATAATGGTAGGGGTGATCCTTTGACTCATGTTAAGAATTTTCAAACCTTGTGTAGTGATTTCTTTCATGACTATAGGTTCATGACAAATTTGTTAACTAAAACCTTTCGAGACAAATTCTTGCAATGGTATTGTTCTTTGTCTCCTTATTCCATAGATTCCTGTCACAATTTTGTTAATTCTTTCATTCAACAATTTCAAAATAATATTGGTCCTCAAGTTTCTTTGACTGATTTAATGCATTCTAAACAAGGAGTTAAAGAAAAATTTAGTGACTCCATTGGTAGATTCAAGCATTTGCATGCTCGGATTTCTTGTCATGTGACTGATATTGATGTGCAACACATTTTATTGTTAATTTGCAAAAATACATTAGAAATAGTATTCTTCTTTCTAAATTATCTTCATTTTCTCAATTGTGTGCAGTGTTTCATCATTATCAACTACAATGAGTCAATTTGAGAGCACCACTCCAATGATTCTTTTTCTTGTTGATAAGAGTGATGCCACATCCAATTTCAAAAAGTTTTAAAAATTGAAAACCTTCATCAAAATCAACAACTCATCTAATATTGTTGATGATCAAGTGGAAACAACATCCAAAGGTGTGGCTCCTTTGTCATCTATTTTTAAACTTGCTTCTAATTTTACTCAACTTTCTGAATATTTACATAATGTAATGTTGAATTTAATTAATGCTAATGTGTTAACACTTCCTTCTGTCAAACTCATTGATCCTTCTAAACCTAAATCCAAATACTTTGATCCCAAATCTTTTTGTCAATATCATTGTCAACCTGGCCATTATATCGAGAAATGTTAATAGTTGAAAATTGTTATTCAAGACCTTATTGATTCCAATGCTATATTTGTGGAATGTGATAATAACAATGGGAACAAATCCATAGCACCTCATAACCAAAACTTGCAAATCTATACCAATCTTTTTCCATCTCATTTGACCAATACCATTGACCAAACCCAATCTTCTTATTCTCCTTGCATTGACTACAATCACAAAATTGATGAAGCTAATTATGTGGTCAATCAAGTTGAGAAACCCAAACCTAAACCACCTCAGCTTTGCATTACCTTTGACTCTATTGAGATAATTAAAGCACCTAGGGTCCCCTATACATTGTCGCAAGGACTGATGGCCTTCCTTCTCGTGGTGTCTTTATTGATCCCATTTATATGGTGAATGTGATAACTGAAGAACATCTCTATAGTAATGAATTGCAACATGACTTTTATGATAAATTTGAAGTTAGGATCCAAACTTGCAATAGTTTCCTTTATCCTTCCCATGGTTCCATTTTATTTCCTATTGAAGTTGGTGGTAAAACCATAGATTCTACCTTCATTGTCATCCTAACTTCTCATCAATTCCATGTCAAATTTGGTCTTCCTTGTCTTACCTCCATGACATTCATGGCTTCTCCTATTCATAAATGTCTTAAATATCCTCATAAGGGAGAAATCATGGTTGTTAACCATAGTCTTTATCAGCCTTATGTGCCTCAAGACTCATTTGACCTTGATTTATTTTGGCCTTCCATGCCTCAACCAACTCAAGTTCGTCCTGACCATCTCTTTTGCTCCTATAAGGTCTGCAATATTTGTGAACTTAGAAAACCTAAGGATGATCCTAGACGTGGACTTATTCCTACACCACCTATACCTCATCTTCCTATCTCTTATACGCATACTTTTCAACCCATCTCTCAAGCTGGTGTGGTTCCTTTCGTTCTCCCTCCTAAGGAAGAACATGAATTGATGATGATTGATCCTACCCCAAACCAGGTTTCTAGAAAAACCAAACACAACCTTCATTCTCATGATCGTCATTACAAGCATTGTGCTAGAGCCCATCAATGTGTGTCTCAAAACATTGCTTCACCTCATACAACTCCTCATGTTTTGCTTCCCTTTAAACAACCCGTACTTGATCCCATGGAGGAAGTGAATTTAAACAAGACTAAAATGAACAAACATGACAATGCTATTCATATCTTAGATTCTATTACAATTAATTTGGATGAAGAAGATACTCTCGATGATAATGTTCTTGATGCTAATAATGATATTCATGTTAGTCATTCTGATGACTATGACACTATTGATATTGATCATGATTTACCAACTATGTTTTCACAATAGTTATCTATAACTCCTAGTGACAAACACAATGACCTATCTTCACAATAGGGTCCTTGTTTGGAATTATCTATTGTTCTATTTGTGGTGCGTAATGTTTCTCCTCTTGCCAGTTTCCCACCTTCCCTAAACATTATAGATCGAGATGGGGGAGTAGGCGATATGCATGACTAGCTCCTCTTGTGTGGTGGATTTTATTTTTTTTCCTTTTATAATATGCTTCTCCTGTCATGTGTTGTTCGTTATTATTTTTGTTTAGATTTCTTTAAAAAACTCTTGTTGCTCTATTGGCGCAAGGTGATAAAAGAATCTCAATGTCGTAGACATTCTTCTATTTATATCTCACTTCTTCTCTATGTCATTACTGTGTGTGTGAATTTTGTACCTGATCTATAAACACAACACTTCAGTAAAACATTAGAGGTTAGTTGAAATCAAAATTGTGCAATAAATGAAAAACTAAACTAACCAGGCGATTTACTGCCTTCTAGTAGATGCAAGTATGTATTCTCAGATTATATCGAGATCAGTGACCTAGACGACACCTAAACGAAGGATTTGAATGCAAAATCTAAATATGGAATGAATGCAATTAATTTATTTTTTTGGTTTTTCTATGCAATTATGAATGAGAATTCTGATATGAATCTATGTTAATATGAAAAACTGATATGCAATACAATTAATCTAACAATGATATGCTAAAATATGAATGATCTCACAAAGTTGTTTGATTCGCAAAAAAAGCTCCAAATCTTTAGATACCAATTCGCCAGCATAAGTTTGCACAATTATGAGATATGAGATTGAAGAGCTGAGCCTTGGTTTTATAGAAATCTAGGGCTTTAGAGGTGCATGAAAGAAAGCCATAAATCACTCAAATAAAGTTCAGGTTGATTTTTGAGTTATTTTTAAATAAAAGATAATTAACTCACAAAAATATGCAAAAGCAAAGTTTAACTCAAAATAGAGTTTAGCTTTAATTGATAATTGATAGTTGTTTGCTTTTCTTGATTGTGCATGATTTATTTATGAATTAATTTAATAATAAAGTGATTTATTTCCAACTTAACTGATTTTAAAAAATAAAATAATTGATTTATGGGTTAATCAATCATTTTTCAAACTTTATTTCAAAAACAATATTATTAAAAATTGACAACTTGCTTTAATTAATTAAATAAGAATTTAATCAATTATTCATAAGATTTTAGATTTTATTGTCAAAATTAAATAATATAATTTAGGAATAAATATAATTAACTTCAATTAAATAATTAAGTGGCAGTATTAAATCTAATTAATTAAATATTTAGAATATTCAATTAATCAAACTTTAGGATAAATTAGATTTATCGCCAAATAATTATTAAATCAAAGATAATTAGGATAATTAGGAATATTCCCTGATGCATAATTTATGATAATCAATTAAGAGTCGATGATGTTCAGATGTGCCTTAGCTTAGGACTTTGATGTCGATTTCGTTCGAATTGTCAATGTATGAGGTTAATGAACCTATAGCCCATTTTTGGGGTATTACATTTTGCCCCTCTTTGAATTGTTGTGCGAAGCGCAGTGGTTCAAAGACAGTCTATGTATGATATTGAAATTGATGTTTGAAATTGATATTGATATGAAGCAGAAGCTGATTGAAAGATTTGATATGAAGATAATAGGTCCTGAATTACCAAAGATAATGTTAACTATAACAACAAATGAACTGATGATTGCGAAAAAGTGTCAAAATGCCTGATTCTGAACCTTATGATTGCGAAGAAGTGAGTGACTGATTCCAGACCCGATTGTCGATAAGAATCACATTGGTATCACATCTGAACCCTTTAGTTTCCGAAGAACCAAGGAAATAACACAATTAAACCAATAGTTGCAAAAACTGATACAATTTACAAGATTAAGAGAATACCAGATTGATATGGATCTCGATGAATCTGATATGCCCCAAGCGATGATTGATTTACCTCGAGCGATGAGGTCTTTTTTATGAATCAGCAACTAGACATGGTTGTTGTCTTTATTACTGAGGAAAGATATGATTTCAGATTTAGATTACAAACTTTGAATGATATGCAATACCATGCCCCTTTCGGGATTAAAATTGAAATCTGACAAGAAAAGTCAACGTTGGTAGTTTAGAAGCATGTTAATTGATTTGAGAAATGGTTAAACACGTTTAAGAACGCATTCTGCATCGTTTGGAGGTCTTGGAGACCAAGGTTGACTAGGGTAAACCATGAGTTGACCATGGTTGACCAAGTTGAAATTTTGATAGTTTGATGTGAGATAATCAGTTAAGTTGAATTCTAGATTTTTGTGATGAATGAAGGTTGATTGTGCAAGCAGTAGACCATCCTGGGTCCAAAAATTTGAAATCGTGATTTTGACATAGTAAATGATCTCATATTTGAATTTTGATCCCAAAAATGGATTCAGAACGTCGAAATTAGATAGGGGTGCAATTTTCATGAAAAATGGAGCACTTTTGAAAATTAGGTCAAAAGCTACATAAAGACCGGAAGGGTCATTTTCAATTCATTTCAACCTTTTGACTTTAGAAATCTTTGTGGAGCCCTCTAAGCAAAATGGCAGATAGAGCAGCAGAACCGAAGGTACCAGTGAGTTTGCACCGATTTGAGTGCAGTCGGAGACACCAGAGACCCTGACAGTATGGACATCTGGTAGGTGGACCTCTGTGCCTTGCTAAAATGTCAAGTTTTTCATGTTTTATAGAATTTCAGCAAGTTTCATACGTCTTTTCCATTTTTTTTTAATTTTGCATGCACGAAAAATCGTACAAGTCCCCAGCGGGACTCATACAACTTTTCAATAATAGCTAGGTTATCGTTTGATAAGCCCCCACGACTCGTATCAGAGGGACCCATGAGTCATACGACATTCTGTCGGATCCCTCCTAACTCGTACGAGGAGGGATACATTGTTGTGCTACTATGGTTTGTCATTTGGTATGATGTGGAAAGTCATGCGACTTTTCATGCCAGTCTGAGTTGTCGTATGAAAAACAATGAGCACAAAACTCATTTTTAAGTCCAATTTTTGAATTTTTTGATTCCTTAGCTTGATTCCTGACCTGTTAACCTACCTTCTGAAACACTGAACTACCCCATTTCTGTCCTGGTAACCTATTTTGTGACCCAATTATTGATAGGATTCCATGTTTCTGTGCTGTGTAGGTCGTATATCCAGATGTACATGTTCGGATCTCTCATCCTGCTACTCAGAGATTATGTGTCTCCTTGCCAGACCCTATGAGAGTTCACCTTGCTACTTGTGGATTCGAGTACTTGATTCATTTACCCAAGATTAGGGCAAATCATGGGCTTTTGACTGCATTGATTGAGAGGTTTCACTCAGAGACCCAGACTTTCCATTTACTGACGAGGGAGCTTACTGTTACTCCTGAGGATGTGTACTGGATATTGTGGATTTCGTTTCATGCGGCTAAGAGACCAGAGTATGTGAGTTCTGGGAACTCAGGTGTTTTAGCTTTTAGATGTCTCTTCAGAGATGACACTCAGATGACGGCCTCCATTTCCTGGGAGTTGCTTGTACAGAGATATGGACAAACGCACCGACTAGAGTGCATTATTGATGGTATGATTGGTGGTATCATTATGTCCGACCGTCAGCAGAACGGTCTTTTGATGGGTTGGGCACCCATGATAGCACGTGTGATGGCCACTCCCACTGAGTTGGCGTGGGGTCAGTGTTTGTTAGCGCACATGTTCTCCGAGATGCACAAGGTGGTGTATCAGGAGAGCAAATCTTTTGCTGCAGGAGCTCTTGTTCTACAGATATGGGCGTGGTATCATATCCCCGTGTTGAGACCTGTTTGTACTTCTCAGAGGTAGCCTCAAGAGCTTGTCGTTTATAGATATGTTGAATATGTCATACAAGGACGGATGGGCCACATAGAGTACTGGAGGCGATGCCTCGATGACATGACTTTTGTTCACTAGAGACCTTATGTAGCCATTGAGCCTTGGCCTACTGCTCGAGAGTAGTTTAGCTATTTCTTCTAGAGTCGTGTACTGATTGGGAGGTCCTCCTCCATTATAGAGAGGTTTCTGATTACCAGGGTCTAGCGGCAGTATGGACGTATTTAGGATGCCCCAGAGGATTACGCGACATATGCACAGATAGGGCGTGAGATTGGATTGGGATGGACATAGAGGCTCTCTTATGCTTTGTGTTCACAGGAGTACAGTGCTATTGTCGGCAGGGACTAGGAGTATAGACCAGATGTACTGGATGTTGGTGTCACTAACCGATTCATCTCATGGCTTGTTGATCACCCCATTCACAGATTTTCTGGTTCTACTGAGCTAATACCCTCCATGGAGGAGGCTATGGATGTTACTGGTGCTCTGATGGGATAGGGTCCCAGACCTACACAAGCTCCTATGGTACACCCCACACCTCTGAGACCCAGAGTGATGGCTCCACCACAGAGACCATCAGGACAGATGAGGGCCCCTCATCCCACTAGTTCCACAACAGGCAGATCTTCCAATTCTCATAGATGGACTAGAGAAGAGGGTGGCACATTAGGTGGAGTTGGTTCAATAGATGAGGTACTTGCAGCTGAGCAGGTGGTGGGTGGTGGTATGGACTTTATAGAGGGGGATACTAGTTTCAATTTAGGTGTAGAGGTCAGATGTCGCAAGGCGCAGAGAGCAGAGACTATGGAGCAGGTTGCCCCTAATACTGATATGCCAAATGTTGATCCAGTTGTTCCTCTTACCCCATAGGAGATGAGTAGACGTCTCAGAGTTCAGGTCAGGGACCTGAAGATATGCAGTGTTAGGTGGGAGGAGAGATTTATAGAGGCTGATAGATAGCGTACTGCACTTACTAGAGAGGTACAACAGTTACAGGCAGAGGTGATTCATCGGACCTTGAGATCTGCATATTATGTTTCAACTTATTATACTATCGTTCCTACAGCGCAGAGAGTCCCTACTTACTCGCTGTTCATAATGGCATCAGAGGGAGTTAGGGCCCTGAGAGCAGATCCAGTGCCTGATGCACCACCTCCACCTCCACCAGATGTAGAGGATCATGTTGATAGTTGATTGATCTGTGATATGTTCTAAAATTTTTTATTGGTTGATTCTGATATACTGTACTCTTTTTGATCATTGATATAATGTACTGATTCTAATACTTCAGCTGAGCTCATTCTTTTGTATACTGTGCCAGTAGTGCACCCCTGACTAGTTTGAGATTTTTTTTTGATATATATGAGATCGATATTTTGGTTGTGACTTCATTTATACTTGTCATGTTTTGATTTATGATGATATCATGTGATGTTTATGCTATGAGTAGAGTAGAATGTATGTATGGATATATGCAATGCAAGGATTTGTTTCATATGTATGGATTATGCAAATGTATTTGATCATGGAAATATGTATGTATGATTTATGCTTATGCACATGGATGATTGTGATGCAACAAATGGTTATGATATGTAAATGCAACTATACACATGATATGTTTTGCAGGTATTGATGAAGACAAGTACTTAGTCTTATGTCAAAAAGGATGTTTAACCCAGGATAGTAATTGCTTGCGATTCGATTTGAAGAGATAATTGAAGAATTGTTTAAACTTTGAAGTTCGTTGAGTCATTGTGAGATCATGCAAACATGCAAAATGCAAAGAGACATGCAGTATGAAATGCAACGTAAGACCTAGGACCTAGTCACTGATCATGTGTCGGTTATTCTCATCATTGAATTTTTAGGTAACCAGATAAATCAATACAATGCCCACTAGTTATGAAACCATAGACATATGAATATCAATTTGTATGTGCGGGAATCAATACAACATCCACTGATTAGGCAACCATGGGCATATGAATATTGATTTTATTTTCAAAATGTCAGATTAGCTATAAGCACCAAGGCACAAACGCCATGATGACTTGAATATCATGTCCATTTTGATATAGCAATTTGTATAAGCATCAAAACATAAACATCGTGATGACCAGAATATGCCTTGCGGTGCAAACACATCAAGCAGTCAAGAGATCATTCAAAATCCAATGTGAATTACCCGTAGTGACCCTTTATCATTCACATCCTTAGGTAAGATCGTGTTTCACAATAAGAGAAAGAACTCACTCAAAAAGACAATGGTTAGATCAAACTCCCTTGAATTTTTTGGGTATCAATGGTCGAGGTACGCATGGCCATCCAATTCGAGATAGAGGCTCTTACAGTCGGACACCATTTCAATGTAGAATTTCCAAAGTTAGATTTTCACATACAAGTAGAAGACAAAGAAAAGATTATGCCCCCAGTCATCACTCTCTAAATCCTGTAAAGGACATCATCGAAGAGCTTGTGGGAACACAATATGCAAAAATCTCAATGCGAATCAGTAAGCATACAAGGAGATAAAAGCATGTAAAAAGCATAGATTGTTTTCAATTTGTGTTTGATGTTTGATTGTGTTGTTGTTGATGCAAAATCCTTCTTGGAGACAAGATAGATTGACTGACTCAAATGAAGCTTCAAAGGACTCTGACTGGATATGATACGTCTAAGATACATTGGAGGCCATAGGATATGACTTTGATTTCCCCCAAGTTTAAGCATTGATAGGATACCAACGCTTGAGTTGATTGGTGTATAGACTGACTTATTGAAAACAAACTGGGAGATATGTACAAACTAAAGCAAGACTGAAAGTTGGGAAAGACCAAGATTGCACTGATAGATGGAGCATTTTGAAACAAGTGGCACCCGTTTGCTGAGTTTTCACCATCTTGGTAGAGATTCTATTTCTGCTACCAAGGCGCCTGTTTCCAGGTTTTCACCAAGGCACTTTTTCTTTTTCTTCTTTTTTTGTATTTTTCATTTTTCAATTTTTTTTTTTGATATTTTTAGTTTTTTTTTGTGAATCATCAAGGCGCCTATTGCTAGGTTTTCACCAAGATGTTCATTTTTTTCAAGACTTTTTCAGATTTTTAAGATTTTTTTAGAATAATTTTACCATAGACTAAATGCCTTAGGCATATAATTTCTTTAGATGGAGAAAGTTGATTGGTTCTCAGAGCTGTTCTCCTTCAGTCATTGAGAGTTGATAGGCACCAGAGCCAAAAGTAGTAGTGATAACAAAGGGACCCAGCCAGTTGGGTTCAAACTTCCCCTTACGTTCTCGATGTGATTGCTTTTTAGGATTCTCTCTCAAGACTAGATCACCAACCTGAAATTCTCTATGTCTGACTTTCTTGTTGTAACCTCTAGACATTCTCTTCTGATATACTCTGAGATGATCATATGCTGCTTGTCTACGCTCATCTAGTAGTTCAAGTTCTTGCAACCTAGACACTCTGTAGTCATCATCAGTTACTAGACCATGCATTCTGATTCTTAGTGATGGGATTTCAACCTCAATAGGTAGTACCACTCCAGACCCATAAACTAAAGCGAAAGGTGTAGCCCTAGTAGGCATTCTGATGCTTGTTCTGTAGGCCCAGAGAGCTGGATTGATCATGAGATGTCAATCTCTTCCTATTTTATTAACTGTACGATGCAAGATTTTCAATATATTTTTGTTAGAAGCCTATGCTTGTCCATTCCCTTGAGGATAGTAGATAGAAGATCAATGTTGTGTGATCTTGAATTTGGCACATAGATCATCTAGGTCTTTGTTCTTGAATTTCCCACCATTATCTGTGATTATGGAATGAGGTATCCCATATCTGCATATGATATAGTTCAATATGAACATAGATATTTGCTTTCTAGTTGCTTGTGTCAAAGGCACTGCCTCTACCCATTTTGTAAAATAATCTGTAGCTGTGATTATATGGGTATGTCCATTAGAAGAATGAGGATGTATAGCTCCTATAAGATCAAATGCCCATTGGTGAAAAGGCCATTGTGTAGTGAAGGGAATTAGATCTCTCCCTAGAGAATGAATTAGGTTGCCATGTACTTGACACTTTTGAAAATTCTTAGCAAATTTGATAGCCTCTTTCTCCATTTCAGGCCAATGGTACCTAGCCCTAATAAGTTTTCAAGCTAGTGTTAAACCGTTCGAGTGTGACCCACAAATACCTTCATGGACTTCCTCTAATGCATGATGAGACTCTTCCCGTTCTAAACATCTAAGTAGTGTACCATATAGACCTCATTTGTACAGATCATGACCAATGATGACATATCGGGAGGTATTTCGGATAAGGTATCTCTTTTCATGGCGGTTGAAGGTATCGGGAATGATTTGGTCTTGGAGATAGGAAAATAGGTTTTTGTATCTAGATGAATCATGACCTACAATAGTGCAAATCATTTAGGTTTCAGGGGAGTCATATGTAGGATAAGATAGTGCTTCCACCAGGAACTCATAGCGTAGCTCATGTTCAGGCTGCTGTAATAAAGTAGATAGTGTTGCCATTGCATCGGCAGCCTTGTTCTCCGTTCTAGGAATTTGCTCAAATGTGATAGATATGAAATACTTCTTAAGATCATCTACCATTCTCTTGTAAGGAATGAGATTTTCATCTTTAGTTTGGTACACATCATTGACTTGATAGATAACAAGTTGAGAGTCTCCATGAATGTGTATCTCTATTATTCTCCACTCAATTGCTAGTTTCATACCGTTCAAAAGGGCTTCATATTCTGCAATATTGTTTATGCAAGGGGACTTTAATCTGAATGCTTTTGGAATTGAGTATCCTTGAGGAGTTATGAACAATATGCCTGCTCCCGATCCATTCTGTGTGTAGGAGCCATCAAAGAATAACTGCCATTCTCTAGAAGAAAGAGTCATGATAGAGGAATCCAGAAATTCCATTTGCATTGGTGTATCATCAATCATAGGTGCATCAACCAATTGATCAGCAATCACCTGTCCTTTTATAGCTTTTCTTTCCACATATTCAATGTCAAATTCACTTAAGAGCATGACCCATTTGACTAATCTTCCCATGAGGGCAGCTTTGCTTAGTAGGTACTTTAGGGGATCAATTTTAGCTACCAAATGTGTGGTATGAGCTAACATGTAGTGTCTCAATTTCTGTGATGCAAAGATCATAGCTAGACAAGCTTTCTCAATCATTAAATAGTTCTTTTCATATGCAACCAATGTTCTACTGATATAGTATATAGCTCTTTCATTTTTATCTTCATCATGTTGTGCTAGCAATGCCCCTAGTGATGTATTTGTAGCGGAGACATATAAGATCAAAGGCTTCCCATGAATAAGAGGCATCAAGATAGGAGGATTTGATAGATATTGTTTGATATGATCAAAATTTTTCTCGCATTCTTCATTCCATGCAAAGATCACACCTTTATGTAGTGTTTTTGTAAAAGGTTGTGATATGTCTGTCAGCTATGATATAAATCTTTTGATAGATTGGACTCTTCCTTGCAATGTCCTCATTTGACTAATATTCTTTGGTGGTTGCATCTCCATGATAGCCTTTACTTTAGCTGGATCAACTTCAATGCCCTTCTTTGAAACTGTGTACCCTAAGAGCTTTCCAGAAGTGACACCAAAAGCACACTTCTTAGGATTTAGTCTAAGACTAAATTTTTCCATTCTGTCTAATATCTTGCTCAAGTCATTTAGATGTTCATCTCTAATCATAGATTTTGCTAAAGTATCATCAACATAATCCTCCATAGTCCTATGCATCATGTCATGGAAAATAGATGTCATGGCTCTTTGATATGTAGCACTAGCATTTTTAAGCCCAAATGGCATAACATTCCAACAGAAGGTGCCCCATGCACATGTGAAAGCAGTTTTATCTTGATCCTCTGGAGCAATTTTTATTTGGTTATATCCAGAAAAATTGTCCATTAAAGAGTACATCTCAAAACCCGCAGTCATGTCCACTATCATATCAATGTTAGGTAGTGGAAAATCATCCTTAGGGCATGCTCTATTTACATCTCTAAAGTCTGTGCACACTCTGATTGATTTATTTGGTTTTGAAATAGGTACAATATTAGAGATCCACTCTACATAGTCATTAACTCGGATGAATCCAGCTTTCAAGAGCTTCTCTAATTCAACTTTTACCAAGAGTGCAACATGAGGGTGCATCTTTATCAACTTTTGCTTAACAGGTTTGACATTTGGAGCTATAGATAAATGATGCATTATAAGATTAGGATCCAACCCTGGCATATCTGAATATTTCCATGCAAAGTTGATCTTCTTCTCTGTTAGGAATGTTGTAAATTTTTGCTTCTCTTCTTCTGATAAAGATTGTGCTACATGAATCAATTATGGTTCTTCTGTTGTTCCCAAATTGATAAATTGAGTGGGCTCAATTAGAACTGGAGACATGTCTTGTAAATGACTCAGAAGGACATCAAATATCTCATCCTTAGGTGCCTCAAAGAGGTTTTCACCTTCGGATACGTCTTTTATTTTTACTTTTGTAGGTTCTGAGACTGCCACAAAGTGGTTTTCACCCTCATAACTCCTTTTCTTTTTATTCTTATTTTTATTTTTCTGACTAAGATACTTGATGTCCGACTCCATCATGCTAACGCTCGGTTCACTGATGGAAGTACTCATAGGCTCAACTACATTGAGATAACAAGCAAGTGCATAGTCATTCGGAAAGGTATAAATACCATGGCTTGGATTTGTGGAGGTTTGATCAAGAAGTTCAGGATGTTGGATAGTCAAAATGGGGAAAGATTGGGAGATAGTGTTTACGGATATGGATCTATCATCATTGGTCCTAACCCGATGCTCAAGTTCAAAGGTGATATTACAACTTAAGACATTCAATTCATGAATAGGCTCAATGTCATTGTGGGAGTCCAATTCAGCCATAGGTGGATCAGACTTGATAGGTTCATCATTTCACTCTAGACTTACGTTGGGTTGAGGTGCATACTAGTGAATAATATCAGCATGTTTTTCTGTGATAAGCTCATCTTCTTCTGGAATGGCTCCCCATTCATAGTCATTAGATTCTTCATCTATGCCTCTAGGAAATCTAAGAACATGAGTAAAGTTAGGGTGAATACCCCAAGAAGGGTTACCCTCAGATTCTGATTTGTATTCATATTCATGGGAATCTGTCTCAGAATAACTACCACCTTCCTCTTCTTGATTATTTTTGAGATTAGCTGGTTCTTGTGTTGCAACTATCTCTTGATTGGTAGTAGGTTCTTGTGTTTCTACTACATTAATTCTTTTGATTGGATCATCTTTATCATCAAGAAGGTCTTTGATCTCCTTAGGAAATTTTTCATAGGGAATGAGTTCTGAGCTGTCTAAATCACTATTTGATGGTTTTGTTTCTTCTTTTTTAAGAAGAGGTTCATCTGGTGTGATCTGCTCTATGACATAAGAACAATTACCTTTGAGGTGAAAGGTTTTCTTTTTAAATCCTAAGCCAACTTTGTCTTTGTTTGCTCTATGAGTATGCAGAAGAGGTGCCTCAAGACCATTTCCTCTGACTCCTAGAGGTCCTTTACCTGGATATCCCATCTTAGCTATCAATTTATCTCCTAGGCCATATGACTTAGAAGGATCTTTTGGTACTACTAAGTTACTAGTTTGAATATCACGGGATTCAGATTCATCCTTGTATAGCCGTGCAAGCACAGCCTCATCCTCTTCAAATTCTTGCTTGGAGACTTGTTCTGCTACAAAATTCTTTTTATATGCCTCAAGAGGTTCTTTAGACTCTGGTTTGGATTGTTTCAAAGATTGTCCATAAGACTTAGGTTAGATAGGGAGAGATGTCAAAGATAAGACTGGCTCCATAGTATATTCTCCCTTACTATTTTCTTTGATATTAACCTCTTTTGCAAGATCTTCCAATTTAGATGTGGATGCTTCTTTAGTTGGTTCAATGGAAGATTCTCTGTTATTAGGCACAAGCTTATCTGCACTTTCCTTCAATGTATTACAAGTGGTGGATATGTCTACTGGAATAGTGACCTCTACTCCTTCATAAGGAAATTTCAAACATTGGTGGAATGTAGAAGGAATAGCTTGCATTTCATGTATCCATGGTCTTCCTAGAAGAATGTTGTAAGCCAAAGGTAGATCAAAGACTTGACATACAGTATCTCTGATAACCGGTCCTACTCTCATAGGTAAGACAATGGTGCCTTTAGAAGATCTTTCTTGTTCATCATAGACTTTTATAGTTATTTTCTTTCTAGGATCAATAGCCAATTCTGAAAATCCCAATTGTGTGATCAAGCTGTAAGAACAAATGTTTAGGTCAACGCCTCTATCTATTAGCACACGTTTGACTCTACGGTTCTAGATCAAGACTTCTATATGCAAGGGTTGATTATGCGGGTGACTCAAGGAGTTGTCATCTTCCTCTAAAAAGGAGATATACTGCGGAGACGTAAGATGTCCAACCATAGTCTAGAACCTGTCTAAATCAAGGTCATCAAGAACATTGGATCCAAGCAAAGCTTTATCTAGAATGGCTCTGTGAGCTGGAGATATTTGAAGCAACTCAAACATGGAAATTTTTGCATTAGTGTGTTGGAGTTGTTGAGCAATGCTATAAGATGTTGGCCTTGTATCTTTAGGATTGGAAGATTTAGAGGTAGCCTTCTGTTTGGAAGCAGAAGAAAGATTGAAGGGCATCCTAGGGACATTTGATGAATCTGGGAGTTGTCCGTTCAAATGTGCCTGAGCTTGTGATCGAGTAACTGTGTTAGCTGAAGAAGGATCTCTATCTCTTCATACAATTGTGATGACATTGCAATGTTTAGAGAGGCAAGGTTTAACCATATTGATAACAACATTATTTCCAAGGTAAGCATAATTGACCTCTGCCCCCATATTAGGTTGAGAAGATGAAACTTCTTGACCATGTTTTGGAAATGGTTCTGTGAATGTCATATGATCATTATTGCTCTTATGATTGTTAATGGTGATATCTCCCTTATCAATCAGATCTTGAATAGTATGTTTCAAGCATAAGCAGTTATTCATTTTGTGACCTTTACCTCGATGGAAATCACAGAATTCATTCTCTCTCCACCATTTTGGTTTAGGCTCAGAATCAGGTGGTTAGATCTCAGGCAAGGAGATGATGTTATTAGCTAGCAGAGTTCTCATGGCTAATTCCAAAGATTCTCCAAGAGGAGTGAACGTTCATTTATTATCAGCGAACCACTTTTTATACTCTGGCTTCTTTTGAGATGATTCAGGCACCTTTTGTTCTGAAGCTTTTATGGCTTGGGTACCAATAGTTAGATTGAAAGCTGGTGCTTTTGATGGGGCATGGATAGTATCAACAACACCATCTGTGACAATGCCTTTATTCTTGTTCCAATTTTTGTTCTTGTCTTTAGAACTGGATCCTGATTCGTACTTGTCCTTTTGAAGTGTGATTTCTCCTTTTTTCACAAGCACTTTTTTTATTTTGATAGCATTGTCTACCATCTTATCAAAACATGTATGATCTTGCATTTGTAGAGGATAGTTGATTTCTGGGACAAGATTATTGATGAAAATTTCTAGTTTCTCATTTTTTGGAATAGGCCTAGCATATAGAGAGAATTTCTTCCTCCATCTCTTGAGAAATGTTAGGAATGGTTCTCCTGGATGTTGTTTAAGATTGCAGATATCAATCATGGTGACTAGATGTTGGATATTGTAGGAGTATTGTTGATAGAACAATTTAATCAACTCCTCAAAAGTTTTGATAGTAGAAGGCAATCTAGAAAACCAATGAATGGCCGCTCCACCTAGAGATCAAGGGAAGAGACGCATCAGATAGGTTGGTTCGTGCATGAACTCCATAGATTGTGTACAGAATTCTCTGACATGATCTTGGGGATCTGAGTGTCCATCATACTTATCATACTTGGGCATCTCCACTCTTTTTGGGAATGGTGGCATGTACAAGTCTTTGTCAAATGGAAAAGGACATAGAGCCTCCATGGAGAACACTTTGGGTTCCTTTTCTTTTTCGAGGTTGTTAAGTTTGACTTGCATGGCATGCATCTATTTCATCATAGCTATGAGTGGAGTTTCTTCCTCGTGTAATGATATCTTCGACATTAAAGTTGGGAGGAAGTTTAGCTCCTTGATGAGCTAATTGTAAAAAGTATGCTTCTCTATCTTCTTTCAAGAAATGTTTCATCATTCTTTTGAAGTTATCATCATTTTGATATTGAGCAATTTCTTCAGGTGTGGTTTCTTGATCTGCACCATGTTGAGATTGAGCTCTTTGAGAGCCAAAGTTTGTCCCTGCTTGAGACATGGTAGGATTTTGTGGGCTCCCTAGAATAGATTGATGAGGAGTTTGTTGATTGCCTCTGTGAGTTGATGATGGAGGAATGTAACCAGTTTTTAATCAAAAGTTGCCAAGACCGTCATCTTCGTAAAGATCAAAATTGTAGAGTTGCTCAAGAGTTGGACCTACGTGAGTAGACAAAGCTCTGGTGTTAAGCGCTTCTCCTAATTTCTTATGAGAGGAAGCTCTAGTTTCCACCATTAACCTTGGGTGAAGCAAAAGAATAAGATGAAGACAACTGAAGAATGAATCGAATCAAGATGATCAGATGACACAACCTTGTCACAGTTTGATTGATTGGAGTATAGATTTGACTTAGATGAGGGATACTGTGCCCTAGATGTATAGGTAGATTCCCAAAAGATAGCAGACACGAGTTCACAACACTTAGTCATTTTGATGATTGATTGAAGATTGATAGTTATGACAAGGTTTTGACACAAGATGATAAAGACTCAAATCGATTAAACAGAAGGCTAAATCGGATTCAAAAGGCCACTTTAGGAAAATGATTGGATTCTCAGTATTTGCTGCTTTGTTCCTGACACAGTGATTTGTTTGACAGATTCTGGAAATAAGGTGGAAAAGCCAGCTCTCTGATAGTTCTGACAACTTTTTAAAATTTCTCAAATGACTCTCTGCAAGCTCGTACGACAGTTGACGACAGGGAAATTGATTTTTGAAAATGACTGGTAGCAAAACTCGTACTACAATATACCTGATACCATACGACAATCTGGGGGTTTTGAAATGACAATAGCCAAAAGTCATACGACTTTCTAACTTTACAAAATGACTGTTGACTTTGGAAAGGATTTTTACTTCAATTTTTACAAATTTTTTAGGCTTTTCAATTTCAGATTGTTTGTAAATTTCAATGTCCAGATTTGAGGATTGTAACAGATTTGTTCATTTTTAGTAACCAGATAGATAAGCAAGCATGCAAAATAGCAAGCAAGTGATTTCAAGCATGTCTGAAAATAATGAACAAGAGAAAAAGCAACCTTGCACATGAACAATCAAGTGACTTATTTGTGCTAATCCTTAGAAGTGTTATTTGTGTATGTTCCAAAAAGTTTTGCAATAACGCACATATTCCTAGAAAATGAAAATTTGGCCTCACTAGGGTTTTTAGTAATGGTTTGACTCTGCAAGTTTTATGATCCAAGAGGGCGAACTCCAATCCAGGCGCACCACGTTTTTGACACAATCCAAGAACTTAATCTTCAGGATCTGCTAGGGAGATCTGATAGCCCAACAAGAGACCACACCTATGGAGATTTCTTCCAACAAGACATTTATATAGCGGTTGTCACTACCACGACAAAAATGGCTATTACCACTTGAGGTTCCGTCAATGTGGTTGACCTAATTAAGGGAATGTCCACTACGGTTAACCCTCTCTAAAGGTGACTCACAAGATATACCACATGGAGACTGGTTCCAGATTCAAGGATTTGGGTTTCTGGTACTATCCAAAAAGGAAGTAGAGCATAATCCCCTAGCCTTTTCACTTTGAACCAAAACAAAGCAGACAGATTAATCTAACACGCTAAGGCCAAGATTATCTCACAAAGATCTATGATGTCAAGCCCTTATGATCTATCAACCTCTTCGGAGAGAGAATGCCTCGATCAAAAGTTGAAGACACATGGATCTAGTGGAACATGAGACTCCTTCAGTATCCTCCCTACCTACAAGGGTTCCTTCGTTGAGAAGAGTTTCGTTGGAAACTCACTCTCTCAAGAGCCACAAATAGTGTTCATAGGGCCTATTTACTATGTGTAACAAAGATGCTGCAAGCAAATCTATGTTCATTTTTTAGAGCCCAAATGAAATATGTGATATGGAAAAGAAAGTCACTCAAGCTAGACACGCAAGATGTTCATTTTAATCCAAATCGAAACATTATCAGTTGAGAAGGTTACCTTAATTCCTCGCAACACGCTTAGTATATTTTTACCTATTCTTAGCAATTCTTGCACTTTTTCCAATAAAAAACCAGTGAAAATCAATCAAAAATAGAGAATTTCAATTATTAGTGTTAGTTGTTAGTCAAAATCTGAAAACCAAATTTGACAAACTGCCTGAAAAAGTGAAACAATAATTGAACCCTGGTATGAAAACTTGTACGACAGTGGGTTACCTCCCAAACGACAATCTAGAAGCTCGTACGATAATGGGTATCAGATCATACGACAATCGAGCTTCCAGATGACACTTTGATCCTGATGGTACGATTCTTGAACAAATAAACTATCGTACAATAGTGGGTATCTCCTGGTACAAGTTTCTGACAAAACTCATATGAAAATTGTACGGACATAGAATAAAAATCATAGCTGGGAACGGAAAAAAGATAAGAAAATGATAGAAATTGATAAAATTTGAAGGGAAACCCATTTCAAAGCCCCATGGTGGGTGCCATAAATGTGTGTGTAAATTTTGTACCTGATTTGTAGACACAACACTTCAATAAAACATTAGAGGTTAGTTGAAATCAAAATCATGCAATAAATGAAAAACTAAACTAACCAGGCGGTTTACTGCCTTCTAGTAGATGCGAGTATGTATTCTCAGATTATACCGAGATCAATGACCTAGATGACACCTAAACGAAGGATTTGAATGCAAAATCTAAATATGGAATGAATGCAATTAATTTTTTATTTTTTTTCTGTGCAATTATGAATGAGAAATCTGATATGAATCTATGCTAATATGAAAAACTGATATGCAATACAATTAATCTGACAATGATATGCTAAAATATGAATGATCTCACAAAGTTGTTTGATTCGCAAAAGAAACTCCAAATCTTTAGATACCAATTCGCCAGCATAAGTTTGCACAATTATGAGATATGAGATTAAAGAGCTGAGCCTTGGTTTTATAGAAATCTAGGGCTTTAGAGGTGCATGAAAGAAAGCCATAAATCACTCAAATAAAGTTTAGGTTGATTTTTGAGTTATTTTTAAATAAAGGATAATTAACTCACAAAAACATGCAAAAGCAGAGTTTAACTCAAAATAGAGTTTAGCTTTAATTGATAATTGATAGTTGTCTGCTTTTCTTGATTGTGCATAATTTATTTATGAATTAATTTAATAATAAAGTGATTTATTTCCAACTTAACTGATTTTGAAAAATAAAATAATTGATTTATGGGTTAATCAATCATTTTTCAAACTTTATTTCAAAAATAATATTATTAAAAATTGACAATTTGTTTTAATTAATTAAATAAGAATTTAATCAATTATTCATAGGATTTTAGATTTTATTGTCAAAATTAAATAATACAATTTAGGAATAAATATAATTAACTTCAATTAAATAATTAAGTGGCAGTATTAAATCTAATTAATTAAATATTTAGAATATTCAATTAATCAAACTTTAGGATAAATTGGATTTATCGCCAAATAATTATTAAATCAAAGATAATTAGGATAATTAGGAATATTACTAGGAATATTCCTTGATGCAGAATTTATGGTAATCAATTAGGATTCGATGATGTTCAGATGTGCCTTAGCTTAGGACTTTGATGTCGATTTCATTCGAATTGTCGATGTATGAGGTTAATAAACCTATAGCCCATTTTTGGGGTATTACAATTACATGTTATTTTGTACCTATGTCACTGTTTATAAATGTGCCTTTGTGTTGTCTTCTTGGAATGGTACAAAATAGTAACTGCATGTTCATTTTGGTCTCTATGATGCGGACCCAAAAAGACTCTTCTTCATAACTCTTATGTATTTTTCTTCCATAGTGTTTGTAGTTCTACTACCTTTGGGGGATGATGACATTTAATTTTGATATAATATTTCACATATTATCATATGTTTGTCATGTTCTCATTTCCCTTGATTTGTCCTTAATTTATTGGGGGCATTTCACAATGGACACATTTCTCGTGGATGCATGTACACTTTGTTAAATCATTTTCTTTCATTGAGGCATTTGTAATCTCTTTAGTGTAGGGGCATACACTCCACTCTGTGTTTCACATTGTTTACACTCTCTCTCTCTCTCTCTCTCTCTCTCTCTCTCTCTCTCTCTCTGATTCAATGCTCCTTTTCTTTTTGATCCCTAAGTAATCTTACCTTCCCTTAGAAAAGATCACCTTTTGGAACCCTTAATGGATACACTTTCCTTAAGGATAGATTCTCCTTTTCCTTTCAATCCCTCGAGAATATTACCTTCCCTTAGGACATATTGTTCTTTTGGATCCCTTAATGGATACACTTTCCTTAAGGACATATCCTCCTTTTCTTTTTTATCCTTAGGGAAGCGTACCTTTTTTGGAAACTACAATTGAAACAATTGTTATATTGTCATTGATGTCAAGCCTTGACTGGTAATACAATTGCTATTTAGTAGAGTACCATATCTTTTGATTGATGAAGAGGATTTGAAAAGAGGAGATAAAAAGAGGACCTAAGGAAATGTTGAGTTATGTGATACTACAATGGGTACTTGATTAGTTGACACATTGATAAGGTAATGTGTTGTTTATCTTTAACACTAAGTGTGTTACAACAAGTAGTTATCGTTGCACCAAAAGATCGACCTGTTAATGCTTGATACAACCACTAGACTTATAGAAAACACAGGAGGTGGTTAAACCATGTCATAAATCCCAAGGGGAGCGTTGACCATTTTTCCAACAATCTCCCCCTCAGCGTTACCTGAGGGGATTTGAACCAGTGACCAAGCTCTAATACCACTTGTTACAAGTAGTAGTTTTTATTGCACCAAAAGATCGACCTGTTAATGCCTGATACAACCACTAGACTTATAGAAGACACAAGAGGTGGTTAAACCATGTCACAAATCTTGAGGGGAGTGCTGACCATTTTTCCAACAAAGTGAAGAAGTTAATAGATTTGAAGCATAGGCTTAACCGAGCGAAAGAGAAGAAATTCAGTTTAAGCTGAGTGATGCTAGTGTTGACCAAGCGCCAGTATAAGCCGAGTAATTTTAGTGTCAACCGAGCATCAGTAATTATCGAGCATCAGATAATTAATTGAGCGAAGACAGTTTTTGCCAAGAAGAAAAGTTTTAGCGATGATTGAGTTATCCAGTGATGATCGAGTAGACGAACACAATATTGACCAAGTGTCATTAATTTATAGTTTGTGAAGGAATTGAGAATCTCAGCTGACATAGTTGAATTATTGGGATATGTAGAACACGTTGACATTATTAATGAATGATTTGGAGCATTTAATGCATGGTAAATCATTTACTTATGGATTCAAGGAGAAGTTTGGAGAAGCATTTAGAAGGAAAAGAAGGAGAACAAAATGATGGAAGGATTCAATGAATTTGACCTAAACCTAAGATCTACATAAGAGATTAAGCAACAAAAGATTAATCTACCTTATCAAGGAGGTATAAGGATGACCTAATTGTGGGTTATGTAGTGTGTGGAAGAAGTTGATGTTATTGACTAATGAATCTGAGAAGAAGGCTAAGAAGAGTTGTGAAGAGTTGAACAAAGTTGAGATGATTGCTTGAAGAGATTTCTAAGCAGATCAGAGATGGAGATGGTAATGAATGCTAGTCAATAAATCAACATATGAGCATATTGGATATGTATTTGCAAAGTGAGTTTTATATTTCAGATAAGAACCCATTGTTACTTTCTAACCATTGTATCAGTCAAAATCCTTTAATCAAGGTTGACCTAACAATCATTGTGTAAACCCTTTAATCAAGGTGACATTATAATTGAATGTTCTTAAGCCCTCTAACTAGGCCACTCTTAACAGGGTGATTAAATCTTTTAATAGGGTCACACCTAATAGTGTGTATTGTAAACCTTTAACAGGGTTGGCTTCTCACAGAGCCCACTTTAGAAGAGTGAAAATCAGTATCATGTTACTGGTGGTTTTTCCCATATTGGGTTTCCACGTTAAATATCGGTGTTATACTTGTGTGAATGTTATTTGATGTGAATGTTGTTGAAAGTTTTATATTTCGCAAGTTGATTACTTTTGGATAGTGGACTGCAAGTTTTATGTTGCTAATAGAGACCGGGTAAATTGATGATTAGATCAAATTTGTTAAAGAGTTTAAAAGTTATTTTGGTACATCAGGACTTGAGGATAACTGATTCACCCCCCCCCCCCCCCCCCCTCTTAGTTATTCTAAATCAATTCTAACAATTGGTATCAAAGTTGTTGGTGCTTGTATGTAAGGAGAAAGTTTAAAGGTACTTGAAGCTAATGATCAAGATGTACAAAAATGAGGTACCAAAGCTGAACAAGGAGAACTTCCCTACATGGCAAAGTTTGATGAAGTTGCATCTAGCCGGTATTGGTGATTCAACAAATACTATGTGGAACATGATTGTGTACCTGTTGCTGCACCTATGACAGCCGAGGAGATGAAGGAAAAACAAGAACACAACCAGGCAATGTTAGAGATTGCATCAGCCCTAAGCTATCCTGAATTTGAAGACATCAAGAACTGTAATAATGCAAAACAAATGTGGGACACACTGGCATCTATCTATGATGGGGACACAAATTTTTCGAGAGCTAAATCTGAAAGTTTGAGAGGTAAGTTTGATGAAATGAAAATGTTAGAAGGTGAAAACATTGTTCAGTATTGTGGCAGAGTTAAAGAGGTAGTGAATGCTATTAGAGAAGCTAATGGAAATATTGATGATGAAATTGTTATTAGTAAAGTGTTGAGAACCCTACTTCCTATCTATGCTATAAGATTTTTTGCAATACAAGAATCAATATGTACTCCTGGTAATGTCCTAACCTTGGAAGGTCTTGTTGGTAGGCTTACTTCTTTTGAGCTATCTAATTTTGATAACTTTACTAGTCATAATATTGAATATGCATTCAAGTCTCAGATGGTTCTTCATAAGTCTAAGAAAGGAAAAGAAATATGTGTTAATAGTGACAGTGACAGTGACAATGATACTTTTGATGATGATCTAGATGATCTTGAGGCACTTGTGGCCAGAATGCTACCAAAAGGAAAAACAAAATTCAAAGGTAAACTTCCTATAATCTATTTTTCATGTAACAAAGTTGTCCATATTGCAGCAAGATGCCCTGATAGGAATGGAAAGGATGAAAGAAGGGAAAGCAAGTATAAAGAAAAAAGAAATGACAGAGATCATAGAAGGTACAAGGACTACAAAGACAGAGGTAAGAAATCTTGTTATATTGTTGAAGAAGAAATTGATAGTGAAACTAGTGAATTTGATGATTGTGATATAGAAGTTGTTTATGTTGCTATGAACGATGAATCTGATGAAGTTGAGAAAATTGCACTTATTTCATATGTGAGTAAAGGTGATAAATGGATTATTGATAATGGTTGCTCACATCACATGACTGGTGATAAAAGTAAGTTTGAAATCTTAAATCTTTACAAAGGTATAAGTGTTAAGTTTGGTAATGATGCACCATGTCCTGTGAAAGGAAAAGGATCAATAAGATTGACTGATAAGATCAGATGTGACAATGCTTATTGGATTGAAGGTCTTAACTATGTGTTGCACAATTGAATAGTATTGGTTACCAAGTTGAATTTCATCACAAGAAGGCTAAAATATTTGATGCCACTGGTGAACTAGTTGGTGTTGGAAACTAAATTGAAACAATTGTTGTATTGTCATTTATGTCAAACTTTAATTGGTAAGACTGTTGCTACTTAGGAAAGTACTATATCTATTTGAGTGTTGCTAAGGGGCTAAGCAAGGTTGGTAACAATAGCACCTAGGGAAAGGTTGAGTTATCTTGATATTACAAAGTGTACTTGACTATGTTGCACTATGATGAGATAATGTATTGTTTATCT
Organism: Chamaecyparis obtusa; assembly: GCA_027943335.1. Taxonomy (NCBI): domain Eukaryota; kingdom Viridiplantae; phylum Streptophyta; class Pinopsida; order Cupressales; family Cupressaceae; genus Chamaecyparis; species Chamaecyparis obtusa. The sequence continues at coordinate 472,518 of BSBK01001979.1, forward strand.
TAGTAAGACTGAAGACTAAACTGGTAGGCTTAACCGAGCAAAGAATGGAAAAATCATGTTTAAGTCGAGTGATGTTAGTGTCAACCGAGTTAGTATATGCCGAGCAAAATTCTAGTGTCGACCGAGCATCAGTAAATTGACGAGGAAGACAGTGCAAGCCGAGGAAATAGTTTTAGTATTGACCAAGCGTTCTACATGAAGACCGTGTGAACAATCACAATATTGACCGAGCATCAACAATTTTATATTTGAAGAGAATTTAATTTTGGAGCTGACATTGTTGAATTCTTGGATTATGTAAAATGTGTTGACTTTATTTATTGATTGTTTGGAAGCATTAAATGCATTGTAAAATGTTTTATTGTAAATCTTTAAGAGATTTGAGATGATTCTAGAAAAGGAGCTGAAGAACATAAAGTGGGTAGATTCAATGAATCTGACCTAACCCTAAGATCTACAAATGAGATTGAGTGGCAAAAGATAAGTTAACCTAATTGAGGAAAATATAAGGGAACCTAAACATTGTGATATGTATGCACATGGTGAATGGAGAATGCTAGAAGAGAAAAATTTTATTGACTGAATAAGCAGAAAAGGCTAAAGGAGAAGTGTGGTGATTGCTTGAAGAAAAGTTCCGAGCAAATAAGAGATGGAAATGGCAAAGTTTCAAAGTCAGTAAACCAACATTAGTGTATGGAATCGAATCTGATATTTGCAAAGTGAGTTGAATATTTTTCAGATAATACTGCTGCTACTTTCTAACCATTGTAACAGTCAAAATCCTTTTAACAGAGGTTGACCTAACAGTCATATGTTAAATCCTTTGAACAAGGTTGCATTCTAATGGAGTGTATGTAAGTCCTATGACTAGGCTCACTTTTAACAGGGTGATTGAAATCCTTTAACCAGGTCACATTTGATAGTGTGTATTGTAACCTTTGACAGGGTTGGCTTTTTACCGAGCTCACTTCAGAAGAGTGAAAATAATAGTAGCATGTTACAAAGTGGTTTTTCCCAAATTGGGTTTCCACTATAAATCTAGGTGTTTATACTTGTGTGAATGTTTAGATCTAAACATTGCTATGTTTTACAAGTTAAGTTACAGCTGGGTAGTGGACTGCATTGCTAGATGTTTCTATTATTGAATCAGTGATGATTGAGTTTATTTTGGTTTTGGATCTGATTTAAGGATAAGTTTATGAGATTGTTTTATACATCAGGACCTGAGAAAAACTGATTCACCCCCCCTCTTTGTTGTTCTAAATCATATTAACAGTTGGAAGTGGAAAAAAAAATAAGAGGTAATTTGTTCTATCTAGACCTATCTGCAAAAACATGTTTGTTTGCGCAATTTGATGATGTATGGTTATGGCATAAGAGGTTGTGTCATGTGAACTTTGACAATTTGATAAAAATTAGTAAGATGAAGAAAGTTAGAGGTTTACCAATATTGAAGAAACTTGATAATGTGATGTGTAAACAATGTCAATTGGGAAAAATGACAAAGTCTAGTTTCAAGAGAAAGACATATACTTCTGATGATATTTTGGAATTGGTTCATACTAACCTTTGTGAACCTATTGGTATGAAGAGTTACTGTGGTGATAAATATTTTCTTCTGTCTGTTGATGACTATTCTAGAATGATGACTGTAATGTTTTTGAAAGAGAAATCTGATGCCTTTTAGTTGTTTAAGTGGTATTTGGAAAAAGTTGAGAGAGAAACATGTAAAATCTTGAAATGTTTGAGATCTAACAGAGGAGGAGAGTTCATATCAAATGAGTTCAACATAATCTATAATGATAGAGGAATAAAGAGACAAATGTCTGCACCAAAGACACCTCCATAGAATGGTATAGCAGAGAGAAGAAATAGATCAATTATGGATTATGCTAGAACACTGATGAGAGAGAAGAATGTTTTACAAAAATACTGGAGAGAAGTTGTAAGTACAACTTTTTATACCTTGAACTAAGTGCAAATCAAGAAAGATACAAATGCTACACCTTTTGAATTATGGCATGGTTATGCACCTAATGTGAAATACTTTAAAGTCTTTGGAAGCAAATATTATATACTGAAGGACAATAGGAATGAACAAATTGATGCTAACAGTGATGAAGGCATATTCCTAGGATATTCCATTAAGAGAAAAGATTACAAGTGTTTGAATTCTATCACTAACAAAGTTGTGGAAAGTGCAAATGTTAGAATTGATGAATATGCAGAAAAGAATGAAGTTGAGTGCAAACAAGAACTTGAAGATTATAGATTGTTTGTGTACATGGAAGAAGGAGAGGATAGTAATATACCTGAACCAAAAAACAAAGATGTCGAGCAGCAACATGAATGTGCCAAGTCGTAGAAAGATATTGTCGAGCATTAGGAGGATGTTGTCGAGCAATCAGAAGAGGAGGAAGAGAATTTACAAGATGAACCTGAAGAACAAGAACAAGTAGAAAGGAGATCTGAGCCTATATTGGCACAATATGTGAGAATACATCATAAGCCAGAACAAATCATTGGAGATAAAGAATCTAGAGTCATGGCAAGAAGTAAGTTGAAAGATAAAACATGCTTATTATGTGAATTTGAGCCTAAGATAGTGAAAGATGCTTTAGAAAATGAAGATTGGATTTAATTCATGAATGAAGAAATAGAGTAGATAGAGAAGAACAAAGACTGGACACTATTGTCGAGACTAGAAGACAAGAATGTTATTGGAACAAAGTGGGTGTTCATAAATAAGTTAAATGAATATGAAAAAGTCACTAGGAACAAAGCTAGATTGGTATGCAAGGGATATGCACAGGAAGAAGGCATTGACTATGGGGAGATATTTTCCCCAGTTGCAAGGTTGGAAGGAGTGAGAACTCTACTTGTATATGAAGCTTTTAAAGGATTCAAAGTGTATCAAATGGATGTCAAATCTGTATTTCTGAATGGAATACTATAGGAATAAGTATGCATTAAACAACCATAAGGATTTGTTGACCCAAGCAAGAAGAACATGGTTTGTAAACTACATAACACATCGTATGGATTGAAACAAGCCCCTAGAGCGTGGTATGAGAGATTGTACAATTATTTGATGAAAATAGGATATGTAAGGACAAATGACAACAACAATCTGTATTTGAAGAATGAAAAAGGTAAAGGGATATTGTTAGCTGAAATTTTTGTTGATTTTATCATATTTGGAGGATAAGATGCCCTATGTCAAACATTTTCAAATGAGATGCAAACTGAATTTGAAATGTCTATGTTTGGTGAGATCAAATTCTTTGTTGGTTTGTAAGTTTATCAGACGAAGAAAGGTATCTATATTACACAATCTAAGTATGTTAAGGAGATACTAAAAACTTTTGGTATGGAAGATTCTAGACCAGTAAGTACACCCATGGCTACTGGACAAAAACTATAAAAAATTGATGATACAGAGTTTTAATCTCTTTTTATGTAACATCTACTTCCAAAAAATTTAAAATAACTCACACTAGGAGATTGACCATGCCACAACTCATAAGGATTTTTGTTTGTGCCTATCTTTAATTAAACTCTATTCAATGTATAGAAAATAGTACTTACCGCTTCTCTCCAAAATATTTGTGCAACACCTTTTTGAATCATCAATGTCCTAGCATAATCAATGATATATCTATTTCTTCTTTCAACAATTCTATTATGTTGAGATGTCCTAGGAGTTGACATCTACCTTTGATTCCATGTTCTTCACAATATAAAATGAACTCATGTGAAGTAAACTCACCTCCTTTATCTGATCTAAGATATTTTAGGGTTTTACTGGTCTCCTTTTCCACTCTTGCTTTATACTTGAACATATGAAAAGCTTCTGATTTGTCCTTAATAAAAATATCCCACATCATTCTAGAATAGTTATCAACAAGAAACATAAAATACCTATCACCATAATAACTTTGTGTTCTCATTGGACCACACAGATCGGTATGAACCAAATCTAATATATTTTCAGAAGAGTAATTTTTGTTGATAAAACTTGAACTAGTTAACTTACCAAGCTAAAATTCTTTGCACATCACATTGTATGGCTTCACTAGGTTACAAAAACCTCTTACTATCTTCATCTTACTAACTTTGACCAAGTTATCAAAATTAACATGACAAAACCTTTTATGCCACAACCAACAATTTTCTACCTTAGAAATCAGACAACTCTTAATAGTAGAACTCAGATGGAACAAGTTACTTCTTGTTTGTTCACATAGAAATTAAATCTCCCGATTTCCCAATGATCCTACACATACCTTCATTGAATTCCAATCGATATCCTTTATTTTTTAACTGAGAAACACTTAACAGGTTCTATCTTAAACCATCAACCTTGTAAACACCATCACAAATTTTCTATCATTTAAAGAAATTGAACCTTTACCTATCACCATAAATGGAGCATCATTACCAAATCTCACTGAGCCACCGTCACATTCCTTCATCTTAATGAATTTGTTTCTTTCACCGGTCATGTGATGAGTACATCCATAGTCAATAATCCAGTCATTGATGTGATTCAAGTTAGATAGTAATGCTTTTTCACTTTCTTCTGAGGGTTCTTCCTTCACTACAACAAAGACAATTTCCTGTTCATCTCTACCATTTGATTCTTCATCAATGACACCTTCCTCAACAAGGTAACATGCTTGCTAATTATTGTCCTTGAATCTCCTTGGTTTCTCCTTCCTGTTACTGTCAAGACATCTAGAAGCTATGTGTCCAATCTTATTACATGCAAAATATTTCAAAGGTAGCTTACCTTTGTATTTACCTTTTCCTCCAGGCAATCTCTTTGCAAACAATGCTTCCAAATTCTTCTTGCTCTCTTTCTTGAGACATGATATATTCATAATCATTAGAGTAAAATACTGAAGGGTTGTTAGGTATTTCCTTTCCTTTCTTAGACGATGCAATAGTCAATGATGACTTGAAAACAACTTCCAATTTAGGCACACTACTCTCATAATTGCTTAATTCAAATGCAATTAACTTTTCTATTAAAGCATCAAGGGTAACAACAATAGTCCCTAAAGATCTGAACTCTTGAATAGCTAAAAATCTAATAGCATATTGGGGTAAAAGAGTTCTTAATAATTTGCTTACCATATATTCTTCAAGAAGATTACCACCAGAACCTCTAATAGAAACAACAACTTCTTTGATTCTTTGACTATATTGCTCAATGTTCTTATTGTCTTCCATTCTCATTTCATCATATTTTCCTCTCAAGCTATCAAATGTTGCCTTCTGTGCATGTAGATCTTTGCCATAGATAGTTCTTATTAACTTCTCCCACATCTCATGAGCAGTATCCAAGTCTTTGACATCTATAAATTCGGCATCTAAAAGGGTACTTGCAATTGCTTCCATATTAGCAGTATGTTCTTGTTCGATCCTCAACTGATCTACATTCAGGACTCTTGAAGGGACAATATATTTAGTAACCATATGATCCCAATACTGATCACCCATACCTTTGAGATATAGCTTCATCCGGTCACACCATACTGAGTACTTTTGTCTTGTGAATTTAGGTTCTTCCTTTCACATCATCTTCAGATCTCTACCTCAAGTTGTTAAGCTTCATCACAATGGAGGAATTGATCTCTGATACCAATTATTAGTACTAAGATCATATTATTGAGAGGGGATGGATGAATCAATAATCTATCAATTATCCAAGTTTTGACTCTTTCAACTTTATCGCTACATTCATAAGTTTATCTTTTAACATTAGATGAAAATCTTAACCATAAATACATAATGAAACACTTGACATAGATGTTTATCTCATGGAAACCCAAATCGAGAAAAAACCATGGTGGGGATTGGTAGCCACTAAATGTTTTACCTTTCTGAAGTATGCCCTATGAGGAGCTTAACCCTGTTAGGAGTTTTACAAAAGCACTTTTAGGTGATACCCAGTCAAGGGATTACCTTTAGGTCTGTTAAAACCTTTACCCTGTCAAGAGTAGCCTTGTTAGAAGACTTCAAACACAAGCTAATGTGCCATCTTGTTAGACGATTTACAATAGGGACTTGCTAGGATCCACCCTATCAGGGATTTTTGACTATTGTAACTATTAGGGAACAACATAAACAATGATCTATATAATAGCACTACCTCTACTTGATTAGATCCATTGAAGCACAAAATGTCTTCTCACCATACTTATCTCTTCCCTAGCTTGATCACAACTTGCAATTTTACACCGCACTTTCTTGTCACATGATCAACACTCAAAACTATCAGCTTTAACCTTTATATATTATTCATCAAACCCTTAAGTTTTCCATTGCCTTAGGATTACCCTAAATGACATACAATTCAAATTTTAGTCTTTTTTGTTAGATCCAACGCATCATACAACAATATCAAATGTATAAAATAAATTTCCTATATCGCGTTGGCTATCACAATGATTTACATAGAAATTTGAGTACAAGAGTCAAACATGTTTTGACTACACATTTCTATCTTCTTGAGTCTTCTCCACACACTAACATTGAATAATGTAAAGCTAGATCATCACCTCTGATCTTTAGTACACTTCATTAAATCATGAATGGCTTAACCTCAACCATCACAAAAATTTCACTGATCATTGATCAAAGATTTAATCACTGCCACTCAAGAACTTTGACACTTCAACATGTTAATAACTCTAATTCTATTCTCTAGTCTACTATCTTCCACTTCAGTCATCTAAAATAGTTGTGGTTGCAATCATAACATTCAAACACTATTGGAAACCATATCCTATAACCACATTACAAGACATAACATGGATTTGACAAACCACACAAATGACTTATCGCCTGTCACTAATTGTTCTAGCAGTTGAGCTATTAACCTTCCTTTGATCGTAACTTACTTACAGGTTAACATCAATAGTAGCTGTCATGTATTTAACATTTTGAGACATCATTGAGTTTCCCATATGAATCACCACAACTGAAACTCATGAAACACTCTGATCAATATTCGTATACTCAACAACATACTAGAAACACTATGTCAATACTTGACATCAATGACAACTCAATATATGATCCTTATGTAATCAAATCTATCCTATTGCAACACCAATAGTCATTTCATCATCACTGCAATAGTTAGTATCAGTTATGCCAATAGTCACCACATAAAACAATAAGTAAAGAACAAAACTAGTAACACACGAACACCAGATTTGTATGTACAAAAATCAATCTGGAAAAAAATACAGTGAGCACTTGCTCACACATAATAATTCATTGTTGTATATAATCTGATTACAAAAGATGATAGGAGCTCACTATTTTGGAACTGCAACTAGAGGTACAAAGCAATTGTTCATCTAGTGTTGCAGTTATGTTCAATTGTTGTCTTGGTCCAAAACATAGAGTGGACCCAATTGTTTGAGAGAAACATTAAATACATAGGTCACACATAGCATGAACCCATCCTAATAAGATATAATCATTAAATGCATATCCTTGACCTAAATATGGAATCATAAACCACTCTAGGAGAGAGGGAACCACAAACATGTTACACATAGTTGAATGCCAAATCTATAATTATCGTAATAACTTTTCCATCCCAAACATGTAGAAACACACTACCTGATGAATCACCTAACTTGCCATATTTATTTAGACATCCACACATAAGTGTGAGATCTACAAGCCATGTTAGGAACACTAGCACATGCCAAAAGTCGACATCAAGAATTGTCACAACATATTTTTGGACCAAGACAACAATTGAACATAACTGCAACACTAGATGACATAGTTTTCAGATCATCGGGAATAATTTTTGGATAACCAAATAATGCCCCAACTAAGACCAAAACCTAAATCTATCTGCATAAGTATCAACACACCTTCAACCCTAATTTATAGAATAGAAACCTTTCAAAAAGTATAAATGATGTATTGTTAATTGCAATTGTAAAACTATATTTGTTTATTCACTTAACCACAAACATTCAGACCACACAGACTTCCAAATATAGAAGTATAATATTGAAACATTATCCTCACATGATCATAGGATACATAGCTATCTTCCACTATACTAGAGTTTTGAATACATACTTGTCTTCCATTGTACTGAAGCACTAAATATATACTTGCCTTCCACTATTTGAATGCATGTCTTCCTCTGTGCTATAAGTTCAGTACACAAGCTTACTCCTCCAAGAAAAGAAGACTTCTAGACCACAATGTTTGAGCAACCATAAACACCTTTGGAACACAATGTTTGAGATCAATGACAATAGACAACCAAACATATATTTCCAACAATGATCACTAAATAGGATCAACCCCTTGCTAGAGACTCCTAGGTCTAAGCATTTGGGCTCTACATATATGCAGGGTGTTGGTGTAATTAAATGTTCTTAATTACACCTTACTTGTGTTCACTTAGGATAATGCATTACATAATAAATTTTGCATTGTAGACATAGGAGTTTGCATCCTATTTTAGCACATGGTATAGGATAATTCCACTTTAGGTGGAGTTGTTATCTCATTCTACTTTATGTGTGAGATCCACCTTTTGTCCTCTTATCACATTATCATCCTCTCATTGTTGCACATGTTTGTACATACATCATTGTATAATGGAGGATGATCCACCTTTGGTGGACATGTGATTCCACCTTGTGTGGTTGATAGGTTATCTCTTGTAGATCTCCTAGTTATCATGCATTGCCTATATATTCAGACACATCTATCTTGTACGCATCTATTATCATTTGATTATTGATAATCATTGAATCTAGTCTATTGAGGATCATATCATTTTGTCTCTCTTGTTTGTGCTATCTATTGAGCTTCTAGATCTTGACATTTTCATTTATTGCCTTAGGCAAATTCTTACACAAGGTTTGCAATATTTTATGCCATTTTCTCCAAAAATATGAAGATTTCAATTTCTTGGAAATATTTTAAAGCTAACTTAAAATTTGGTAATTAAGAGATAGAACTTTATTAGACCATCTTGGATTCATTCCCCCTTAAATGGTATACAAGGTGAAAATATGCCACATAAAACCATGGTGGAAGGACTAGAAGTGGTTCCTAGGCACTCCTTTTAGGAGTTACAAACCTTGCAAAGGTTATACATGGATTTATCCTCACTTGTTTATAATGATCAAGCTTAAAATGAGGTGAAATATTCAATTTTCCACCTCTCATTATAGATGTAAATTTCAAACAATTTGTGTTGCTCTAATTGAACCCAAACCGCGTCTCTTCATATGGTGTCTTCTTTATCAACGTCTCCCAATGGGATATTGATTTGATCACCTAAGTGTGCTAGGGACACATTTTTCTTTTTATGGCCATTGGAAACCATCAAACATCACTTCTAGCTTGTCCTTAGGCCTAGGTTGTCTGACACTACATTCATAACTTCTTTGAGCCATTCCACTTAGCCTTTTTTATGGCATACAATGTAATTTTGCTAAAAAGCCTAGGATTCTCACTAAATACACCTAGATATGGTATAGTTTTAGAGTGCATATTCTATTCTCAATTTGGAAAGATAGAAATTTTTTGTTCTTACCAATTCATTGTTGATAAATACCCTTCCATATATGTTAAAGCTAGTATCTATTCTAATGTTATACTACAAATTCAAGTCTAAGCTAACAAGGCGATCTTAGAGGCTACTCATCTACATAAATTAAGCATTGAGTGAACACTTCGTACAATTTTCTTATGTGAGTCTTTCCCTTGTTAACATGGACACTTCTTCACAAAGGGGTGTACCACTCCACCATGTGGAAATTTACAGGCTTGTAATCATAGTGCCAAATGAGGCTATTATGGTTCTTAGGGCTCTCCATATCCTCACTATATATGTACCCATGTACCATCTCGACATTTCTCTTCTTCTTCGTGTGGTCATTTTAGTTGGCTCAATAATGGAAATTTCCTCACTTGGAACTTGTCATATGCTTGTACATGCTACTTCATGACAAGTTGAAGATAAAGATCAATACAATGCCTTTAATAACTCAGTATTGATGATCAATACTTTTGTATATTTAGACTCATTCATGTAATTATGATCACCCTCCTTCCCCTACTAAAGCCATAATGACTCAATAACTCTACTTCACTTCTCATTATTATTTTTTACTACACAAAACTTCTTGAAATGTGATCCTATTCCACTCACCTTTTATATGGATTTATTTTATATTTTTAATATTCTGATATAAAAAGAAAACACTGTTTATTATAAAATATGAAGAATATTGTAATTAAAAAAGGGTCATTTTCCTAAGATACCTAGGAGCTTTGGAACTTTACCCTGAAGCGGCGGGAATATTATTAGCATCCATTCGAATTTAAAGCTGTAGAGATCGGAATAAAAGACGGATTCATCTCGTCGAATTTAAAGCTGCAAAGACCAAAACGAGGTATCGAAGGAAAATGGCGAATGGAATAGCAGCAGTTGACAGCCTAGAGCAGCTATTTGTGAAAGCTAACAACGATTTAACGGTAACTTTCTTCTAACCTCTCTATCTTTCGCTCTCTCCTCTTTTCCGTTCAAATCACTAGGCTTAATTTATTCAGTAATAGGGCCGATTCGCCTACTTTTGCAAATGGAAATGCCTCTTATAATTCTTTTTTTTCTCCCTCTTGTTATACTTCGAGTTTGTCATGGGCAATTAGCTTCCAGAAGAATGTGATGGAGGTTTATTTCAGTAATTTAAATTTTAACTGTTTTTTATTTTAATTATGCTTTTTTCCTACTCTGTATCACATGAAATGCGTGATACCTACATTGTCTATAAACCCTCAAACGTTAACCCTAGGATTGTATTTGAGCTTTCGAGGGACATCTATTATGCATCTTTATCGAAAAGTAAATAAATTTTAGCCGTGGCATTAGGCATCACAAATTCGTATCATGTATGGGAGCCTTGTAAACTAAAATAATTTAATAGAAATTAGTAAAAGATAAGAGCATAGTTCAATTGAAAATTCTAACATGAATGTATCTTAAATTGTATGGTCTAGTTATTTCTATCAAGAATGTGATTTACTATCTAAAGGAACAGTCAAAATAAATATATTTAAATAGCTCAAAAATTGCAAAATTAACCTTGTTCTTTTTTAACATTATATAGTTTGATCTCACGTTTCAGAAGAGAAGAAAATGACTTAGAGCATGGGAAACTGATTCTGGGTGATTATTATTTTTTGGTTATTTTATCTGTACTTTAAATCAATTTAATTTGCTGATTTTCTGAACTTGAGGTGCTTTGACTAAAACATTGAAAATTGGGCAAATTAAACTATTAAAAATTTAATTTGAAACCATCCATTAACCAGCAAAAGTCACTCAAAACCAGTTTGCATGCTGTAAATCACGTTCTTCTCTTTTGATAAATGAAAAACAAAAATAAGGCGTTAGAGTGAAGGAGTAGTAGTTGCAGTTATATATATATATATATATATATATATATATATATATATATAGTGAGGTTATGAATCATGATAGAATCACCAAGGCTTCTTAGACAAGCTAGGTCGACTCATTTCGGCCAACTTTGCTTGAAACTAATTTCAGTCAACCCGTCTTCTTGTAACTTAAGTTGCTTGGTTGATTTGGCAGTTCACCCAATACTTTTTCCCAGGGCTCTATAGTTGGATTCACATATACAAAAGCTATCCAAATTGTGAAGCAAATTTCATTGTGGTAATTGCTTGTTTATTACTTAAAAATGAGAAACATTTATAGGCAATTACATAGTGAGAGTTTCTTAAAAAAATTGAAAGCAAAAAATAGAAACATTCTAACTAAACTAAACTGACATAATCTAATCTAATAGAATACAATATTGACCATTAATATATGTAGATATTATTCTAACAACCTTCCTTAATGGTCAATTTGTCAACTACACCAAGTTGCCCCTTGAATTTGACAAACCTATTCAGGCTTGGATACTTGGTGAGAACATCCATAGTCAGATCCTCTATTAGAACGTACTACAACTAAATTGATCCGTCTTTTCCCAGCTTGTGGATGCAGTGACAACGAAGTTCAACATGCTTGGTACATTCATGGAAGACTAGATTCTTGGCCAATTTGAGCATCCCTTGATTGTCAGTGTACAAGGGAGAAGGACTTGCTTGTGACATTTGCATGTCAGAAAGCATCCTTCGTAGCCAAACTGCCTCACAAGCTGCCTTAACTATTCCTCGATATTCAACTTTAGTCGAGGAAAGAGCCATTGCCTTTTGCTTCTTGTTGGTCCATGTTACAACACTTGTACCCAAACTAAATCGTACCTAGAAGTGGATTTTCTGTCATCCATTGAACTTGCCCAATCCGAGTTTGTATAACCAATCAGCTTTAGATCTCTGCACCTACTATACAAAATGCCAAAATTTGAAGTGCCTTTCACATATCTCAACACTCGATTTGTTGCAACCCAATTAACAACTTTTGGGGCTGGCATGAAGCGAGAAATGTAGCTCACGACAAAATTGAGATCAGGTCTAGTGGTAGCGAGGTAGATGAGTCGGCCCACTAGTTGCTTGAATGTTATTGCATTCATTACAAGTGAATTAGATTTGGCTAAAACTTCAGCCCCTTCTCCATAGGTGTGGAGGCAGGCTTATAGTCTTGCATCTGAAACTTGTCAAGAAGACTACTAGCATAGGCAGGTTTACAGTCCTGCATCTGAAACTTGTCAAGAAGACTACTGGCATACTTAGATTGAGAGATAAAAATAGTACTAGCTCTTTGTCAAACCTCAATACCCAAGCAATAATGGAGAAACCCCAAATCTGAAATCTGTCATGTCAAAGGCCTGACACAAATCCTGTTTGATTGCTGCAATCAAATGTGCTAAATTGCCAGTAATGATCAAGTCATCAACATAGACAACAAGAAAAATAATATCATCACTAGAGTGTTTGACATACAAGTTAGTGTTAGAAGGGTTGCGCTGAAGACCGTGATCAACCAAGTATTGATCAATCTTGATGTACCATGCCCGAGGAGCCCACTTCAAGCCATAGAGTGCTTTCACGAGTCTACATACTTATTCTTTGCTGGCAACCTTGAAACTAGGAGGTTGCGCCATGTAGACTTCTTCCTACAACTCACTATTGAGGAAGACATTCTTGACATCCATTTGATGGATTTTACATCCAAACTAAGCTGCAATGGCGAGAAGAAGACGAATTGTGCTCATCTTGGTAGTAGGAGCAAAAGTCTCCTCATAGTCAATGCCCTCTTGCTATGTGAATCCTCGAGCTACCAATCTGACCTTATATTTATCAAAAGTACCATCTACATGATACTTGACCTTATAAACCCATTTGCAACTAATAGGTTTCTTTTCAAGAGGAAGATCAGAAAGGACCCAAGTGTTATTGTTCAGAAGACTATGGTATTTTGTCTCCATAGCTTTTTCCCACTTTGAAGTTCTTTTAGCCTCTGAATATGTCTGAGGCTCATAGATGTTGTGGATGTTGGCCATAAGAGAAAAATTGACTGTGTTTTGTTGCTTGCTCTTTTTGTGGGCTGATTTGTCCTCAATGAGCTCATCATCATGAAGATCCCCTATAGTCTTGGCCTACCATTTAGGCTGGAGGGTAGAAGTACCAACATTTGGCATAGGAGAAACATCTCCTAGGGAGGTTGGAACAAAATCATCTGTATGTAAATCCTGAGGAAAATCAGGTAGTGCTATATCATGATTGGTAGACTCCTCATCTTCAGAGTCAGAATGATCTGAAGCCCTCCCATTAGGGGAACCAAGAGGAAGATGAACACCAATGTTAGAAGCCTTCACAGGCTAATCCTTAGGACTGGTAGTAGATAGAAATGGACCAATAGTGTCATCAACCACAACACCATGACTGAATATGAGATGATATGTTTCCATATTAATTAGCTTGTATGCCTTGTGATTGTCGCTATAACCAGTAAACATAAATTTCTGGCTTTTGGAATCCATCTTGGCACGCTTGGCTTTTGGAATCCATACATGAGCTGTAGAACCAAAAACTTTTAGATGACCCACCTTAGGCTTTCAATTTGACTAGGCTTCTTCAGGAGTCATCTTCTTAATGGCCTATGTAGGTGACCGGCTAAGAAGGTAGGCTATAGTATAAACTGCTTTAGCCTAGTATTTCTTAGGAACATTTCTACGTTCCATCATAGAATGAGCCATTTTAGAAATGGTGCGATTTCTACGTTCAATAACACCATTTTGCTGAGGGGTGTATGGAGTGGTGAGTTGGCACTTAATGCCATGCGTAGCACAAAAAGTAGTGAAGTTAGATGAAAACCACCCCCCCCCCCCCCCCCCATTATCTGACCTTGGAGTAACAATCTGAGAACTTGATTCTTTCTCAACTAAGGCCTTATACTGCTGAAATGTATTGAACACATTTGATTTATTCTTAAGAAAATACACCCACATTTTTCTACTGAAATCTTCAACAAATAAGAATTACCTAGACCCAATAATATGAGTGTTCATTGGCCTACATACATCAATATGAACCCATTGAATTACCTTGGAGGCTCGCCAAGAATCAACATCCGTGGAATGGTGTTTGATGCTGCTTCCCATCTTGACAGGTACCACAAACTCCATGATTTTGAGTTTGGATCTCAAGTAGACCATCAACAAAACCCTCCTAAGATAACTAAGAGAGATAGTGCACATTAAAGTGCCTTTAACGCAAAGTTTGTTGATGGAAGTACTCTTGGCTGCCATGGTGTGTTCTTGAGAATCATTAGAATCGACAAGTCTATAAAGACCATGATTCTCAAGTCCCATAGCGACTGTAGTGCGAGTTTCCCTATCAACAATGTTGCAAGTTTGTGAAGTGAAAACAATATCCAACTAGGGAGAATGCCTCGTGATCTAGTTGAGTGGGAGAAGATTAAATTCCATACTTGGAACATAGTAGACATCGAGAAATATTAAATTTTTCCCTCCAGAGTGAATTTGTCTTATTGCCCTTATTGGCAATTGTATACTGCTCTCGTCCTCCAAAGATTAGTGAATTAGAGAATGGTTCAAATTTTGTGAACCAATCTCGACAATGAGTAAAATGCTATGAACCCTTTGAGTCTATATACCAAGCAAAAGATTTCACTAGATATGTAATCCTTTTGGCCATAAAGGTGATTCTTTCTTTTCCTTTGAAGCTAACCGAAGCTAACAATTGGCCTTCATGTGACCATACTTATGGCAATAATTATATTGAACACTCTTTTTCTTCTTACTGTCCTGAGAAAAACTAAAGCCTTTCGATTGAGAAGATTGAGCCTTTCCTTTGTCCTTAGTAGAAGATTTTGTAGAGAACGTTTTCTCTGTGGAGGACGAATTGGCACCACTACCAAATTGTTGTTTCCAACGATCTTGTTGTAGAAGTTTGGAGCAAAGCATAGATAATTTTCGATCAATAAGTTGAGGTAATGTTGAGTGCCTCAACAAAGTGCTCGTACGACTTAGTTAGACTCTTCAGTGTGATGACTACTATGTCTTGCTCCATTTTTTGACCAATCGCCTCCAACTAATCACGAATGTCCTTAATCTTTGTCAGATGGTCCTGTAAGGATATTTTCTCATCCATCACGATGGAAAACATGTTCTTAAGAATGAATGCTTTGCTCTTGTTGGAGGTTTCATGAAGGTCCTTCAAATGATCCCAAATTTCCTTAGCGATTTTACCAGATGGCACCCAAGGAAGATGATCATCTGTAACAGAGAGTTTGATGAGCATGATGGCTTCCCGGTTGTGCTCATCCCATTTCTCCCTATCATTTCCAACAATGGTAGGATTTGTAGACGTGCCAAGAACAACTGCATCAAGACATTGATACTCAAAGATAGTTAGCATGCACTACTTCCAGATGTTATAATTTATCCCATTGAATTTTTGATTACTTTCAAGCATGATATTTGTTAATGATGCCAATTTGCATGCTTCCCAAGGCACAAGAACAAGGTACTTTCTTGGTTAAAACACAATCAACAAAATTGCATAGAACTCAAGGCACAAGTTTCAATGCACATATCCCTAGGCATTGAAGATGGGACAAATAACATGTTGAAAGTTTTAAAAACTCTAAAAAATTTGTAGAGGACTCAGATTTTTTTGCAAACACTAGGTCAAGTCTAAGAAAATGCCCATCATCATCAACTTGCAGCTTGTTGGGAAATCACAGAATTTTCTGAGCTCGCACACATTGCAGAAACCCTAGGGTGCCGAACTGTGATGCCCCCGTTTTAGTAGGAGTCTGGAGGGTGTTTTCATTAGTTCATCATCACGATCCTCGTGAGCTGACAGTTGGTTTAGAGGGTCTCTGTGATAGATTTACTATTTATAGTAAGTCTATTTTTGTCTGGTTACTATTTCTAGCAGGGTAGTATGGGCTCAGGATGCTGTTTGTCAGAAGGATTCAGTTACATCATTTTGCATATGAAGTTATTAAATTAAGCTTGGTTTAATTAAATGACTGTTATTTCATGTTATAATTTGATGGTGTAAGGTTGAAGCTTCTTTAATGAAAAGTGTGAACTTGAAGCTTGAGGCAAAGTGTGAAGTTGAAGCCTTGTTTTAATGCTTTTTTATAAAGCCTTGGAGGATTTTCGAAAATGATCACCAATTGTCATTATTACATGTTTGATAAAAAATTTCCAAGAAATCAAAATTGAGAAGGGCTTGAGGGTTTTGGCCACCATTTTGAAGAAACGAAATTCTTCTTGAAAATTCAATGCACTTTGAGTTGGAAATTCATTGCCAACGAATTGTGTTTGCAAATTTATTCAAATTGTGATAATTGTGGTTGCCGTACGCAATTAACAAGAACCGTATCAATTTAGAGGTATTGCGGCTAGTTGAATGCAGGCGCGGGTTGAAGGAAAGCCACCATCACTCAACTCACGGCTTCCTTATTGGCAATGTTGACAACCATGGAGACTGTGAATTAACTTATGGGCGCTACATCATTGCTTGAAGGCTGTGAACAACATCACAGTGGCTGCGTTTTTATCTAGAGGTTGACGTTTTGAGTCAAGGCTCATTTGAGTTAGATAACAACCGCTTTGACAATAAAGGTGCCTTTTTCATTAAATATATTGCTTGTTAATTCTTGCAAGTACTGAATTGTTTATTTTGTGAGCATTGGAATTAAAATAAATTGCCGTTGTTATTATTTCATACATTGAGGAAATTACAAAAAAAGTATATATGTTTTAATTTTTTAAAACAAACAAAAAAATTGCAAAACATTTCAAAAGAAAACAAAAATTCAGCTTAGAGACAACAAGGCTCTTTACAGTGGTATCATAGCATTGATCTTGCTAGCTTGAAGATATTTGGGTCCAGTTATGGCAGACAAATTTGTACCTGGAATGCATTATACCCGCAGGGGTAGAGCTTCACCACCACCTGAGGGTAGTGAACAGGGTCCACAGGTTGATCATACAAGTGACTGGAATATAAATAATATTGGTAATGACGTGGACAGGGAAGCTAGAGATGCTTTCAGAAATTTAGCAGAAGGACAACAACATGTTGCAAATGTTTTGCAACAATTATCTGACACCTTGCAACGTATGACTTTACCTAGTGATCATGACAGAGATAGGGGCACTAGGAGTGCATCAGTGAGCTGTCGCGGGTCCAAGATTGATGATAGACAAGGTTTTAGAATTGATCCCACAGGCACTTGTGATAGGCCTCTATGTCCCACTTTCTTGAGGCCTGAGGTGGATACAATCAGTGTTGAGAGAGAGCCAACACCATTTGTTGATGACATGGTGGCTCACTTTGCAGAGTGGGATGCTTTACCGGAAGCCATCAAGAGGATTTTGAATTTTGATAGATTCTTGACACAAGAGAGAGCATTTCAGAGGTAGGCCGGTGTAATGTCCCCACTTTAGCAGTTGACCAAGCGTGTGTGCGTTAGCCTTGTTCTACATGGTCCCGAGGGCTAACAAAGGGTTTAAGGGGATCCTGGAGTGTTTTGGCCTAGTCATTTCCAGTTTGGGCCAAAATGAAGTTGATTTACTCAGTTTCAGGCATACTTACTATTTTTAGTAAGTCAACAGGACACAGTGGAGGCCAGTTTTGGTGATTGGATTTGATACTCTTCGGTGAGAGCTTTCCGACGAGCTATCACTTGCATTATTCGGAGTCCGATTGCTAATACATTTTAATGCCTGGAGTTTTATTAAAGTAACATTTAATTTAATTGTAAAGTATTAAAGTGTTACTTTAATATTTATTTTATAGGGATGTGTACCCAAGGGAGACATAAGGGGATATTTTAATATATGTTTTATATTGCTCATCTTTTATCCCACATTGCCCATGAGAGTTGAACCGACCCTTGGAAATAGAATAAAAGGAAGCGTTTGTGGCTTCATTAGGGGAGGTTGAATAGGAGAAGAAATTGGTGTGAGTTGCAGATCCGTTCTTGGCATTTGAGGGCGTTTATCCTCTCTTGTGACATTCTAGACGTCATTCCCTTGGGGTTTGGCCTTTGGAATCCATTGTTATCAGTTTCATTATTAGGCAGTTTAGTTGCATTTCCAGCTACAGGCAGATTTGGTATTTTATTCATATCTTCTTCACTACTTGTCCAATGCTTATGCCACTTTGAGGGAATGATTTTATGAAGGTAGTGGAATGATTGAAGGACAAAGTACTGTAGCGGCACTGTTCATGCGGCACTATTCACGTGGCACTATTCATGCGGCACTATTCACGCGACACTATTCACGTGGTACTATTCACGTCACTGTAGCAACAAGTTCGAAAGCATGGGCTGGAGTATTATTTCATTAATGCTGGAGTAATTAGTGAGTTGATAAATCTGCCATGTATTTGGTTTTATTAATTCTGAAAATAACATTTTATCAGCAGCAGTTCATTGTCCACTTTGCATATTATTGTAGTTTATTTCTTGTTTATGTTGTATGATTCCTATTCCATGCACAAAACACAACAAACAAATAAATGTTTGATTTCCAGTGTTATAAGGGGTTTAAAACATTAAATGGAGAAATAAGAAGTTGCATGCAAACTGTTTGACATAATTCCTTTCAGCAGTGGGTTTAGTTTTTTGGGGCATTCAGGGGTGTCCATTCCAGTGGTATCAGAGCTATAAGTCCTGCCATCCTGTGGAGGTCTTATAGGGAATTTGGAACAGCCGGATAGAGGGAAAAGTGTTTGACGAAATGTCAAAACACTAAAATCAGAACTAAAAAAAAAAACAAAAAACAGGCTAAGCATTTATGTTTGAGCATGCGACAGGGGCCTTATAATTTTCGCAATACTAGAGCAAGACAAAACAGGATTTTAGACTTGCAGAGCGAACAGTCTAGTTCATCCGTGCAGGTGGAAATAGAATCCAGTCATACAGACACAGAGGAGATATTCTTTGATCAAGACAGCAATATGGGTGACCGAGATGACATGAATACAGGATTAGGCGGAGGCAGGAACACTGGTCCAGATCAGGGGGATGTAATGTTTAGACAGTTACTGGATACATTAGAGCAGGGGCAGCGTATGCAGCAGGAGCAGAATAGGCGAATGGACATGATGTTGCAGCTCATGGCTAGACAGATGGGTGTCAATATTAATCCAGGTGATGCCAACAACAGAAACAATAACAATGGGGGCAATGATAATAATGGAGGCCAAGGTAACAACAATGGTCTTGAGAATAACATAAATGGTAATAATGGACACGGCAACAATGGGAATGAGGCTGATAACTTTAGACACGTTGCACGCCCAGCTCGGACAGCGAGCTCGAGACCTCTTCTACCCACCTTCCCACCCAGAGATCCGGTTCAACCAGTAAACGAACCGCAGATTACCGAGTTACAGGATCAATTCAGGAGGGACTGGGAGGCTAGTGGACCGGAGTTTCAGGCGGATATTTCCCTCAGAGATTATATGGACTTGAGGATGAGACACATGCCTAGAGCAGGAGGGAGGAATCAAAACTTTGAGCTGAGAAAGAAAGTTGGAAAACTTTCTTTACCTTATTATGATGCTTCAGGGAAGATGACTGCACGAGCTTGGGTGCAGAAGGTAGATACATACTTGCAGCTAAATCCTATGCCTGAGGAGGAGGCTATCAAGTATGCGGCTATGCACTTGGATGGCGTTGCACATGAATGGTGGCATCATGGCATGGTGACTCTGGGGCATAATCAGATTACATCCTATGAGGAATTCACCGACAGATTGATTGAGAGATTTGACACTAGGGATCCCGAGTTACATTTCAAGGAGCTAGCACAGTTAAAACAGTCAGGTTTTGTAGATGCTTACATCGCTGAGTTTCAGCGCTTGTCTGTACTTGTTACTGATATCTCTCCTAGGAGATTGGTGGTGTTATTTTGTGATGGGCTTGCTGATCCATTACGAGGTTGGGTGAAGGGACATGATCCACTCACCTTAGCTGAAGCAACTAAAAAGGCACGAGATTTAGCCCCTTCGGTATACAAAGGAAAATACCATTCAACAGATTCTTCCTACCGCAAGGACAAAGACAAAAAACCATTTCAGAAAGAGTATAACAAACCCAAAGAAGGATCAAAAGGACTAGACAATGAAACCATGAATGAACTTCGAAGGAAGAAGCTGTGCTTCCACTGTAGAGAGCCTTGGGACTTATCTCATAAATGCCCTCTCAAGGCTAAGGCAAATCAAATGGAGTATTTTTCAGCAGAAGAGTCAGAGTCAGAGGGGGAGGATCAGCACTCCGATTCAGATGAAGGTAACACTATAGAGGAGAGCAGCATTCCTAAGGATGATAGATCGTTGGCACGCTTGACAGGGGCCCAAAGGGCAATCACATTTAAGGTCAGGGGTACTATCCAGGGGCAGAAAGTGATATCTCTCATTGACACTGGGGCTACACATAACTTCATAGATGCACAGTTGGTAGCTAGGAGAGGGTTACAGACCGAGGAGCATGATGGGTTTAGAGTCATGGTGGCGAACGGTGACAAATTATTGTGCACTCGGAAGATATCTAATCTTCACATTAGGTTTGGAGATGGCTATGAGTTGGAGGATGAGTTCTATGTTGTGGACATGGGAGATTATGATGTCATCCTCGGCATGACATGGATGGCTTCGCTAGTTGAGTTCACACTCAACCTAGCGAAATTGGAGATGAGATTCCAGCATGAGGGCAGAACTGTGGTACTTAGAGGACTTTCGGATGGAGGTTGCAGACTAGTGTCCTTGAGGAGAATGCAGAGACTTTTTCGTCATGATGACATAGAGTGGGCGACAGAGTGCTACATTATGCCAGCTTCACCAGAGCCACAGGAAAAGAGTCATCCACCAGATATCCAGAAGATACTTGATAGACACGCTAAAGTATTTGGCGATATTCCTCATGGGGTTCCTCCTGACAGAGGGATAGAGCATGTTATCGAGCTCGAGGAGGGAGCCAAACCAGTTATGATTACTCCATATCGTCATCCTAAGAAACACAAGGATGAGATAGAGAAGGTGATTAAGGATTTGTTGGAGATGGGGCATATTAGGCCTAGTAAGAGCCCCTTTGCTTCAGCAGTAGTTTTGGTAAAGAAGAAGGATGGGACGATGCGCATGTGCATCGATTACAGGGCACTGAATAAGAAAACAATTAAAAACAGGTATCCCATTCCTCGGATTGATGAGCTGATTGATGAGTTGCATGGGGCATGCTTCTTCACCAAAATTGATTTGCGGTCCGGATACCATCAAATCAGGATGAGAGTAGAGGACATTGAGAAAACAGCCTTCCGATGTCACTTTGGCCACTTTGAGTTTATGGTGATGCCATTTGGACTAACCAACGCACCCGCTACATTTCAGAGTTGTATGAACCAGGTATTCAGGAAGCAGTTGAGGAGGTTTGTCTTGATCTTCTTTGATGACATCTTGGTCTTCAGTAAGACCTGGGAGGAGCACTTACATCATTTGGAGGAGGTGTTAGCTATTCTGGAGAGAGAGTCATTGTATGCCAAGGAATCTAAATGCGAGTTTGGCATGACCGAGCTCCTTTACCTTGGGCATATCATTAGTGCAGATGGTGTTCGGGTTGATCCCGAAAAGATTAGAGCTATTGTAGATTGGCCTACTCCCACAAACCTTACACAGCTTAAGGGGTTCTTTGGTTTATGTGGTTTTTATAGGAGGTTTGTTAAGGGATTCTCACAGACTGCTGCACCCTTGACAGATCTTACCAGGAAAGGGGCCTTCGTGTGGACAGGGGCAGCACAGAGGTGTTTTGAGCATTTCAAGCAGGTAATGTCTTCATGTCCAGTTCTAGCTCTACCGGATTTCACGAAGCCTTTTGAGCTTCATTGTGATGCATCGGGTGATGGGATTGGAGCAGTATTGATGCAGGAGAAGCATCCCATTGCATTCGAGAGTAGGAAGCTCCGGGGAGTTGAGAAGAGTTATTCTATCTATGATCGAGAGATGTTGGCCATAATGCATGCATTGGCCAAATTCCGATCATATTTGGTAGGTGGGCGTTTTGTGATCAAGACTGATCACAACAGTATTAAATACTTCATGAGCCAGCGTGATCTTAACGACCGGCAACAGAAATGGGTTACTAAATTGCAGGCTTATGACTTTGACATAGAGTTTGTCAAAGGTAAGAAAAACGTGGTGGCTGATGCCTTATCTCGGAGACCTCACTTATGTGCTCTGGCAGAGATTTCAGGAGATTGGAGAGATCGGATTATAGCAGAGTATGTCGGAGATGCTTGGGCTTCTGGATTGATTTCAGGTACCATACAGGATGATCGCTATGAGGTGATAGATGGATTGATCAGAGTTCAGAACAGGGTTTATTTGATTCCGTCGTCACACTTGAGAGAGGCGATACTGAAGGCATTTCATGATGCACCCACAGCTGGGCATCCAGGGGTCTTCAAGACCTACAGGCAGATCCGAGAGCGGTTCTCATGGAGAGGGCTCAAGTATGATGTTCAGAGGTATGTCAGGGAGTGTGCAGTTTGTCAACAGAATAAGGGAGAGCACACATTTCCTGCAGGGTTATTACAGCCCTTGCCCATTCCTGATAGGAAATGGGAAAGTATTTCGATGGACTTCATCACTGGTTTACCACGAGTGCAGGGAAGGGATTGCATCTATGTGGTGGTGGACCGCTTGACGAAGTTCGCTCACTTCTTTGCTATTCCGTCCACTTACACAGCAGCACAGGTGGCAGATCTTTTCTTTAGAGAGATATTCAGGTTACATGGGCTGCCCAGATTCATTGTTAGTGACCGGGATAGTAAGTTTATGAGTGTTTTTTGGCAAGAGTTGTTTAGGATGTGTGGTACAGATCTTACACCTAGCACTAGTTATCATCCACAGACAGATGGGCAAACAGAGATTGTGAATAAATGGGTGGAGGGATATTTGAGGAACTATGTAACTGCACAACAAAAGGCTTGGATCAGATGGTTGCATATGGGAGAGTATTGTTATAACACCACTTATCATATGTCCATCAGGATGACTCCTTTCATGGCACTCTATGGTTATGAAGCACCTAGCTTCATGGATTTAGTTTTGGGGGACAGCAGAGTGCCCAAAGCCAAAAACTTATTGCAGGATAGTCAGGACATCCTGAAAGTGCTCAAGGAGAATATACAACAGGCCCAGAATCAACAGAAATTGTACGCTGATCAGCACCGAATAGAGCGCAGTTTTGAGGTAGGGGATATGGTTTACTTGAGGCTACAACCATATAGACAGTCATCGCTCAAGAAGAGTGGAGCTGAAAAGTTGAAACCTAGATTTTATGGTCCCTACAGGGTAATACGCAAAGTGGGCGAAGTGGCCTATGAGCTTGAGCTTCCAGAGGGCAGTCGGGTGCACAATGTGTTTCACGTGTCTAGGCTTAAGAAAGCCATTGGTCAGAGTGTAGTGCCTTCTGCAGATTTACCCCCTTTGGATGAGGAGGGGAAGCTTGTGTTAGTACCCGAGGCTATTTTGGACACCAGAGAAAGGAAGCTTAGAAATAGGGTAGTGAAGGAGTATTTGGTCAGATGGAGAGGCCTGCCGGAGGAGGATTCTACATGGGAGAGTGAGCAGGTTATTCAGCAGGCTGGACTGAGATTGCTTGAGGACAAGCAATTTCAAGGGGGGCGGACTGTAATGTCCCCACTTTAGCAGTTGACCAAGCGTGTGTGCGTTAGCCTTGTTCTACATGGTCCCGAGGGCTAACGAAGGGTTTAAGGGGATCCTGGAGTGTTTTGGCCTAGTCATTTCCAGTTTGGGCCAAAATGAAGTTGATTTACTCAGTTTCAGGCATACTTACTATTTTTAGTAAGTCAACAGGACACAGTGGAGGCCAGTTTTGGTGATTGGATTTGATACTCTTCGGTGAGAGCTTTCCGACGAGCTATCACTTGCATTATTCGGAGTCCGATTGCTAATACATTTTAATGCCTGAAGTTTTATTAAAGTAACATTTAATTTAATTGTAAAGTATTAAAGTGTTACTTTAATATTTATTTATAGGGATGTGTACCCAAGGGAGACATAAGGGGATATTTTAATATATGTTTTATATTGCTCATCTTTTATCCCACATTGCCCATGAGAGTTGAACCGACCCTTGGAAATAGAATAAAAGGAAGCGTTTGTGGCTTCATTAGGGGAGGTTGAATAGGAGAAGAAATTGGTGTGAGTTGCAGATCCGTTCTTGGCATTTGAGGGCGTTTATCCTCTCTTGTGACATTCTAGACGTCATTCCCTTGGGGTTTGGCCTTTGGAATCCATTGTTATCAGTTTCATTATTAGGCAGTTTAGTTGCATTTCCAGTTACAGGCAGATTTGGTATTTTACTCATATCTTCTTCACTACTTGTCCAATGCTTATGCCGCTTTGAGGGAATGATTTTATGAAGGTAGTGGAATGATTGAAGGACAAAGTACTGTAGCGGCACTGTTCATGCGGCACTATTCACGTGGCACTATTCATGCGGCACTATTCACGTGGCACTATTCATGCGGCACTATTCACGCGACACTATTCACGTGGTACTATTCACGTCACTGTAGCAACAAGTTCGAAAGCATGGGCTGGAGTATTATTTCATTAATGCTGGAGTAATTAGTGAGTTGATAAATCTGCCATGTATTTGGTTTTATTAATTCTGAAAATAACATTTTATCAGCAGCAGTTCATTGTCCACTTTGCATATTATTGTAGTTTATTTCTTGTTTATGTTGTATGATTCCTATTCCATGCACAAAACACAACAAACAAATAAATGTTTGATTTCCAGTGTTATAAGGGGTTTAAAACATTAAATGGAGAAATAAGAAGTTGCATGCAAACTGTTTGACATAATTCCTTTCAGCAGTGGGTTTAGTTTTTTGGGGCATTCAGGGGTGTCCATTACAGCCGGGTCCTGACATGAGATAGAGGCCTAGACAGAATGACCTAAAATAGGCAACCAACAAATTAACCTTGACTCACTTTGATGGAAGTGGGAAAATGACAGCTAGAGCTCGGGTTCACAAACTAGACACATATTTGTTATTACATCCTATGTCAGAAGAGGATGCTATACGGTTTGCTGTGTTGCATCTTGATGGCATAGCCCATGATTGGTGGTACCATGTGTAATGTCCCCGTTATTAAATAAATAAAATAAACTTTGTAATTTGGGGTTCAAATTGATTTTTGCATCTCGGACACATTTTTATTTTAGCGTAGGTGTTAGTTGTGCCGTGTCTGCTAAATTTTATACACCCTCGGGAGTTGTTCGATGGGTATTTAAGAACGGCTGTAGGTAGTGATGGATCTCTAAAATTTTGGCAAATTTTAGAGTCCAAAATAGCCAAAGGGAGAATTTTCAGATTTCAAGAATTATAGTCAGGATCTCTTCCTGTTTCTATACTTGCTCCTCATCGTAGTTTCTTCCATGACATCAATAAAAAAGCACAGGATGCAGATCTATCGATGATAGATATTTATGATATACCAGATGACAGAGGAGTATGCAAATGCAAGCCTGGTATCTCAGGTTGAAGCTTACATCAATAAAGTTATTCCAAAAAACCTTGCAAGTGCAATGACAGTCTTGTGTTTTTGTGAAAAATTTCTTCCCATGGCAGATGAGCTCAAAATTGTCAGTAGAATAGAAACTATGGCATCAAAGACCTCTAAGGAGAGTTCGATTAGTTCATCTGAATCATCATAGCAATGAAAGCTGGATGAGCACATTGATACAGAGAAGAAGGTGCCCAATTATTGTCAACTGGTATCGGATGTATGGACGCACAGAAATTAAAACTCATTCCAAGAAAGTGGTTGCCCATCTTCAAGAACAAACTTTTTTAGCGGCATATTTTGGTTTTTTTTTTTAAAATATCATTTCCATGAGATGAATTATCTTTTCGAGCAGTGCAAGCTACATGTATAGAATGAGTCACATGAAAGAGCTTATCTTTACCACTTCAAATACTGGAAATGCACAGTGTATTCTATTCTATCATCTAAACTTCTTTCCAACAATCGTGGCAGGTCCCAATAGAGGTTAGGGGATTTCTCTAACGTTGGGCACATAACATCCAAATATTTATTGGCGTGAAGCTTTTGAGTTTAACATATGAATGATAAACCCGAGTATAGCAATTGATATTCATGTCAATACTTAGCATTTTTATTGCCTGGAGTTGTTATGGTGAACAAATATATATTGCCGTAAAGGAAGAATGCATATGCACAGCCGCTTAGAGGAAAATTGTGGCCCGAGATGAAGAAGAGATATGTTGGTTACAGTTATGAGAGCTTGGCTCTACGTGAGAAGTCGCCAGTTGCTTCTTTCTGCAGGTGCTGATTGGCTACCGTTCTTATTCTTTTGGGCTTGTCTTCAGAGTCATGCTTTGTGTGAGGAGTGCGCAGGGCATCCATATACTGTTGACGATCTAAATCCAGATGATCGAATCTAATGTGATGAAGCTTGTAATATGCTTAGTGGAAGATTAAGGATGCGATAAAATATGGTGGTCGACAATATGAAGAAATTAAGGATTTATAAGAATGTTTTAATAGTTTTGGCCGATAATTTTGTGGTGGCCGATAATTTTGACATTAGTCAAGTTATGAAACGGTGCTATTAAGGATTTATGAGAATGTTTTAATAGTTATGGAGTCTATACGATACATCCCTTGATAAAAAGACATACCTTTTAGATGATATCAAAAGATACAAATGAAGATCTATTTACTTGCAAAAAGGAGGGAGAGATTCGAGAAAAAAGAGATTCAATAAATAGAAACATTTTATATATTTTGTATGGAGGGATAAGGGCTATAGTATGATTTTGTAATTATAAATTTATTTTATTTTAATAATAAAATAAAACATCCTTTGTTTATTATTAAAAGCATGGAGAATTAAACTGCAGATGAACCGTTCTTTGTAATTATTATTTTTGAATATTGCATACAATTTAAATATCGGATAAGTGGATACGGTCAAATAGCATCTTAAATTCGATCTAGAATAATTTAGGATTGCATAAATATTTGATTTGTCTCGTCTTGATTATTGAATTGATTAACAATATAAATGTGCTGGACATTATAAAGTTGTACGTAAACCTTCATTGAAGTTGACTCTATCGCCCGAGTAAGCAGAGGCACTGGTCTTATTATTGAAATATTGGGTTTATATATGAAGTCAGAAAATCTATCAATTCCTTCCTACAAAACTTACTAAATCATTACACAATATTTTAATTCAATCATTCAGCATTCAACTTTATTTTGATCGAGTTCAAGGATTTTGCCAACTGAGGAACTCACCAACTTAAATTCGCTATAGAAGAGCTTTGAACCAGGTGATCAAGTTTGAAGTAAAGGTTTACCCGCCTAGGTGTAGCGAAGCCTAAAGTGCAGGGGAGTTTGAAATATCCCTGTTCATTAGCTAGAATTGATTTGGAATTCTATTGGAGAGTTGGCAGGCTCTTGGATGTCCAATCTGTGGTTTTGGGAACCAACAGGTAGTCATTTGGGATGCATGTTGAATTATTACTTTGTATTGTGAATTTTGGTTGGAGTCCTGGTGTGCGCCATTTCGGAAGTGAAAGACCTTCCCTATTTGGCCTGTTGCAGTTTCGGTGGGATTCAACCCTTACCCTACTCTGCTTTGTTCTGCTTGTATCGGATCTGGAAAATCCGAAGTACTTCATTATTCATAATATAACCTCATGGCAATTGTTCCATATCTGGTACTTCATTGTTTTGTGCATCTGTTAACATCTGGTGAATTGCTAAGTAATTGCGTTGTAGCGAAGAAGCAAACCCGAGGGGCAAACATAGCACGTACAAACTTCCAAACCACTGTAGGGATTGCCCGGTCTAACTGTAGGGACTTCTAGACCACCGTAGGGACTACCAGGTTCAACCGTAGGGACTGCCAGATCACCGTAGGGACTACCAGGTCCAACCGTAGGGTCTGCAGACCACCGTAGGGGCTGCTAGGTCTAACCATATGGGGTGTCGTGGAAATTGAATCAGGGGTGTCGTGGGTACATTACAATGGTATCAGAGCTGGTGATTTTGCCAGCTTGTGGCTTGTGAATGCAAGTATATACCAAGAAAAGAAGAAGATATCATTTGGTTGATAGAATGGCAGATCAATGGGATCTTGCCGCTCAAGTCATGGCATTGCTGAGAGAGCTCACCAGAAACCAAGTGCAGATCAATGACACTTAGCGACTCATAGAGGAGACATTACGAAAATTGGCTGAAGGCAAAGCATCCACAGAGCAAAATGGGCAAAGTGACAATTCTGTTTCAGGTAGGGCAAACTCCGAACCAACACGCTCTCGACCGTCGATGCCCACCTTCCCTCCTCGAACGGAAGCACAACACAGAGAACAACCAACATTCCAAGATATGCAAGATCAACTTCGAGAGGACTGGAAGAATGCAAATATGGAAGGGGATATAACCTACAAGGATTACGTAGATCTGAGAATGAGATATTCAAGTTGCAACAATCGGGGTGGCTACTATAACGACGACCTTAGGAGAAAGATCAGTAAAGTTAATTTGTCAACTTTTGATGGTTCTTGTTCCACCACAGCTAGGGCATGGGTGCAGAAGGCCAACACCTATTTCCAACTCAACCCTATGCCGGAGGACGAAGCTATAAAATTTGCGGCCCTACATCTGGAAGGGTTAGCTCACGAATGGTGGCATCATGGCATGGTCACTCTGGGCCACAACCAGATAACTTCCTATGTTGATTTCATTGAGAGATTAATGGATCGTTTTGATGGAAGAGATCCAAAGCTTAATTTCAAAGATTTGGCTCAGCTGAAACAAACGGGTACAATGGATAATTTCATTACAAAATTTCAAAGATTATCAGTCTTGGTAACAGATATTTCGGAGAGACGATTGATCATGTTATTCATGGATGGGTTGGCAGAACCTTTGAGAGGTTGGGTGAAGGGGTTCAATTCCATCACACTCACAGAGGCAATCAAGAAGGCATGCAACATGTCAACATCTTCCTCTTCCTCCTCTGAGAGTTATGCACAGTCCAAACCACCCCTTATTCCAAAAGAAAAGGACAACAAACCTCCGCCAAAGAGACCTTTTCTAGATGAGGCTAATCGACGGGAGCTTAGGAGGAGGAAGTTGTGCTTCAATTGTAGGGAGCCATGGGAACCTGGACATCATTGCTTAGGCAAGGGAAAAATCCACTATATTGAAGTAATATCAGATGATGAAGAGGAAGAACACGCACCGGAAGTTGAGGAAGACGAACAGTCAGCCGCTCGAGAGGTTAACCTAAACGGTGCGAAAATAATTGCCACATTGTTGAAAAGAGGCGGGTCCATTGCTGCTTTAGCTAGAACTCCGAGATGCACTATCTTTCGGGTATGGGGTACTCTCCAGGGACAGAGGGTTGTGGTCATGCTAGACAATGGGGCTACCCTCAACTTCATTAACTCCTCGCTGGTCAAACAAAGGGGTTTACAAACAGAGGCACACCAAGGATTCGACGTCAAGGTGGCAGGAGGAAACATTTTGTCTTGCATCCATTTGGTCCCACAATTGAGCATTACTATGGGTAACCACACGGTGACATATGACTTCTTTGTAGTTGATTTGGACGACATGGAGGTCATCCTTGGCATTCAGTGGATGGAAACCTTGGATGAATACACACAGAGTTTCAAATGGATGGAATTTTCATTCCAAGTGGATGACAAGAAGGTTGTTTTGAGGGGAATGTCGAATGGAGGACCGAGGGAAATTTCTGCCCGACGGATGGAGGCCATCTTCAGGCACAACAATGTGGTCTGGGCTGCACAGTGTTTTATCTCATCAAAACTTGTACATGGACAACCTACCTTCTATCAGGATGAGGAACTTCAGAGTGTGTTGGATAAGCATCATTTGGTCTTTGCTGACATACCACCAGGTGTACTACTACACCATGGGTTTGAACACACTATTGAGATGGAGACTGGCGCCAAACCTGTCACCACCACACTGTACTGTCATCCTAAAAAGTTTAAGGATGAGATTGAAAAGACAATACATGAACTTCTCGACAAGGGATGGATCAGGCCTAGTTCCAACCCTTTGCATCATCCGTCGTATTGGTCAAGAAGGACGGAACTCTGAGGATGTGCGTGGACTAACGTGCATTAAATAAGAAAACCATCAAGAACAGGTACCCTATTCCCAGGATCGACAAGCTGCTGGATGAACTGCATGGTGGAGTCTATTTTTTCAAAAATAGATCTCTGATTTGGGTACCATCAGATTCGCATGAGAGGAAAAGATGTGGAGAAAACAGCCTTCCGCTGCCACTTTGGGCATTACGAGTTTCTGGTCATGCCATTTGGATTGAGCAATGCTCCCACCACATTCTAGTCCTATATGAATCACATCTTCAACAAGCAATTGAGTAAGTTTCTATTGGTATTTTTTGATGACATACTAAGTTTCTATGGTAAGACATGGAAGGAACATCTGAAGCATTTGGATGAAATACTGGAGATTATGGAATCACAGTCCTTGTTTGCCAAAAGGTCAAAATGTGAGTTTGGGATGACGAAGATATTGTACCTCGGGCACATTGTCAGTGGGCGAGGGGTTCAAGTGCATTAGGAAAAGATTCAAGCCATTTTGGATTGGCCGTCGCTGAAGACTCTCTCAGACCTGTGCGGATTCTTCGGGTTGTGCAATTATTATAGGCGGTTCGTGAAGGGATTCTCACAGCTCAGTGCACCATTGATGGATCTAACAAAGAAAGGATCATTCCAATGGTGCGAACAGGCACAACAAACTTTTGAAAGGCTCAAGGAAGTTATGAGCTCTTGGCTGGTGCTGACACTTCCAGATTTCACCCGACCCTTCATTTTGGAGTGTGATGCCTCCGAAGAGGGTATTGGGGCCGTGCTGATGCAGGACTGTCACCCGATTGCATTTGAGAGTTGGAAGCTCTCGGGAGCTGAGAAATTGTATTCTATCTACGACAAGGAGATGCTCGCCATCATGCACACTTTGACAAAATTTCGACAGCACCTCGTTGGAGCCAAGTTCACCGTGCATATAGGTCATAATAGCCTTCGGCACTTTCTGGAACAACGGGAACTCAATGAACGACAACAAAAGTGGGTAAGTAAAGTACAAGCTTTTGATTTTGACATTGAATATGTAAAGGGAAAAAATAATGTGGTAGCTTTGTCAAGATGGCTGACGATATGCTCTTTATCTCAAATCTCAACTGATTGGAGAGCACACCTACTGGTTGAGTATTCCAAGATTACTTTCGCATGTCAACTGCTGGACGACGAAGTACAAGATGATAGATACAAGGTGGTTGATGATATTATATACTACAAAGGCAGAATATACTTGGTGCCTGAATCCAAATTGAAGGAGAAGATTTTGAAGGAGATGCATGACTCATCTCTGGTCGGGCATCATGGATATTTGAAGACTTACAGGCAGATCAGGGAAAGGTTCTCCTGGAAGGGTTTAAAGAATGATGTCCTCCGATATGTTTGGGAATGTCCGACCTATCAGCAGAACAAATTAGAACACACTATGCTAGCAGGTTTACTTCAACCATTGTCGATTCCTGAGCAGAAATGGACTAGCATTTCAATGAATTTCATTACTGGGCTTCTAAAGGTGCAAGGAAGAGATTGCATCTTTGTGGTGGTTGACAGATTGACCAAGTATGCGCACTTCTTTGCTATTTCAGGGGAATACCAGGCCGCACAGGTGGTAGACTTGTTCTTTCGGGAGGTGTTCCGCCTACACGGACTCCCTTGGAACATAGTGAGCGACAGAGATAGTCGTTTTCTCTGTAGTTTTTGGAAAGAACTATTTCGGCTGGAAGGAACAGAGTTGTCACCCAGCACAAGCTACCACCCACAGACTGACAGACAAACATAGATCGTGAACAAATGACTGGAAGAGTACCTCAGAAACTATGTTTCCGCACAAAAGAGAGTGTGGATCAAGTGGCTACATCTGGGGGAGCACTGTTACAACACCACCTATCACATGTCCATCGGAATGACTCCCTTCAAGGCCTTGTACAGGTATGAACCACCTTCATTCGTGGACATGACGTTGGGAGATAGTCGTGCACCAAAGGGAAAAGATTGGCTGCAGGAAGGAATAGATATCCTAAGATCACTCCGAGAGAATCTCCTAGGGGCTCAGAATCAACTGAAAATATATGTTGACAAGCATCGCATTGAGAGGAGTTTTGAAGTGGGAGACTTGGTATACCTTCGACTTCAGCCATACAGGTAATCGTCCCTAAAGGCATCCAGGAAGGAGAAATTGAGGCCGCGTTTCTACGGGCCCTACCGTGTTTCCAAACGGGTGGGTGAGGTTGCCTACGAACTAGATCTACCCCACAGAAGCAGGATTCACAATATATTTCACGTGTCTTGCCTGAAGAAAGCGGTGGGGCAACATGTCATTGTGTTTGAAGATTTACCACCCCTCGACGAAGAAGGGAAGTTAGTTCTGGAGCCGGCTGAAGTCATTGCCATCCGAGAGAAAAAGTCGAGGACTCGCATGGTCAAAACATTTGTGGTGTGCTGGAAGAACCTTCTGTTGGAGGATGCTACCTAGGAGGGCGAGTGAATTCTGAATCATCTGAATTTGCCATTGCTTGAGGACAAGCAATCTTTGGGACAGAAGGACTGTAATGTCCCCATTATTAAATAAATAAAATAAACTTCGTAATTTGGGGTTCCGATTGATTTTTGCATCTTGGGCCCATTTTTGTTTTAGCGTAGGTGTTAGTTGTGCCGTGTCGGCTAAATTTTGTACACCCTCAGGAGTTGTCCGATGGGTATTTAAGAATGGCTGTAGGTAGTCATTTGGGATGCATGTTGAATTATTACTTTGTATTTCGAATTCCGGTTGGAGTTCTAGTGTGCGCCATTTCGGAAGTGAAAGACCTTCCCTATTTGGCCTATTGGAGTTTCAGTGGGATTCATTCCTCACCCTACTCTGCTTTGTTTTGCTTGTATCGGATTTGGCAAATCCGAAGTACTTCATTATTCATAATATAACCTCTTGGCAATTGTTCCATATCTGGTACTTCATTGTTCTGTGCATCTGTGAACATCTGGTGAATTGCTAAGTAATTGTGTTGTAGCAAAGGAGCAAATCCGAGGGACAAACATAGCACGTATAGACTTCCAGACCACTGTAGGGATTGCCCGGTCTAACCGTAGGGACTTCCAGACCATCGTAGGGACTGCTTGGTCTAACTATAGGGACTTCCCGACCACCGTAGGGACTGCCAGGTTCAACTGTAGGGACTGCCAGACCACCGTAGGGACTACCAGGTTCAACCGTAGGGACTGCCAGACCATTGTAGGGACTACCAGGTCCAACCATAGGGATTGCCAGACCACGAGAGGGGCTGCCAGGTCTAACCATACAGACTAGTCACACCACACAACCTTCAATCCTCGTTTGTTGCTGAGGAAATTGGATCAGGGGTGCCATGGGTACATTACACCATGGGCTGATTTCATTGTATCATGACCAGATTATGACTTACTAGGAGTTTGTGGATAGATTAGTTGAGAGATTTGATCGGAAGGACCTGGAATCCTACTTCCGTGAGTTGGCACAACTCAAATAGTCTGGTAGTTTGTAGGCCTTCATCGGTGAGTTTTAGAAGGTTTCAGTCATGGTGTATGATATTTTTGAAAGGAGGCGTTTCATGCTGTTCGTAGAG
This sequence comes from Chamaecyparis obtusa, assembly GCA_027943335.1. Lineage (NCBI taxonomy): Eukaryota > Viridiplantae > Streptophyta > Pinopsida > Cupressales > Cupressaceae > Chamaecyparis > Chamaecyparis obtusa. The sequence continues at coordinate 506,845 of BSBK01001979.1, forward strand.
GGGTTAGTTGAGCCTCTTAGGGGCTGGGTTAAGTCTTTTGACCCTTCATCCTTGTAGGCAGCCATGAAGAAAGCAAGAGACTTGGAATTTTCAGCTCCACGCACTCGGTTTCCTTCTAAACCATCTAGCTCTTCATTTGACAAAAGTGCTGTCCCAAAAAAGATAGATGGATCAGATTCTAAAAGACTTATGATAGAGCCTCTTGATCAGGAAACACTTAATGATTTGAGAAGGAAACATTATGTTTCTATTGTGGGGGTCCTTATGATGAAAAACATGAATGTCCCTTGAAGCCTAAGGGGAGAAATAAGCTTATGGAATGGTTTTTGAGGATGAACATAGTTCTGATTTTGCGGGACAGCAAGCTGATAATGATGAAGAGAACTATGAAGAAGTGGCTAAAGAGAAAAAAGGTTGATGATGATCCCAACCTTAAAGTTGTCTACCTCTCCAACATGCAAAAAGAGGGATCTTTCAGGGTACGTGGACTCTTAGCAGGGCAGTGAGTTATTGCCTTGTTGGATACAGGTGCTACTCATAATTTCATTGACTCACAGTTGGTATCCAGGAGAGGTTTACAGACTGGAGGATTTGAAGGTATTAGAGTTAAGGTGGCTAACATGATGATTCGAGACCTTCCCTTGAGTTTAAATAATTATGACTTCAAGTTTGATTTTTATGTGGTTGACATGGGAGGGACAAAATTGGTTTTAGGTATGAGCTGGTTACATTCTATTGAGGTTTTTTATCTCAGCCTTAAGGACATGGAGATGCAGTTTGAAGTAGATGGAAAAAAAACATATTCTCAAGGCAATCAAAGAGGAGAATTTGAAGACTATTACGCTTAGACGCATGCAACATCTAATTAGTCATGATGCAGTTGAGTGGGCAGCAGAGTGCATATTATTACCCACATTTGAGGAGGCGGGAAAACCAGCTTATCATCCAGACATACAAGATCTTAGAACTAAACACTCTAAAGTGTTTAGTGATTTACCTCATGGTAGGCCACCTAACAGAGGCATTGAGCACATCATTGAGTTAGAGGAGGGCACTAAGCCCATCATGATCACTCCTTACTGACATCCCAAGCGCCTGAAAGATGAGATTGAGAAAACTATTTAGGAATAGCTATCTATGGGACATATTAGACCGAGTAAGTCTCCCTTTGCTTCATCAGTTGTTTTGGTGAAGAAAAAGGATGGTACTCTCAGGATGTGTATTGATTATAGGATGTTGAATCGTAAGACAACAAAAAATAGGTATCCTATTCCATGCATTGATGAGCTGATTGATGAGTTGCATGGTTTGGCTTTCTTCTCCAAGATAGATTTGAGGTCTGGTTACCACCAAATCAGAGTTTGAGAGGAGGATATAGAGAAGACAATTTTTCGATGCTATTGTGGACACTTTGAGTTTTTAGTCATGCCATTTGGGTTGATTAATGCTCTGGCTACTTTTCAGTCCACCACGAACAGGGTCTTTCACAACCGATTAAGGAAGTTTGTGTTGGTCTTCTTTGATGATATATTGGTATATAGCAGGACATGGGAGGACCATCTGGTTCATTTGGATACATTGTTAGATTTTTTGGATAGGGCTTCCTTGTATGCCAAGGAGTCCATGTGTGCCTTGGGAATGACTGAGCTGTTGTACCTTGGTTATATTATCAGCGTAGAGGGAGTTCGCATGGACCCTAATAAGGTTTGTGCCATTCTAGATTGGCCTACTCCAGGGAGTTTGACACAACTTAGAGGGTTTATTGGTCTGTGTGCCTTCTACCGCAAATTTGTTGCAGGTTTCTCGCGGCACACAGCTCCCCTTACTGATTTGACTCGTAAGGGTGCTTTTGAGTGGACTTCTCAGGCACATGAGTGTTTTGAGAAGTTCAAGTTGATTATGACATCATGCCCAGTTCTAGCGATGCCAGATTTCTCTAGACTGTTTGATTTGCATTGTGATGCTTTTACTGAGGGCATTGGTGCTGTACTTTCCCAGGATCACCATCCCATTGTTTTTGAGAGTAGGAAGCTTAGGGGTCCAGAGAAAGCTTTTAGTGTTTATGACAAGGAAATTTTAGCCATAATGAATGCTTTGGCTAAGTTTAGGCAGTATCTGGTGGGTAGTAAGTTTTGTATTAAAACTGATCATAATACCCTGAAGTATTTCCTTGGACAGCGTGACCTGAATAGCCTGAAGTATTTCCTTGGACAACGTGACCTGAATGAGAGATAATATAAGTGGGTTAGCAAGCTTCAGTCTTATGATTTTGATATTTCATATATCAAAGGAACTCAGAACGTGGTTGCTGATGTGTTTTCTAGGAGGCGGCACTTGTGTGCTATGATAGAGATTGTTGAGGATTGGAGACATTTGATTATTGCTGATTATGCTAGAAATCAGTGGGCATTTGATTTTATTGATGGGACTTTACAAGACAGTAGGTATACCCTTGTGAATGAGTTGATCATTTACACGGAGAGGTTGTTTCTGGTTCCAGGATCGAGTGTCAAATAGTTGGTGTTGAGAGCTTTTCATGATTCTCCCTTAGCTAGACATCCGGGTTTTTTTAAAACCTATAGGCAGGTGAGAGAGCGTTTCACATGGAAAGGCCTCAATCATGATGTGCAACGATATGTCAGAGAGTGTTCTGTTTGCCAGTTGAACAAGCAGGAGCACACATATCCAGCTGGATTACTGCAACCACTTCCCATTCCTGAGCGAAAGTGGGTATGTATTTCTATCGATTTCATTGTGAGCTTGCCTAAGGCCCAGGGTAGAGACTGCATTTATGTGGTGGTGGACCGACTCACGAAATATGCTCATTTCTTTCCAATCACTACTACATTTTCAGTGGTTCAGGTTGTAGAGTTATTTTTCTGGGAGGTTTTTAGATTGCATGGTTTACCATGGAATATTTTGAGTGACCGTGATAGCCGTTTTATGAGTCACTTCTGGTAGGAGTTGTTCAGATTATGTGGCACGAAGTTGACTCCTAGTACCAGTTACCACCCGCAGACCTATGGTCAGACGAAGATTGTTAATAAATGGGTGGAGAGCTATCTTCGAAATTATGTGTCTACTTAGTAGAAGGCTTGGGTGAATTGGATATATCTGTGTGAGTATTGTTACAATTCCACTCACCATATGTCTATTCGTATGACTCCTTTTAGAGCTTTGTATGGCTATGATCCCCCTAGTTTCTTGGATCTGATGTTCAGTGATAATAGAGTTTCCAGTGCAGGTGATTTGCTGCAGGACAACTAGGATATTATGGGAACTTTGCATGATAATATTTAGAGAGCTTAGAATCAACAAAAGCAGTATGCTGATCAGAGGAAAGTTGCTCGCTCTTTCCAGGTTGGAGATATGGTATATTTGATGTTGCAACCCTACAGGCAGTCATCTATTCGGAAGAGCGGAGCGAAGAAGCTCAAACCTTGGTATTATGGTCCTTTCCGTGTGACCCGACGGGTTGGTGAGGTTGCTTATGAGCTTGATTTGTCAAAGGACAACAAGGTGCATAATGTATTTCATGTTTCGCGCCTCAAGAAGGCGTTGGGCAGGCATGTTGTCTCATCTTCTATTTTACCTCCATTGGATGATGAGGGGAAGCTAGAGTTGATTCGTGAGGCTATTCTGGAGACTAGAGAGAGACATTTGTGTAGACAAGTCATCAGGGAGTTTCTTGTGAAGTGGCATGGATTACCAGTTGAGGATGCTACTTCGGAGTCAGAGGATATACTACAACACCCTGGATTGCGATTGCTTGAGGACAAGCAATCTTGGGGAGGGAGGACTGTGATGTCCCCGTTTTAGCAGGAGTTTGGAGGGTGTTTTCGTCAGTCCATCATCGCGATCCTCGTGAGTTGACATTTGGTTTAGAGGGTCTCTGTGATAGATTTACTATTTATAGTAAGTCTATTTTTGTCTGGTTACTATTTCTGGTAGGGCAGTATGGGCTCAGGATGTTGTTTGTCAGAAGGATTCAGTTACATCATTTTGCATATGAAGTTATTAAATTAAGCTTGGCTTAATTAATTGACTATGTTATTTCATGTTATAATTTGATGGTGTAAGGTTGAAGCTTCTTTAATGAAAAGTGTGAACTTGAAGCTTGAGGCAAAGTGTGAAGTTGAAGCCTTGTTTTAATGCTTTTTTATAAAGCCTTGGAGGATTTTAAAAAATGATCACACCAATTGTCATTATTACATGTTTGATAAAAAACTTCCAAGAAATCGAAATTGAAAAGGGCTTGAGGGTTTTGGCTACCATTTTGGAGAAACAAAATTCTTCTTCAAAATTCAATGCACTTTGAGTTGGAAATTCATTGCCAACGAATTGTGTTTGCAAGTTTATTCAGATTGTGATCATTGTGGTTGCCGTACGGAATTAACAAAACCGTATCAATTCGGAGGTATTGTGGCTAGTTGAATGCAGGTGTGGGTTGAAGGAAAGCCGCCATCACTCCCTCACGGCTTCCTTATTGGCAGCGTTGACAACCAGGGAGACTGCGAATTAACTTATGGAGGCTGCGTCATTGCTTGAAGGCTGTGAACAACATCATAGTGGCGGCTATTTTATCTAGAGGTTGACGTTTTGAGTCAAGGCTCGTTTGAGTTAGATAGCAACCACTTTGACAATAAAGGTGCCTTTTTCATTAAATGTATTGCTTGTTAATTCTTGCAAGTACTGAATTTGTTTATTTTGTGAGCATTGGAATTAAAATAAATTGCTGCTGTTATTATTTCATACATTGAGGAAATTACAAAAAAAGTATATATCTTTTAAAACAAACAAAAAAATTGGAAAACATTTCAAAAGAAAACAAAGATTCAGCTTAGAGCCAGCAAGGCTCTTTACATGAACTTCAAAACGTAGCACCACAAAACCCTAGTCGCAGGGATGCAAAGGCATTAGCAAAAGAACACAAATGAAAAATAATCACAGAGTGTTGATTTTTCTGAAAACCCTAGGCGCAACAATGAGAAACTATAGATGTTGCAGGTCACCAAAAATCATGAGTTACAGAGCTGCGTGAACAGAAAATTGCATTTTCATAAAATGCGAACTTGCAGGAGGGCAAATGTGTGAGCCAAAAGAAGATCGCAGAAGCCTTCCAATGCAAAATACAAAGTTGTCGTGAGCGAAAAAAGACCAAAGGAAAAACGTGGGCATTGAAGGCTGCAAAAAATGAGCCGGAAATCAACGAAAATCCTGTCGCGAGCAAAGATAACCAGACGAAGAAAATGCAGGCAACTTAGACAAAAAACAAAACCCTACGCAACTCAGAATGACGAAACATAGGGTTTTAAAGGCCACATACAAACCTTCACAAAACAATTCGTTTTTCAAAAAGCTTAAAAAATTTCATTCAAAAGTTTTAGAAAAACGAATTTCGTTTTCCTGCTCTGATACCATGTGAAACAAATTGCATAGTGGTAATTGCTTTTTTATTACTAAGAAATGAGAAATATTTGTAGGCAATTACATTGCAAGAGTTTCTAAAAGAAACTGAAAGCAAAAAATAGAAACATTCTAACTAAACTGAACTGACATAATCTAATCTAATAGAATACAATATTGGCCATTAATATATGTAGATATTATTCTAACATAAATTATATAACAAGTATCCTTACAAAATATGTTTCAAATCGTTGAAAAAGTATAGAACTAACCATACTTTGCATAAAAATAGTGTCAGGCTCTGATTTTTTAATTTTTTGGTACAATTTTATGTTTGGGGTATCAGGTTTTCTAACATTGACTGTGAATTTTTCCTGGTTTTGCTAAGGTTCTGCCTGGCTTTCATGGTTGCCCTAAGCCTCAAAACCTAAGTTACAGGTTTAGGTTTGGTGGTTTACTGAATTTTTTCCTAGGTTCAGTTTTGCTGCATTTGGACATTATATTTACATATAATACAAAAAATACATAAAGATTTAAAATAACCTTATACAAAATTAAGGTTAATTAGGGTTTGCGTTTTTTAGCTTTTTATTTGAGGTGAACTCACAAGTCTAGGCAGAACCCTAGGCAAGCACAGCCCATACCTAGACTATAATCTATATTGGGTTTGAAGTGTTGAACTTGTCTGGTTATGGGCTGGGTTCTGATTCTGGGCAAACCCTGCAACTCAGATCAGAACTACTATACAAAAATTTAAAATAACTTATACAAATTAAAATTTTGAAGTTAATTAGGGTTTGCGTTTTTAGCATTCTATTTGAGGTGAACTCACTAGTCCAGGCAGAACCCTAGGCAAGCACAGCCCAAACCTAGACCATAATCTGTATTGGGTTTGAGGTCTTGGATCTCTCTGGTTATGGGCTGTGTTCTGATTTCCAAGCAAACCCTGCAACTCAGATCAGAACTACTATACAAGACAGTGATTTACTAATCTCTATCAGATTGGTGTCACTTGCTTCCAATATGCCAGATTTGCAATTTTTAACAAGATAATGGGAATATTAGTTTTTTTCATATTGCTTTCGTGTTTGCTCCCAATAGGCTAGATTTACAATATTTTATCAAGATATTTGTAAACATTATTATTATTTTTGGTTAAGAATAATGTGGAACATCACTAGGCCAAACTGGTTCTAGAAAACAGGCTCCCAGTTTTGTATGTGTTATTACACGAGTGTGTTCTCCAAGATATGGGCAGCCTTATTGCAACGTGGTGATTTGAACTTGGGCCATTCTTTTTAGGAATGCACCTTTTATACCATTACTCTATAATCCTCTGGGCAGATGAATTTACAAATTAGAAAGCATTATGATGTGTAAAATATGTGATAGATTATCAATGCTTGATAAATATCAATTAGAAGGGTTCACAGTCTTGTCTAGTTTGGTTGTTTATATTATTTTTCTTTTACATGCTGTAATGGAAGCAATTTATAATAGAATTGGCTGTCATTGTGCATTCACACCTGGTATGGGATGGTGCATATACATTTCCATCATTTGGCCTTTATCTGTCTCATTTTTTAAAGAAATGGTCTAGACTGGTGCATCTGTACTGTGAATGGAATGGTGTAGATGCATTCCTTTATATTTGGAGTGAATCTGTACTACGTAGGATTCAATTATGTGGTGTAGTATGCTTCATTTTCAATCTTTATTTTCTGGTTTGGGTTGGAAAGCTGTTACATTTAGTGTTGGAGACCTTGTTCAGATATTTGTTCAATTCTTACCAGAATTAGGAAATGACATTAGTTAGGAAATACTTGGTATTTTCACATTTAGAAATTGAATCTCCTGTTTTGGAATTATAACAAAGAGTATCAATAAAGTAGAAGACTATTCCCAGGACTTGTAGTTATTTTTTTTCTGAAACAAGTTCTGTAAAATAAATTATGATGCGAACACTTATTGTACAATAAAGAGTAGATTATTTTTACGCTAAGCTTCAATTTGTTTGGAACCTAACATATATGGTGACTCTATGATGCAGGTTGTGCAGCATAAGCTGGAAATCGAATCAGAGCAAAGATATGCTGATAAGGTGACTTTTTAACTGACCACTTCAAGTAATCTGCCCATTGTTGTACTAAATGATCACATGAAAATATACTTATTACAATGCAGATCAGTCTTTTTCTGCCTTTTCTGGATTGGTGCCAAGGTCATTTTAAATGGACCTTTTGAAATAATGATATACACAATGATTCTGGAACAGTGGGCAACATGCTATCAGATGGACAACTAAGAACTAGGACAGCACCTTAAGGTGCAATGGTACGATATTGTGTGATCTATGCACAAAATAGCTTCCCTCTAATATTCATAGACCTTCATTCCCTCTTGAAGTTTGTCAGTTGGCTGTCAACAGGATCTTTCTAAATGCAGTATGAATAAAATGAGAGTGTCAATAGCTATGATATACTATGGGTGAAATATAAACAATCAAATAAAATAAAGCAATGCTCATTGATGATGCATTGAATAACCACAGAGTGGAATAGCTATCAAATGAAAATACAGCATTGACAAAAATTGTAAATTTAACAATATACCAATTGAATAGATAAACCTACCAGATGGTTTTGTCTTATGTTTTGAACTACAAATTGTGCAAGGGTGCACTTCCTAACAATGTATAGCAATATGCCCTTTGCCATGGCCAAAAAATCTAATTTATCGGTCTTGGTACTGGTTTTGGTTTTGGTTGAAGGAGTTGGTTTGTGGGTTTGGTCAAATGTTTTTGGGGGTGGGATCATTTTGAATCTGGCCCTACAAAACATTTTATAAATCAGAACTTTACACATATTTCCAGCACTGATCAAGTTCAAAATACCACACACAACATCATATATTGTATAATAAACAAAACCACCATAAAAATAAAAGATATTACAATGTCAACTTTTAGTCAAACTTGAATGTCATTTTGGGGACAAGGGTGGTGGATGGTAGGACTAGGGATGCATTTCGAGGATGGTAGTTTGAGGGCAAGTTTCTTGGGGATGACAATATATTTATTTATATACCCAAATTTTTTTTTTATATGTATTATATATTATATATAATTTATATTTATATTATTTTATATATTCTCAATATATATATATATTTGTGTGTATATATATACATATACATATATATATATATATATATATATATATATTTATATATATTCAATATCTATATATATTGGATGTGTTTGTGTGTTTCAATATATGTGTATTTCTACACACACATACGTGTGTGTGTGTGTGTATTGTTGGCTTTTAGATTAGCACTATTGAACTCCTCTCCCCCACCTACAATTTACAAAGGGTTCCTACGAGAGGCCCCCATCTATTTATAGGGGGGCCTTGGGGTTAAGCAACAGTAGAGGTAGGGGCATCATCTGAGCCACCACCTTGTAAACATATATATATATATATATATATATATATATATATATATATATTCATATCCAGTTGCTGTGGTTGTAAATCGAGATGTAGTTCTTGTTTATTGAGAAAGAGTGGAAGCAACAAATTCGTTTTCTTGCCCTTCATCAACATGAGTTTTTGTTTCACCAGCAGCAGGAGTAGGAAGCATGGGCAGAGGTCAAGGCATTCTACCTACAGAGGTTGAAAAAGCAACACTAAAAGTAATAGATAGGGCCCCCCATTTCAATGCCATTGGCCTTGTTTGCCTATGTCCATGATCTCATCAATCTTTGTTGCAAGCCCCCCCTTGTCAGTAGAGAAAATATGGGCTTTGCAAGAATAAAAACGTGTTTAAAACATAGTGTCTACAAAGAAAACGACCAAGAAAATGGTCGCCGACCAAAGAAAATCTTGTCGGCAAGAAGTAGTGACCACAAAAATGGCGACCCGAACCAAAAAGTTGCGATTTAAAAGAAAATGGCCCATGACTCGAGTTTCAAAACCCAAAACATAAGTGGATTAGGGTTCTTCAAAAATAGCAAACTGGATGTGCTTTGAATCAAACTTCAAAAACCCTAGTTTGGTTTTTGAAAGAGAAAAACGCCAAGATAAGAAGCCAAGAGAAAACATTTCCGCCCAAGAAAAAAACAAAACTTTTCCAAAAAATCTTAAGAAAAACAAATTCAAATTTTAGTTGTGAAACCATATTACAAAAGTAATTTGTAAAATATTGAATGAATTAATGAATGATCAAAACGATCATTTATAGATTACAAAGAGACGATGTTTCTAATAAGAAACAATCGTACAATTAGCAAGTTTATAATATATACAAAATCTACAATATTGACCATTAAATAAGGAAAAAGATGTTTTAAGATATTACTCTAATATAAAACTAATTCCATTCCACTTTGCCTTTACTTTCTCACTTTCAAACTTTTGAATCCCCTTTTCGGTTGGAATGAAATGATATGACTTCATGCAAGTCTGATTTTGAAATTCACTCCTTGGAGATCTGATTTTCACACCATCTATGGAGGAATTGGCTCCTATCTATTTGGATCAGCCTTGCCAAGGTTTGAACAGTTCACATCCCTATTGGAAATTGTCATGGACTTGGGAATGTGTCCAAGCCTTGGTTGGATTCTGACCAAGGCTTGGACAGCCTTTGTTCAAGGTACCTCCTTACTTTACCAAGCATTTAAACACTTAACTTGAACTTGCTTAATCCAATTCCCCATTGCGTGTGCAGATTAAATACTTAACTTCCAATTGCATGCTTGTTTATCAACATATTTTCACCTTGATCACTCCAAATCAGACTCCCAATACTTGATTCTCATCATTGATTTCTCTCGATCTACTCCTTTTATTCCTTGAATTCTTCCTTCTATCTCATTATCTAGGCCTGATTTAAGTCTTGGTTTTGCATTTCTTGACTTGCATTGGGGTGACAAACTTTTGAGGAGCACTTGTGTGTCCAAGCCATGATTAGATTCCAACTAGGCCTTGGACAGGCTTGTCCAAGCCCAGGTCGGAATCTGACTTGAGGTTGGACTTAGCTCAAATTCCCTTGAATTGGATCCTCCAACTTCTCATTAAAATCTTTCCCTTTCTTCATGCTTCATCTTTTACTTCTACAATTTGATCTTCTTGACCACAATATGATGAGTTTGATGTTGATTATCCCTGCACCACTACATTCTAAGTCTAGTCTTCATGATTGTCTTGAAAGTTGATGTCTCCATTAGCTCAACTTGAAAAGGGGAAAGAGGTTTCACATTTTAAAAATTCTTACATCTCCAAACCTAACTGCCCAAGGAGTGAGAATCTCTCAAAATTAAGGGGGCGGAAATCAGGGGGGTCTTGGACCACCCTATCCAAGGGCAGGTTGGAATCCAACCTGTCCTTGGACACAAAATCTAAGCTACCTCAAGCATTCACTTTTCAATTTTGTTCATTCCACTGCCGTCTTGATGAATTCATTTTCTGTTTTCAAGCCTTTTCATCTCATCTCTCCTTGTAAAGTCATTAATCTTTATGCCTCCACACTCAAAGTTGATCTCCCCCTTGCATCTTCCAAGTTGACTTCATCATTTGATCCAAAGTCTTCATCAATCTCAAACTCACTAAGTGTTCTTCTCATCATACTCCTCATCTTGTTTTCAACTAAACATCTTTCAAATCCAATCCTCACACTTTCTAGGCAATAAGATGTAGACTTAGATCAATTCTCGTGCCATCTTCTTAAACTCAACCGTCTTAGGATTTGGCCAGGTGTTGGATCTCTTGCTTACAACACCTCTCCTATAGGCTTGATTCCTAAGGACTTGCATCTAGATTTGATCAAACTAAGTCTATCAATTCAAGGACTTTGAAATCGCTACCAAGGCTACTTGAGACGACTACCCCTACTGCCAAAGCGAAAAGAGGGGGTCACAATTTGCAATGGGGCGATGGCGTGAAAATGTCACAATTGGACACCCATCTAGATTCTCTTCTATATACTTCATCAGGAGTTCGAATGAAAAGATAGGTGAGAAATGAGGTAAATCTCATACTAATGCATTCTATTGTTGAGAACATTGAACTTGATAAAGTGTGAGAGGCACTAAGTCAACTGCAGTGGAAAAAGGCCATGGATGTTGAGTATAACTCCTTGATACACAATTAGACATGGGAATTTGTTGATTTACCATTAGGAAAGAAATCCATTGGTTGCAAATGGATATTCAAAGCAAAATACAAGGTAGATGGATCTACCAACAAGTACAAAGCACGACTGGTTGCAAATGGATATACTTAACAAAAGGGCATTGATTATGAAGATATCTTTGCACCTATTGCAAATATTAAAAGAACTAGAGTTGTTTGTTCATTGGCAACACAAAAAAGGATGGAAGCTTCAACAAATGAATATCAAGAGTGCTTTCCTAAATGGTGATCTAAAAGATGTATACATGACCCAACTAGGTGTGATTGATGAACATCACCCTTAAAAAGTATGTCATCTCATTGAGTAACTTAATGGGCTTAAGCAAGCCCCTAGCGCATGGTACATTAAAATAGATAGTCACCTATTGCAACATGGTTTTACTTATAGCCCCTCAGATTCAAATTTGTATATTAAGAAGGTAGGCATAGAGATTGTCATTCTTGTTTTGCATGTGTATGATCTTGTGATCATAAGAAGCTCAAACAATCTTGTTGACAATAGGATGACCAAAGAGGGGCCAATAGCTCAGTTGATAGAGCAATCTAGCAGCAAATGGAATGTCCTAGGTTTGAGTCTTAGCTCAAGATGAGGTATCTGATCCAAGCTAAGTTAGGATAGGATCCCCTAGCACCTTAGTTGCTGATTCGGGTTCGGGGACGGATTCGGGTTCGCGAATCCGGTTCGTGGATTCGTGAAATTTTTTTTTCCCGTTTTGGATTCGTGAGGATTCGTGAGTATATATATATATATATATATATGCATTATAAATTTATATATCAAAAAATATAAGAGAAATATACTTAATTCTAAAACTAAATCATTTCATACTATGAGTATGAATCTATGATGCTTGATCATTAAAACTTCAAATAGCATACTTGATCATTGATCTATGATTCTATGTTGACAATTCTAAAGAAAATCAGCACATTGAATTATATTATTGAATTACAAAATGACATTTCAAAATATTGTTCATTAAAGTTTGAGACATGATTCAATGTTCAATGGTTCATCAATCAAATGGATTATAAAAAAAATCTGGATCAATGGGGTCTCCAGTAGCTGCAAGTGTTTGATCAAAATCATCATTAATGGAACCCAAAGTTCCACTAGCACTAGAGGGTGCTGTCTCATCATCATCATCATCACCATCATAATCCACATCAGCCAAAGTGCTTCTAGCAAGATCGTGAATGGTCATATCTAGGTCAGCAGATTCGGGTGCTACATCCCAAAGCTTCGTTGGCCCCTTCTTGTACTTTGGATCCTTCCGTGACAGGAGACGCAAGTTGTTGTGAACATACACCAAATCTTCTGCTTTTTTTGCAGCCAACCGGTTACGCTTGACTGAGTGGATAAAGGAGTAAGTACTCCAATTTCGTTCAGCGGCAGAAGAGCTCGCAACCTAGAGAGAAAACCAACAAAATTAAAAAAATACAAGATAAATTGAAGAGCGTTAAGTATTAAATTCTACAATGCAAGTGACAAAACAAAAAGAAAAAAAAAGTTAAACCTTAAAAACTTACTTGTGATAGAATCTTAATCGCAAGAGGTTGGAGGTATAGATAATCTTGCCCATGAAGATACCACCATGTAACAGCATCCATTTTGCTTTGATCATTGATAGCAGTAGGGTGGAGATCTCTTCCTGAGATAAATGATCCAAATTCTCTCCTAACACTTACCCCAATATCTGGATCACGGAAGATTTTATCAAATGCTTTCTTATACCCACTGGCAACCTCAGCATCTCTATATGGTGCCACTCTACCTGGAATACCAAGTACTTGTGCGCTATAGTACCTAGGAGAAAGAGCATATGCTAGGAGGTGCAATGGTGTGGTCATCTTGTTCCAACGATGAAGAACCATTGCTTCCACCTTTTTGTATAAGGTGTCCTCAGGATCATTCTCTCTCCTATGTATGACCTGGGATATCAAATGAAGTTCATGTAAGTTATCATTATGTCAATTTTGAATTTAAATAACTCTCAATAAACAAAGATAAAGGAATGTATTAAATTTATAACTTACCATTTTTATCTTCTCCAACATTGTGTCCATGCTATCATAGATATCCCCCAAGCATGGTAAATCAGTGTCGGCAAATCGAAGCATAGACATGATGGGATCAGTGAATTCCAAGACATACTCCACACGAGTCCACCAATCATCATCTAATACCAATGCCTTCACCTTTTGGGCCCTAACTATACTGGACTGTTTCCAGATGCTCCATTGGTTACTAATAACCATTTGTGATAAGGCCTCCTTCACCTTGACAAGCCGTCTCAACACAATTGTGTGAGAGGCAAAGCGGGTTTCAGCCACCTAAAACATGTTAGTAGAAAGTTAAAACATGACATAAAAATTATAAAATGATAAATGAAACTAAATAAGTTATAAATTAAATTTTAAAATTTACCTTCAACAATTCCAATTTTGAGTAAGTTCTGAAAATTGCTTGTGACATATGGTGATTTGTCACAAACATTTGAATCTCCTCACCCTCATACACCTGTTTCACCCCGTCTATTTCGGTGCCAATTGCCTTCATCACTAGATTGAGAGAATGGACGGTGCACGGTGTCCAAAAGATGTGATCATATCTAGCCTCTATCAAAGCACCTGCAGCCTTGCAAACTTTTGCATTGTCCGTAATTACTTGGACAACATTGTGATGACCCACGGACTCTATGGATTCAATGAGAATCTGGGCAATGAACTTTGCATTTTTAAGTTCGCCTTCACAGTCAACCGCCTTCAAAAACATTGACCCCTTGGAGGATACAACAATTACATTAATTAAAGGACGGTTTTTACAATCTTTCCATCCATCTGAAACAATAGACACACCTGATTGAATCCAAGAATCTCTTATTGGTTGTAGTAGGTGCTCTACATTTTTTCTCTCATTTTGTAATATGGTGGTGCGCAACTTTTCATATTTAGGGCCACGGTAACCAGAAGGTGCTTCATTTATTCCTTCACACATGTCACTAAAATAAGGTGATCTCACAAAGTTGAATGGAATACCATTTGCAAAGAGGCAACGTCCAACTTTGGCATCAGCAATTTCTCTTAATTCAATTTGAAATCCCCTCTCTAATGGGCCTCTCTTGCGGGGGGTGTTGTGTGGTTGATCTACATCTTCATCCCTAGAAGCCATAGGCAAGAATGGATGTGATCTAGATTGCATTTGAGTGGGTGGCTGCATTGTTTTCTGTTTACTGGTATAAGAATCTTGTTTCCCTTTTGCACATATTCTGTCAGCTTCTTTTTGTTCTTTTACCAAAGCTGCTATTTGTGCAGCTGGCAATCCCTTCTTATCTTCCCCCTCACACATGTTAATCCCTTGACCTGCAGGGCCTAAAAGATGATATTTTACCCGGGAGTAGGAGCTTCTATATTGTATTTTGCAAAAATTACGTTTCCATACATACCCCCCACCTCCAACACATTGAGAAATTCTTGTGGTGTCTCCACAAAGGAGACCCTTTATCAATTTTAAATCTTTGAGATCCCTCCCCACCCACTGAACCTTGACTACTCATTGTTGCAATCTATAACAAAAATGAAAAAAGAAAACTTCAAAACTTATACAAAATGAAAAACTTATACTTCAAGAATCAAAACTTATAAAAAAAACTTGAGAATATGGTTCAAATGCATACCTTAGTCACTCAAATAGACTGAATAGTGCTTCTTGGAAGGTGTTTGTCACTCCACAATCGAGCTCCTTCGAATTCAATCACCTCACTTCAAGCTTGCATGAATGAGAGAGCAAAATGAGAGAGAATAATAGAGAGCACAATGAGAAATAAAATGTGTCTGGAGACTCATAAAAGGGGTCGTTTTAGGGTTAGAAGTAAAAAAAAATAATATAAAAATATCTTTTTGAAGTCATTGTTTGACTTTTCAAGTTGCAAAAGCCGTGGGTCCTTGAGGATTCGCGCGGATCCGCGCGAGATCCTCTTGGATCCGCTCGGATCCTCTCGGGTCTGTGACGGATCCGGGTAGGGTTCGGACCAAACCCTGTGGATCCGTCCGGATCCGCGGCTCGCGAATCCGGACGGATCCACAGGGTTTGGTTCGGACCCTGCCCGGATCCGTCCTGGATCCGACTCGAATCCGGACCCGGATCGGACCCGGACCCGGATCCGGCCTTGCCAGGGCGAATCCGGCAACTAAGCTTAGCACTTGTAGTGTGGTGCTGATATGCTCACCAGGTCTCTTGGTAAGGTGAAATTTGAGTTGTTGTAGGGGTACATTTGCAAGAACAATGTAATAAGGGGCAGAATGTTATCATAGCATTTTATTGCATTGTTTGATAACCATTACTTAGTTTGCTTGCAATTATGGTTATGCAGTTTTTGATGTTATTTAGTTATATTTTCATCAATTGTTTTTGCCTTTTTATATGTTTTTGTTGTTCATTGAATAAACCATCAAGCGTTTTGTTTCTTCAAGCCTCTAGTTTGTTCAATGTGGGACCTTGAAGATCAAAAAACTGAAGCTGCTGCTGTTGAAGAATGGTTGCCTCTTCATTGTTATAAATCTAATGAAGGGCCTTTGTAAACCTGTCCATTGCTGTTATGGTTAATCAATGTTGTTGTATTAAGAGAGGAGATGAAAGCTGCTTTTATAAATTTACAAAGACGATGTTTCTAAAAGAAACAATCGTGAACTAAAGATGAAAAATAGAAACTACCTAATAAACTAAAGATTAACTAAGATGACCATTAAAGAAACATTATAATATTCTAATACCCTCCCTTAATGGTCATCGTCTAACTGCTGTCTTTTGGTCACAAGTTCTTCAGAACATTCTGCTGCTGTTGAGACCCTCCCTGGATTTGCAAAATGTTAATCCAAAATCCATCTAGAAAAAAAAAAAAGAAGGCTGCCCCCTTCTTCATAATGCTTTGCAACAAGAGACAAGAGCCAACCACTGAGATGAGTCTGCCACTAACCCTCTCAGAATTTGCAAAACTTTTGACCAGAAATCATCACAAAACGTCCAACCTGATCTTGGATAATAGAACTTTGTAGATGAGCAGGATGCCTCAAAACCGACTGCAAAATACCATGATTACAAAGCATCGTTTTTTTGGAAAAAAACGGTAAAAACCTTGAAACAGGAACACTTGTCATGATATCCCACGCGAATTACAGAAACCAGAAACGATTTTTGAGGAGAAAAATCAACCAAAATCCAACACAATTTTTGAGGTGAAAAATTGATCAAAACCCAACAACAAAATTTGAGACATGGATCATAATACAAAATATCATTTTTGAGGAAAAACGGTAAAACCCTTTTACAAAACGATTTTAAGACAAAAATTGTACAAAAACCCACAATGATTTTTTATGGAGAAAAATTATAAAACCCACCAGATAATTTTTGAGGAAAAAAATATTAAAACCCACCGATAATTTTTGGAGAAAAAATTATAAACCCACCAGAGAAACCTTCATGCGGCAAAATACAAGACTTCGCATGGTAAAACAACACATGCAAGAAACATGCAAGTACATGCAACCCTAAAAAATCAGAGACTTTTTTTCAAACTGAGAAATTGCGCAATCAAATCCCTCGACCAGGCTTGCGATTTTCAGCAAAAATCTTCGAAGACAAACCACAAATTTTTCATAAAATACCTCCAACGATTTTTATTTAAAAAAAATCAAAAAACAAATTTCTAAAATAATTCTAGATCAAAAGAGGCTCGAATTTTTCTTAAAATATTTGCCAAATTTTATGAAATCCCATTGACCCACTTTGATACCATGTTATGGTAAATTGATGTTGTTGCATTAACAGAGGAGATAGATTTACAAAGATGATGTTTCTAAAAGAAACAATTGTGAACTAAAGATGAAAAATAGAAACTACCTAATAAACTAAAGATTAACTAAGATGACCATTAAAAAAACATTATAATATTCTAATAATTGCCTCATCATCTTCAAAAGGAAGAACCCACCCTACTCTAGGTGCGTATCCCTAGGGTTCAAGAGCTTAGGTAGTCATATGAAGAGGGGTGTTCATTTTGTTCCACCTCTTTGTAACAATAGGCTTGATGTGCTCCTCATAGAATTGCAATCTAAGATCCTTTGTTGGCAAGCGATGTTGTGGAGCACTAGGGATCACTTAAGGGTTGTCATTCATGGCAACACTTATGCTGGAGTGATCGCATGATGAGAAGTTCAGTGCTGGAGTCACAGTCATGAAAATGACTAAGTCTAGAATCAGGGTAACAGGGTACAGTGTTAGAGTTTTGGCCAGCGATGAAATTGTATAAGGTATTATGGCTTGGGAAGTTAGCAGAAGGTATTTTGGGATATATATATGCTTCAGTTAAGAGCGCATGAGTTTTGGTGATCAGATCAGTGAGATTCAGTGATCTGAAGGTATGCGAAGTTAGAGATTTAGTATAACAGGGCATATGAGCAGTTGCGAAGATTAAGGCAAGGTTAGTGGATATGGTAACGTGCTAAGTCAGGTGAATGGAGTATATTGCCGACACTTGGGTAATATATGATCGCCGACTTCATACTTACCCTTTACATAATTAATTATGATGTTTTGTATGGTATTTGTGAAGCCGACTGGATAGAAGTTTTTGTATAAGTATAAAGTGCTTTTATGAAAGTGATAAGGATTGTGATTATGAGTATGAAGCAAGGTTGCAAATCTGAGAGTAGAGATTAGATGCGAGATCAATAAGAGGTAGAGCTATAACTGGAACTACCTAAGCAAGATAAGTGCTTGTGTTGTTCACATTTTGAAGAACTCATTGTAACAAGTTTTGATTGTAAGAGCAGTTTGTTCACCACCTTTAACCAGGTGTTTTGTACACCCCTAACAGGGTTTTGTAATCCTTTAACAAGGAAATGTACTATGTAATCATCAGCTCCTAACAGGGCTAGATCTCCTAACAGGGATACAATATTTTAGTGCATAGTTGTGGGTACCATCCCCACCGGGGTTTTCCCTTGGCCAGGGTTTCCTTGAGAACAAATCATGGTGTCATGAGTTATGTGTTATGTTTTGTTGTTCTTTTCATTTCAGCAGTGTTATGGTTTATTTATAATTGTTTAAAGTTTAAATCAAAGTTCAGTAATACTGATTCACCCCCCCTCTCAGTTTTACCTAATCCTAACATCCTTGTCATGAATTGCTTGCTTCATTTGATCAAGCATGCTATCAAAAGTCTCCTAAATATCTTCAAGGCTAGGAGAATCCATATTCACGAACATGATTACCCCCACAATAGGTGATGTGTATTGCCCCCATTTCGGCCCAGGGTTTCAGAGATTAAATAATTTAAATCAATGTGTTTAAACTAATATTTATTAGGCAAGTTGCATTTAATTAATTGTGTTATTAAGTTGAATATTATATTTTTTCTATAAAGAGAATTTAGCCGGGGCAAAAATGTAAAATAACATTAAGTCAATTTTATGCAGCAAAAAAGGGATTTTGTAATTTAAATTTTGAAAAGTTCTATTGGGGGGTTTAAAAGGAGGTTAGGGAAATTCATTTAATTCGTTCTTTGGTTGTTCATCTTGGTGAAACCAAGATGGGAGTCTGAGCTATTGTTTAGCTATTTAGCCTATGACAAAAACCTGAAGACAAATATTGGTTTCATGGATGAAAATAATAGTTGTTAGGAGGCAGGGGTGCTTGGAGATGTTAGAGACTGGTACTGGTATGGGTACAACTAATTTTCAGAAATAGGAGATGTGGGTACTTAGAGATGCCATTTTTTTAATAGAATTTAATAATTTTGAGAAAATATAATGACATAGAACTTTGAAAACAAGCATAGTATATTAGTCACACAAGAACAGTAAACAGTAAGGCACTTTCTCTTTAGACCATTACAATGACAGCTACTAATGCAATCTCAATGTAGAATATGCCCTTCAATAGTCTTTGAATGAAATGATCGTAGTAGTTGATACATCTCCGTGGGTGGTTGATCACAATACTTGATCTAGAAGATGTCTAGAAATACATGCCCATAGTTGCTCAACTCAGGATTCTTGGCATGTGGACTGACATCTGGAAAAGTAAGCCCTGGAGTAAGAAATTTGAATGTTGACATTAGGCTGTGTCGTAATGTACAGTTTAAGGCCTGGGCTACACCACTGACATTCTACCAAGTGGGGAAAGGTTGCAAATGGTGTTTGGTGGCGGTTAAGATGATTGTGTATTGGTGATTGACTGGTGAGATTTGTGGTGAGGGGCATTTTGTGTGCCAAATATGTCAAATTGAAGATAGAAACTATGTAGTCATAACTTACAACATCTGTAAAAAAAGTGGTGTAAAATGACGGATATAGAAGTACTATAACAGAAATTAGAAAATAAAAGACATCTCTTCTAGTTGTTGCTAATAAATCCAATAATATTTTATGGTTATGAATAGTTGTTTGAGGAGTTTTTATCTCTCCCCAGTGTATTCATCATTTGCTGATCTGAACATGACACTCAAATGAAGAAAGCGAAGCAATATAATTCTCTTAAATCCCTTTTTTTTTGTATGAGGATTTTCTACATTTCTTATACATGGATTTAGATTTTCTTTAAATACTTATGTTTCTCTATTCCAGCAGCACATTTTTTTATGTATGATACCTGTTAAAATAATTTTTGCTTTCCTATTAGAAAGAAAATTCTTAATCTTCTTTAAAAAGTAATAAAAGGTGCACAAGTCTGTTATTTTCTCTAGAGTCGTTTCATTCTTTTTTATTATTTTGGCCTCATGGATTGTACCTATTGGATTCAACATGGAGTATATTTTCAGCGTTGTTATAACTTGAACCTTTTACGATGCAGAATAATCCCCTAAGATTAATGTACCGCATTAAGAAGATCCAGGAGGAACTCCCATTGTTGAAAGAGCAATGTGAGAAACTTCTAGCAGCAAAGCAGGTATTTTGTAGCTTTCGTTCTTTGATTGCTATTTTGGAGAGGTGGGTGATGCCACTGCTACACCTATTAAATCTAAAGTTTGACTCTCTCTGATCTCCCACACATATTAGAAAAAATGATTGTACTTCTTGTTTAACGTTGAATATTTTTCTTTTTTGGATTTGTAAATTACTAAATAGCAGCCTAGGAGACTGTACCCCTTATTTAACTTTCAATTTATTACATCAATCATGAGGGGAACAAATATTAATCAGTTGGTTAAAAGTTTTCTCTCATAATTAAATGCTAAAATTTTGAGCTTTCATATAGTTTAACTCTATTATAATCTTGAAGTGAAAATATAGTTTTGATTGCATGTAAAGGAGACTAAGTTCATGCCTTTCTCATCTCCTAAAAATAAGGCTGTTATAAGCAATCAACAATGATTTTCAATGTTTGTTAATATTATAATTGTGCTAAAATTGCTTGCGAGTATTTTCTCCATAATGCCAATAAAAACCTTCAAAGTATGTGATAATCTAAAACTTTGTGTATCATTTTGCTAAGTATTTTGAAACAATTTTCTTTGGTCTTGTGTGACCCAAAAGTTACATTGACAGATTTCATGAAGTTTGTTTTGTCATTTTTCATTCATGTTTGTACTTTCCTAGCCAACTACTTAGTGTTTTTTGTTTCAATTTTGGTCTGCATTATTTTCTTGTCTATGCTACTTCATTGTTATGGAAGGACCGTATTCTTTGTTGAGGTTTTAGGATCATTGCAAATGTAATGGCACTATCTCATGTTATGTGTTTTCCAAATGCAACAATCTCTTGCATTTATATTGAGAATGAGCCAAGAAGAGACATGTCTATTCATTAATATGTAATTAATATATAATGATAATTATATATATATATATATATATATATATATATATATATATATATATATATATATATATATATATATATATATACATATACATATATACATACATACATATATATATATATATAATAGCTCTTAAGTATTATATTAATTTCTCTACTATTTACATAATAATAATATTTATATATATATTTAAGTATATATATACATCTCATATATACTAAATATATATATACATGTCTTCACTAGTATTGACTCATAGTGTTTATTCGACTGAAGCTACAAAACATCAACACAACCTCTTAGCTAGGGAGGATAAATCAATCCAATGTCAACACTTAAGACACTTGACAACATCAATCATATGATGTAAGAAATAAAGGCATCATCCTCAAGATGTAATCAATAGAAACATAGTCTCAATATGTAGATTGCCTCCATCGACGATTCTATCCACACGTTCTCAGGTGGATTTCCTCCATCGATGATTCTATCCATAATTTCTTAGGTGGATTGCCTCCATCGGTGATTCTATCCATTTGATATCATGAGTATTGGCCTATCAGAATGTCAACACATGACATTCACCAAATACTTTGAGTATTGGCCTATCAGAACATCAACATATGATATTCACCAAGTACTCAATAAGGTACTGGCCTACAGAATATCAACACATGATATTCACCAAATACCTATCATATATCTATACAAACAACTCATAGACCGTCAATGACATCTAACACTTAGTTGTTGATTTACAAGATATATCTATGCAAACAACTTATAGACCGTCAATTTAATGACATCTAACACTTAGTTGTTGCTTTACAAGATGTATCTATACAAGCAACTTATAGACCGTCAATTTAATGACATCTAACACTTAGTTGTTGATTTACAAGATATATTTATGCAAACAACTCATAGACCGTCAACTTAATGACATCTAACACTTAGTTGTTGCATTAATTCATCATGATCTGTTTCAACATTATAAATAATGTATATCATGATTTAAGTTATTGTAAGATCGTCACCTTCCAACAACTTATACAAATACAAGTGATAATCATTTGGAAGTCGTCACTTCCTCATGGTTTACACAGGGTGACAGGCCCATTAAAAACATTCATGGTTCATTAGTATAATAATCAATTTTATCAAGTTTACCTTAGAAGTGTTTCACCTTCAATAGTGAACTCCCTCTCAATCAATATGATCAAGATTGTCACAACTTTACTGAACCATCTACTCCCTCTGAAGCTCAAGTTTATCAACTTCTTGACCTCTTTTGAAATTCCAGACTCCCTTTAGTCTCAATCAACAATTCTTTTGGAAGCATCAAGTTCTTTCTCCCTTGAATGCAATTTTCTTGTGCTTCTGTCTTGAAGGTATGTCATAGAGAGATTACAAATAGCTCACTAAACTATCTTGACCGGAAATACCAATGTTAGAAGCATACAAGATTTTAATAACCAATAGTATAGCATGAATTAAAAAACTCAAAAATTATGTGCATTAATAAAATATGAAATACTTATCTTTTATAAATTTCAAGTATTTCATTTTGTAAGGTGAGCTCATATAGAAAATATCATGCAAGTTCACAGAATGATATCATCATTCTCAAACATTACTATAACTCTTCACATGAACTATATCTAATATTCAAAGGTTCTATACACTATCACAACCTTCAATCTTATTAGATCTCCCTTCAAGTGGTTAGGCTTTAAAGAAGGAAGCTCGCTCTTTTTCAGATTTTTTTTTATTGTAGACCCGTACAAAGTCGGTCATAACTTTTGAACCTGGAATTTTCTCTTCAATCGCTCCGGTGAGATTCTTTTAAATTGGTTTATCACAAACATATCCGAAATTTAACAAAATCCAATGGTGAATTTGGGAGATATGGTCTTCGTACCGAGACTATATTTTTTGAGACAGTCACACATTCACCATCAACAAACTACTCTCTTACATTTGCAACTTGGCTTTGATACCATGTTAAGGTTTTAGGATCATTGCAAATGTAATGGCACTAGCTCATGTTATGTGTTTTCCAAATGCAACAATCTCTTGCATTTATATTGAGAATGAGCCAAGAAGAGACATGTCCCTTCATGAGACATGTCTATTCATTAATATGTAATTAATATATAATGATAATTATTATTATATATATATACATATACATACATACATATATATATATATATATATAATATCTCTTAAGTATTATATTAATCTCTCTAATATTTACATAATAATAATATTTATATATATATTTAAGTATATATATATATCTCATATATACTAAATATATATATACATATCTTTACTAGTATTGACTCATAGTGTTTATTCGACTGAAGCTACAAAACATCAACATTCTTGCTTGTAGCATTATGTAGTTCTTGGCTCCTTATTGTGTCAACATCATGATTTTTTGCTTCCCAAATAAAACTTAACTTATTTTGTAGAACTATTGTGCTATAGATGTATAATAATCATTCTTGAATGTGAGGGAACTGTTTGATACTTTCTCCTTTGCAATAAGTCCTTTGCAGCAATTTAAAGACTTTATCGCATGTGCAAGACAATCTAAACTTTGATAACACATTTTAATATTAATTCACATTTTAATTCTCCTTTCTCATGTATACCTAGTTGAAATTACTCCATTGGAGCTTCTAAAAAGTATATCTCCTTTTCTTTAGGTTTGCAGAATATTCATTTAGAAAGATTAAAGATACAAGATAGGAATAACTTTTTTTAATTATCTATGTTTAATTTGCTTTATTTATTTGTAGTTGTAACACAATTTATATTTCACAAATATGATAGTGACTTTGTAATTTTGACTACTAAGGACTTCAATGGCAACTAACTATTCCAAAATCTGGAAGCACATGTTTGATCCTTCAAATCTCTTTACATTGGTGTTGATGCAAGTTTTGAGACCACCCCAACGTGCAGGATATAATACTAAGTATTCTACCCTCTCTTGAACAAGGATACTCCAAATGCTAAATAATGTAACAATTTTGTGATCAAGTGACCCCAAGGTTTACAATGTGTACTTGCAACTTAGTGTTGGACACAATTCAGTTTAAGAGACTATTGATGCTGAGGTGAAACTAAACCAATCCTTGCTTTGCCAACTTAAATAAGTATGCAAAGGAAGGTGCTATCTTCTAAGTGTGTGAGAATGATTTTCAAATTGCTTATACACATCAAAACCATAAAGTATGCAAGTCAATGAGCATGAAGCAATTGAAGTTAAGTGCTTTGCAATGAGTTCAACCTAACCTTGCATTGTTAGTTGCAATCAACAAGTAGAAAAGGTATGAACTTAAAGTTTCACCAGGGATCAACAGTAATATCTTTCATTCAACTACTCAACATAAACAATTTCTACTCCACATAACACATCCTATCTAAGTGAGAAACAGGAAACCATGCAACACTCCAAAATAACTCAAGTATTCACCATGAATCAACAACGAATTTGCAATTACTTTGGCAGTATCTCAACAATAATTTCACCAAAATCTCCCTCACAAATGAAATGAGCAAGCTTTATAAAGATGCCTCAAGTACAATGGATGGCTCAGATTGATCCAAGATCAACAACTCAAGATTATTTCAAACAACCTTGATTAGGGTTTGCCTTAACTACCACCTATAAGTGTTAAATGCTGACCAATGAGAAAATTACATTGCTTTGAATACATATCCTCTTGAGGATGGACCAATGAGAAAATTCAATGGGGAAAACATTAAATGCACTCCACATGCCATTTGGAATAACTTGATTGGTGGAGATGAAAGGGTGCCACCTCAACATGTTTATCTTTGCACCCTTTGTTTTAACTCCACTTCTTCATCCTCCTTATTTTGGAAATCTTCTCGTTGAAATGTTCTTGAAATTGTACTTGTCATGGTAGCTTAGCCTTGATCCATCCTCATGACTTGAACTTGTCAATCTTCATCTTCCCTTGTTTGGGCTCGATCACGATGCTGTCACTTGCATTGTTTGTTCACTATCATCTTCCATGCAGTCATTTTTGTCTTTGAACCTGATTTTCATCTTGACTTCCCTTATTCCATGAGATGTGTATATTTGCAATTTGATCATCACCCTTGGTTGAGGTTTCCAACAAATTTGAATATACAACATTGATCATCTTATCAATAGTATTTTCTCTAATCATTTCACAAGGCAAAATGTAAGCAAGGCATCTCATAATCCTTTCTTGACGTTGTGACGTCCTTCCTTCATGTTACTTTTGATGCTGCAATGTTCTCTCCTTCAAGCCTTGCTTGGTAAATTACTTGCAACTGCGTTGTTGATGCTTCCATGTTGACCGTGATGTAGTAATTATCCTTGTACTTGAAATGCTTGCCCTTTGAACACCATTCTTGTACATGAAGAAGCTCAGCCCTATGTCATCCTCTTGCTTGTCATCTCCATCTTGAAAATCATCTTCACCTGCGCATTCTCTATGTATGAATCCTTGCAAAACAAGATGAAAGACTTGTGTTAGAAGTAAAATATTTTGTAAGAAGATAATCATTAACAGTTTGAATCAGAATTTGAAAGAAAACGACTTGTGAAGACGTCTTGTGCATGATTTACAAACTTTCAACCTTAGGTATCTTATGAAATCAATTTCCGATTTTTTATCTAATTTTCGATTGTTCTGGGTTGTAAGCATCCGATTTTCAGTTAAATACACCCAACAAATCACTTAGTTCAACTTCTACTCTGCTCTGCACTTAACTAATTTCGCATTGACTGCTTGAGTTATGTTTTTGAAACGACCTCCCTTAACTTACTTATATAGATGGCGCCCAACATATGAATTGCAATTGGCCTTGAGGGCTGACCTAGTAGGCATTAGGATTTTTATTTGAAACTTGCCCCTTGTCAGGCATTTGATATGATTGATTTGGTACTTCTACATCATTGTATTAGTGTAGAGGCTTGTTGCATGTGCGTTTCTGGATTTGATTGTGTGTGTGTTTTTACCATCAACGTTTTGGATCACACTCCGCGATCCATCATCAAGATAAGAGAGTGCAAGAATTGTAGAATCAAAAGATGTAGACCAAGCCTGTCTCAAGAGATATAAGAAGAGAAAATGGCATAGAAATCTATGCAGAGAAGAAAAATGAAAACCCAAAAAAGAAGACATCAAAGGAGAGTAAGAGAAAAAAATAATTAAAAGCCCCAAGGTAGGGGAACAAAAAACCTACTAAAAAATAAGTACACAATTAGGAGGAAATAAGTAAAAGAAAATAAGAAACAACAAAAAATGGAAGCCAATAAAAACACAAATTATTAAGCCAAAACACAAAATAAAGGAAACACAAATAATAATAATCTTATTTAGACATATAGGTCTATATATAATAATCTTATTTATATATGTGTATGAACCTATATACATCTATATATGCATATTTATAGACATATAGGTCTATACATAATAATCTCATTTATATGGGTATGGATCTATATATATATATGTCCATTCAAATATATAAATAAGTTTTTCATATATAGACTTACAGGTCTATAACATATGCATACAAGTGTCACATATATAGGTCCATTCCTATATATAAATAAGTTTATTATATATAAACCTATATGTCTATAATATATGCACACAAGTAATATATATATATATATATGTAATATACATCACTTGTGTGCATATATTATAGACACATAAGTCGATATGCTTGTTCCTTCATATATATTGCTCATATATAAGCTACGTGTTTGCATACCTTATAGATATTTAGGTTGTTATTTGTGCTCCTATATATATATATATATAGAATTTTCCTTTTTATTTCCTTTCTTTTTATTTGAGTGTGTATGTCTAATTATTTATTTATTGATTTATTTGTGTGTTTCCTTTATTTTGTGTTTTGGCTTAATAATTTGTGTTTTTATTGGCTTCCATTTTTTGTTGTTTCTTATTTTCTTTTACTTATTTCCTCCTAATTGTGTACTTATTTTTTAGTAGGTTTTTTTGTTCCCCTACCTTAGGGCTTTTAATTATTTTTTTCTCTTACTCTCTTTTGATGCCTTATTTTTTGTGTTTTCATTTTTCTTCTCTGCATAGGTTTCTGTGCCATTTTCTCTTCTTATATCTCTTGAGACAGGCTTGTTCTACATCTTTTGATTGTACTATTCTTGCACTCTCTTTTCCTGATGATGTATCACAGAGTGTGATCCAAAATGTTGATGCTAAAAACACACACACAATCAAATCCAGAAACACACATGCATTTAGAAATGGATTGTGGAAATCTGATATTATTAAGTAGAGGCTTGTATCAATTGTAATTGGCCTTGAGGGCTGACCTAGTAGGCATTAGGATTTGTATTTAAAACTTGCCCTTTGTTTTTGATAAGGACTGACCCTATTAGCAATTAAACGTTTACTTGCAACTTCTTCACACTCTCCATAGGCCAATCATATAACAATTTGAATTTCACTCTGAATTGGGCAATTTTTTGTTGTTAATTGCTTTGAAATTAATCCTATGAGAGATCAGAATTCTGACCCTCATTAGGATTTCACCTTTCATAATGCATGTATAATCCACAGTCAAGTTGGAAATAATCGATGGTTGCATAGGAATTTTATCCAAGAGAGGCCGGATTTCCAACCTTCTTTAGGATTTTGGCTTAGATCAGATCAGAAATTTGCTAAGTGTAAGGATTGATGTTTGGAAAGGGGGCTGGACTTTAGGCAAGTGTTTGGAATTTCGCTTAGAACAGATAGGATTTTAAAGTTGCCTTGGAATTCTTACCATTTGCAGATCGGAAATCAAGCATGTGTTAGGACAAGTGTATCCTCCAGGTTGGAAATAGCATCATTGTTAGGAATTTGTCCTGAAGGAGGTTGGTTTTCCGCCCTTGGTTAGGAATTTGCATGGGGGATCAGTCGGAAATCAGGCATGTGTTAGGACAGGCTAGCTTATCAAGGCCGGAAATTTGAAAGGTGATAGGAATTCTTTGCTCAAATTGGTTGGAAATTAGACAAGTCTCGGGAATTGCTCTCGATGCTGGGCAGATTTCATTGCGTGTTTGGGAATTAGTCTCATTGCTGAGTGGATTTCCTCATATGCTTAGGATTTTGTCCTAAGGGAGGTTCAATTTCCGACCTCTCTTAGGAATTTTGTTCCAAGGGAGGACAGATCTAGGAATTTACATTAAGTCCATCTCAAAAAATTTGCCAAGTGTTTGAAAAAAATCAGATCATTCACCTTGTTCTTGGCTTTCTACTTCAACAGCAAATCGGATTTCCCATCTTTGTTTGGAATTTGCATAATGCTGTTTGAAAGTTTTGATATTTGTTTGGACAAATGCATGGTGATCAGGTTGAATTCCTTGATAGATGTTTGAAAATTTCATTGACAACTTCACCTTTCCCTTAAGCCTTTTCATCACTATACAAATTGGATTTCCACCATACCTTAGGAATTTTCTTTAAACTCAAATCAGAAATCAGGAGCTTGTTTGGACAAGTGCTCATGCTGATCGGAAATCTGTATGTTGTTAGGACAAAGAAACTGGGCTGAAATTCAACGAGTGTTAGGATTCTGCATTAGAATGTGGTCAGAAATCAGACCTATGTTAGGACAACTTCCTCAATGCTGAGCTGAAATCTCACCTTTGTCAGGGATTTTTCATTCATCAACTCAGAAACTTTGCTAAGTGTTTGAAACTTCCCATGAGGAAATCACATTTTCATTTTGCTTCTGGATTTTTGTTGACATTCAGATTGAAATTTCATTGTTCATTTGCACAAACTGCCCTCGATTGAATTGGATTTCTCACACTTGTTTTGGATTTTGCCACCAAGTCAGATTGGAAATCCCATGTGTGTTGGGAACTTGCTCAAGATCAGGTCGAAAATTAGACTCTTCTTTGGACAAGTGCTTGATGCTTGTAATTATTACTCCAAAAGCAGATCAGAAATGAGGCATGTGTTAAGACAAACTCCATTGTGCTGGTTGGAATTTAGAAGCTTGTTGGGAATTCGCCTTTGAAATTAGGTCGAAGATATTGCATGTGAGAGGATGAATCCCTCAATATGGTTGGGGATCTAATACTTGTTTGGATTTCGCCTTGCTCACCTAGATTGGAAATCTGGGCTCTCTCAGGGCAAATGCATGGGAATTGATCAGAAATTAGGCATGTATTAGGAGTTCTCTTCAAAAGCAAGTGCATTCACTTGATACATAAGGAATTTGACAAAGATTTTGATTGCAAGTGAGATTTATCAAAATGTTGATGCAAGTCAGAACTCTCACAAGGAGCAAGTACATCAAATGGCTCAAACATTGCGAGGAATTTTCCTTGAGCACTCAATTGAATTACTCAACTTGCCAAGGATTGTAATTTAAGAATTCGTTTGAACTCATTATTAGAATAATATTTTCATATTTATTTAGTTCACGGTCAATAATGTAATATTAAGTCTAGTTAGACAGTTTCTAAATTAGTCTTTAGTTTTTGATTGTTTCTTTATGAAACATCGTCAATATAATTGCTATATATGTACATTTCATTCTTTGAATAAAATAATGCAATTACCATTGTAACATGGTATCAGAGTAGGAGATGATTTTGTTTGAAAAATTTGATAATCCTAATTTTTTTTGTCATGAAACTTTTTAGTACAAATGCCTCTTCGTCTTTTTGCAATTCATGGGTAGTTTTTTCTTATCACGAGCTTCTACAAATTCGCGTATCACATTTATGTTGATCCTTGTTGTGGTTTTTTTGGGTTTCTTCCTTTTCAAGGTGCCGTTGTTGTTTCGAACTGTGCATTTTGAAGGTTGAGTTTTCTTCTTCATCCGTTGGATAAGTTTTCGTGGTGCCACTTTTGAGCGAGTGACGAATGGGATTTGTTTGTTTTTTAACCCATGTTTTTGCTCATTTCACAGTTTGGTAAGAGGATTCCTGCAAGTTGGTAGGCATGTTCCTGCGAGTTGGTAGGGGTGCTCTTGCATTATGACAAAATTTCAATAAACTTGATGGAATTTCAACATGGGTTTGTGAGGGAAAATGGTAGGATTAAGGTGAGAAAATGATTTTCCTTTAGCCAAGGGGACTTATTACCTTGAGAAAATTATTTTGGCTAAGGAAAATTACAATTTGCGAGGAGGAGACAAAATGGTTTCAAGTTGGCAAGCAACTCTTTGCAACTTGGCAAGTGGGTTTGTGCAAGTTGTTACAAATTGGGGGAAGTGGTATTGCAAATTGGTGGAAGTGATTGTGCAAGTTGGAGAGGTAGACTTGGCAATTTGGTAATTATAATGATAAAACCCCCCATGCTTTGTAAACTTCGATCCTTGGTGGCCCATGAAATGTTTTATTTCCGATGATAGGATGGGCTGATTTTATATTGTAATCTTGAAGGCAGATTCGCCCCCTAGATGGCAAGGTTCGAGCCTCTTCTTGGCTTCCAAGGTGGCGAAAATCAATATAAAGTGGGGCCATAGGGCTGTTTGAACAGGCCCATAAATATTTTATTTCCAATGATATGGTGGACCTTTTCTGTTTTAACAATTCCCAAAGTAAATCGATGCCAATTGGGGACCAAAAATCGAGACCCTATAGGGCAGATCCATTGTGAAAATTGAAACTTGAGAGGCCCCAATATTAATTAATTATTTTATTTCAAACAAGTAGAGGGTCGGCCTCTTGTTTTGTAATTTTTATTTTCACTATGCCAAGTTGTCCCTTGTTTTGCCTCTTAGGAGGCATATAAATAAAGCATTGCTGGCCATTCATTTGGCATTTCGTTAAAAACGATTTTCCTCTGCTCTAAAGTGCAAATTACCTCTTATTTTCAAAGAGCAATTTTCCTTGTCTTAGTGGCGAATTGTCTTGCTAGTGTTGGGTTAATGTCACCTCTGCTATAACAATGATTTAATTAGTAGCGATTTTATTATCATGGAGGCATTGATTTTGAAGACTCATTACATCTTTGTGGGCTGACTTTAAACTCCAGATCAGAATTAACATTAATCGAGTCCTCATAGACAAGTCAAGTTGGATCAGTCAGCTCTACAAGTGCAGATCGGATTGTGTATTGTGAATTTGGAAATAGTTCTTGATCATTTGGAAACATCAGCTTGGCATTTCGATTTGATCAAGTTGGCAACTTGAAGAGTCTTCATTGCCAACTTGGGGGGCAACCTCTTGCGATTTGGACAACATACCTCTTGCATCTTGGCAAGCATAATTCGAACAATTAGAGGTTTGGGGTAGTGTTAGTTGCATCGTAGATGAAGTGCATTATGTGATTGTTATAACATGACAGCTAATTCCTTGTTTCTACATGTTTACATCTTGATTGGATTGATAATTTAAAATGTGGAATTGCAGGTTCAATTTGGAAGCTTGGACTTGGAGACTTGGAGAAGAGAGCCCTTTGCATTTGAGGACCCTACTTAGATCCACTTCCTTGATTACTTAGTCCTAGTTTAGATTTTTCAATCTTTGAGTTTAAAAGGTAAAGTGTGCCAATGCGAGCACCATTGTAATAGGATTAATGGACTTGGACTTTGCTCTTTTAATGAGAAGGATCCTCCTTGGTTTGAAGTTCACCCACAAAGTGGTGAACTTCGTGGTTGATTCTTTGCTTTCCTAGATTAGGTGTTGCTTTGTTTCTTTCAAGCTACAAACAAACAACAAACAACTATCTAATCTAGTTAACAACTGCAACATCACTAGTTGGAAAGTTTAAAATGAACAACAAATGAGCAACTATTGAACAATCAATACAAATCAAAGGTTTAAAGTGAACACTCATGCTAACTTAGATAATTGAAACAAATAAATTCACAAACTTGGTTAGAATTAATGCAAAGGCTAAATTGACTAAGTTAATTGAATAAACAACAGTAACTATCTAACTCAATTAACTTAATATTATATACAATGTATATTCAAGGGAAGTAATTGGTGGATTGTGGTCTTTGTAGGGGGCATGGCTGATACGAACTCCTCCAAGGCACTAAGAGCAGCTCAACTCAAGAAGGACTTAGAGGACATGATGCCTAAGTTCCTCTTTCCCTCCAAGTTGAAGAAGGTTGGAGACACGAACCTAGGGGTGGTGAACATGATAAAAATGAGGGATCGGTTGCTTGGAAGTTCTTCACAACTTGCAAAGAGGATGCTTAAGAATGGAATCATACAGGCAGGATCTTTCCCTGCTACCTTGCCTTGTCTTGAATTGATCATAGTGTGCCATCCACTATGACTACCAATCCAAGTCGGTGTGCTATGGTGAGGACAAGAAGGTGCTCACCAATCTAATTGAGCCCGTTATCGAAGAAGTATTCCACAACCCACATCACAACAATGGCATCTTGGTGACTAGAGATCAAGCAACCAAGCATTACAATGATAATTCAGATTTTTATGCCTCCTTGTTGTGTAGAGAATGGTTGAAGGAGCCAAGGAAGTCATTTGCAAGGTTACCTAAGTTCTCGAGATCGGACTTCAGACAGAGTATGGTGACCTCATGGTGTGTTGAGTAGAGTCATGGGAACAACTCAAAGTGGGCAATTTGAGACATAAATGTATTACTTCATCAAGGGCATTGAGAGTGGTAAGAAAATGTTTGATTGGGCCATGATCATAAGTGAAAACTTGGATCTACAGTTGAGAACAATGCAAGATTAGAAGGTATTCTACATGGGGTCCTACCTTTTCTATATGATAGCAGGCTTGTATCAACAGCCAGGATTGAGAGCTTTGGGTGCAGTTGGGAAGGAGGCTGGACAATATTTGGTGCATGCGTGCTATCCACAATTACACTTGCACAACACCAAGGACTTTAAGATGTTTTATGATGCATTTGCCATGAAGACAGTGAGAACTTTGCAAGAGGCACCTCATAGGAGATTCTCTCCCGAAGCAGAAAAGTTGGTGAAAAAGTATGGGAGTTGGTACATTCAGTTTCCAAAGTTTACATATATCAGATTAGCAGGAAATACTTGTTGCCCAAAGAGACTTCCAAGATATCCACCTGACAGACTAGTGTTGTTGGAAGTAGCTAGACAACTAGTACATTATGACAAGATTCAAAAGCTTATGACTATGAAGTAAGGAAAAGAGCCTTCTCTAGACTTACAGTGGACATGATGAGAAGTTATAGATGGAGAGGACTTAGCATCCCAGATCAGCTGGAGGAAGATAAAAAGACATTAAGAGCAAATTATAATTCCATAAGGCAAAGTGAATTGGATCCCATTGATAGGACAATTAGCCAAGACCCTTCATTGGAAGCAATAATGAAGCCCATTGATTTATACACAGAGGAATGGTACAACAAGAAGATGGCTCAATTGGAGGAACAAAGATTTCACTTATGAAAAGATGAAGTTAGTGGAAGAGATTCCAGAGGAGTCAACTGGGTAGCAAGATGAAGTTGGCAGCCAACAAGCAGAAACAAGTAGCAAAAAGAAAAAGGATATGGAAAGTGCAAAAGGAAAAGAAAAGGAGGTCGAGGAACCACCAACCAAGAAGCAGGGTGTGAGTACAGTGCCCTCAAGGGAAAGTGCCACTGTAGCTCAAGATGTGGTTGCTGAAAATGTAGACAAGGGAACAACAATTGAAGTGAGTTCAGATTCATCCAAGGGATACAACTACAACACAGATTATTCTCCCCTCACTCAGAATCATCCTAAGGGAGTTCTTCTCATATAGGTAGGGGGAATGTTGGATTTATTGATGCGGAGGCCCTATTAGTTGAAGAAGGATGTCAAGCACCAAAAGAACTAATGAAGTTGTGCTTGTGGAAGAGGAACCAAACTTAGAAATGGGAAGGTGTACAATGTCACTGTGGTTGAGGGAATGTTACTGTGGTTGAGGGATCTTATCAAGCCTAAAGGGAGGATTGCACCTGTTCAACCTATTGGGAACATTGAAGAGTTGATAGAAAGAGAAGTAAGTGAGAAAGAGAGCCAACGTGCAAGATCAGTGGCAAGAGTTATCAGAGGGGAGTCAGGTACTCGCAGGGTTTAGGTTGCAATTCCAAAGCTGAACAAGGCAATAGGTGATATTCAAGCCCATGAGTATAACATAGTTGAGCATGAACTAGGAACTACAACAAAGGAAATTGAGTGTGAGGAACTCCATGATGCCAGCAATTCTCTCAAGGAGAAATTAGATCAAGTAATAGAAGAGAAGAGAGGCGAAGGGCAAAAATCCAGAGTTTGAAGGATTGTTATAAGGGTGCATGCAGACCAATCCAACAATTAGATCGTACAACCATGCCACCACTTGCATTAGCACAAGGAAGCACTAATGATGTGGAGGAAGAGACTTTGGACTTTTGGAAACAGTATGACTTCAGTGCAGTTGAAAAATTAGGTCCTCAGGATCAAACTGAACAAGTGCCAGCACCACCAGTTCAATTCACTCATCATGAAGAACCTACACCCGATGATGTAAATGTTCAAATAGAGGAGTTCACATCTAGTGAACAAATAAATTTTGAACAAGGACTAGGAAGTGATATACCTATGGGAGAACTCCATACCCCTGAAGAGCAGCGCACAAAAGAACTTCCAGCAGAAGAACAACTTCAACAACAACAGGATGTAGAAGTTAATGTGCAACTAGAAGAAGAACCTCAGGTTGAGGTAGAAGCACCTGCCAAGGAAAATCTACCTGAAGAAGAGGTGCCACCATAAGATGACACTCAACCGAGAGATGAAGAAAATAAGGGACAAGAACAAGAAATTCCTGTACAAACTGAGCAAGCTCAACCGGAACAGGAGCCCAAGCAAAAGGAGCAAGTAGATATTCCAAGCTCCTCCTCATCAAAGAGAAAGTTGTCATTTGCTGAGGACAAGGAAGCCAAAAGAAGTAAAGCCACTGATACAGTAGTTGACATCAGCAAGATGTCAACAAGGCAGCTAAAAGAGCTGACCAAAAGGAAACAGGACATGGTCCTGACCACTGTAAAGAATATCCTGTACAACTTCGTACCAGATGCTGATATAGATGAAGATGAACTAGTCATCGATCAACTAGATAGATCCAGAGACTGTGGCAATAGACCACTATGAGAAGAAAAGAGTAGAGATTATCTGCAACAAGTTGAAGAAATCAAGGTAACTACATCAACCAACCTCAGAGTGCTTCAACAACAACTTCAAGTGGCAGGCAGTTTGATGACTCGAACTTCAAACTTTGAAGTATTTCTGCAAGATTTGACAGAGAAGTCTGCAAAGACCTCTGAAGAAATAAGAGCTTTGTCATCTCTATTTGACATAAAGAATAAATTTGCAACAAATTTCAGCAGAGAAATGACTAGTCCTGCTCTAGTCCTAAGAAAGACTGCAGAAGAAAAGAAGAAAAGAATCCAAGACATCATTGGATTTCAGTTATTTCTGGACCCAATATTTGATTCCATGCAGCAAACCGCGACTTCTACAGAGGTTCTGATCAATGAACCGGATTACAAAACTGTGGAAGATATGAAGAACATCATTGTTTCTCTGAAAGCAGCCCAAAAGAGCATTGAACATGTAATCGGTCAATGGGCACCGTTTCTTCACTCTGCCAAGACAATCTACAAGGATATCTTCACCAAGCTCCAAATGTGAAATCCTAAGAATAACCCTTTGTCCTATGGAGGTTTTAAGGGGAAGAAGATGCAGAAGATAGCAGAGCAAATAGAAAGGGAAATGGGAAGCAAACCAGCACTCAGATAGCGGAAAGGTCAGAAAAGGTACTAGACAACCGGAGAACAGAGACAGGGGAAGTGTGCTACAGAGAAAAGAAGAGTATAAATTGTCACAAGTAAGTGAGTATGGTATTGTGTATAGTTTTGCCACCAATGACAAAGGGGAAGATTGTTAGCAATTTAAGTTGTCATTAGTGTAATTCACAAATACCATTCGCACTTGTAAAGGTTCACCGGTCACTCACGTTACTTCAAAGACACCGGTAGATTAATTAAAGGGTATACACTGGAAGACCGATGGTCTTATATTGTATACATGGATGAACATGGTATAAGTATGTACCGGTCTACTGCATGAAGATCCGCACCGGATTTTGCGGAGCAGTTTGAGTTAAAATCAGGCTATACGGAACATCCACCGCTCGGAAGTGGAGTTAGCTTTTTAATTGGAGCGATCTTTATTTCTACGGAGCTTTTTAAAGGTAAACTCCAATCAGAATGCATAGCTTTTGCTAGTTGCATGATTTATTGTTGACTTTACAGCCTAGCGGTTCTATGAGTTAAGGGCTTCATGAAGGTGAACTCCTTTTATAAATATAGGTCATAGGACGCAAGAATAGTGTTGTTGAAAGTTGCTGAGTAAACAGAGTAGTGAAGAGACATTTGCAAAAAGATCATAGTCACAAAGGGTGAAAGGCAAAGAGATAGAAAAGATTCAACAGCCAGGCAAACCGAGGAAGAGATCAACAGGTATGATCTAATTAGATAATCAATGTCAATTCAGATCATTGCTTTTATAAGGTGTGAAAGCAAATTGAAATCCCTCTATCACGGTGGACCTAATCAATTCTTTGTAAAATCCTCTAATAGGGTAACATCTTTGTTGATGTTAAAAGACCTCTAACGAGGCGACTCTTAACAGGGTTAAGATCTTAACTAATCTTTTATAAAATCCCTTAACTGGGTAGCACCTTTAACAGTGCTTTTGAAAGCTCCTAACAGGGTGCCTTCATTCTGTAGTAGTGAAGTTGTGAGCTCTGTCTCACCGTGGTTTTTTCCTTCTAACCGTGGGTTTCCACGTATACATCCTGTGTTGATCTATGTATTTCTCTTTATGCTTGTTGATGATTGTTTACATTCTACTTATCTTAGAAGAATAATTAAACAAGTGTTGAATTGGAATAGAAATAGCTTTTACTGATTCACTTCCCCCCTCTCAGTAACCGATTAGTAATAACAGGGCTTTCACCTCAAATTTCTCCGTCTGAGAGAAAAATGCATTACAAGGGCTTTCACCTAAAATTTTTCTGTCTCAGAGAAAAATGCATTAAAAGGGCTTTCACCTCAAATTTCTTTGTCTTAGAGAAAAATGCATTATAGCACATAATAAGAACAACCGAATGCTAAGATTCCCTCTCAAGAAAGACTCCCTCTTAGTAGGGGCAGCATTCTCAGAGCTTTGATTGTCACAATAAGTTACAGTTGACTCCAATGTTTGACCAAACAAAGAGCTTTCAAAGCCATGTTGCTTCTCAAGCTTGCTGATTCTCTGCAAAGAACTTGGCACTCTCCATACTCAAGCTCCCTCTTGATCTTAGAATCTTAATGCTCTCAACTTGAGCCTTGAATTCTCAGGATTTAACTCCCTTTGAATGTCATTTCCTCCTCTTAGAAGATACTGATCTTAGGACAATTTGAAATTGATCACAAGACAAGTTGTGTCTCCATTCTTCAACTTGCATGACTTCCTCGTAGGTTGCATCAAGTTCTTCCTCCCTTGAATGCAATCTCTCATCATCCTTATGCTCCTCGATCTTACCTGGAAGCATTTTAGTGAGATTACTAATAGTTCATAGAATCAACCTATCATGAAGGGAAATACAAATGCTAGAAGCATACATGATTCACTATTCTAATGTAAGAATTAATAACTACATAAAAGATTCATGAACATTATTCAAGGAAATGAAATACTTATCTCTTTTGAATTTGTAGCATTTGAAAATCAAAACCTCCTTGAAAGAAACCATTTTCTCTAGTTGTGGTTGTTATCCCCTATCTCCCATTGCCTCCTTATCACCAAGAGCACACGTGGTTGCAAAGAGCGACGAAGGCTGGATTCCACTTAACAAGGTCAGTGCAGCAGATAGAAATAACCCCAAAAGTGTCACCATTGTAGAGATAATGGTAGTGGCATTGTTGATTGCCATAGAACATTTTCAACCATGTTTCGAATCTCACGGAGATTAAGATTTGTTTTTCCTTCTATCCCACTTTGCTAAATGAAGACATTCATTCCACCCCCAAACAAAGCATTATTTGAACCAATGACATAACATCCCCTAACATGCAGTCCAAATCAGAATGTAAAAATCTTCGCATTTGCAAAGAGAAGCAATTGTGGTTCCTTTCCTATCACATGCAAACCACATCCCTTGCTCTCTCTTCCAGGATAATAACTTTTCCTCATGTCCTTGAAAGATTTTTGAGCTTCCCATTTCTCAACAACATACCTGAATGATAAAATGCACTCTCCAAAAGAAACACAAAAATAGAGCCTGAAGAATGCTGCATGAATGAATCTGATTCTAGATTTTTCTTAAACTAACTCTGATACCATGTTAATGTTTTAGAATCAAAATAGAATAACCAGAGAGCAGATACCTTAATAAAAAACACAAACACAAATTTACCCTGGGAAAACCCTTCTTTAGAGGGAAAAACCCAGCCACACCAGAAAATATCATTTTATTGAATAATCAAGAAGTCTGAATACAAAGCTCACAAGCGTAATCAACATCAACTCCTTTATTGAGATTGTTAACACTTAACAATCAAACTATAGAAGCCTTTTACAATCATATATAAAGTGTGAGACTTATACTGCATACAGAAAAACCTTTTTGTATCAATCACTGATACTACATGCATCAATAATAAGCATGAACAAAATACTGATGTCTTCAGAAATCTCAGACATCACGCCCAAACTTTAAACAAGAAAAACATCAAAGTAATCGCACACACACAATACTGAATTTTCCTCTACTTGTATCTTTTGTGATACACCAAAATACAAAGAACAAGAACACTAGACTTTTGCTCTCCAATTGCTGTATATGGACCGACGATAGTTACGCCTATGTGTCATTTCATAATCTTTATTTATGTCAATGAATGATATCAAAGGATGGAATCTGACATGTGTATGAACCGTTCACCATAGAGGATGCCAATAGCGACGAACATCTTCAGTTACAATAAAGGAGACGCTAAATATTAGTAGTTCGACTCAGCAGCCACGTACACATGTGGCTCTTCAGTTACAAGCAGTTAAGACTCTTTGCTGCCTCTGCCATAACATACCTTTCAGCCAACGAACATGATCGGAGACAAATTGCCATCAACACAGGTATGCAGATATCTCCTGCAGCTACCTAACTTCAACACCATCAACCCTTTCTTTGACGTCTTTACTCTTAAGGAGCTGAAAGAACTTAGACCCTTATCTCCATGTTCCAACCAATTTAACCTTGGTCTTGCTTGCCAAGTTTTTGCATTTTTAAACCAGGTAATTGAATTCCATTTTTACTTTTGTGGCACCATGTCAATGCCATGAAAACAAAATGTTTTTTATACATCTGAATATGATTCCGAGCTTGAGAATTCTAAATTTGATAAATATGAACCTCAACCAAGCTCTTTATTATTGAGTCTGAATTCCCTACTAAACTAAGTATAAACTAAGTGCTTGCACCTTATAATTTAGATTTTTCTTCCTTCTGTAGAAAACCCACATCCACTAATAACAACAACAATCAATAACTAACGCCTTCCCACAAACAACAATAGTTCACAGTCATGCTAATGAGCAAAATATTGCATCATGAAGCACCAATAACAAAAAATGGAATTGTATCCACAACAAAAAAGAGAGCATGCATCCATGAACAAAAAGGGAAGCACAAGACAAATGAAGTGTTGGAAAAATGGTCAGCGCTCCCTTCGGGATTCGTGACATGGTTTAACAGCCTCCTGTGTCTTCTATAAGTCTAGTGGTTGTATCAGGCATTAACAGGTTGATCTTTTGGTGCAATGACAACCACTACTTGTAACAAGTGGTATCAGAGCTTGGTCACAGGTTCGAATCCCGTCAGGTAATGCTGAGGGGGAGATTGTTGGAAAAATGGTTAGCGCTCCCTTCGGGATGTGACATGGTTTAACAGCCTCCTGTGTCTTCTATAAGTCTAGTGGTTGTATCAGGCATTAATAGGTTGATCTTTTGGTGCAACGGCAACCACTACTTGTAACATGAAGCGCACACCTAGGCAACCTGTTGCCATCACAAGCCAATATATAGACAAATGAAGCACACACCAAGGTAGCAATCCTTTTTAGGTTTATTTTAGGTTTTTTTTTGCACTTTTTGGCGATTTTTCTGCAATTTAGTCACAATTTATTGTACAAAAACTCATTAAAAATTGTTGACCGAAAAATTACAATTTTTTGAAAACATTAGGAAATAAATTGATGACAGGGTTGATTCAAGATTAATTAGGTATATTCGCAATTTTTTCACAAACTTCTGCTTCTATGGTTTGGTTAGAGTTGAGCTATTGGTTGAGGGTGAGAAATATGGGGAGGGAAAACTTTGATATTTCCATTATTTAGCTGTTCTGATTTGCAAGCTTTTGTCTAGTTCTTGTTTTGATTGAAACAACTTCATGTTTGACGAGGAGAGCTCCAAGGTTTTTGGGGAATGTGGGTTTATGTTTTGTAGGATGTTTGTTGCTAGCAGTTGGTCTTGAGTACTTCTATGACACTTTTTGAAGTGAATTTTGACTTTTGGTTAGTTCCCCAATATTGTTGGAGTGTCTATTTATAGAAACTATCCAGGTCGACCTCGATTGTCGTCATTCATCATTGATATTATTCTACTATTGTCATATTTTGATTTCGACGTTGTTTGGCAATTTTCGCAACTCAAGTGAATTATTGAGCTGTAATTTAGTTTTTTCACCAAGGTTGCTTAATTTTATAAAATAATTTAAAAAAAAAAAATTAGTGTAATATCTCATTGGAATGGGAATTAAAAGTTTTGGATCAAATGTAATTATTATTTCATGAAAAGGGTTATTTTATTAAAAAAGTAAATTTAAAATATATATGTTTTGGAAAGTTTGGCAGATAAAGTATAAAAGAAGATTTAACAAGCATCATTTGGGGATGCAAATTATTTTATTTCTCGTTGTGAAATCTTTGTGGTTCTATGGGATTAAATTTGGTTCATCTCAGCATTTTGAGAACAAAAACACTTTTGGAGAAAATTAGTCACAATTGTGAAAGATCCTCCCTAGTCAATACTATGTAATTCATTTGAACTCATAGTTGTGCACGAAAGGTTTGCGGGCATATTTACTTCAGAATCTATGCTTGTGCAGAATCCTTGTGTTTTCAGTTTCTTTGTCGAATGTTATTAGATGATGGATTGCTATAGCTGAAAGCATGTATAAAAAGAGCCATGTTGGAAACATATGGAATGACTGATGGTTATGGAGGATTTTTTTGGGGGCAATTGTGTTGGTAAATCCATGAGCTTGGCCATTTCTGTTTTTTCATGTTTAGTGCCTTCTGAGAGTATGTTGGAGGTGGAAAGGAATGAGATGCAGCTGATAGGACTGATTTTTGCACATGGGAGGTCACAAGAGTTACTAAGGATGGTATGTGACATTTAAGGAGTGAACTGGTCCATTTTTTGAAGACTATAGTTGGTGGAGGCTACATACAGATTTCTGAGTTTTCCAGCTACAGAGTTCATTTGTGGAGCTACAACAGTTAAACATTGCCGTTTGGAGAGCACTGAAGCTGTGTACAGGTAGGTTTATCATAGTCTCATCTACAAAACTCTCATTTCTAGCTACAACAACATATATTTGTGTGACAGCGGCATAATATCACTGTGGGTCATTTTCTTTGGCATTGTTACATAGATGTTGTAATCAGAACTTTTCAACAGCAGGCTTATCAGTTGTTTACAGTGTAACAAGGGCCCTGGGGGACAAGGGGACGGGGGGAAAAAGGACTTCAATTTGGGGATGGCGGGGATGGGGATGGCGAGGGTGCTGAATATACTATTTACTGTACATATAGTACTTGAAATGTTTGTTATGAAAAGATGTAAAACAATATAAGAAGTAAAATAGCGAAATTGCAAATGCGAAATACTAAATACTTGAACATTAAACTAATGAACAATGAACCTTGAAGTTTTGAACATTGAATTACTAATTACTATTAGAAATTAGAATACTAAATAAAATTGTAGAATCGGCAAGTGGAAGATTTCTATTACATCAAAAATCTTAAAGATGATTACAATGAGTAGCAAGATATCAAGACAAGTACAAAATGTCAAAATGTAGTGAAGGGAGGCCTCTAATCATCCCTCAAGGCAAACTCCCCATCACTGGAACTCAGTAAAGTGGGTATAAAAACATGAACTTGATTCGATGCGATTTCCCCATTAGTTTCTTCTTTTGTTTTTAAATTCAGAAGGGGGTTCTGGAGGTGGCAACCCCTTGTGGGGTCCCTGGGCCTTGGATGTTTGTGTGGCCTTTGGATTCTTCATTTTTTAAGCATTTTTCTCCCTAATAGAAATTTAAAAACACGATTTTTTTTTTAAAACACTTTTTAATCTGCCCACCAACAAGGGTTGCGCAAACGTCCCCGTGTCGGTTGAGGGACACTTGGGCATCCCCCAACCATCCCGGGGACGCTGTTCTGTCTATATGTCCCGACAACGTCTCAACAACAAGAGAGTGGCGAAATGGAGGTGGTGCGGGGATGCTCTGTCCCTGTTCCCCTATCCTCGAGACGTTCCTGTATCAGAAACTTGGGGGTTTAGGGGTCGGGGACGCGTCCATGTGTTTCATTGACTATTAATATAATGTTGGAGATTGAGGTTAGATTGTCATTACCTATTAAATTCCTTTGTGCACGTATATTTTTGACAAAATGCTAATTAATTTCCTTTAATAATATTATCCACCTGTTTGGAATACATTTCTATATGCATGTTTGACTTTATGAAAACAAAACACAATGAAACACATAGAAACAAACAAAATGCTTGCATGGTAGAAGATAGGAAACTTGTGGGTGTTGGGGAAAAAAATTGGCTTCAATTTAGGGGTGGCCATTATAGATGGTGAAACTTGGATTAAAAAGGATTGAGCATCTAGATCCAAAGAAGGTTCATCAAATCTTTGAAAATGCGAGTAATGTTTCAAAATAATAAATTTAGTATTCCACTTGGAATCCAAATGACAACGATTAATGGAGGAATTAGGAAGAGTCTACATGTAGAAATGAATAAATTGAAGTGTTAAATGCAACATAACACAAGAATACATGTCAGGAAAACCCTTGAGGGATGAAAAACGTGGTTGTTATAAGCAGTTGCTTTCTAATAGAGTGAATTTCTCAAAATAGAAGCACAAAAAACTTACAATACCCTATTAAGCTATGACTATCACAACTTCTCTTATGAGTAGTTGCTCTCTAGCATAGTGTATTTCTCAAAAAAGAAGTGTTAAGGAATGTAGCTTCGTTCAAATAAAATCATTGTTATTGAATTATCAAGTATATATTGATATATATGTAATAATAATAATATGTATTATAATTACTATATATATATCCATATAATTAATATAAGTGGATTATTATCATATATATATATATATACATATAATTGATATTATTTATA
This sequence comes from Chamaecyparis obtusa, assembly GCA_027943335.1. Taxonomy (NCBI): domain Eukaryota; kingdom Viridiplantae; phylum Streptophyta; class Pinopsida; order Cupressales; family Cupressaceae; genus Chamaecyparis; species Chamaecyparis obtusa. The sequence goes on from BSBK01001979.1 coordinate 550,777, forward strand.
TATTAATATACATATATATTTAAATAATTAATAAAGATTAATGAATAGACATGTCCCTTTAAAAGACACATCTCTTCTTATCATTGTCTTGTATAAGTACAAAGAGATCGATGCATTTGGAAAACATAGACAATATAACAATGCCATTACATTTGCAATCTATCTCCAAAACTTAACATGGTATCAGAGCCAAGTTCCTTCTATAAAGCTTAACCGCTTGAAGGAAAAGATTTGGACATGCGGGGGAGATAATATACAAAGTGGAAGAACAAACGTTTTCATCAAAGTATGGTCAACGGCTAGATCAAAGGTTGACGTGGCTGCCAGGTGTATGTAGAATACTATCATCTACGCTTGAAAAACGGTCTTCAGAACAGCCCGCGCATTAGGAAAAACTTAACAATACATATAACCCACAGCAAGTGTAATCTAGCCAGAGATATTCGTAGCACAAGGAACATGAGCGATCATTTGAGACTCAACAATTACTCTGCGATCTGCAACCTAAATCCATGCCTAGTGCAAACATCAGCGATCTACTCCTCTTGAGATCGATGATCTTCCTGAGTCTACTTGCGTTTGTCTCAGGATATATCTTGCTCAGTTCGATAGTGCATTATGAGATTTGCTTCTTTGATCAGTGATCATCAGCAAATCTTACTTCAGCAATATAAGTGTTTTTTGGTAAAAACTAATATTTTAATCTAAACTGGTAGAAGCCGAGGCAGGCCATTTGCACAAGAATTTCATTGGAACGGAAAGGGCTCATTCTTGAACTTGTTGCGGCATGAGGTAGATGGTAATAGTCAAATGGGAATCAAACTGTGGCAAACCAGTGAATTTTCAATGTTGCAGATGTACTTCTTGAGAAGGCGTCAGTCATAAAAGGTGGCGGATGAATTATTTATTGGTTGTTGTTCCATACGAAGTCGAGAACAATACATGTTGATTATATATAACGGGAGGACTATTATTTGGCGGGCTATGTAAGACGGATCAAAAGGATTGTTGATTGAATAATATCGACAAAGCTTAACATATAGTTGGCAATACATGGTTGCAGCTACATTCTTCTCTGCTAAACTATTGTTCAGTAGATATTTAAGTTGGGCGACTTGTTGTAATTATTAGAAGATCTCTTATAAAATTAGAGGATGGATGTTGGTTTACAGCCGTATTAAAAGAAACATCCACGTGACTTCTTCTTGGAGAACCATAAAAGCCAAATTCATGCATGATATTTCCTATATGGGCTCACTTTGCGAAAGGAAATAATTGAAACATAAGGAGGAAAGCATAAAGACATTTTTTGATTCAGAGGGAGTCTGACATTTCAAAAGGAGGTCAAGAAGTTGACAAACTCGAGCTTCAGAGGGAGCAGATGGTTCACTTGTGACAGTCTCGATCATATTGATTGAGAGGGTGTTCACTAATGAAGGCGAAACATTTCTGAGGTAAATTTGATTTAATTGATTATTATACTAATGGAATTATTTAATGCTATATGGGCCCTGTGTATATCATCTGGAGGTGACAACTTCCTATGATCATCACCTGTATTTTTGATGTTATTGGAAGGTGACGATCTTACAATAACTTTCTCTTATCATGATAGACCATGTGATGGCTGAAACAGATCATGATAGAGGTATTCTTGAAATAGATCATGATAGACCATGTGATGGCTGAAACAGATCATGATAGAGGTATTCTTGAAATAGATCATGATAGACCATGCGATGGCTGAAACATATCATGATAGAGGAATTCTTCAAACAGATCATGATAGACCATGCGATGGCTGAAACAGATCATGATAAAGAATTCTTGCGTGGTGGATTAATTTCATACTGTGATAGTCATCATGAGGATGCTGAAACAGATCACAGTTATTAAAAGTGATAGGCAACATGTGAGGTTGAAATCACGGTTACTGAAGGTGATATACATCCTACAATGTTGAAACAAATCACAATTATTGATATTATTGAGTTAATGTAAAACATATACTGATTTTATCTTCTCTAACTAAGAGGGAGTGTTAAGGAATGTAGCTTCGTTCAGATAAAATCATTGTTATTGAATTATCAAGTATATATTGATATATATGTAATAATAATAATATGTATTATAATTACTATATATATATCCATATAATTAATATAAGTGGATTATTATCATATATATATATATATATATATACACATATAATTGATATTATTTATATATTAATATACATATATATTTAAATAATTAATAAAGATTAATGAATAGACATGTCCCTTTAAAAGACATGTCTCTTCTTATCATTGTCTTGTATAAGTACAAAGACATCGATGCATTTGGAAAACATAGACAATATAACAATGCCATTACATTTGCAATCTATCTCCAAAACTTAACAAGAAGCACAAAGAACTTACAATGCTTTATTAATCTATGACCATTTCAAGTTTCAACTTCTCATTTTGGGAAATGCAAACTCCAATCTCCCTTCTTCCCTTTTTATTTGAATTACCAAAGGTTTCTTATAGAATGCTTCACGACTCTCCTAACATGCGCAAAGCCTTCTAGTTAGAAACAAGAGAGATGTGGATGGTTTATTTCAAATTCCATTTATTTTCCTAGTCTGGGCATTATAAGCCACTTTGACAATAGTTGATTGCACTATCATCCATTGATTTTGAAACTGCTAGTGTCAATTTTAGACTTTCACTATCTTATTTTTAAGCTTGCTTCGTCTAGAGGCCATAATTTTTGCATATTACCTTGAAACTATTGTGGTAAAATAATGAATGTGTTATTAAACAATGATCATGAATGATCTATATATACAAGATACAAGAGAATGTTTCTATAACGAACAGGAGAGAGGAAATAGAAACATTCTTGTAGAGTGAAAGAGAAAGTTTCCATAACGAACAAAAGGAGTTTATGGAAACATTACAAAAAGAGTGACCATAAGAAATAGACGAAAGATAAAATTAGAAACTATCTATTATTGTAATACCCTCCCTTAATGGTCAATCTACCTTCAAAAAAACAGAAACTTTCATGTCCTCAAAAAGTGTAAAAGGCAGCCTTGGGTTGATCAGAGAGGTCTGCATGTTTTGCAATGTTGGCCTGTGGCTGGGTCCCACCCTGCTTCCGCTGATCAGAAGCAATGCGAGCCCTACAGTCTCGAAGCATATGACCAAATTTGTGGCAACAGTTGCACCGAATGTTCTTCTTGGAGCTAACCTGAGACGGAGTTGGTGAATGAGATGGGTCTTTGTCCTTGTGAAAGGATTGGGCTCAAAACGCTTGGTAAAATAATGAATGTGTTATTAAACAATGATCATGAATGATCTATATATACAAGATACAAGAGAATGTTTCTATAATGAACAAGAGAGAGGAAATAGAAACATTCTTGTAGAGTGAAAGAGAAAGTTTCCATAACAAACAGAAGGAGTTTATGGAAACATTACAAAAAGAGTGACCATTAGAAATAGATGAAAGAGAGATAAAATTAGAAACTATCTATTATCGTAATTCCCTCCCTTAATGGTCAATCTATCTTAAAAAAAACAGAAATTTGCATGTCCTCAGAAAACGCAAAAGGCGGTCTCGGGTTGATCAGAGAGGTCTGCATGTTCTACAATGTTGGCCTGTGGCTGGGTCCCACCTTGCTTCCTCCGATCAGAAGCAATGCAAGCCCTACAGTTTGGAAGCATATGACCAAACTTGTGGCAGTAGTTGCACCGAATGTTCTTCTTGGAGCTAACTTGAGACGGAGCTGATGAATGAGATGGGCCTTTGTCTTTGTGAAAGGATTGGGCTGAAAACGCTTGTTCAGAGGAGGACGAAGGAGCACTACCACCAAACTGTTGTTTCCAATGATCCTGCTGCAGAAGTTTGGTGCACAGATCTGAGAACTTCAGGTCAACATTAGTTGCAGTAATGTTGAGCGTCTCAATAAAGTGCTAGGATGGTGGTAGGCTTTTTAGAGTAATGACCACCATGTCCTCTTCCTCCATTGTACAACCAATGGCCTCAAGATGATCCTTGATGTCCTTAATCTTCAGAAGATGTTCTTGTAAGGACATATTCTCATCCATAATAATGGAGAATAGCTGATTCTTCAGAAAGAAGGCTCTGCTTTTATTTGATGTCTCATGGAGATCCTTCAATATTGTCTAGATCTCTGAAGCTGTCTTGCCAAACGGGATTTGAGGCAGCTGATCATCAGTAATTGAAAGCTTAATGAGCATAACCTCTTCCCGATTATGTTCATCAAACTTGTCTTGAGTCGCATCGATTGTGGTAGGACGAGTCTCAGTACGCTGAACAAGCACCTCAAGGCGACAATACTCGAAAATTGTCAACATGCGTTGCTCCCAGGTGTTGTAGTTCTTTCCGTTGAAACGCTGACTTCCTTCCAGCATAAGACTGGTGAGAGATGCCATAGCATGTTTTTCAAAGAAAAAAATATGAAAAATCAGAAAAAGGGCACAAACTTAAAGGTAGATTAACGAAAGATCTAGAAAATTTGAAGAGACACCCAGTGAAGAACTCAAAAAACCCAAATAGAATCGTTGTCAGATTTTGAATCCGTTGGCTCAAAAATTGAGGCACGGAAAACGATGCACTTGGAAAAAAGAAAAACTGACCCAATTGATATCTCAAAAAACACACCAAGATTTGGAAATTAGAATTTTGAGATGGCATAGAAAAAGAGAGTTTCGAAAGAAACCCTAGCCATTTGGAATAACTTTGAAAAAATTGCAAATTGCTTGTAAAAATGGCAGATTTGCAAAAAAGGTTGTAGAAGATAACCATATAGAGGGTCGTTTTTGAAAGAACAAGCCAAAAAAATGACCGTCGAAAGGAGAAACGACCAAAAAATGGTCGAAAATGCAGAAGAAGGAAGCCCGCGTGAGTGGCAGATAAAAAATGTGGGGTTGAGACTTGCGAAGATGCCTACGAATTTGTAGTAAACTCTTAACGGGTTTAAATCAGACTGCATATATTCAAAGAAAAAAATGAATTTTTCCTTTATAAAAAAAAAGCCCAAAAACCTAGACGTGTGGGTGAGGAAAAAAAAAAGCAAATTTTGAACACACTCGGGGCAAAACAGCTTTGAAAATCTCGAACTAATAATTTCAAAAAAGAAATTAAAAATTTTCGAAGAGGCCGGGAATTTGCTCTGATACCATATTGTGGTAAAATAATGAATGTGTTATTAAACAATGATCATGAATGATCTATATATACAAGATACAGGAGAATGTTTCTATAACGAACATGAGAGAGGAAATAGAAACATTCTTGTAGAGTGAGAGAAAGTTTCTATAACGAACATAAGGAGTTTATGGAAACATTACAAAAAGAGTGAGCATTAGAAATAGATGAAAGAGAGATAAAATTAGAAACCATCTATTATCGTAATAAAAACAAGTTGCCTCTATTTTTTAGATTGTATAGAATTGTGAGAGGAACATGAATATGTAATTATACTCAACTTTTGATGCCAGATGAAAATCGTTTTTGTTTGTATAACATGTGGAAGCATCTTTCTCCTTAAGGAGGAGCTTTACTTCTTGATACAATATGGATCATATTCTTTTGCCTACACATCCTTATAGGCTCTTACAATTAAAAGATTTTTTTTAGTAAAATTATAAATTAATGTTGTTATCTATTGGTGCTTTGATTGCATTTGAGTTGCAAAAATCTGAAATATAGACAGGTATAATTGAAAATGGAGGAAACTTTTGTTGAATAGATTTTAGAGTAGGTATAAACAGGCTTGTTGCAAATTATTGTTTAGTTAGTCAGGCCTTAAACTTATCCTGCCTTGTAACATTTCTCCTTGCAAGGACTATTTTAATAAAGCCTTGATTAGTATTCTTTGATGGGAACCTTTTGGGTATCTGCACTTTATGATTAATGTTCTATATGCTGATGAGAAGTGTAAGTTATCATTTCCAAGCTTTGTCATCTCTTAAATTAAGATGTTGTGAGTCTTGATGCCTGCCAAAGCCCTTAATAAGATCTTTCTCAGTGCTATGATCTAAGATGTGCATTGTTGTTACTTCCATTCATTTCTTCTGTATTATTGCTTTATATATCCAGAGAATTAATGATCATTTCCATAGCAAAGGGTAGCATTTTTTATATTCTTTAGGCAACCAGTAACTTGTTTTGGTATTTTGTGTAAGAAGACATTCTGCTGTCTCTTTAAGTAATTAGTTGCAGGTGTTTGCAGGATTTGATTGATAAAACACAAACTATGCTAGTTGGTAATAGAGCTTTGATACAACGATTGCAAGTGCGCACAAATATACCAGTCATCAATGATTCTGATGACCTGGTGTATACTTCTTTGGGAAAGGTTAGTAATATATTTCTTAATAGTTATGTATAGAAGCAGGTGTTTGCAGCTTAGGAAGCCAGTGTTATATCACTGTTTATTGGAAATAAAAAAAATGTTAATATCCAGAAGGCTGATCCGACAAATATCTTTCTTCTTATTGTTGCCTTCCTGAGGTAAAGATAAGGTACTTACATTTATGGTATTATTTTCAAGGAATCAGTCGGTCAGCTTTTATAGACTTTATTTTCCACATTGACATTGCTTGCAAGAGCTTTATGTAATATCCTAAACTGGAATATTCAATTAACTTGACCAAACCCAGTTTTCATGCACTAATACTTTCTGATCACTGAGTTCCTAGAATGGGTAGGGTGAGAGCACATGGTGATTAGAATGCAAATTGGAATTTAAAATGTGAAGGTCTTGGCAGCTTAAGCTTTCTAGACTCCATTATAGAAACTTGTAGTTTAGTATAGAATTTGACGGAGAACCACAAAGAGTTCTTCAATCAACAATATCTGGTGAAAACCCGCTCAGATTAATAATCACCAAATTTGAGAATTGCAGTAAAACTTTAATACAAACTGAAAAGTCATTGAAATCTCCTATATGATCAGAAAAAGAGGAATATAATTCTACAAGTCTAATCAAATGGCACCATTGACAGAAATCCCACAACTTACAGTTACAGCAGTATTGAAATCTCAAACTCATCAATGAAGTATGCAGTTGACCCTTACTGAGGAACAAAAAATTAATTGTAACTGCAACAGCAATTTTTACCATTGACCCTTAATGATAATTTTCACTTGTGAAGCATACAGAATATTGTGAAGTATATAATCCTGCAATGCTCCCTTCTTGAACCGGACAGCATCGATACTGAATCATTTAACATGCTGTGATGGGCATTTGAGAATGTACAGGCCTTCTATGTATTTGTGATTCATTGAAGGAGTATTTGGCATGTTAAAGAAATGCTTGCAGTCCAAATATGATATGGCACCTAGAAATTAGGTTGGCAGGTGACACTAGGGAATATTCTGCTTGAGACAGCAGAGTTGACAAGTGACACCAACAATGGTACAGCTGGGCATGTATCCATACGGATGTACAAACAGTGACGAAAATGCAAAAAAAAACTTTTGATGCCCTTTCCAATATTGATGATTTAGCAGTGAATCTTAGGGTTTTTGGACCTTTTGGATGAAATATAAATGTTTTGTTGGTCCAAATTGCTCCAAAAATTCAGCTACCTCTTGGGTCTGGCAGCTGGCTGCTATGGTAAATCAAAGTTATATTAAACAGAGGAGACGAAACCTCCTTATATAGATTTACAAAGACAATGTTTCTAAATGAATCAATCGTGAACTAAAGACATAAAAGGAAACTTCCTAAATTAACTAAGATAACTAAGATGACCATTAAAGAAACATTACAATATTTTAATACCCTCCCTTAATGGCCATCGTTCTAACTACCCTACAAAAAACATTTGCAAGTCTTTTGGTCGCAAATGCATAGAAGGCTGCCCCGTTTTGGTCTCGGATGCATAGAGAAGGGTGCCCCCTTCTTGTCATAATGCTCTGCGAAATGTCCCTGCTGCTAAGACCCTCCCTGATTCTGCAAAACTTTTGCAAATGACTAAGATAACCAAAAATTTGCCAACCTGATGTTGGTAAGCAAAGGTATCACTCCCTGTAGCCAGAGACACCGATATGAAACTAAAACCATGATTTATTTGGAAACGTCGGCAAGCCCTTTTGCAAATGAGCACTACACCCCAAAACAAACTGCAAGCTACCATGATTCACCAAGAACTTTTGTAGATGAGTACTATGACTCAAAACAAATTGCACAATGCCATGATTTTTGTGGAAAAAAATGATAAAACCCTCCAATGATTTTTTCCAGAAAAAATAAAAAAACCTTGAGACTGACAACACTAGTCATATTTTTTCAGAAAAAAACAGAATCCCAAAAATAATTTGAGGATAAAATTGAAAAACCAAACATGATTTTTGAGGTGAAAAATCGATCAAACTTGACACATTTTTGGAGGAGAAATATAAATCAAAACTAAACGCTGAAACATTAAAAGTAGCATAGGTAACATAAGATTGTTTGCAAGAACTCACAAACAATAGAAAATGGTGCCAAAACGAATTTTGTTCACAGCAAATGAGACTTGAAATGAAGGGTTGCACGGACAAGAAGACCGATGTCATACAAAAACAAGTTGCAGGAAAGTGGCGCCCATAACTGCAAATTGCATGAACATGGGCAAGGAAAAACACGGGCAAATGCATACAGAAAATGACCCTTTTTTTCATGAGAAAATGACATAGAGGAAATGAAAACTCTAGTCACATGGGTTTCCTGAATGGCTGAAATGCAAAAACAATAGACGTGGCAAAAAAGAGACACCCTAGAGCCATCGACCAAAGATAATGGCACTTGAACCATAAAAACGATGCCCAAGTCTGAAGAATGCCATCGAGGAAGAGAAAATAGATAGAAGAATGCGCGTTTGCAGAACTGAATGACCTTTGAGGTTGCGATACAAGAAAAAATGACACTTAGAAATGTGTCAAACAGAAACCCTAACTCGATTGCCGTAATCTTGCATGCACAGAAGATCTAAAACACGACGTAGAAGTTGCAACTTGAGCAGAAGTGTCTTTAGTTGCAAATCCTCAACTTGTAAAAACCGCGATTTTTAAAATCCGAGAATTTTCTCAATCTAGAAACCCTTGACGAAATTCTGCATGAAAGAAAGCCTTCAAATTTGCACAAAAAAGCCCTCCCAAAATCCTGAGCTGTCCCTTGAGGGAGTCAGACCCAGACCCACTCTAATACCATGCTACGGTAAATCAAAGTTATATTAAACAGAGGAAATGAAACCTTCCTATATAGATTTACAAAGATGATGCTTCTAAAAGAAACAATTATGAACTAAAGACAGAAAAGGAAACTTCCTTAACTAACTAAGATAACCATTAAAGAAACATTACAATATTTTAATACTGACAACCTTTACTCAACTTGAAAGTCCATAGTCACCAAGAGACGAGGGTGCTTTGAGATGTCAAAGATTGGTATCTATACCGATACTACTAATTTTCAAAAATAGGAGAAGAGAGTACTTGGGGACACCATTTTTAATATAATTAATAATTTCTAGAAAATATCATGACGTAGAACTTTGAGAACAAGAAAAGTACATTAGTCACACATGAATAGTAAAAAGTAAAGGCGATTTCTCTTTAGACCATTACAATGAGAGGAAATAAGTTGTAAAACTTTTTATGCCCCTCTCAAAAAATCTACAATGTTAGTAGATCCGATCCCTATAACTTTGTGTGGATTTTTGTATCATCCCAAATATCAACATGGAACATTATGCAAGATTATTTTTATTTATTTGCCTTCCTTTTTTGCTTGTTCACGTGTTTTGCCCTAAGGTTTTTGGTAGAGAAGTCAATTTGTGGTTGTGAGTCTTTAGAGACGGCAGCCAAAAGAAACTTGTGCATCAAGAAGTTTCTGAAGACATCCCCAGTATTGGAGACGTGTCTTCGTCTCTAAGATGTGTCTCATGGGTTAGGAGATAGGTCTCCAGGTTACCATATGTTGGATTTTGAAGAAACAAATAGCGAAATTGACTTTATTTAATGCTTTGGATTCAACTGTGAGGTACTTTCAGCTTCAAAATGCACATAACAAGCAACTCAAGGCAAATTGCCTCCCTCAAATCCAGAAAGGAGTTTGCAAAACTAGAGCTTTGATACCATGTAGGAGTTGATTGAGAACTCACACCCAAGTATCACCTGCAAAACAAAAATAACTTTCTGCAAGAGAGAATGACAATAATAGCTTGCTTGGTTATGGATGCTTGAATGAATTGATTGTATATATGAGGCCATGCTTATAAAGACAAGGTTGAGGATTGGATAAGACAAGATTTTGACATGTGTCTGAATCCTATTTTATGAGACAACTAATTTGACAATTATTAAATGACCTAGGAAATTAGAATTAAATGCCAAAAGATAAGATCTTGTGACAACTAACACCTTCTAGAAAGTGAATAGGACCTACTACTGAACTAGTCAGATAAAATACCTTATTCACACCAACAATTGTGTGAGAGGTACAAATATTAGGGATAAATTATATTAATTTTGATTATTAGTTCATATGGTAGTTGCATGTTGTAAATATTACTATTAGTGGGCAAAAGAACTTGTATTAAATTTTTCTCATCATGGAAGTAGTCATAGCTAGTGAAAGTTCAATGAATTCTTCATTCATTTTTTATGCAATTGTTGTAAATAGTCAGTGCCTTTTTGTGCTTAGTTTCATTGATGGTAATTCTCACACTTGCATATTGTTGGAGTTGCAATTCATTGAGTATTCGATGTTATTGGTATTTAAACAGAATTATTTACTCAATGACATTTATTATGCCTCTGTTGCTTGTAAGTGTATATTTAATTTTTTTCTGTTGTGTTGTGCTAAGGATTAAATTGCATCAGCAAATTTAGTAGCTTTGTATTGTTAGTTCAGAGTTGTAGATCATGGCTTTATATCAAGTCTTGTCTTAAATTTACCTTAGTTTCATGTCTCTCTGTCTTAGCTTATTCAACCCTTGCGTACTTGCTCCCAGTCTCTGTTTTTAATTGAACGATGTAAATCTGTAGTTATAGGATTTATTTTTTGATAAAAAACAATAAATCTTTTTTCCAGTGTTGATAGAGGGTTTTACCCTAAGGAAAATAAAAAACACACGTTGAAACTCTATACATTATGAATATGAACTGACTTAAAAAAATCATTGTAAAGATTGTAGATTGCAAGTACACGTTGTCCACTTTTAGGTTAGTTTTTATTTTGTAGAGAATTACCCCATTAAATTTGAAAAGAATCTCAACTGCACATCTATTCTATTTTGTGTCACACTGAAAGGTGTGAATTTAATTACCAGCAAAACTTAAAGAACAAAAGAACAATGCTTCAAATGCATTGGAATGAGGATCTGAATATAAATGTAGGGATATTTACAACCCATGGGTGCTGTGTCTACTCTATAATAGAATATAACACGGGGGCCAACATTTTACATGAAGTTATTTGTAAAAATCCAAATACACCTAAAAGAAATAATTACAGTTAATCATTAGAAAATGGGGGAAATCTGAAATTTGGTGAAATGAAATCTTTTCCACGACTCTAATCCCTTTTTAACAAGTGGATTGGATTGTCATTGACCTTGGCTGAGAAGATGACTTAATCTGCCATGCATTGGCAAGGAGCTTCATCTGAAATTCTATTCAATTTCCAGTCCTGCTGACAAAATTTGTTGGAAGCAGTGACTAAACACAACATTGTGAAAATGAATTCACAAATGTGAAGCTTCACCTAAAATTCTATTTTATTCGATCTCTAATCCTGTGATTGCTTCTTAATGAAATTGTCAATCACGAAAAGGGAGTCTTCTTTCATTTCCAAACATTTGAAACCATATAAGATAGCTATTTTAATCCATTCTAGACCTGCCAAAGATTCTACTTCAATGATTGATTTGATACTTAAATAGAAAGAAGCCCCTTTAACATTTTGCTAGTAGGAGATTGAAACAACGCACCTGCACCAGCTGACCCAGGTTCTCTCTAGCTGCCCCTTCAAAAAGGAGAGTTTCCACTTAGAGATTTATTCAATTACCTCATTAATAGGGATTATTTATAGCTAATGCTATATCCTTTATGCTTTTTCAATTTGATCATGACTAGCTTCTTTGTTGCAGTTGCAGTTTTCCTTGTTAAGCATCTTGTTTTCTTATTTATAGTTTTATTGCTTTTTATAATGGGAGTTAGTTTAAGTACCCCCTTTTTTGCTGTGGTTTTCTAGGATATATTTTTGATTACCATGGGTTGATTTGAGTCATTAAAAGGCAATAGTGTGTTTTCTTTCTTGTTTTTCTTGTATTATAGTCCAAGAATGTTAATATTAACTATTAAGTAAACAACATAATTTTTATATTTTCACTTGGCTTACCATGTACTTCCGGTCTTGTTTATTTTGATGGTAGCATTAGAAATAATTGAAAATTGAGTTTGCTATTTTATGTCAGTCTCCATCGTTTATTTCATGATTCTGCACAAAATATAGATGGATGTGTAAATGAATGTTTATGGTGGCTTTTGTTTTCCAATTTGTGCTAAAGTAATTGCACTACTTGCCAACTTGCCACCAATATCAATGACCGGATGTATAATACTGAATGACCTAGATGGTCAATATCAGTTGGTTTCTGGTCTACACTGTTCATTGAGATTCTGAAAAGTTCAGTTTGTATTTCCAGATTCATTGAATTGTGTGGTAGTTCAAAACAAATCCTGTTTATTGTTTCTGAGCAATTGAAGCGACTTGATTTTGTTCTGCCTTGAGATATAGAATAGTGTTTTTGTTAATGTACTTTTCATGGTCACCATGAAACTTACATATAGGGATAAGGACAATGAACCTGCATCTTCTGGCGATTATATCTATATATAATACAGCAGTGCCCTTTCATTTCATCATACTCTGATTCAAAGTGGTTTCTCTTTTGCCATATACCTGCACTTCTAGGTGAATTGTGTATTTACAAGCATGTGTAAATTGTATTAATCTTGAACAAATAAAGTACTAGAATACTGATTCAATGGTGCTGTTCCTGGAAAAAATATTTCAAAATTCCAGTATATATATATATATATATATATATATATATATATATATATATCTGATTCAAAGTGGTGTCTCTTTTTCCATATACCTGCACTTCTAGGTGAATTGTGTATTTACAAGCATGTGTAAATTATTTTAATCTTGAACAAATAAAGTACTAAATTGCTGATTCAATGGTGCTGTTCCTGGAAAAAATATTTCAAAATTCCTTTATATATATATATATATATTATATATACACACAACATTCACCCAAGAGAATCTCAAAATCTACAAGCAGTACTATACACCCAAAATCCTTTGTAAGCGATATATGATTAAACATTAATAGCTTGAGTTAAATTAAGTTTAAAATGGTTGTTTGCCATCTCATTTTGTTTAGCTTGCAGGTATTGCAGGTTCTTTATTTATGCTCCCAACTGGTTCTCAATTTGCTTATTCATGTCAAACCATTTGTTGCTAGCAGTTTGTGAATTACTTATGTCTGGTTCTACGATCTTTGAGTGTGCTGATATAGAAATGCAAGTGAAAACTCAAAATAAAGGACAAATGCTGAAACCTCCTTGACTTTGTCCTCTCTGTCGTGGGGTTCATTTCTGGGAAATGCCTCTTTGTTGTCTTGTATTTAAGGGACAGAAGGTTTGTGTGATGCAGTTGAACCGCTTATCTATTGTACATAAACCTCTCACCCTTCCAGAAATCTATACGAATTATGAATAAATGGTAAGATAAGACTAGTTTGAAAACTATGAAGAAGTCCTAATGACAACAATAGCAATTTATTCTATCAATTTAATCAGAGGGTGGGAAATCAGAAAATTAAATGTGTGACATCATGTCTTACATCTTTGCCATATCTATGATTGCTAAGACTGTTTCATGGCCTTTCTGTCAGCTATTCTTGATTTGGAGGATAGTAATATAAAAATGCCATACATATATTATGATTTTTTATATCTAGTTTTGAAAACCATTTTTTGTAAATAGTTGCTGACTAGAAAATAAATTTCAGTGCATAGTTTTCAACAATTCACTTTATTAACAAATTATTCTTTCCACAATCATAGAAATTATTTCTAATTTTATAATATTTTTTGTATTTTTAACTCTTTTCCTCTAATGTGTCTTGGAACAGATTATTGACGAATGGAATGAGCAACTTGGCCTAAAGACTAGTAAGTATTTACTGCTATAGAGTGTACTTCAGATTGTAGATTTAAATTAATGGTCGCTAGTGTTTGGTAATTAGTTTTTCTGAATGTATGGCCGGTCTCCATATATAGACTAGAAATAGGAAAGGCCATGGGCTATAGTCAGTATATAGGTAGTCAAATGAATTAAGAGAGTTATTTGACAGCTTTTTAATTAATATTAACATTAATTTGTCGAACTGTAAGGTTTACCTTTTGTAATAAAGTCACACTAGTGATTTAACGACTTCTCCTATACAACCATATTACTTGGTGATATTTTTTCATGTAACATTGAAGTGATAATTTGTGCATTTTCTCACTATTTCAATATGGTATTGGAGAAAGAAGGTTGTTAGGTTGAACTGAGTTTATTACGTTTTTGAGAGTGCCACCAATATCTACTATAAGATATTGAACTTTCAAAGGGAGACTATTGGAGGGAAATGTTGGACATTGTGAAGAGATTCAAAAGCATTTTGTTTGTGAATCGAATGTTGTGATTTGTTGGTTTGGAATCGGGTTTTGGTTCGAGACTAAGGTTTGTGGGTTTGATCAATTTTTTTAGGGGGGGTTTGGGTTCCTCTACAAAAAACAGGTGTGTGTGTGTGTGTGTGTATGAATAATATATATATTTAATTATTAATATATTATTTTATAGCATATAGGTAACATACATATACACATAAATTTACTATTTATAAACGATATACAAATAACAATATTTTGGCCCATAATGGACCCAGATGGGTTAATCCATCCTCAGACAAAGAGTTGCAATCGGAGTGGATGGAAGTCAAAGAAGAGTGGGTGAAAGTGAACTTCAATAATGTATCCAAAGGCAATCTTGGTCCCTTGGGGGTGGGATATATTGCCAAAGATTGGAAGGGCAAGGTTTGGCTTGGCATACACAAAAATGGGCTATAGGGACCAATAACACCAGATAGGCCAAAGTGACATTATTGGGAACACTATTGGCAAAAAGAATGGGAATTCCCAACGTGCACCTAGGAGACTCCTGCATTATCATTGATGCAATTGTTCAAGGTAAAGCAAAGGATTGGCATATTGACAAGTTGGTTGTAATGTCCCCCTTTTGAGATGGTCTAGTTTGTGGTTTGGTTTAGCCTATCGTTGGCCCTCGTAGGCTAAGTCAGTTGGTTAGAGGATCACAGTTGGTAGAACAGGAGGCTCTTTCCCTTCCAGAGGTTAGAAGTGTTCTGGATTGCTCTTCGTTTGGGTCAATTTGGTACACTTACTATTTATAGTAAGTCATTTATCCACATTTCTATATTTGGCAAGGCACCTGGACCGGCCTCAATTGCATTGCTGACCCTTCTTGGCATCTTTGTGGATCAAGTATTTAGGGATTTACTAATTAAAGTAAGTCAAGGGTTGATAGAGATGTGCCCTTACTATTTTTAGTAAGACAATTGGTTGTGGAATGGAAGTAGTGGTTGATTTACAGGTTCAGATGGGATAGATAGATGATGAGTAATCAACGAGATATTAAAATTATAATGGCATTAATGAAGTTATTTATAATGATTATATTGTAAAGTTATTATTTAACTGTATAAAGTATTATAATGTCAGGGGCCATTATATTTAATGGAAAAGTACACTTTAATTAATTTTATAAGCTAAAGTCAACCGCAAAAGCAAATATTAAAAGTTATTAAAAGAGACTTATTGAAGCACATATAAATAGCCAAGAAGAAAATCGACTTCATTATGCTATTGAATATTTGCTTTTGTTATTGAGAGTTCTTGGGCATTGAGCCATGAAAGCTAGGGTGTTTGTGATTTCTAGCATTGGAGGACGTTAATTTTCTAGTGTTTGTGCAATTCTGAGACTGTGAAAGACCAATTGAATTACTACTTGTGGGCTTCATTCAAAGGTCCAGATTGTGCAAATTGGTTGAAGTTTGGAAAGAATTTGAAGAATAATTGCAGAGTTTGGCCTTAGACAGCTAACTATAAGAGATTGCAGCAATAAGAGAGATTGTGTGACCAATTTCAAGGCAACCACACTCCTTTCCTAGGCCCACGCGAGTTTCCCTGCTAGGCGTTCAACCTCTAGAGCATATCACACAACATTTGGTGTTTCATTTCACCTCTAATTCGGGTGTCCAGTAGAAATCATGTATTGTATGATGATTTTGTAAGGATTTTGGCTGTAAGGATTTTTGTGTTGGGTTTCCAAGTTTTTCTATTAGCTGCAATTTCATTTTTAAATATCAATAATTGCAAATGAATGCATCATTATTATCTATTGAATAAATATAATAATTTTTGCCAGACGTTTGCTAGTATTTAGATTTCATTTCATGTATTGTCTATCATTTGCAAATTCCAATATATTTATTATCAAAAAGATAAAAATTCAAAACACTGCAAAAAGAAACAATAAAAAACTTAGACAATAATAGGATTGGTTAGAGGTTGAAGCAACAGGTTTGTTTATAGTGGTATCAAGTGGTTTCCTGCCATCCTGTTGGGGTTGGAAATTAAAATTCATAGAATCACACATATGGCATTTGAGTGATCAACACTCTTGCAGTTGTTCAATCATGGAAAACAGAAGGGAAGAAATACTTAGCATGTTGGAGGAATATAATACTCTCCCTAAATATGTTAAGAAAAAAATATCTTTCTATCATTTTATGGACTTCCATCCAAAGTTATGCAATAAGATTGGTTTGGTAAAGAGACAATATCATAGGATAGCTTGTAATCTATTTGTAGGAAAAGTTGGTTCATGCAGTGACAAGCAATTGTTGTTTGGTGATAGGAAGGTGACATATGAGGAAGTGGACATTAATAGCGTTCAAGAAGTTGTTACCAACACTGATAACAATTCTTATTTTTATGATAGTAGTCATACTGTCGAGCCTACTCATGAGATAACAGTCATTCCATGTGTGAAAGATGGATTTATGGAGCTTACTAGTGTTGATACTCAAGATTTTGGTGTTAAAAATGAATTATGTGATGCAAATTCAGACCACAACAAGTTCGATTTTGCAAATCAGACATTGGAAAATAAATTAGAAAATTTATTGGTTGGCAATGAGTCCCAAGATCGGGTTTTGGATGGACATGCAATTACATTGGAAGCATAAGTGTGCAAAGAGATTGTCAAAACAACATCTTCCACCTTACCAGTTGAGCCATCTTTTGAGGTATTTAACAACAGTACCTTAGTTGTTGATGTGTGCATTGATGATAACACATATGATGTTGCTTATCATAAGATGAGTGATGTAGATACAACTTCATATCACAGTGCATATTTTGGGTCAGAGCACTTGCATGGGAGTCATTGGTTTTAGAGTCCTCATCATTTGGTTGGGCAACTTAAGGTTAATGACAACATGATTGCCACAACCATAGAACAATTTGATGTTGCTCGTAAGATGTTGGCTACATTTGGTTGGGGTACTCCTATGTTAGATGAGCATGGTGATAGTGGCCTTTCCTTAGTAGAGTTCCATGCACTTCAAGAAGCCATTGGAATAATGAAACATAACTATTTATAGGTACTTGTTGAAAGGGATTACCTTCTCTAGTGGGATTGCACTTGTTAAGATGCGTTGAAGGGAAAGGAAGAGGTAGATGAGCTCACTCATGCGATTGAGGTGACTATGGACTCCTTAGAGAGCGTAATTGGCCCTTCACGAGTCTCTATCATTGATTGAGGAACTTATTGTAGAATTGAGTTTGGCACAATATTCACCATTTGTAGTCACAGTTAAGTTGGTGATGATCTTATATCCATGGGTTATGGTTGTGAATAGGTGATGTGGCTACACATATCACAGTTACAGGTGTAGTTGATATAGATGAGATGAGTGCATCTATTGAGAGTAGCCGAGAACCACATGTTGCATTAGGTTCTCCTATGGTTATATCCATCATAGGTGTTGTTGGTGATGAGTCAGATGACGAGGTTTATATTTTGAACTATGATAGTCAACCATTGGCTGAGGTGGGAGCTTTTTATTGCAACTGCAAAGGGAGGAATACTCATCACTTCTTTTCTTATCCACACACGAAGGATTTGATGATGTATCAGTATGGATTGGCTCCGAGGTTGTACCATCCTTTATGGGATGGGTATTCACCATCTTCATTAGATGGAAGCAATAGTTGCAAGTATTCGACTCCCTCTTCAGTGGGGAATTACTTGCACAATCAACACATCCATACCTTCAGTGATTCTCCACATAACAAGTCAATGTGAGTTCAGTTTGCTTTGGAACACGAGTGATGACAACGTTAACACAACAGTTTGGGCAACTCCCATTGACTGGCCTCACCCCTTTTGGCATGGTGAATTTGAGATCAGAGTTGAGCAACAAAAGTTGCAGGATGTTCTTCGCATGCTTCTATTCAAAGTTTGGGATCCTTCTAGTGCATCAGAATTTCAGACAAGGCTCGTAGAGGAGTTTTTGGGTGTGTACATGGTGTTGAGTATGTATGGTTTTACTTTTGACTTGCATGTGCATGACCTCTTACAAATGCATAGTTTAGTGACATGTGTTAGATAGTGTGCATGACAATTCATCTTGCACAGTTTTGGGAAGTAAACTTTGTTAGCCTTCGGAGTTTCTTCCCTTTGAGTTGTTTCCTCCAGCGACACCTGTTGTTGGTATTGATTTGGTTCAAGAGGTACTGTCAGTTATTTTGGTATTGGTGTTACAGGAGCTAGTTGGTATCAACATGGACATTACACAATTCTACCGTTGGGATTCAGGTGGACTAGTGTGTTGTTTATTGAGATTGCTTGGGGAAAAAACAAATTTAGGGAGGGTGGACTATAATGTCCCCCTTTTGAGATGATATGGTTTATGGTTTGGTTTAGCCTATCATTGGCCCTCATAGGCTAAGTTAGTTGGTTAGAGGGTCCCAATTGGCAGAGCAAGAGGCTCTTTCCCTTCCGAAGATCAAAACTGTTCATGATTGCTCTTTGTTTGGGTTAGTTTGGTACACATACTATTTATAGTAAGTCATTTATCCAACATTTCTATATTTGGTAGGGCATTTGGACCAACCTCAGTTGCAATGTTGACCCTTGGCATCTTTGTGGACCAAGTATTTAGGGATTTACTAATCATAGTAAGTTAATGGTTGATAGAGATATACCCTTACTATTTTTAGTAAGGCAATTAGTTGAGCAATTGAAGCGGTGGTTGATTTACAGGTTCAAACGAGACAAATAGATGATGAGTAATTAAAGAGATTTTAAAACTATAATGGCATTTATGAAGTTATTTATAATGATTGCATTATAAAGTATTATTTAACTTTATAAAGTATTATTATGTGAGGAGCCATTATATTTAATAGAAAAGTACACTTTAATTAATTTTATAACGTAAGTCAACCACAACAACAAATATGAAACATTATTAAAAGAGACTTCTTGAAAAAGCTACTTGGATCGAACTTATTGAAGGAATATAAAAAGCTAGGGAGAATCAATTTCATTATGCTATTGACTATTTGCTTTTGTTATTGAGTGTTCTTGGGCATTGGGCCATGAGACCTAGGGTTTTTGTGATTTATAGCATTGGAGGACGTTAATTTTCCAGTGTTTGCAATTCTGAGACTGTGAAAGACTAGTTGAATTACTACTTGTGGGCTTATTCAAAGGTCCTAATTGTGCAAATTGGTTGAAGTTTGGAAATAATTTGAAATATTGTAGAGTTTGGTCTTAGGTGGCCAACAATAAGATGTTGGCATAAAGCTTAGTTGTCATCATTAGCAAACATCAAACAAATCGGTACTCAAGATTAGAGCAACAGTGGTGAATTGGTAGACTTACTAGGTAAACAGTACACCTTAACCGGTCACATTAATACTGATCCGGTCTTGTCCAACTGGTCTAGTAGAACATCACAGGAGGCAAATGACTCAACAGGTTGTACACCGGTTTTCTTTCAGAATTGCAAATTTACCGGTCAGTGCTTTATAATCCGATCTGGATTTTGAGGAGTGCTTTTAAGAACTGGAGTTAGTTTTTTCTGTGAGCGTTTCGAGGTGAACTGAAGATCTGTTTGCGAGCTTTTTGATCAAGAGTTCTACATGCGAGATTTTTGGATGAGTTATAGCTTGGCCACACCGATTGGAGTAATAATAAGAAAATTCTTATAAATACAGGTCATCATGCATTAGAGGTGTTGTTGTTGAAAATCAAGAGCGTAGAGAGAGCAGAGTCTTTTGAGAAGGGATACAGTCACCGAGAGTGAAAGAGAGAAAGATTCAACACCCAAGCAGAGCAAAGAGAGAACAGGTATGATTTGATGGACAAATAAAGTATCAAAGAAGATCATTTCTTTTATTGTGTGAAGCACATCTGAATCCCTCAATCGGGGTGAACCCTAACAGGTTTTGTTGTATAAATCCCTTTACTAGGTGACATCTTTGTTGATGTTTTTAGTCCTTTGACAATGCGACTCTTTACAAGGTCAAGATCTTAATCGATCTCTTTCAAATCCCTTTATGGGGTAGCATTCTAACTAGTGCTTTGTAAGCCTTTAACCGGGTAGCTTTATTTTTGCAGTAGTGGAGTTTCGTGGGTTTTGTCCCACTGTGGTTTTTTTCCTTCTAACTAAGGGTTTCCACGTATATATTTTGTGTTGGCCTGTGCATGTGATTTATGTTTATGATTGTTTAAACATTCTTTATATTTTTAGTATAAATTGGATAAGAAACATAAAAAGATAAAAAGAAATTGAATTTATTGATTCACCCCCCCTCTCAGTAACCAGTTAGGATTAACAATTGGTATCAGAGCCTAGTTCTCAGGTAAAGGAAGCTTAACTGCTTGAGAAAAGATCATGGAAGGTTACATGTATCAGAAGTAGCTGGAAGAAGCAAATGAAATGATTGTTTTTCTTGAAAACAAATTGAGAAGATCTCTTGCTAAGAGAAAAGAACGGGCTTTGCAACTAAGTGAAAGTCAAGAAACAATTGAAGAACTATCTAGACAGAGTAGTTTTGATGAAGCAAAATAAGCGGTCTCTGAATTCATGGAGAGAGACATGAACCTGACTGATCAAATCTCCCATTTGAAAAGAGAATAGGAAGGTCATGCCTTGAGGATGACTGAACTCATCGAAGCAAGCCAAAAAGCTGGGGATGAGAAAAATAGTGCCAAAGAAGCACTATAGACTGTTGAGAGAGCAAGAAACCTTGCTGAATATACTGTAGAAGTGAGTGATGCTCTCATACCACATTTGCATGCAGACATGCATGGCATAACTTAGGAGAATGCAATCATGCACAAACACTTGCATGATACAGATGAGGCATGCAAAGAAATGGATGTTGAAGTTGAAAAACTCAAAGCACACTTGAAAACTCTTGAGGAGAGGAATGAGAAACTCAGAAAATACAATGAGAGTTCTGAGAAGTTGGATGAGCAACTGAAAGTTCAGAGAAGGCATAAGGATCCCACAAGACTTGGGTACATTGGTCAAGGCAACAAGGAAACCGGTGAGTCCTCTAAAGTCAAGGAAAGCAAGAAGGACAAGAAGAAACCAACTAGAGACAGGTAAAAAAATCTCCAAACCTTCTTGCAAACATTGTGGCAAACCGGGTCATAAATCTAATGACTACAAGAATGCACCGGTGAAACCTTTCACCACTAATAGTTACTGTAGTAACTATTATAAGTATGGTCACAACACCTTTGAATGTAGGTCACGATCAAACAATATGTCCAGTAGAAGCAGGGGAAGCTTCAAAGATTATTGTTATGCCTGTAATAAATTTGGACACAAGGTTGAAGAATGCAAGTCTACAACCATGGCATTCAAATCTCCATCGAGGTCGGTATTCCATAACATGAATGCAAACTGGGGCACATCTATGTGTACTAACTGTGGACCATCAGGGCATAGGAACATTGAATGCCACTCACCCATGGACAAAGAAAAGTTGGTAAATCCATGGAGAGGAACCATAATGACTTGTTACAACTGTAACACGATTGGGCATTTGGCCAAAGGCTATAGGAACTGACCAATGAACAAAAGAAAAGACCCAGCCAAACCAGTCAAGATGAATGTGACTTCCAATCAAAAAGGAAACACCACTGAAGAGATCAAAATGGAAGTAAAGAAGATATGGTCCAAAAAGGGGACAAAGAGCTCTGAAGGAGAGAAATCAGAGACAAAGTCATCATCCACTGATGGTGATATCTCTTCAGCAAATTAAGCCAAAAGGGCTTAAGGGAGAACATGTAGAAACACTACTGTCCCCGGAGCAACTGGTGAGTTTTATTCTCACTTAGTCAAGGTTGGAATTGGGAAGAACACAACGGTCTAACACCAAAGAACCGATCAAATGGATAAGTTGATGTAACACGGTCGATGTTTCAACCGAGGATGTTGTGGTAAACAGGTAAAGCATCAATGAACTAGTTGATAAAGGTAAGGTTAGGTAAGGGTAATTAATACAGTAATAATTAACAAAAGTTGTCGTTTGCTATTTATCGTTACGACCTGAGTGTATAAAAGGGAAAGTTGATTACTCATTTCACTTTACTTTGTGTTTTGTGATAATTGTCTTAAAAGTTTGAGTAATCTTTTCTTGCTATGATTCACGATCTTTGCTTTACGTATTTCAAGAATTTGAGAGAAGCTTTCTGTGTATTCCCTGTCTAACGAAATGGCATCATCATCATTTGTTGTAAACCTAATCAACATCAAGCAACATGAGCAACCAAAGTATGATATCTTACCAATGCATAATAGGTCGAATGATATGGCTGGAGCCCTATCATCAATTCCCGACGGCGTGCTGTTGATAGAAGACGTAACCATGTTCATCCAAAACAAACATGAGGAATTGGGAGAAACATACATATAGAGTGAATATCTAGGGCTCTATGAAGATGAAAAACTCCAGGTGAAATACGCGCGATTGGAGGCAGTTGGATTGATCAAGGGGGTCAAATACCCAACGATGTTTCATCCTGACTGGGTTCGGTTGGTACTCAGTCAAGTACATGATCCATGATTGTGGTTAGCAAAATGCACTTTTACTCCAATAACTAAGGAAGATCTAAGAAGAGTAATCAGGTTCAACGACACAGGGGAAGCTCTTACCCTGAGAACAATTGCTAACATCGAAATCACTCGACTCACCAAGTCGAAGTGTGACGGTTGTATGATGACTGTGACTGACATTGAAGAGAAAGGTGTCCAGTTTGGTGTTACTGTAATCGGTTACAAGGTTTATCACTCTAGCAATCTCAACATCATACCAGGTGGAGCAATTCATGCAGCCCATAGGATTATGCACGACAACGCTCAGTATGACATTTGCGCTATGCTGAGGAGCCAAATCATCGAGAGCCTAAAAAAGCTCATTATGGTCAAGAAGAAATTCCTGAAGTATGAGACACTGATGGTATGTCTCTTCTTCTACCATAAATTCTTTCCAGGAGTGGATAAAGTTACTTGGTTAACAGACATACCAGTTATGGTCCAAATAGGCGAAATGTTTAATAGTCTGGGAAATCGGTTTAACAAAGTAATGACTGATTACTTTGAAGATTTTCAACTCAGAATGCATCAGAGGGAAAGAATTCCATCTGCAATTGTAGATGAGTACAAGGATGATGTTGGCTTCCTTGTTAGCACCGATCATTGTACCATTCAGGTTGTTGAGCCAAGAACTGAGTTTGCACCGAAACTTGGTTATGAGATTTCATCAAAGATTGCCAAAGCTTATGCTGAGGCACTGCAGGAGAATAACCTAGATCTCTCAGCCAACCGGTTTGACACTTATGATGAGATAAGTGCAAATCTAAATAAGAATGCACCTTCAAAGGCAACAAAGAAGGTAATTGCCAAACAGTCTCCTACACCAAGGAAGAGGAAGGCAATTGTGCAAGAACCGAAGGTTCAAAAGAAGAAGGTGCAGTCGGTTACAACCGAATAGTCACAAGGTGAGGACTCGGAAGAAATTGAGACAGGACAGACCACCACCTATCTAAGAAGAAGAAAGACTGGGAAACCGGTAAAGAAGGAAGAACCCAAAGCAAGGAAACCAACCATTAATGAGATGGTTGAAGGCATAATGACAACAAGTGGACTAGGAACTGTTGACCGGAGATACACTTTGGCAAGTGATGTAGACATGAGGAAAATAGAAGATGTTGTAGTCTACAGCTTAGACAAGTTCAAGAGGACGCCTACTGAGATTCAGGACTCAGTACCTGTAGTGTTACAAGAGATTATTGAAGGAAGATGGAAATCTTAGATATGAAAGGAGAAGGAACTGAGGATAAAGGCACTGCTAGAAATGCAGAGCCACTTGAGCCTGCAAGAGGCAACGAATCAAGAAGAACTATATAAACAAATATTTAAGATTGGGAAGAGGATTGGTCAAGTACTAATAGGAGAAGTTGACGCAGTTCATGATGAAGGGGTTGACAGTCCCAATCGGTGTTGAGTGGGGAGGGGTGAATCAACACTTGTAAAATTCTTCCTTTTTTTCTTTAATCCAGTGAAGTGAACTTACAGCACAAAAGCAAGCAGTTCTAAGCAAATAAAATAGTAAGTGAACAAACACAAAGTGACACCAGATTTATCACGTGGAAACCCGGTTAGGGTGAAAACCACGGTGTGAGGAGACCTCACAATATTTGTACTCTTTTGAAGTACGCCCTGTTAAGAGCCTACCCGGTTAAGGGATAAAAACACACTTGCTAGGTGCAACCCGGTCAAGGGATTTGTTACAGTAAGGTCTGTTAAGACTTGCCTGGTTAAAAGACTTCAAACACCTTGAAAGATGTCACCCGATTAAGGGAATTTGATACAAGGGACCTGTTAGAGTCCACCCAAATACTGTGATTTGTCTATTGTAGTTTGCTAGAAAACAATAGAATCAAGATCTTTACAGAAGGCTCTGCTTAGCCAAATGTGATCTCTATTTGTGCTCGACTAAGAATCATCACCGGTTAACACAGGTGTATTCTCAACTATTGTTGTGCTGCCTTGCACAATCTATTATTTCTCTTTCTCAATTTTCTCTAACCCTTGCTTCTGTAGGATATAGGTTCACTCTTTTTCTCGATAGAATGAAGGGAACTCTTATTCTTGACAGGCATACGAATATATAGAGTTATGTTGCTTTGACTGCTCCTAAAATGCATGACCTAATCTTGAGATCCTTTGATTACATCACTCAGCTGAGTATTGGTTCGTTGGGCAAACATCTGATACATTCTCTAGCTTTATTCGCTTTATGAAGAAAACAATAGTTGTGTGCTAGACAACTTTCCTTCATAGGAGATAACTCCTTGATTTAAAGCCACTGAATCCGACTTTAAATCCTTCAGTCACGCCTCAAAAGCCATTGATTCCAGCTTTAATTCCTTTAACTGTGCCACAAGCCGATCATCGAGACAACTCAAGGTCACCTGGATTTACTGCAATAAATCTTGATAGGTTGGAATAGATAGTTGACAGTTGACTATGACTTCCTCGGTTCATACCAGAGTCTTGTAATATATCGGTTGAGTTCTTTGATCTGTTGCAATCTCTGTCATGTCTTATCGGTTGCATTTGCGTGGACTACTAGTGCTTTCCCAGTTGTGTTATAGACACTTAGTATGATTATTGCTTTTTGGCTATTCTTGTCTATATCGGTTGAAGTTTGGTCCTTGGTTGATACTAGGATACTCTCTTCACTGATTGAGTACATTGTCCGGTTGCTGATGCGTAGTGTAGTGACCGGTTTCAATGAAATTATAGTTACTCTTTTCTTGTAGCTATAGTATGTGCCAAACCAACCTCTCTTGATGTAGAGTTCCTTAAAGCTTCAACCTTTATAGAGATGACAAATCTCTATCCTCTTTTGCTAATCAATGACAACACTCGGACCGGTAGAGAGCTTACTGGTTACTGATGCCAACAGGAGTTGCAATCTAGACAACCATTCCGGAGCAACAACATCAAGCTAAAGCCGAATGTCAGAAGACCTCGGTGCAACTTGAAAAGGACACTGGTAGAGGGAAAGACATTTTGGGTGTTGAGGCACTGGTCCAACCAAAACCAACAACATAATCGGTCATTGTTGATATCACTGAAGACACTAGTGATGATCTTACTCCACCAACTATCCTTGCATCTCCAGAAAAAGGTAAAGCTAAAACCCTTATAGTTGATGAGATATTAGATTTTGGCAAAGTTAGCAATGTTGCTAAATTGTTCAGTGCCTTAGGCACTGATGATAAAGATAAGATAGAACTAGCTCTATTAGAGAGCTTTCTTGATTTCAACTTGGGACCAAAGGACTACATGCCCCCTTCCCAACTAATCTCAACAAAACGCTACTGACAAAATGGAGAGTCGGATTAGCAAAGAATAATAAGATCTTAAGTGAAGTTCTAGAAAAGGTTGAACCAGGTCTTGATGAAGAGGCAATCAAGATTTTGTTGGAAGCAGAAGTATTGAACTTGGATAGTAGAGATAGAGTGGCCAGAATTATAAATGGTCAAGAAAAAGAAGTGTATGAAGATACAATTCAACTATGGAAAAATTATGACTTCAACACTCTTGCAAAGGGGCAGGAGAAACTTGCATCAGAATAGGTATCTACAGAGATGCCATGGTCAATAGGTCCACATGATACTTTTCAAGGTGAAGAGGCAAAGAAAGTGTTCCCACATGAACAATTCACAACCGGTAAACAAGAAACAACCGGTGACAAGGACAATACCAAAGATCATGATACACGTGGTGAAAAGTTCACAACTAGAGAACATGACAATACCGGTGAGAAGACACCAACATGTGTAAAGGATACACCACTCAGACCAGTGGAACAAGAAATAGGTGAATCATCAGCCAAGATGACTGAAGAAAAGGACACTGATAAAGTAAAGATGGTCAAGGTTGACCAACAGGTTGTCGAAGAGGAAGAAGAGCAACAACCAGAAGAGGAACAACAAGAAGTAATGGAGGAAGTAGAGAAGCTACCAGAAGAAGAGCCAGAAAAGGTCATCAGACAGAAACAACCAATAGATGTACCGAGCTCATCTTCATTGAGGAGGAAGCTATCCTTTGCAACAGACCTTGAATCCAAGAAAGAGAAAATTGACACTTCCCCAATCGGTGACACTTTGATTGACATGAACAAAATGTCAACAAGACAACTAAAGTAACTCATAAAGAGGAAACATGACATGGTTCTCACAAATGTTAAACATATTTTGTACAATTTTGCTCCTGAAGCTAATATTGATGAAGAAGAACCCATAATTGATCAACTATAAATTTTGGCACAAACAATTGGAGAAGATATAGTAGATCTAGAAACTATAGGAATTGATCATTATGAACAAAAGAGAATAAATATTCTTTATGACAAGATTGAAGACCTCAAAGCCATTGTGGTTACCAGCACCGGGGAACTGAAGCAACATGTACAAGACGCTGGGAGGATTATAACAAAAACTTCAAACTTTGAAGATTTTGTGAAGGATATAACATAAAGAACCAAACAAACAATGGAAGAGCTGAAAGAGAAAACTTTAAAGTTCAATGCTAAGACCTCTTCTGCGACAGAGTATAGTTGTGAACTAACTAGTTTAGCTCTCACATTGAGAAAGGCATCTGAGGAGAACACAAAGAGAATCCAAGATCTCATTGGATTTGAGCTCTACATAGCTCCAACTTTTGATCTGATGCAGAAAGCAACAAATGATGTTGATATACTTCTCAATGAGCTTGACTATAAGATAGTTGAGGATATGGAAAACCTAATTGTCTGTCTTCAAGCTATGAAGTATACCCTAGATCAAGTCATAGCGGCATGGAAACTGTTCCTAGTTTTCGCCAGGAAGCTCTACAAAGATATTTTCAATGGGCTTTAGTTATGAGTTGTGCACACCCTTTGTCCCTTGGAGGCAAAAAGGGGAAGATTACTGTTGGAAGAGATTGGAAGAGAAAGGGGAAGATATTGGTTAGTATGGACTGAAGAGTAGAGACTGGATATGACGGGATACAAGATACAATAGAACAAGTCTACAACAGAAGTATCAGTTGATAGTAGGATACTCAACATGAAGTATATGTGTTATGATGATGTGTTTTGCCACCAATGCCAAAGGGGAAGATTATTGGCATAAAGCTTAGTCGTCATCATTGGCAAACATCAAACACACTGGTACTCAAGATTTGAGCAACAATGGTGAATTGGTAGGCTTACTAGGTAAATAATATATCTTAAGATGTCACATTAATATCGGTCTGGTCTTGTCCAACTGTTCTAGTAGAACACCACAGGAGGCAGATGACACAACAAGTTGCACACCGATTTTCTTTCATAATTGCAAATTTACCAATCAGTGCTTTATAATCCGATCCAAATTTTGTAGAGTGTTTTTAAGAACTGGAGTTAGTTTTTTTTGCGAGTGCTTCGAGGTGAACTAAAGATCTATTTGTGAGATTTTTTGATTGTTTTCCAGAACAACAGTTTTTGGATGAGTTACAGCTTGGTGGCACCGATTGGTGTAATAATAAGAAAATTCTTATAAATACAGGTCATGCATTAGAGGTGTTGTTGTTGAAAATCAAGAACGTAGAGAGAGCAGAGAAGAAGAGTAGAGTCTTCTGAGAAGGGATATAGTCACCGAGAGTGAAAGAGAGAAAGATTCAACATCCAAGCAGAGCAAGGAGAGAACATGTATGATCTGATCCACAGATAAAGTGTCAAAGAATGTTTATTTCTTTTATTGTGTGAAGCACATTTAAATCCCTAAATCGGGGTGAACTCTAACAGGTTTTGTTGTATAAATCCCTTTACCAGGTGACATCTTTGTTGATGTTTTTAAGTCCTTTGACAAGGTGACTCCTTACAGGCTCAAGATCTTAACCGATCTCTTTCAAATCCCATTACCGGGTAGCATTCTAACTAGTGCTTTTTAAGCCTTTAACCGGGCAGCTTTATTACTGTAGTAATGGAGTTTTGTGGGTTCTGTCTCACAATGTTGTTTTCCTTCTAACTGAGGGTTTTCACGTATATATCGTGGTTTGGCCTGTGCATGTGATTTTTGTTTATGATTGTTTAAGCATTCTTTATATTTTCAGTATAAACCGGATAAGAAATAGAAAAAGATTAAAAGAAATTGAATTTACTGATTCACCTCCCTTCTCAGGAATCGGTTAGGATTAACATAAGATATTTTTGCAATAAGACAGATTGTGTGACCAATTTCAAGGCAAGCACACTCCTTTCCTAGGCCCATGTGAGTTTCCAAGCTAGGCGTTCAGTCTCTAGAGCAGATCACACATCATTTGGTGTTTCATTTCACCTCTAATTTGGCCCTCCAGTAGAAATCATGTATTGTATGATATTTTGTAAGGATTTTGGCAAAGTCTTAAAAGTTGTGTTAGGTTTCCAAGTTTTTCTATGAGTTGCAATTTTATTTTTAAATATCAATAATTGCAAATGAATGAATTATTATAAACTATTGAATAAATATAAGAATTTTTGCCAGGCATTTGCTAGCATTTAGATTTCATTTCATGTATTGTCAAATGAATATATTTATTCTAAAAAAGATAAAAAAATTTAGAACATTGCAAAAATAATAAAAAAATCTTAGACAATAACACAATTGGATAGAGGTTGAGTTAGCAGGGCTCTTTACATTGGTCAAGTTGATTTCAAATGTACCGGCGACATTCAAAAACTTCAGAATCTCCCAAGTTAGATGGGAAGACAACATTGAGGCGAACACATTATCTAGCATGACAGTGACATCAGACGATGAGGTGGATAAGATTGCCTTCATTGGTCGTAGGAATGAACCGGATGATACTATGATTATGAGGCAATCGAACATAAAGCTAAGTACAAGTGTAAATGATGTTGTGTTTACTCTGGGTAATTGATGTTTGAAGCATGCGAGGAGGCAAGTTATCAAGAAACATCTTTATGTGCCTTCATCTACAAGCTAATGCAGTTGCGGTTAAGTTAGAGAGGTGAGTTGGGAACTATTAGTCTTGAAAGATGTGGCTGAATTTTTCGCTCAGAATGTGGAAGGTGGTGATGACATTTTAGGGGAAGGTCTCTTTAGATTGCTTAAAGAACATTTTTGCATTTGATGATGTTGAGTTTCTCCTTAAAATCTCCATAATGCTTGGAGATTACTATCTTGCTGCAAAGGCAAGCTATAGAACTAATATAGAAATTACATCCTTGTTCCTTGGCTGGTGTTTGGAGATGGGTATAATTGTAGATTCAGAGTGGCTAGTGACAAAATGTGTGTGAGAAGAGTGGAGGGGTGGGTTAGACGATATCTTACTCAAGGGCTATACTGGAGTGAGATTGGTGTCGAGGGCAGAGGACAGGTTGCAAATTGGGGATGTGGATGCACCCATCCATCCTTTTTTGATTGGAATGCATTTTTAGACAAGGAGGTTTGGCGGGCAGTCGTGGGTTTAGGATTGAATGGCATCAAGAGTTGCTTGCAAATGAGAGAGATTAGAGCTTGCCGTGGGGAAATAAACCCAGCCAAGCAGAACCCTAAACAATGAGGGGGACATCCACCAGGGAGTTGCAAAATCAAAATGTTGGAGGTTGGTTCTTCCTCACAATGCCTTAACTAAACACGTTGAAGGGGAGTTCGGGTTTTGATTTTTTTGCACTTGTTTTTGGATAGGGCCACTGATCTTGCATATTTTGCCTTTTGCTCTGTAATGTATCATTTGCATTGTTTGGTGCTTTGTTTGTCCTCGGGGGGTAGATTGATATTGGTGTAGCGAGGGTTTGTTTTGAAGGTGTCATCTTTTGGTTTGGGTTGGTGGAATGGTTGGGGCTTGCAGTTGCCCTGAACTTTTCATTGTATAACTTTTGCTTAAATTATTACTATAAAATATATATTTACAAATAAAAAAATTATAGAAGGAGATCAATAATAATAATTATTAATAATAAAGTTCATATGTTATAACTATTAATAAAATTAGTATATGATAGTATAAGAAATTATTAATAAATAATAAATAATAAAAATAATATATAATAAAATCACTAAAACAACTATAATATCATAATATAATAATAAAATTATAAAAACATTCATAAAATTAATAATAATATTTATTTAAATTTCATTTCTTAATATTAGAAATACATGGATCACAAATAAAATTATAATATATCATTATAATGTTTGCATTTGAAACCAAACCTAATAGCAACCATGTGTGTTGATATTGGCATGGATATCCCCATTCTCACGACGATGAATGCTTAGCTAGGTCTCAAATGATGCCTTGAAAAATGTTGTAAGCCTCATGAGCGCATTCTTCTCGCTGGAAATAAACGTTAGGGCATTGGAGGGTCAGGGGGATGAATTTGGTAACCTACGTCAAAAAGTGTGAAAATTACATAGTCCTTGAATGGTTTGAAAAAAAAATGTATTGATTTTTTAAGATCACCAATCTAAAACGTTGTGTTTTTAGGGCATGTAGATAGAAAAGAAGTGATTTTTTTGTTGAGATCATATACGAGAATCACACTGTAGTTGAGGATATTTATATTTACATTCAAATTTTGTTTTTAATTTGACAAATTTTAAAGGGTTTGAATTTTTTGAATTTTTTTAAAGGGTGTGACAATTCCATTAGAAAAATATATTGGCCTCAAATCTCATTCCTAGAAAGTAAAAATCTAGATGTATTTAATGAATAAGGGCTTGTGGGAAATAATAAATGAGATCAATAGAGCAAAGATGGTAAAGCCAAAGCCATTATGGGTCTTACTCTTTTAGATGTCAATGCAATGCCTTCATTTTTACTTCATACTGTTTTGTGAGTGTTGGCTAGTCTTTGAAGTTTTTGGTAAGTCTTCATGTGAGCTAGGAGAGTTGGTTTTGAAGTTATGAAGGATATCTCCTTCCATTGTGATCACCTAGGTAGAGAATAGTTGCTACATCTCTAGCAAAGATGAGAGAGTGGCTTTCAAAATGAGTTCAACTTCATTTGGGATTGTTGTGGATGCTTGTAGTTTTTTCCTTGTTGGCATTTGATGGTGATTTGGAATTCACAAGCGATTGGTGACTCAAGTGGGGTATTCAAAGAGGTTGGTAGTTGTCTAATAGTGATAATCCCTTGTTGTTTTGGCCAATTAACAGTCCTCCATAAATCTGTTATTGTTGGAAATATTGTCATTGATGTCAAAGGAGTTTTGCATACAAAGAAATGATTGGATTAATATGCAATCGAAAAAATTGCAGAAAGGTTTGAGATGGTCCAAGGAAATGAAAGAGATGTGCTATTGTATTGAATTGGACAAAGTTACATGGAGTTGTATGAAGAGTCTAGCAAAGTAGCTAACAATGATGCAAGCGACGCTTTATTTTTGTTGGTTGACCCTCCTTTATATTGGTGCCTCCCTTTGTATTATGAAAAATACAATGAAATAATGTTTAAATCATATTTGGCTGGCCTCACTTTGGTGCCCATGAAAGAGACATAAATGAAAGTTTGTTGGCCAAATTACATTTTGATTGTATGATTAATAACTAGCAATTCCAAAAAGTGTAGAGATAAGGTTAAGAAGGAAGGATATAAGGCAACAATTAGGCATTAGCAAAAAGGGCAATTGTTAATAGGGTTTAAAAGGCAAAATTTGAAATTACTGAAAGTGACAATCAAGCATAAGTTTTGTTAACAAAGTGAGATGACTATATAATAGGTTATTTCTTTTCAAAAGGATGGTTATCTTCATGTGAAGGTATTAAAATGTAAAATGGAATGTGAAGTATGTAATTTCCGCATTTTATGGCCAGGTTGATCAACCTTAAATAATTAAATAATTGAATAAAATATCAAAGAATTAATAAATTGAAATTATCATTAAATAAAATAATTTCCTAGGCCGACTAGGATGGAAGTTTTTATGGGTTGGTTTCCCATCTTGGCAGATTTGAGGAGCAATTGGTATATATATACAATGGTTGAGGTCATAGAACGCATTAAAGAAGTTTTTGTTTGTCATTAAACAAATGCAATCTGCCATTTCAGATGCA
The DNA here is from genome assembly GCA_027943335.1 of Chamaecyparis obtusa. Taxonomy (NCBI): domain Eukaryota; kingdom Viridiplantae; phylum Streptophyta; class Pinopsida; order Cupressales; family Cupressaceae; genus Chamaecyparis; species Chamaecyparis obtusa. Next base: position 584,117 of record BSBK01001979.1, read on the forward strand.
AACCCTAGTGGTTGGGTATCTTAGATGCAAACATGAGATATCATCATTAGCTTGAGTGATAGGTGTAGGTAGGAGAATTGAGTAGACTTGAGTCACAAGTTTATTGCCCTTGTTTGTATGAGCTGACACCAACAAAGCCATGGAAGGTTGGAGTAGTCTTATTTAGGGCTTGGAGTTGCTATCATGGTTCCTATGAAGAAGAGGTCTTGCTTCTGTATGAAACATTCACACCAAGCACCATATAAAGAAGTTGGGTATGGAAATCAATGCCATTCTAAGGGGCTACTATCGTAGTTATTCAACCTACTAGTATAGCGGTAGTCTTCTCCAAATCATGTTTGCTTGAATCCTCTGATCTTTGTAAATTCATAACACTCAAGTCGATATAGATTGGGAGCTGGATCATATGTATGTTTTCCGTAGCTCTATATATATTCTATGCTTGTTTTTATTGGTGAAAATTTATATTCTATGCATATTTTTTTGAGCAAAACTAGACACCCTTAAGCCAACACCCCATTGAAATGATAATTGTATATTCAATAATGAAAACAAAGTTACATCATATAGGTAATTACATCAGGATATTTCTAAACAAAAGAACATAAACAAAAATTGGAAATAGAAACTTACTAAAGCACCTAAGATGACCATTAAATAAACATTACATTATTTTAATACCCTCCCTTAATGGTCATCCTACTATCTACCCTACGAAAGACGATTTGCAGGCCTTTTGGTCATGACTGTATAAAACGTTGTCCCCTTCTCTTTAGAATGCTTTGCGACATGAACCTACTGCTGAGACTCTCCTTGGGTCTGTAGAATTTCTAGAGATGACTGAGATAACCTCAATTCTTCCAACATGATGTTGGGAAACAAAATTGTCCCTCCTTGTAGTTAGAGACACTGAGTTCAACTTCTTAAACTCAAATCACAATTTTGAGGAGAAAATCTTCAACCCCTTATGCCTTTGAATAAACAACCATGACTTAATTCAAATATTCGTCAAAAACTTTTGTAAATGAGCACTATGACCCAAAAACTGATTGCAAGAAACCACAATTTTTTGGGAGAAAAAATTATGAAACCCTCCATTAATTTTCTAGAAAAAATTAAAAAAATCTTGAGACCAACAACACTATCATGATTTTTTTTTCGAAAAAAAATTAGACAACCCAAACATGATTTTTGAGGAGAAAATCTTTTAAAAACCTTGTAATATTAAAATTATATTTCAACAATTCCCTTGTTATTACATGATTTGCTCAACAAAACAAATCATGAAAGTTTGAAAAGCGAACTTCATTCCTACAAGAGATGTGCAAATATGTCAACATATTGTTCAAGTGGAGCAATATATGAGTTGATATTTCACTATTGGACATGTTTTTAGATGTAGTGGCATTAAACCTCAATGTGTTTTGTGTTCTCATAAAATATAGGATGCTAAACAATAGGGGAGTTAGCAATAGTGGTTTTCTTTTCTCTTTGCCATGATATCAAATTACATCTTTTACAAGAAAATAAAAAGCTTGAAGTAGATTTCATGTACTGAATTTGCATAGTTGGCATTTGTGTATCTTAGAAAAAAAATGGTCAGTTTATTTGTATTTTAGGTCATATTCCAATGTACTGCAATTTGTATCTTGAAATGTGCTTTGATGCTTTCCAATGTAAAAGCTAAGGTTCCTAAATAAACATCAAAATATAATTGACAACATAGATGATATTTTGCTTAGTGTAGATTAGAAAAAATGAGACCACCAATCAGCTAATGATAAATAATAATATTCAATTGAGGTCATCGATCATGTCAATAGAGTTGCAATCCCATCTCTATGCGTGTTTGATAGTGGCTTGCAAAAATACATCTTGAATATCTTAAGCAATGTTGTAGCCTATTTCATTTGAGATTTAGGAATTGCTATTTGTTTTGCTACACTTCAATTCCAAAAGGATGATGATGTATGAACTAGAGATATGCAAGTCAAATGATTGTTTGAGATCATGTGTCCTTGTTACTAAAATCATTTGCAAGAACTCCTTGTGATGACCAAATCATCAACATATATAATCAAAATTATAATCTCCCACTTGCTCCTTGATGTAGAGATTGGGATCATACAAATTCTTTGTGAATCCATTTTGGAGAATATGCTCATGGATCTTGAATATGATGCTTAGGTAGCATGCTTCAAAATTTAGAGGGATTTCACTAGTTTGTACACTTTTCGTTGCTGCCCATGTCCAATATATCCCTCAAGTCATGTAGACCTCTTTGAGATCTTTATTTAGAAATGCACTATTTACATCCATATGATGAAATTGCCAATGAAATTGTCCTGACATATCTAAAAGCATATGAATGGCTTAGATCTTTATAATGAGATAACTTGCAAAATAAGATATAATATGAAATATGCTTCAAATAATTGATAATAATATGACAATTTGAGGGGGCAACCTCCTTATCCACTTTAAGGGGGATACCTCCCATAATCTTAAATAAGAATTTAATACTTAGTATGTTAAAAACAAGGCAAGCTACCTTCTATATATGCTATCAGGACAAAAAGACACTATGGTCGACCTAAATATGAATATGTAAGTGTAAGGCTAACCCCATTAACTAAATAACAATGTAATAATGATAATATGATTCAATTAGGAGTTAAGGTAGACATAAGTTGACTATATAGAACCATAAGTATACTCTAGGATTAAGTGTGTAGCATGCCCCCCTTCTTTAGAGAAGCATTGTCCTTAATGCTTACTAAATAAGGTTTCTTCTTAATACATTCTTCACCTTCCCATGTGGCATCTTCAACTAGTATATTCTTCTATTGAATAAGATATTCTTTGAGTGTTCTAGACCTTAGCTTCTTTGTACATGTTTGGAGAATGAATTTTTGTTCTAATATGATCTTTATTCATCGAGCTCTAGTAATATTGTTTGTATAGGAATGTTGTTTCCTATTACTTTTTTCAAACAAGAAACATGAAAAACTGGATGTATCTTTGTTGTTTGTGACAATTCCAACTTGTAGGCAACACTACCCATCTTTTGTATGATTTTGCTAGAGGCAGCCAATCCACCCATTATGTTTGCTTATCTGAAGTGAAACAACGTAGATATCCTTCCAAACATATATTAACAACCTCAGCTTGTCCATTAGATTGAGGATGATATGAAGAACTATGATCTAATTGAGTTTCCAAACATGAGAAAAAAACATGTCCAAACCTTACTCATAAAGATAGGATGATGACCACTGATAATAACCTTAGGTGTACAATGTAGCTTTTGCATATTTGCGACTGTACCTGTTGTAAAAGAATATGATAATGCAAAAAAATGAGCATATTTAGTGAGACAATCCACCACTGCCATAATGGCATCTTTACCTTTAGATCTTGGGAGACATGTAATGAAATCTATGGAGAGCTCTTCCCAACGCCGACTAGGAATCGCTAAGGGATGCAACAGACTTTGTTTCTTAATTGTCCCCCCTTCATTTCTTTGACAAACCAAAATTTAGCCACAAAATTTTTAAAATTCCCTTTTAGTCCTTCCCAAAAGAAGTCTTTCTTGACTCGATGATATTTCTTCAAAAAGCCTCAATGACCACCTATTGGAGATTCATGAAGTTCAATGAGAATCTTTTGTTTGAGAGTGGAGTTCTTCCATAAGTACAATCACTTGTTATACCACAAAGCATCTTCCTTCCAACAAAACTTATTTGAACTACTCGGTTCACTATACATTAATATATCATCAAAGGACACTAACACAAACTTCCTCAAAAATTTCTTGAAGATGGAGTTCATCAAACTTTGAAATGTAGATGGTGCATTAATCAAATGACAAAGGCACCACCAAAAACTCATAATGACCTTCATGAGTCCTAAGTGTTGTCTTCGGAATATCTTCTTCTTTAACCTGAATTTGGTGGTAGCTTGATCTAAGATCTAACTTTGTAAAAAACTTACCTCCATTCAATTCATCTAATAAAAATCATCGATCATTGGAATAGGAAACTTATATTTGATTGTGTACATTTTGAGCACTCTATAGTATGGGCACATATGCCCTGTATCATCCTTTCTACGCACCATTACAACAGGCGAGGAGTATGTGCTTTGGCTATGTCATATAATTCCTACTTCTAACATCTCTTGTACAATCTTTTCAATTTCATTTTTTGTACATATGACTACCTATAAGGCCTAATGTTGGGTGGTTGGCTTCTAGGAACTAGTTGTATGGTGTGATCATGATCTTTTTGAGGGGGAAGTCCTTTAGGGATCTCTCCAAAAAATATTGGGTGATGATCAATAATTTTTTGTAGGTCTAGATTGATAGGGACATTTGATTGATATGTCTCAAATCAACATAATTGGGCCACAAATCCATTTTCTCCATTAGCAACTTTTGCATTTTATGAGAACTTATCATTTTTGGGGCTTTTGCACTAGTACCTGATATGCGTCCCAAGGGTATGGGTACAAGTACCCATGCAACATAGGAAACAAATTCACTCAAATTTGAGAGATGCAAAATGACCTCCAAAATTGATGAAAAAGTTTTTGTCCTTCGATGCCAAGATCAATGGTTTGATACCAATTGTAATAAAATAACTCGCAAAATAAGATATAATATGAAATATACTTTAAATAATTAATAATATAATGACACTTCAAGGGGGAACCTCCTTATCCACTTCCAGGGGTATGCCTACAATAATCTTAAATAAGAACTCAATACTCAATATGTTAAAAGTAAGGCAAACTACCTCTTATATAAATCCTCTTATGCCCAATAGACATTGGTCGACCTAAATATGAATATATAAGTGTAAGCCCGACCCAATCCCAAATAGCTAAATAACAATGTAATAATGACAGTATGACTCAATTAGGAGTTAAGGTAGCCATAAGTTGACTACACATAACCTTAAGTATACTCTAGGATTACGGGCGTAGCAACCTTTGTAGTGGAGGCAAAGGTTTTTTCATAGTGAATGCTTTCTTTTTTAACATTGCCCACAACCACAAGTCGACCTTTATACTTGTTGATGCTATTGTCTATCTTGTGTTTTCGTCTAGAAGACCCTTTTTTATCGAATAGCTTTCTTTTTTGATAGAAGACTAACAAGTTCCCTAGTGTTGTGCTTGCTTGATTCTTTCTAGTTTAAAATTTTGCATATAAGAGCCAAATTTATTTCTCATGAGACTTGTTGAAGTCTTTGGCTTGTAGGAAGGCAATTGCCTACAATTGCATTTCCCTTTGCATCCTTCATTGTGGTATAATACCACTTAGGCATTTTTTTGTGCTCAAGAGCCAAGGATTGAGGAGTAGATAGATTTGGGAATTGGTTTCTTGGAGATGAAGCCTCTTGTCATGCTTCTTGATGTAGGTTTTCTTCGTGGCGAGTGTCATCAAATTTCCCATCATCGAGCTTAGTAATTTTAGGTGTTTGGTGATTGAAAAGTGATGGTGAGGAAGAGGTGCTACATCTTTTTTCCTTATTAAAAAACTCTTTGTTTATGTACACCTTTGCATGTAGAACCATATGTTGATATCCCTTCAACTTTGGACTATTCCCAAGGGAAATACATTTCAAGGACTTTTCATTAAACTTTTCCCTTCTCACCTTGGGGATGTTCATGAAGGTTGTACATCTAGGGACCTCACAAATGTGAAATTGAGGGCTTTCTCATAGTTCATGTTGCTATAAGAGTAATGTTTTGAAGCACTTTAGAGGGTGCTTGACTCAATAAGTATGCAATTGTATGAACAACTTAAGCTTTGAATGTAAGAACTAGATTTGCATCCTTTATAACATGTAACACCATTTTCACAATGGTGTAGTTTTGGATTAAAGGCAAAATCACATTTTGAAGGGACCTGAAACCCTTAACAACCAAAAAATAAATATATATTCAATGAGGACCACAACATAGAACGTTGCCAAAAAACTAGTAGACACCCAAAGGACACAAAGACCGACAATCAAGAAAGATACTCCCTAAGCCCAAACTACCCCAATGGGTTGACACATAGGAACCCACAACCCAACATAAAGCACAAAAGGAAACAATTAAGGTTTACTTTTGACACTCTTTTTATGGGAACGAAGAGTCTTATGAAAAGGAGGAGAAGACTTCTTAGAATGTTTACTGATAATCGAAACCCAACCTTCCTCCACCTTAGTAGCCTCATTATGTCAGGCTAACGAATTCAAAACAGATGATCTGACACACGTGTGAGGATCATCACAACTCCGAGACATGAGAACGACAAAAATAAGACAAGGGAGAACACTAGTAGAGACTGCAAACAGACTCAAGACAAAACCAACAACATGCCCATCAACAAATCCAACATTCACAACAACAGATACACCAATGGATACCCCAACACTAGTTCCATCAAATGCCACTTTGGTCTTTTGGGAATTCACAACAGACACGCTAGCATCAGGAACAACTATTCTGAGGTTAGAAGTAGCAGACTTCCCTTCAACGGATCCAACAGACACACCAATGAAGCCCACAAAATTTCTAGCAGGTACAATAGCAGCAAACCTCAGCCTTGCAGCCACATCAGGTCCATAAGACGGATATGTAGCAGCAGACCCCGACCCATTAGCCACTTCAGCTCCTGAAGACGAATTCGTAGGACAGTTTCCTTTTTCTTGAGATGATTTTTTTAAAACTGAGTAGTGTTCAGAAGCAGCCCCTTTCCACCAAGAAGATGGCCTCTTAGATTTCACTCTTTTTCAATCACACTTAGTTGCCAAATGACTGGTCTTGAAGCACTTTCTACATCTAAAAGGGATTCCTTCGTAATCTAAAGTCTAAATCCAAGAACCCTTAGGAGAATTGAGTTTATTCTATGTCAGAAGACCTTTAGAAGCATCAACATCAACAAAAATATGAGCATAAGTTGAGTGGAGAATGTTATAAGAAGTTGAATCCACCATAAGAAAATCACCAAGAGCCCCACCCAAAGTCTCAAGGACATCTATCCACAGATGAAGAGGTAGATTAGGGAGCAAGACCCAAATAGGCATCATGCAAAAAGATTTAGTAGCTGGGTTAAAATCTTCGTGCCAAGGTTTGACCATCAGAGGGAAATGATCCTCCCAAGTGAAAAAATGCTCACAAAGGATGATCTTCCTATCATTCGAGTTATCAAATTTGGCAATGAAAAAACCTTTGACCAAAGGAAAGATCTAAAGTGAATCTAAAATAAGAGGTTCCTAGTCGTTGGAGATCCAAGAATGAAGGCTTGGAAGGGAAGGCCAAAAACCCCTAAACGTACAAATAACATCTTCTGATAGAGCCTCAACCCTCTACTCTATCAGCGAAACATCCTCTTCGTCAAGATCAACCATAATGGATTCGCAAATTGGAAAGGTCGAAAGCTCCCCCCAACCTGAACTAGAAACAAACCTTGAACCCTTCCCAGAAACCAAAGTTTGAGCATAATGAGCAATCATAGCTGCAGATCCTTCCTCGCCAGAAGACAAGCCAAATGGTTTCCGACCAGAGACATCAGAAGTCCCTGAACCAGATTTGCTAGGATAGGATAAACCCTTATTTCCCTGACAAACACCCAAGCCAGGATGCTCAGAACAAATCACAACAACACCCACAGGAATGGAAGGGGGAGAAATAGAACCTTGCACAGGGACAAAAGAAGATTTCCCAGCCGACAAAGAGATACACATAGCATCAGACAACATATTTGAACCCGATGGAGGGACAAAGGACACCAAATGAGCGCCTCCAAGTTTCCAACCCCTGAATTTCCCCCTTGCACAAAAGCTCCATCCGGGCCGGAGACATCAAGAGCCTTAGAACGAGCGCCTTGCACAAGCTCGACATAAAACACAATCGATTCCCCGTCCGCCAAAGTTAGAAAACCATAGGAATGAATCACAATAGGGTGACCGAACATATCTTCACCGCCACCATTCGGAGTAATGAATCTATAGCCCTTTTGCGGTTCAAGCCATTTGACCTTACTGGTCCTCTTCCCGCCCAAAGAAGCATTCAAATTTCGCTCAGCCTCCTCAGCCCGCACAACCATGAAATTCTTTCCAACGTTACACACAATGGTATAGTTATGCCTCATAGCAACACCATTTTGTTGAGGCATATATGTAGCAATCAAGTGCCTTTTATACCATGTCAAAAGGAATTTGAAAGCATCTCATTAATGAGTTCTTCCCATTGATTTGAGGGAATGGTCGTTGTTTCAAGTAGTTAACCAACAAAATTGTGCAATTTGAGATAAAAATTTCTATGCCAAAGAATAGTGAGGTCTTGCCTTCATGTGTGGCATCAATTAATTGAAACATTTTTTTTACTACTAAGGCATGATCATCAACTTAACCATTGCAACTCGTCTCAAATGAGACAATTTCTTACCAATATGTTGATGAAACTCAACCTTCATGTTATGCTCAAGCAATTAACTTACTAATAAGATGTTCTTAACTTATAGATACATAGAGCGTTTACATGTTGAAATATCCCTAGTACCTTGCACTTCATAGGATGTTCCATCACTAATTGAAACTTACCCTTGTGAAGTTGATGGGATGAGGTTGTGCCTAGATACATGATAATCAACATACAAGATAGAGATGCGAGAAGTGGAAGCTTGAATATTTGCAACATAGAGAAAATCTTCTTCATTATAGTCATCCGGCGAAGTTACATTCTCATGTTTCTACTAACGGGAATGTTTTGTCTCCCTAAGAGTTATTTAATGGCCTTTGTTGGCTGGATTAACTGATAGCAAAGGAATTGTACAAACATTTTTGTATACTTTATTCCACATTCCCAAAAATGAGACACCTTTGGCTCTATACAAAGGAAATCTCTTGTTTGATGTTAAATTGATTTTCCTTTACACGAAGATTTGAGGGCTTCATTATTCGGGGAGTTTAAGGTCTCATCATGACTTGTCTCTTCTTGTTGATGTAATTTTAAGAACTCCTTAAAATATGGCTTTCTACTAGCCACATTGAGATATGTGATAAACATGTAAAAGTTAGTGGGCCATGCTCTCAATACAATGGATACAAGAGTCATTTGACACATTTTCTCTTTACACTAGTAGTCATGTCCTAGTGTTTGCAACTCTTTTGAAAATTTTATTTGAACTTTCATCATTTTGCATTTGTAAACAATGTAATTGTATTGCAAATAAGGAATTTGATTTAGATTTTTGGATTCCTATACTATCTTGAGGCAATTACAAGCATTCTTGGCAATTGTGGTTGTTTTGATGAACGTCGTTGAAAGCACCAAACAAGATTACCAATTTGGGCTTGTCATATGGATTTTGCTTAGCTCAAACTTGGGCGGGTTTCTAATTCATCTAAAAGCTATAACCTATAATTTTTCAAACTTAAGTTTGGACCTTAGCTTTTCAGATAAAATAATATTCACCCAATAATAGTTGAGAGTTAGGAAGCATTATTTTTGGAGCATTGGAAGCTATTTTATTGGATGAAAGGGGTCATTATCTTTCACAAAAGAAATGTTCACCCTTGTTTCTCCATGATAATTTAGAGGGTCAATGCTATACATGTTGTCATTGTAGGCATTAAATGCAATAATTCAATACGATGACGATATTACTTGTAAATATGAATTACTCGCATCATTTATATCAAACACTACGACTAATATTGGAAATCATAATAAAAGAATTACTCGCTTTTTTTTCTCTGGCAAATAAATATTTCAAGTGCATAAACAAATTAAATATATTATTTTTAATACTATATTAATATTATTTTATTATTAATTTGAGGTGTAAATAAACAAATTAAAAAATTGCCTTCGTTTCCACTCTCAAGTATTGTTTCATTACACATTGGTCAATATGATGTTTAAAATAATGTTGTGTATGCATGTGATTTGTGACATAAGATAAGATAAGATAAGATAAATTTATTAATGTCCAACGGAAGACAGCCAAGGGTTTATGGGTCAGGTATCATACAACCAAAATAGCAAGAAACCAACGGACCACCAAACAGTGGTCGGGGGAACATGCTAAAAGAACAAGGAACCGAACAAGAAGCAAAGAACAAAGAACCACCAAGGCAAGGACTAGGGGTATGGTGTTGTCGCCGTGATCTGTTGGTGGTCTGTCGTTGATGGGTAGAAGCACTATGAGGTCTCATAGATCTGGAGTGACCGATGGTGGAGGCACATGAGGGCCACTTCACACCCCGAGCCAGGGGCAAGGGTGAGAAGAAATTCGTAATGAGCTGCTCGATGACTTGCTTTAGAATCTCCCTCTGATCTCATAGTATATAGGGCAATAGAAAATGAAATGTGCCTCGGTCTCAATCTCAGACAATGTGCATAAACTGCAAATGCGATCCTCTCTATCAATGTGATGATCAGTTTGTGCACACAGGCGGTGAGAGCCAACTTTGAAAGATCCTAGCGTGATCTGAAGAGCATGGCACCAACGCTGTGATAAATATTTGGGTCAAATGATGATCCCATCTTGGATGTATAAGAAGTGCTCAACATAAAAAGCCATCCTCGGACGTAAGCCCCCACTGGGGTTGGTCCAGGTTGAGATGATGTACTGCCTGTAGATGTCAAGTCTAACATGCTCATTCAACTCTTGTCTGGAGAGGAGAAGATGAGCCAGAGCATCCAAAGAAAACTAAAAGGGGGGTAGGCAATCAATATCAATCTCGATGGAACCCAAAAGGGAAGTGGCCTGAGCATACTAGCAACGAGCTCTTTAGGAGGTGTCAGATCTAGCCAGCTCAACAGAAGAGCAATAGGTGAGGTAGGAGTATCTACTCCGGCCATCTGAAGAGTGCAAAGCAACGTAGGTGGTGAAGAAACCAAACCAGGTTGAAGATGGCTCCCAACCTTAAGGGATGAGCCCCGAACTCAGCTAGGATGATGCTATGGGAGGTGGTACGATGACATCTGATGATACGCCGAAGGAGGAGAGTCTGTATACACTCAATAGAGGCCTAGTCGGAATCAAGAAGAGATGGTCCCCAAACAACGGAGCCATAGAATATAGTAGGTCTAACCAAAGAATCTAGGAGGGATAACTTGGACGAGGTGTCCTGAAAGTGGTGTTTGAAGCACTGTCTCTCAATCAGGGCGAGGGAACCCATCCATTTGTTGATTTTGGGCTGAATAGCAGGTCTCAAACTGAAGCGAGGACCGAAAAACTTAACCCTGAGGTAAGTGTATGCAGAGGCAATCTCGATCTCTTGTCCCTAGAAGTAGAAGTGTAAATGTGAGGTCTTCAAGCAGTTGAAGACCATGACCCATGTCTTCCCCAGATTAACCACAAGCTGTCTCAAATCACAAAAGGAGGCCAAGATATCAAGAATTCTTTGGAGACCCTCAGGTGAGGAGGCTAAGAGAATCACGTCATCGGCAAAAAGAAGAATGGAAACTAAAACCTAGTGTAAAGAGTAGCCATCACTTGGGAGAGACGAGTCTTTGATGAAACCCTTGAGCTCGTCCATGTAGATGCCAAATAAGGTGGGGGAAAGAGGGCATCCATGTTTCACCCCAATAGTGCTTTGAATAGGATCCGAGAAGCCCTTCGGGGTCCTGAATCTGCCCTCAACACGCTCGTAAAGTCTCATAATGGCAGTCAAAAGAATCTTAGATATCCCAATGTCTCTAAGTCTCTGAAAAAGGGCCACCTGGGGGACAGAATCAAACGCATTACAAAAGTTAATGAAGCAGCAATAGACTTTCGCAGAGCGATAGCGAGCCTGCTCAATGATCGCTCGTAGTGTCAAAATGTGGTCCATGGTCTGGTAATCTGCACAAAAACCGGCTTGACCTCTATCCCTGCAATCCAACCTGTCAAGCTGTGAAGAGAGGATAGTGTTCAATGTAGTGGCATAGAGTTTGGCAAAGGTATGCCCAATCATGATGGTTCTATAGTTGTCGGGGTCTGAAACTGATCTAGTCTTGTGGATCGGATGAACCACATGTCTCGACCAAGCCTCAGGGAAGCCAATGCAAACCACTCTATTAAAGAGTGTGGGAAAATAAGAGCCTAGCACCGTGATACCAAGCTTGAGGAGCTCTGCTTGGAAACCATCCTCGTTGGCTTCCCTATTGCATCTCATAGATCTGACGGCCTCATGAATGTTGGATGCTGTGAAGATATGGCAGTGAGGGGGTGGGATGAGGTGGAGAGATGGTTGGCTCGGAATGTCATAGAGAGTGGAGATGTGGGAGATGAGGGAGGTAAGGTCGATGGTGGAGGGCGGAGGGGGGTGCCGCGGGAATAAGGTATGCCAAAAGAGCTTAGGATCCTAGATAATTGTGTTACACAAGGCACTGAACTGTGAAGCAATGAAAGAACGTTTCTTTGCGCGAAGAAATCGACAATAGGAGTAACAGAGATCAACAGAATTAGAAGGGAGGGACTCAAAGGCCGAACGTAATTTGTGGTGGAAAGCTTTACAGTCATCGTCGAACCAATGGTTCATGGGGAAAGTGTTCTGACGTTTAGATCTGAAGATAGGGCGATGGGGGATGGAAAGGAAAGTCGACTCCCAAATGGCCTTGGTTAGTAGATCAAACATGGAGGTAACATGGCTACACTCAGAAAAGCACATTGGGGAGAGGAGTCGACGTAGGTGGAGGGTGAAAAGGTCACAATCCCCCTCAGCATAGTGGAGGCGAACATGGTTATGGGTGTGTCCCAAAATAGTTGGGACGCTGGGAGGGTGGGGCGGGCGTAGGGGGGAGAAACGGAGCACGAGGCTCAAAAGAGCATGATCAGCTAAAGGAAGGCGGGAGATGGTGAAGTGTGGGATGGAGGGGATAAAGGAGGCAAAAGTGAACACATAATCGACCACACTAGCGCCACCGCAATGAGGCCAGCATGTGAAAAGCTCAAAACCGGGAAAGCAAGAAAGGCCATTCAGAATGATCAGTTCGGAAGACTCACAAAGTTGGAGGTGGCGACCATAAGTGGATAACGACTTGTTGTAGTCCTCTGAGGTGCATTGAAGCCCAAGGCTGGCCGAATCTAGCTCGGAAGTGCAGGTCCAATCAGTGTCCCGGTCATGTATAGGTGACTGTAACTCCTTAGTCCATGCATTGAAATCTCCAAGGATGAGGATATTGCCCAAGGCACTAAATCTAGAGATACCCTTCAGAAGATCTTGAAAAGGATCCCCATCCTCGGCATTATGAATGGCAGACTGCGAGGAGGCCGGTGGGAAGTAGCAAACCGCAATGAAGATAACTCTCTAGCGGTGACCAGCGTGGTGTACCCGAATCCACATGAATCTAGCAAATATGTCTGAAAGGACTATAGAGGTAGCGTTGAAAAGGCTCACTCGAATCAAACAAGCCACACCACCGGAGCCCTGTACACCACTAGAAGTGCAGACCTCCTCTTTGCATACAGATAGCCACTAATAATCGATGAAACCCGGGAGGGGACGTGCAGGACTCTCATGTGTCTCTGTAACCGCCAAGATATCAACAGACCCAACCACATCCTGAAGAAGACCCGGTAATGACCAAAGAGAACCATTACCGTTCCAGCAATTGAGGAGAAGCGAGCCAGAGGGAGGGTGGCGCACCCCTACTCAACTGTCGGTGTGACTGTCATTTGGCCTTAGCGGCCTGTCTCGGTTCCCACCGAGCAAGGGGAGAATCTCGAATAACTGCTCTAAGGTTCCTGACAACTGCCCATTTCCCACTGCGTCTGGCCTTGGCAACTAGGGATCTGGTTTGTTTCAGTTCTGCCATCTATGATCTAGTGAGATCCTCATCCAAATAAATATTTGAGGGAAGAGTGAATAATTTCCTCTTCGCTCTAAGAGCTTGTAACCTATCGTGTAGGGAAGAGAACTTGATGACAAGTGTACCATCCCGACCAGACCAGCAGTTGTCGAGTGTAATATTGGGAATATCAAGCTGGTCCTTGAGGAAGGATTGTCCAGCAAAGGATAGATCAGCAGTAGAGGGGAGACCACAGATACGTAGATTCAACTCGTGCTTCTGTCATATGCATTCATCAATCATCTTACCCTAGACTAACTCCACAACACTTAAGAGAGGTGCAACAGTAGCGTTGTTATTGTAGATAGAGGCCCAAGATTTGACTTTCTCCTCTGTATCGGTCATTAGTGAAGAATGTTTGGCAACCAAATCAGCTTGTTTTGTTTTGATGTTGAGTTCATTCAGTTGTGCAATGATAGATTCCAAATCAGTTTGAATGCTCGTTGCTTGTGATGTGAAGGTGGATGAGAAACTGTGTAAAAGAGCTCGATCGGTTATAGCTTGTTGTTTGAGAGTGGAAATTTCAAAAGGGTTGCCATTTTGTTTTTGAGTGACTGATTTTCTACTTCTATTCCAAGGAGTCGATCAAGGAGCTTCTGGGAAACATTGGATAAAGAAAGACATTTGTCTTTTAGAGCTGCACCATCAATTTCCAGCTTATTCAAGCGGTCCACTGTCTGCTTATATGTATTTGTATCGGGTGGGGGTTCCAAGGCCATCTTTCCCTACTGTTGTAAAGAAGTAAGCAATTAAATGTGTTACAATCTCAGATAGGATTCAGTTCTCGTGCAATGTTATGTTGCAAAATCACTGCATGGTGTTGTTGGATTAGGACACACGAAGCTGCCTATGCTTGACAGACTAGGCCCCTTGGTCGCCTCTTTCTTGCCGTGGACTAGGCCCTTGTCTTCCCATCCACCCCGAGCCCTACCTTGTTGTCGTTTCTGTGCTGGGCCCTTGCCCCTACTCAGCCTGTGATCCCAACAACGGCCCCACCTGTTGCTTGTTTGCTGCTTGTGTGACCTTTTTAACTCCCTGTATCTTGTTGGTTTGAACGCTGCCCACAATTTTTAAAACCGTGGCCACTATTAAAAACCCTATTGCAGCCTAGTGAATATTTCCAATACCATTCAACACTGATGTGCTTGTCTTGTGTTGGTCTACAGAGCATTCCGTATGTATGCGCTTTGGATTAAACCCAGGTATCAAGTCGTTTAACAATTTTTTGATGCTCGTTCTCCCAAATTAGATGCGCCCGATGCATAGACGAGATTACTGATTAGCTTGCACAAAAGCCAATTTCTCCCGATCGGGGCTTTCAAATTCCTCTGAAATAAAGCTTCTTTATATAATTTATATGATTGATTCTATGATTTATTTGATTGATTGCTTCTTTATATGTGACTTGTGATTTATGGTTTCCATGATTTTTAGTATTTTTTGTTTGATTCATGATTCCATGATTTTTTTTAGAGTTACATTATTGTAGGAGTCACATGCTAGCTTGTTGATGAAGATGACATGTTACCAAATACTACACATTCTTGCATATGTAAATCTACGAGTTCCATGAGCACTTAAACAAATACTAAAACTTTATGAGGTGCCCGGTAGGTTTTAAGTGAGTCGCATTGTTGTAGAAGACACATGCTAGCTTCTTGAGTAACATCAACCAATAGTGCCTCCTCCTCCTATGGATTTTCAAATTTATGCTGGTAACATAAAGAGCCTCATATAGAAACAAATATTAAATGATAAAAATTTAGCAGTGATGCCTTAAATGTAATCTTATAAATTTGGACGTTAGAGTTGCAACAACACTGAAGGTAATATGGTATGCTTTACATCCTTTCAAAGATGTAGTAGTTTAAGATGTATGCTTTACAGTAATCTTTTAATTTGTGAATCAGGGATGTGGGTTTCTTGGATTTTGTAAATTCTTGTATGGTAATCCTATTTGACAATTTTGTATTTTAGTTGGGTCGATCTTTCTTCACAAACTCTTTGATTGAACGTTAAACTTTACACCAATTTTGGTGTTTGCTTTGTTGCTGTTGCTATTTCTATTGAGTTAACATTAAAATTTAATTTCGAAAATATTCCCTTTCCAATATAAGTGGAAGCTCACTTCATTGCCAATAATGGCCAGATAATCTTACTTTAATCACTTTATACTGATTGTGCAAAGTAAAGGACATTACTGCTGGACAGTTATTTAGCTAAAATCTTCATTGCTTTGTAGATTCATCTGACCAACATTGGTTGGGTACAGATCAAAGTCCAATTTTCAACAAGACTTTCCCTGTCCCACTTTACGTCTCTTCGTCTTGTTATGTCCCATAGCTACATTTAATCTTTTCTAGCTGCTCGGAGTCTTACAAAGACTCCTTTTCAAAAATTACAAGCCATTAGATCTGTTGATGCAGAAAATTTGCTACATGTATTTTGGCAAGAAAGTTAATACTATTCAAAATCTATTAGCGCGTTCTCCAAATTTGCTTTGTGGCTGTCTTTTCATTTATATTGTTTTTAGGTTTCATCTTTTCTGATTCACTGTTCTTGGATTTTGATTTTTTATATACAATTAAGGTCACAATTAAATAAGTTTTTGTCTCTGATTGTAGTTTTTTTATTTGTTAAAATATGCTACTACTATGCATGAGCGAGGATTGACCTTACAGCCTGTATTGTTTCAGATGAGATGATGCATGACAATGGATCTGATGCACTACGAGATTTGAACCAAAAGTTATTCTCTTCCAAAGTTCAAAAATCGTGGCAATCTTTGGAGTAGATCAATGCATACTTAAAGAGTTTGTTTATTGGTCATCTTCTTGAAATAAAGTCTTTATACGATGGCCAATGAAAGACAGGATAATAGTCTTGAACTCAAGTCTTTAAACAATAGGCAATGAAAGACAAACCATTGTTTGTCAATATTTAAGTTGTAAAATACAGATGGATAACTCAAGCAGTTACAAGATATCAATGTTTCAATTGAATACATATATGTATCATTGGATTTTGGGGAACAATCTGTAAAAACAGTTTATCCCTAAAAAGCAAAATGAGAAAACAAGGTATCAATCATATTTGAACATATATTTTTTAAAGGTGTGTATGCAACCTAATCAAGGCTGCTTGTAAAATCCTTAGAAAGCAACCGCTGAAACAAGTGTTCTTTGCAATAAAGTCATTTTAAATTTATTGACAGCTAGAAAAATATCAAGGCAATAAAGGCTAACAAACATTCCTCACGTATGTATATATGGCTAGGAAGATGGACATTAACTATTATCTCTGCATTACAGTCATATAAGGTAACAGAACATTGCAACCCTAGTTACATTTGGCCCAGATAATAAGTTGTCTTTATTTCATTGTTAAATGGCACCCAATTCTTGTAGCCAGCCAGTGTGTAATGGGCACGGATCAGGACGTCCACTTGCAATGGCTGTTTTTGAAATTGAATAAAACCATCCATTCCTCCATTTGAACTGTGAAAAAATGTAAAATTAGTTAGCTTTGCATTTCAGCATTATAGAATTTGTTTGACATTTTATAAAAGAAACTTTGCCTTCGCATGAATGATACTTAGTGGTGCGAAACACTATGATGTTAGAAAACATGACTTCATAAAGTTCATTTGGAGTTATCATTTGAAAAACTAAGCAACTAGAGAACTTTTCAAACCAAATTCAAAGCTGTTAAAACACAAGCAATGCCAGATTTATAGAATTTAAGTGTGAAATAAAATATTTTACAACACCCAAAAGAAGATGCCATTGTAAATAGTAGTGTTCCCCTTGCTAAAGTAATAAGAATTAATTCTACACTGGACATCTAGTTTCAATTGTTCTTCAAGCAAAACACTATTCTACTCAATGGAGCAGTAGAAAGCAGAAGAGCGGCCACTACAAGGAGCCTTAAATTCTTGGCACAGTAAAATTTATCCTCACCCTCTCAAAATGTAAGAAATATTTGTGGGTGTACTGTCCCATTAGTCAGCAATTTAAACATAAGTATTGTGTTTAAAAAGGCACGTTGTTGCACTTAATCAAGTACAGCGAGTATAGAAGAGAATAGCAGTAATATTTTAATGAATGAACCAAACTAGCAATTTGATTAAGGTATAAGTATTGCTATGTACCAAATATAAATTGGCATCATGAGTTATTGGATATTGGATTTTAAAAATTGAGGGTAAATGTTAATCTAGATATTTTAAATACATCTATTTTGCTGGGAGATATCACCTGAGTTATTTTATTTTGCATTAGAGTTATTAAAAGAATATATTATTTTTATTTAAGAATTATTTTGTTAGTTCTTATTATTATACATTTAACCCATTGATAGTATATATATTGTCAAAATTAATTAGATTACAAAGTGTATAGTTATAATTAAGTCCTACTATACAGATATCAATTCTAGCATTCTTATTATATAAACTAAAAGAGGTAAAAATTTATTAAAACTCAATGAGAAACAACACAAAAAGAGCTTAATAGAAAGCTCTACTGAATCCTATCATGATCAACAAGTTGATAAAAAACATGAGATAAATCAAGGGGCAATTGTCTCTTATCAACACTCCAATCTCGCATGTGCTTTGATGCCCGTTTAGCCAAATAGTCAACAACACCATTCCACTCTTGAGCGATGTGTACAAATGATAGAATCAAGAGACCCGCATAACTAGATAATTTGATTAATAACCAAAGCTAAGTGCTAGCTAACATTCACAAACTCTTGCCTAGTTAGCAAGTTCACAAGCACTTGAGAAGCAGTCTCACAAATAATCCTATGCCAACCACACAAACAACATTGTTCCACAACAAACAAGATGGCAAGAGCCTCCATGAAATTATTAGTATGAAAGCCCTTATACACAGAGAAAAGAAATTAGACTTCACTGGAACTACTTCGCCCAACTTTGCTTATGCCTATAGGTCCCGGATTTCCCTGAGAAGAGCCATGAGTGTTGATTTTTAAAACTCTAGGCAGAGGAGTTCAATGCCCCTCACGATTAATTCGCTGCAAAGGATATTTGGTCTTACTACTATACCGTTGACCAACAAACACTGGATCCCCTCTCTAAAGAGGAAAATTGAGGCAATTGCAAATAACATCTCTCGGGTCCATACGTCCCTTCAACTCACACTTAGCCAGAATTGTCTCCCGAAGAGAGTGTGTTAATGTTGTAGCATCGGTCAAATAAATATAATATTGTTTATATGATTATTATAAGAATAGATTTATTTTATGATATATATATATATATATATATATATATATATATATATATATATATATATATATATATATATATATATATATATATATAAAGAGAATAAATATTAAATATGATAATAATCATAAAGATTGTATTAATAATTAAATTAATAAAACAGTCTTTACAACTACATATTATTCAAGATAATCGAACTGGTTCGATTTATCTTATGATTGATCTACACCTTATATTAATTGTTTATATGAAATGATAAATTAACAAGTCATCATGTTATACTCATCGTTAAATGAATAACGATTATATGTAGTAATCCACGCCGGTTCATATCAGAAATAAAAACAGTGTGATTAATGTAGAGGCATGCCGATAGGATGACATGTCTCTATTTATATATATATATATATATATATATATATATATATATATATATATATAACAATTGTGTTGATTGGTGAAAGACAAAAAAATATAATAAACAAATAACGTCAAAACAGTAAACTTGCTTATAACAGCGACAGTCAATTCATATTTAATATATTAATATTTGGTGTAGTCATCTTAATTAATATATTATCATTTGTGCAAAAAATTTCATTGATATTTATATATAGGACAGATATATCATTGTATGATAATTTGAGAAGTCATATATTTAAATAAGAATATTTTGGAAGAATTAAAACGATCACATAATCTACTCAAATTTAACATGGTATTAGAGCCAGGTTCCTTTGTTAAAAGTCTAACCGCTTGAAGGAAGATCTGATTTAATTTGAAGGGAGATCAAGATCATAATTCTTTATAAAATTCTTTGGGAAAACTTGCATTCACAAAATGGTGAACGAAATCAGGGTCAAAGATAGACTTGAAGGTGCTTCAAATTTTGATTCTTGGAAACTACAGATGGTTCTTATACTAACAAAGAATGAGTTAAAGACTATTGTTCAAAATCCTCCTAAATCTATTGAGAATAAAAAGAGCAAATGGGAAAAGGAAAATGCCAGAGCAATGGAACTATTGGTAGATGGAGTGAAAGATCATCTACTACCTATTATAACAAAATTAGACTCTGCATATGAAATGTTCAAAGCCCTAGAAAACATGTATGAGATCAACAACACTAGCAGGATCCTTACTCTTAAAAATCAATTCTCTAATATTAGAATGAAACAGGGAGATACTATCACCTCATATTTTATGAGGAGAATGGAATTAAGAAATCAATTATCAACAATTGGTAGCATCTATGATAGTAAAGAATTAACTATGGTAACTCTAAATGGACTCCCGATGTCATGGGAAAACTTCAGACAAGGAATAAGTGCTCGCTCCAAACTTCTCAAGTTCGATCAACTACAAGCTGGCTGCATTCAAGAAGAGTGTAATCTAGTATCTAGAGGAGTCAATATGAAATCCACAAATGAAGACATTCGGATTCTCACTGCTAAATTGAAGAGGAAAAAGGGCAAGAACTCAAATGGTAAACAGTCGTTCAAGAAATCTAGAGACCCCTCTACAATACAATGTTATAGATGCGACAAATATGGTCACACTGCATTTAAATGTCCCGACAGGCTTAAAATTCAAGCTTCCTTTGCTGAAGCCAGTAATTCAGATTGACATTCAGAGAAACTTGCATTTTAAAGAAATTCAAATATCTTGTGATTAAGAGGGAGTTCACTGATGAAGGTGGAACACTTCTGAGGTAAACTTGATATGATAGTAATAATTGATTATTGTACTAACAAAATTATTATATTATTTTTGGGCCCTGTGTAAATCACGAGGAAGTGACGACTTCTAAATTGATTATCACTTGTATTTGTTAAAGTTATTGAAAGGTGACGATCTTACAATAACTTAATCTTCTGTCATGATAGACATCTTATGATGGCTGCAACAGATCATGATAAAAGCTATGAATGTTCCTATGGTAAGTGCACATTACCTATGAACATCTTTCGAGTACTTGGTGGACATCATGTGACTTGATGTCGATAGACCATTACTCTGAGTACTTGGTGGACATCATGTGACTTGATGTCAGTAGGCCATTACTTTGAGCACTTGGTGAATATCATGCGACTTGATATTCTGCACGCCAATCCTCCCGATATCATTAGGTGATATCTTTGTAAACTTTTGAGTACTTGGTGGACATCATGCGACTTAATGTTGGTAGGCCATTACTCTGAGTATTTGGAGAATATCATGAGACTTGATATTCTGTGACAAATACTCCCAATATCATGAGATGATATTTATAAATATCATGAGACTTGATATTCCTAGTCAATCCATATCTCTAACATCACAATAATGTGATATCAAAATAAAATTTCACAATTAACATTGTATTGTTCTTTTAGATTGATGTTTCTTTTTATCTTCCCTAGCTAAGAGGGAGTGCTAATGTTGTAGCGTCGGTCAGATAAATATAATATTATTTATATGATTATTATAAGAATAGATTTATTTTATGATTGTATGTATACATATATCAATATATATATTGTTGTATATATTGATATACATATACATAAAATTATAAGTAAAGAGAATAAATATTAAATATGATAATAATCATAAATATTGTATTAATAATTAAATTAATAAAACAATATTTACAACTACATATTATTCAAGATAATCGAGCTGGTTCAATTTATCTTATGACTGATCTACACCTTATATTAATTGTTTATATGAAATGATAAATTAACAAGTCATCATGTTATACTTATCGTTAAATGAATAACGATTATATGCAGTAATTCACACCGGTTCATATTAGAAATAAAAATAGTGTGATTAATGTAGAGGCATGCCGATAGGGTGACATGTCTCTACACGTAGAGACATGTCATTCTATCAACATCTCTCTCTCTCTCTTTCTCTCTCTCTCTCTCTCTCTCTCTATATATATATATATATAACAGTTGTGTTGATTGGTGAAAGATAGAAAAATATAATAAACAGATAACATCAAAACAATAAACTTGCTTATAATAGCTACAGTCAATTCATATTTAATATATTAATATTTGGTGCAGTCACCTTAATTAATATATTATCATTTGTGCAGAAAATTTCATTGATATTTATATATAGGATAGATATATCATTGTATGATAATTTGAGAAGTCATATATATAAATAAGAATATTTTGAAAGAATTAAAACGATCACATAATCTACTCAAATTTAACAGAGTGGATGACTTTCCACCACAGGTGCATAACCCAAATCCTAACATCCTGAAAAATCCTCCTATTCCTTTCCAACCAAACATGCCAAAGAATAAAGGATGGACCAATAGCCCAAGCAACCTAAATAAAAGAGGTTTTAGAAGGGGAGTATCCCAAGCGATACTAGAACTCGGACAAAGAAGAAACATGCCAAGAGGGGCAACCCCAAGCACTCAACCAAAAGTGTCAAATCTACTTGACAAAAGAGAACTAAAAGAAAAGATGGGAAACTGACTCCTCGCCATTACTACACAAAACACATATCGAGGGAACCCTAAAGTTGCGCTTGCAAAGATTATCCCAAGTAAGATAGCGATTGTGAACCACCAGCCACGTGAAAAAATTGCACTTGGACCAGGGGAATTTATTCCAAACTTGCTTCCATCAAGGCACCTCAACATCTACAAACAACTGCCTAGTAAGCTCCAAATACCTTGTAGAAACAGAGTATTTCCCAGACGTAGCACAACCCCAAGCCAAAACATCAAGTCTCATCAAGGAGCTGCACTCCCTAGAAGCCAAAATCTAAGTGAGCTCATTATGATCCCTCTCTGAACCCCCTAGTGGCCAATCAAAAGAATTCTTCCATCTATATCCAACATCAAGGCCTAAATTTTGAATTTCTTATAATGTGCCACCTTACCCCTTCCAACAACAAGAAAAGAGTCATAGAGAGCCTAGAGATGCAAGTACGTGGACAAAAGAAGAGGATTGTCATCCCAAGAATCACTCCAAAACATAGCCTTAGAGCCTCTATTACATATCAAGAAAAGGCCTCTCTTTACCAATCGAGCACCAGTCTTCAAAGTATGTGAAGCCATAGAACCCCTGCCCTCTAAAAGAAATCAAGAAACATTCAAAGGGTCAACTCCCAGTAAATACTTACGCATGAAAATACGGGCCAGAGCTAAGACTGACAGGAACACCAACGCCAATATATCTTGGTTGCAAGAGCTTGGCCACTCAAGATAGCAAAGTGGAGGTCAAGACCTCCCTCCTTAGGCCTACAGATTGTACCCCACTTAATTAGACTCCATTCAGAGTTTTGCAAATTCCCTCTCCAAAGAAACTGTCGTGAGAGAGCATCAAACTCCTTAAAGAAATACACTAGAGCCACTTGAACCATGCTTCTATAGATAGGAAGAGCCTGAATCACAAATTGCAGAAGAGTCACTCGGGCAGTTGTAGAAAGCCATTGATGAGGCCAATCATTAACCTTCTACCACAACTTATCAAGCAAATTCTACGAAAAGAGCCTAAGCTGCCGAGCCACATCAATAGCAATGCCCTAGTAAATCAGAGGGAGACGCAATCTGAAATCTCAAGATGTTAGCAATCCTCCACTGAATAGGCTCCGAAGTATTGAAAAAATATATATAGGATTTATGCCCAATGATTTTCTGACCAGGTGCAACCAAATAAATATCCAAGGTTCACCTAAAGGCCTCAACTTCCTGAATCCGAGCAAGTCCAAGAAGAACAGTATCATCAACAAATTGAAGATGAGAGAGCATAGGCAACCCATTACCCCACCGCCAACCATGAATCAAATCCTGCGAAACTTGAGATTTAATAAATCTACCAATGCCCTCTACCATAATAATAAACAAATATGGAAAGAGAGGGTCTCCTTGGCAAAGATCCCTAGAGGCTCCAAATAACCCAGGAGGCTCACCATTAAGAAGAACAAAGGATAAAGAAGTAACAAAACTCATAGTCCAACTCACCCACTCCGAACTAAAGCCAAAGGCAAGAAGAATTTTCTACAAAAAACTCCATTTAAGTCTATCATACACCTTAGCCATATCAAATTTGATGAACACGGATCTCTCCCCAGAAACAACCATAGAGTGAATGGCCTTAGTAGCAATAACCACCCCATCCATAATTTGTTTACTTGTCACAAAACCTCCTTGCTCATCTGAGATAACAATGAGGAGCCATGTTTTAAGCCGTTTTGATCAACTTAGTAATAACTTTGTAGACTACAATACATAGAGCAATAGGCCGAAATAAATCTAGCAGATTAGCCCCTTCCTTCTTTGGTATAACAACTAGAAATGTAAAGTTCAAGTCCTAGATCATTTGTTTGTTAGCATATGATTCACGAACCACAACTAACAAATCCTAATTAATAATATCCCATAAAACTGAAAAAATCCTATTGGAAAGCCATCAAGACCAAGAGCTTTACTCTTACGCATTCCAAAGACAACCTCCTCTAATTCAGACATAGAAATCAGCCTCATGAGAGAATCATTAATCACACTAGTAACTAGAGAGGGAATACAAGACAAGATAATATTCTACTCATTGTCAGCAAGAGGTGAATCATCAGAAAAGAGAGCAGAATAAAACCGGATAGCCTCCTGGGACAAAGATGGCAAAGAAGTCAATTGAAGTCCATCTAAATTAACCAAAGGTGAAATATAACTCCTATTTTGGTGAGCATGGACAGATTTATGGAACAAGGCAATGTTCTTATCGCCTCCCTGAAGCCAATCAATCCGAGCCTTCTACTTCTAATAAATTTCTTCTCTAAGTTCCCATTCTTCTAAATCTCTAGAAGCTTGGGACTCCTCTTTACCCAAAACTTCAAAACAACCAAGACCTTGAATCTACCTCGTAATGACTACCAAACGCTCTTGTGCCTTCCCCTTCATGGTATGAAGATTACCAAAGCATAACTTGTTCCATTTCTTGAGCTGCCATTTAACATATTGTAATTTCTTAACAAATGAATACATAGCAACACCATAAGCAAGGCCACCATCCCTCCATTAGTGAACCATTAAGTTATGGAGAGAAGAGTCTCGAAGCCACATCAACTGGAACTTAAAAGGAGGATTTTGGGAATAAGAACACAACTAGCTGAAAATTTAATTGGCGAATGATCAAAACCCCTCCAGTCCAAAATTTTAGAAGAGGGGGTGAGATTGCCTCCAATCCAAAAACAAGAAACCAAAAATCTATGCAAATGCTCAGAGATAACATCTTCCCTATTAGTTTTACAATGCTCGATTAACCACAGACAATCTCATTATCCTCCCAACCATAGATGAATAGTAATCGTCACCCCTGAGCACTCTGATATATTGATATGCATATGTTATTCCATTATTATTATTGTTCCCATTGAATGAGATCGCACATCTCATATATGAGTGAGAGTTGACTTTTCACCAAGGGTTACCATTAATAAATTATATATTAAACAATTATATTACTATAATATAATATCAATATATTATTATATTGTCAATAATTATATTTATCAATATAAATATATTATCACAATTATTATACTATTAATATAATATAGTAATTATTATATGAGCATATAATATAATAATTATACAATATAATTATATTATCACATAATAATATAATTATATTATCTTACAATTAATATAATCACAACCTTTGTGATATCTATGTCGGCCTGTGGATTTCGACCATAGCTACAATAAAATCAACACTTCACCTTAGCTAGGGAGGAATCCTTCTTGATAATAGATAATCGAACATTGTCTCCTCCCTTCTCGATAATAGATAATCGACCATTGTCTCAATGCATCACTTGAGACAATCAGATGCCTTCAAGTTCATCCTCCCGACGCTGCCTTCAACACTCCCTCTTAGCTAGGGAGGAGTACTTTACAAATTATATTTCCTTATTGTAGTGATTGACCACAATGGCTACATCCATATGTCGAAAGATATCACCTCTTGTGATATCAACCATCATGGCTTATCCATAGATATCACGTGATCATTATGGATTTTCATAAATATCACCTTGCATGATATCCACCATTATGGTTTTCCATAAAGATCACCTCACGTGATATCCACCATTATGGCTATCCATAGATATTACTTCACGAGATATCAACCATTATTGTGAGATTGTCACCTCACAATGATGGTAAGATGCACAAGTGTTCATCATTGTGAGATTGTCACCTCAGAATGATATTCACCATGGCTCATCCAGATGGTAAACACACAAGTACAAGAAATCACCATGGACTCACTCTCGTGGTGTTGTCATGGCATCACACAAATGACATCCACCATGAACCATATTAAGGGGGTGGTGATAAGGGCTTACACCTCAAGCTTCTCCCAAAGAAGAGTGCATTCCACCATACCTACTCACAGAGGGTGGACAATGAGGGCTTGCACCTTAGACTTCTCCCAGAGAAAAATGCATTACCACCTTGCCCACTCCCAAAGGGTGGTTCAACCATACCTACTCGTAGAGGATGGACAATGAGGGCTTGCACCTTAGACTTCTCCCAGAGAAGAATACATTACCACCTTGCCTACTTGCAGAAGGTGATTCTGCCATACCTACTTGCAGAGGGTGGATAATGAGGGTTTGCACCTCAAATTTCTCCCAGAGAAGAATGCATTAACAAGGGTTGATACCTCAAATTTCTTGTTCTCAAAGAAAAATGCTACAAGAGATTGCACTTTGAACTTCTCCCTCTCGGAAAAGAACTCATTAACAAGGGATTGCACCTCGAACTTCTCCCTCTCGAAGAACTCATTATAGTACATCTCAAGGAATTACTAATGTTGAGACTCCCTCTCAATCAACGCTTTGTTCTCCACAATTCCAAGTTTCTCTCGGAAGTATGCGAACTTCACTTGAGCAAGAGGCTTGGTGAGAACATCTGTCGTCTGATCATTACTACTAATGTACCTCAACTTAATAGCATTCCCTTGCACCATATTTCTAATATGATTTTTGCATGCTTTGACCTATCATGAAATACCAAGTATCCATTTATTCAAGAATATCTAGGTGTCTATATAAAGGCTTTCCGACCTACACACATAGGACTCCATCTCATGAATCATAGTCCTCTGCTACATTTTCTTGATCACTAGAGAAGCCATCTCGGCACGGTTTAGTCCCTCTGGACCAATATGACCAAGATCCTCGAAAATCAAATGAGGCAAATCCTCTAGCTGCTCCCTCTGAAGCTCAAGTCCTAACCTCTTCACTCTTTGTCCAAGGATGCCTCTAATCGATTGTATGACTCCCTCTGAATGCTAATTCCTCCTCTTCGAAGAAACATTTTTAGCCATCAACTCAATCCCATGACTACAAGCATCAAGTTCTTTCTTCCTTAAATATAATCTCTTATGCGTCTTGGTCCATCCTGAAAGCATTAAGGGGATTATCTAATGCAAATGAAGCATACATGATTCACTATCAAAGTTATAGCATGAATTAATTGCATAAAATCCATTATCAATATTCAAATCATAAAATACTTAGCTCTTGTACTCAAAGGATAACACCCTCTAGGCGATACTTGAACCAGATGCAGAATCTCAACATCAATACATTATGCTTCTTTAATGCATACACCAGATGTCGATGCATAACCAATGAACACATATTATAATTACCAAGAGAATCTTCACAAGGAATATCTCTGACTGGCAATAGTGTCGTCTCTAATATGGATTTACAAATATGGTGTGTATAAGGAGTTTCGATTACAACCACAACTTGAAGTGGCTTTAACAAAAGACATAATGGAGAATGCAACAGTTCGAGGAAACTAGCTCTGTGCCACTGCTATTGAGACAAATCTATGACTAGATCATTCCACATAATAGCACACAACACCACCCTAGACGATAGAAATAGACTGAGAGTTATTCTGCGTTACTCAATGTTGGATATGCTACCATTCCTTGTGATAATTCTTTGCCAGAAGATCCAATATCGGTTGCATTGGGAAACTTAGTTGGCAGTTTGAATGCTCCATATAATTCCTTTGCATAATAATCCTGCTCAGATTGAGTACGAGCCTGTATTAGCTTGATTTCAACTTACCACCCCAAAATGTTTGCGAGCCTGTATTAGCTTGATTTCAACTTGCCACCCCAAAATGTTTGCAGGGGAAATACTCACAGTGGCTTTATTCTTTGATATCCCATCCATACTGCTTTGTCAAAAGTCACTCTAATATAAAGAGATGGTTCAGGGAAGTATGCGATCTTCAAAATATTATACAGCAACTATTGTTTACACTACAACATACTTCACTACACCGTATATTGGTCCCTTTAGTCCTAACAGCACTAGGAGATCAGAAGGAAATAGAATATATATATATATATATATATATATATATATATATATATATATATTCTATTTCCTTCTGATCTCCTTGCGATCAGTAAAATATCTTTTTCATCTGTTATTCTCCAATTGCCTCAGGTTCTGGGAACAACCCCAATTGATTAGAAGAATTGTAAGTGCCTAGTCCTGTGAACTAAGTTGTCGCTTGGACATGGGGTTTTGAATTCAGTGATGCTATCCAAGTTAGGCTTCCAACCAAAAAGAGGAGGTCGCGAGATTGAACTTCCGGACTCCTTTTCCATAGGTTCTACCACCACAAACTTTCTATATCTAGAAAGAAGTTTGGCGAGCTCGTCTTTGTAAAGATGAGCTTCACACACACACTCAATCCGTCACCAGACAAAGAAACAATCCTCATACCTTTGTCAAACTCCCCTTCCAATAGAGAAAGCTCTACGAAATATTTCCAATCGACAGAGCCTGGAGAATTCGTCTCCACAATCTTGTTTGAAGAATCCCTTCCAAAGGGGCCCGATTGATGAGATAGAGGAAAGAGAAAAATATAATCGACCGCCATGAAGCTCTGCTCTTTCTGGGTTACGAACTTAGCATTAATGGACTTGGTATCAACCGTGCATCCTTATTTCCCCCGTAAAATATCACAGACATTTCTACAAACATTTGGGAATGGCATTAACAAATATATTATGAAATGACAAACACTTATATTATAGCCGCAAGCTATAAATGTATTAAAATCAATGGGCAATATATTGCTAAGATATAATCGATCCAAGAAGAATTTATGTACTATGGTCTTTGAATGAATAGGTCTACACCATCCAAAATACCACATCAACTTCAATCCACGACAGTCAACAAGTGAATACACCCCATCTGTTGGATCCTTCAGTAGCAGCGGCAACTATATAGATAGACTCTCCGTTTACGCTCACTCATGCTACTGTGTATGATATCCAGTAATGGTTGATGGTCTCCTACCGAGTCTTCAGTTTCAACGCACCATGCAAAAAGAAGATGAATTCTGCCTGCGATAATAATTCAGGACCATGATTTAATCTCCAATTTCAACAATTTATAACTCTCGGCAATAGAAATAATGGCTTCGTCGGGCCCACAAGAACATTTAAGCCCTTTTTTTTCATACAGCCACGACAGTTTAAAGAGTATTTTATTCATTCATTGTGCCATCTAATACTCAGAATTATTAAATACTATTCAGAATAAGCTCACATCAAATATTAAGAAAACTCCGTCCCTTTCTTGAATTCATGCCACCTTCAACGCACAGGACTCACAAAACCAGTGGACAGTAAATACGAAGAAGATGCACTCCCAGAACCAAACGTGCTTTCCCTCCTTGTCTTCTTGCTTCTGTTACACCCAACTCTTGAATGAATTATGCACTTCGAAACACCAATGATTAAACATCACTTCATGCCAATGAATATGTTCGCTCAGTTCCACTGGCATACAACCCAAGCCATGAAATCATTGTCGAATGTAGAAGAATCTTCGATACCTTAATTATTAATTGCCAAACTTGTACCGGTTCAAAGAAGAATGTTGAGACTATTATGCTAATGTCTGCACAAAGATTTACTGAACTCGATGGTTTCACTGTAATGAGCATAGATTGGTCTTTTCAAAGAATTTCCAGCTTGCTATTTTTTATATACAATTTGTTGGAATCTCATTGACAGCACACCCATGAGACTCAAGATATTAGAACCTCCTCTCTTTGAACCTTCCAATCTTTAGTTGAAACAGTCAATTTTGATCCATCCAATCTTTAGTGAAAAACGAACCGCATTAAATATTCAGGCAGGAAGAATGCCAACCTTCTAGCAAAAAAAAAGACGTTCATTCAAGAGGAAATATTTTCCCATTCTCATTTACGGCAACCAGGAAACATGCTGGAAGTAAAGTAACAAGTATACGTTGAATTTGTCCTTGTTCACAGACTCCACGCAAACAGATATACACTAAATCATTCATGCTAATGACTACACTCCATTTTGAAACATACGACCCAGTTCTATGTTCCATGAAAAGTACCAAGGGCTTCACAGTAATGTTCTTCTTAGCTGAATGAAGACCCTGCACAAATAAGAAATCTCCATATGCGTTGCTACAGAGTATCTTCCTTCCAAAATAGCCCTCAATTCCAGATTGGGCATTACTCCAGCAGACACAATGCTTAATACAGCAAAGATGTGAACCAATAGAATTTCCGCCCCTCTAAATATTTGTCCAAAATTAGTATTTGCTAATGTTCGGTTCATTATCGGTTCATTACACTAGTATATAATGCCTGATAATATTAAGTCTCAAAGCTGAATAAATAAACAATAGAATGTCAAAACTTCACCGCTAAGGACCAAACATAAAAATATGGGGACTTTATTTTAATTCAATTAAATCGTCAACTCAAACCCATCGCCCATCAAAGAGACCTGAAACCACAGCTTCAGGATGCTTTTAATCACACAACGTAACTATGTATGAGCCGGACAAGAAGAACATATTCTTATTTCAAACAAGCATGTCGATTACTTGCAGTGCCGACCATAATAAATTCCTTTCCACATTGTTCAATAGAAATCTCACCAGATAAAGTTTGACATTTTGGTAACCTTCCATCTTTGCTAAGATTATCCTATGCTCAGAGATAAACTCTGCTTAATGAATAATAATATTCAACATTCCAACTTCTTGTAGATACAATGTGAAATACCTGTCTAGCATCTCCAACGGGAACTGGGGTTCCGTCCAATTCCTGAGAAAATCTAAAGGTTTCCGTCCTCATATTTCTGAATTGAAAGCCACAAGCTCTCCAGCCTCCAAGAACAGTATATAAAAAAAAAGCCTTTTGACCTTTGAAATAATAAATTCCCACATTTATGTCCTCGGCAAAAAAACTGCAAATATTACTCAGATAATATCTCCTGATGTGCCATCAAGCCTATCTCTTGATTATGCCTGGCTTTGATACCATGTTAATTTTTATAGCAGAAATAGAACAAAACAAAGAGCAAATAACTCAAAACACAAAAACACCAAAGTTATCCTGGGAAAACCCTCCAACTTGAGGGGAAAAACCCAGCCACACCAAAAATTATAGTTTAGTGAATAATAAATGAGTCTAAATACAAAGCTCACAAGCTTAAACAATAATAACTCCTTCTCTGAGTCTGCAAATACTTAATAAACAATACATAGAATGCACTACACAACAATATTAGACCTGCAATACATATGCTTAACACATAATGCTTCCCTCTGAATATTCACCACCAAAATACACAGTCAATAATCACACTTGAAGAACATCTACGGTGATCTCCTTAATAAGCGTCTATCAAACAAAAGAATGTGCACAATAATCAATCATAATCACCATTCCAGAAACAAGAAGACATATCATAATTGTTGCCAAGCACGCACGACACATACAAAACTAGACTCCACATCACGGTTGCAAGAAATGGTTGACGCTTCATTTATCTGTTTGTCATGGCACATAGAGAGGCTGTCATGACCTTTCAATGACGTGACACTTCAACTTACATGAACTGTTAGGCTACAGATGGAAGACGCATTGAATTTCTTGAACATTCATCTAAGAATGGAAGTCTCTTCATAGACAACTTCAGTAGAGAATAGGAATAACCAATAACATAGCAAAGATCAGAACCAGATCGCTGGGACAACCATCGCAAGTATGGAGAATATCTCCTTAAGCTACATATCACCAACAGACATGACAGTTTATTTATTAGTTGCTTCCACTCTAGTGAGTGGTGGTCACTACAGATACCAAAGTAGTCACTACAGATACTACATGGAGATGGTATGCATTTTTTTGGATGCTGCCTCATTGATTGCAGTAATTTGGATATGCTTGTGAGTTTGGAACCCTTCCTTTGACACTTGGAGGTTAAGTGTTAATGTTATGATTTTGGTTGGCAACTGCAGAGGCATTCCATGGTTGGTAGATTGCACAGTTGTGACCATGATCAATTTGCTTCATTTTTTGGATGTCATGAGAGGATACGTTGAATTTGGTTCTTTACAGCAAAGCATATTCTTTTCTCTATTGCCCAAGATCATGATTGGCAGTGAGTTTGCTGATGTGGTTTTCACTGAGATGTCTTGGTACGATATATTACATACTACTAATTTCAGCCATATCATATAATTCAATTTGTATTTTGGTGATGTTTACTTTGTGGAGTTATAGGGGAGTAGAGTGTGATTTGTGCACAATGGGTTGACAATTTTGATTAGAGTAGCGTAGTGTCAACATGGTGGTTCCTTTCTGAGATTGATTTGGAACCCTCTGATCACATGGATTTGCAATTCAATTGTTGTGGTTGAGGTAGTCAGTGTTGGCTTACTAGAGTTTACCCCTATGGTGTGTTTGGTTGTTTCTTTCTGAGCGAAATCCTCTAAGGAGTTGATTGAGTTTACATGGTATTTGATTACTCTTCTTAAACGAGGTCTATTGGGTTGGTATCTTGCAAGACAATATTTTCAATAGATAGTGCTACAATTTCCTTTATTGACTTAGGAACTCAGGATCATTCTTAGTTTTTGTTTGCACCAATCTATTGATTGTGGGATTGCATTGGCATTGCTTGAGGACAACTTATCTTTGGGAACAACAAACTGTAATGTCCCCATTTTCATGTTTTCTAGTAGTGCAGTGGTCACTAACTTTCTTGATTTATGCTGATTTCACTACCAATTTAGTCTTTCAATGTTGCATTTTTCGAGTACGTTTGAATTAGATATGTAATGCTATTTAATATTCTGGGTTGCTCTTACTTTTGGGAAAATGTATATTTTAGAATCAAAAACAAAATCTGGAATTTTAAGCTTCATATAATTACGTGTTTTGTCACTTTTCTGAGTTGTTTTTGATTAATTAAGCAGCCAAACAAGGGGGCTGACCCTTACAAAGACAAGGCCTGAAGGCAGAATTTCAGGCCATTAACAGCACATAGTCAGCACAACAAATACTGACTACAAACACAAAACACAAGCACAAAGGCTAAGCTCTAACACGAAGGGCCAAACTCATGCCACAAGAGTAGATGTGCGAGAGTTTTGAAGAGCAATTCTTCTTACGCCTTCGGACAACTGTCTAGGCGATACTATATTTAGGCTCCCCAACAAAGGAGACTCTGCTAGGGCAATTGTCAACACGACCAGAGTGCTAAATAAGTTGAGCAATGTTAGCAGAAACTTGGTGAAGAGCAAAAGCAGAGGCATTAGGAGCAGAAAGGTCCTCGTGGTCAGAGAGGGAGTTGTACTAATAGAAATGGGGGCAACAACCAGAGTTGCAGTTGGAGCAAGACTCGTGAAAGCAGCAAAAAACTGACCCTGATCAACAGCAGGGGCGTCATCAAGATTTTCAGCAGGGGTTTCATCTTCGTCGACAGCCTATGAGCCCTCAAAAGAGGAATCGGAGAGAGCATCAAAAACACGAACTATCAAATGTGCATCACTTGCATCCTTCCACCAAGTAGCAACACCTTTCTGCCGCAAAAGAGCACAGTTAGTGGCCATGTGTCTAATGGAGAAGCAGCACCAACAATGGAAGGTTAGGCCCTCATAATATAGTGCTTGAGTCCATGGCCTTTCCCCAACCATGAGCACCACATCTCCCAGGAGCGATTGGGAGATATCCATATCCACCAAAATGCGGGCGAAAGTAGAAAGGCCCAAAGTTGTTGTAGCTTCATCCACCTTTAGGAAACGGCCAAGAGAGTTACCAATGGCTTCAAAGAAAGACATCTGCCAGAAATGGAGTGGGAGATTAGGAAGACAAACCCATATTGAACACACATTTAATGGCTCAGTAAGAGGGTTGAAAGAAACTGTCTAGGGTTTGGCAGAAAGGGAGTGATTCCCCCAAACCCACAACTTGTTCAGAACCAAATCCCAATCTTCTGAAGAAGAAAATGAAGCAATAAAATACCCCTTGGCACAAGGGTAGAGTTCAATGTTACCAGAAACTTTTCTGAGTTGTTAAATTGGTACGAGTTACTTTATTCTCTACACTTTGTTTATCATTTCAAAAACATTGCAAAACACAAAACAAATAAAAAAATTACCTTGGAAACCATGAACATCCCATTCAAAAGTCTCCTCCACTAGTCTATCAACCATTGAAGAAATAAGCAAAATCTTTAATGAAGTCTGCAACAAGAATGATACAAAATGGAGCCAAAACCGTGCAAATATCAAAACCCACTGCAAATCCCAAGTTGGAGACCCAAATCCAGCATTCAAGGAAAAAATTTCTTCAATGCATGTACTTCCCTTGGCCAAGTGTCTTTTAGTTTCTACTTCAAGGAAACTTGCCACTTAAAAACTGCCAAAAGCCACATAAAGCCAAAAAAAATGCCAAAAGGGAATCCCATGCCCAAGTAGGGAAAATTATCAATTTTAAATGTATTTGGTGATAAAACAATGATGTAGTCTCAACCAAATCACCATTTTCTAAACTGTCAATTGATCCTGATTTGCTATCTCGGGATTGTCGACTTTTACTATTTTTAGCAAATTTCTATTTTTGGAAAATTTTGAAAAAGAGATGTAACAGGTCGCTATTTCAGAATGTGGATGTGAATGGAATAATAAAATATTCCAAAATATATCTTAATTTAAGTTTGATTTCTTGCAGAATATTCTATTTTTCTGATTTACATGTTTTTTGCTCGTTTTGTGTAAGTTTTTTTCAACAAGTGTTTTGTAATCTCTTTTCATTTTACTTTCAACCTTTCTGATGGTTTCATAGTTCTTGTACAGAAGAACAATTTAACTATTTTAAAGAATAATCCACACCTCCCAAGGCGAATTCACCACTTTTCACAGTTGAATTTGCTTTGCACAATTTTAAGTTCACACCTTGCAGATTAAGCAAAACAATAACTGTAAACCTTTGGAAACAATTGTTTCCGTGTATTTAGTTTTAGATGTCCTTCAATCTAATGAAGACCAGTTGATTAATTTAAAAAAAAAGATTATAGAGTAAGAGTTAATGCTGGCGAGTTACAAGTAGACAGTTTCAGTTTCTAAATGGATGATAGTTAAAACCAAAAATCATCTTCGATGAAAAGTTACCTCTTTCAATGCAGTTGGAAAATTGGCAACTGTTCGTGAATAAGCACAAAGTCTCTCTTCCAAACCTTGATCAAAAGATATTTTCTTCTCAGAGGCAGCAGCTGATGCTAGTTCCTTGATCAGGCTGACAACCTACAAAGTAATTATAATATAATGGTGAATATAAATGAAACATTGATTATAGGTAAAAAAAAGCATGTTACTCGCAAGCAAATGTATGAGCACATGATAGCACCAGGCAATCATTAGGATTTAAAGAATTGTGGTCAAATTTCTCCAGAGCTTAGTCCTTCACTAAACTTACATATAAATCAACAGCAGTCACAAGAGTAAAATATTCATAACACACAGAGAACGAGGAGGTCAGGAATCCAAACATTGTAATTGAAATAAAAAATACAGATATGGCCAAGGGGAAGGGTGTGAGGAAGCTAGTTCTATTGGTAGAGCTTATTTCAATTGCCCTTCCAAGTAGCTGAAAGATTTTGCCAAGGGTACCTTCTATAAGAAGATCCCTTTAAAAAAATTTGCTTCCAAAACACAAGCAAACAAATCTAATAGTTCAAGGGAGCCTAGGCTGTGATAATATCATTTTTTGTGGCCCTTAATTCAAAGGTGGGATTATTAGAGTTAATTGAGAAATGTGGCAAGTTGTCACTTAAAAATAGGGCAGCAGTACAAAGATTGATTGGGAACATTAATGAGCATCGCATGCCATTTACTATTATGACTATGAGTGCTTTTGGCACTATTCAACAACCACAAGTTCCTATTTTTCCATCTAGTGCATCAAGACCTAAGAGGAAATGTAGGGTTACAAGTTCTTCTCCCAGCTCGATGGCAAATATGCCTAATGTACCACTGAGAGATGAAGCAAATGATGCCATTAACAAATTCTTCTTTGCCTATGATATCCCATTCCACGTTACTCATTTTCCTTACTATAAGGAGGTTATGGCTAAGATTATAAGAGTAGGGCCTTCATATGTGCCACTGAAGGAGATGAAACTAAGAACCACTATCGAACTATCCTAGGATTCACGTTCTTAGAGGTTGTGGCTAACATTATAAAAGAAGAACCTCCATATGTGCCACCACAGGAGAGAAAATTTGAGAGCCCCTATCTTTGATAGGAACTATTCCAAAACATTCTTGTGGAAAAATGGAAGGGTGAATGGGTCATTGTTATAATGGATGGGTGGACAAACAGTGAGCATCATCCACTTATCAACATCATGGTGACATGTACAGAAGGCCCTTCCTTAGAGTTGTTGATTGCTCAAGACACCACAAAGATGTGAAGTTTTCAATTTCACAACCTTAGAGATGTTATTGAGGAGGTTGGCCTTGAGAATTTCGTGTGGATTGTGACAAATGTAGCCTATATGTGCAAGGCAACAAGGAAGTTGGTTGAAGTGACTTATAAACATATATGTTGGATGCCTTGTGTGTGAGCCATGAACAATGCACTTAAGGGCATGGTGTAAATAGATTGGAACAAACAAGTCGTACTTGATGCAAGAATAGGCACATGCTTACCGGCAATCACTGCACACTGCATGCACTATTCCATACCTTCTCCAAGAAGGGATTTCTTAAACTTGTTGAGACCAAATATGCCTCATACTTCATTGTATATTTTTAAAAAAATGTCAGTCTCGCCTTTACGTAGACCAGTTTATGTAGACTATATGATTGGATGGGTTCAGGCCCATTCTCATAACTTCTTGACTAAATTTTAAATAAAAAATCACCTTTGAAGGTCTGCATCTCTAAGAAAGAGTTTCTGTTCAAATATAATCCTTATATTATGTGATCGAGAATCATGACCCACAACGACACTTCCAATTCCATTTTGTTTTGAGCATTATGTTTGTACGCTCACTGCTATTGCTCTGTCAGCAAAAACATACAAACAAAACACAATTAAAAAATTCTCTTGCTACTTTGACAATGAAAACTAACCTCATTGCGATACTCCCTTTCCACTATCCCCACAGTAGCACCTGGGTGACGAGCTCCTACTAGCATGAAAGCTGAAATCCATATAAGCTTCTCCAGCATCAACTTTTCAAAATTCTCCTTGTCCAGAACCTGAATTTAAATATCAATTTAATTTAATCTTCATCCAAAATTAAAAGATGATATGAGAAGTTGTCTACAACTACTAGAAATGTGATATCACCTAAAAATGTTGTTGCCCATATGTTCTTTCTAGTATTTAATCCTAAGTATTCAAGACAGTTAAAATTACATTGCTCGCTCCTTGACATTGGCATTTATTTGCTCTAAGGTAACATCTAATTAATTGAATCTTGCTGTATAGATATTCAACCTTAAAACAAGGTATAAGATGTTTTTTACCAAATTGTATGAGCAAAGCAAAGATATTAATGGGCATTTTACCTTTAGTTTGTTTATTGATAATGGGGCACATTTGTCATTATAAAGAGACTGCTTATTTACAAGGGCCGATCGCTCGAGACTGTCAAGCGTCCTTCAAAGTAGGATAAGAAAAAGTGGCAAATTTACTCGAACTTTTCAAAAGAAAGAAAATTAAAAAAGATTGTGGTAGTTTCAAGTCTTGGTTTCCATTTCCTTAAGATTTTGATTTTGAACTGGTGAGTTTCAAGGTTCAAACGCTTTTACTTGCCTTTTAAGTGCCTTTGAATTTAAACCTCACCTATTAGGTGAACTTTCTAAGTTGGCATTATGAATCGTCACTCTTTGTGCATGTTACCATTTTGATCACACCTAGAATGAATGCAAAAAACCTTTACCATTGGAAAATAGCAAATGCTAAGCCTAACTCTGTCACTCATGCTTATTTGGCAAAATGATTTGCCCCATAGAAATGGTAAGTACTTCAATTCTAACTTCCTAATTTGACTACAATGGATTGCCAACCTTTTTACTAGGGTTCAGTACAGCTTAGGTATGATCATACTATGTGTGAGTCTGTGCGCATGCGTGCACACACACATATATATTATCAAAAAAGAAAAAAATTATAATAGCCATAACTTTTCATTGTAATTTTTTTCTTTTGTAGTGTGGAGCTCTGGGTTTATCCAAATATATATAAATGGGGGAGGAAATCCTAGCTGGCTACACCCCAAGTTTGTCTTAGACAAATCCCAGAAAGATCCATCTTTTTAAGCAAATTATCAACATCCCATATACAGACTGTGCTGGGACTGGATCCAGTACAGCTACATGCAAGTACCCAGACAACCCCAGCATTACAGATTCAAATGAAATAAGTCGTCAACTTTGTTTGACAATGTATATTCAACTGAGAAGAAACTTCCCCATGTGATCATTTTGTCATCAAGCATGATTCTGGGCCACAACTATCTATCCATTTCAGGACATCCAGTAACACTTGAACAAACTTACCAAACATGTCTCATCGTCCAATACTTGATTCCATTAATCTTTCACCTTGCACAAACTTTGAAGGATTTTCTTAAAATTACTGCTCAGCATTTCATTCCAATTACTTGTAAAATAAAAGTTAAGGAACTTTAGACTTGGGTTAAAAGTCAAGGCTGGAGGTGTCAACACTAAATTAATCTACTCATTCTATCTTTATCTCAATTTTGAGTTGAATACCTTTGATAATTAGAACCATAATAAATTGGGCTGAAAAATTCAGTCGGCACAAGAAAGGAAGTTCTCAAATTTTATTATTTCAAGAGTTCATAAATATTTGGAATTTGATGTGGGCGGGTATGGATGAAAAATGAAAGACAAATGAGAGGGAATAAACCTGAAAACAAATTAAGAGATGAAAGCTGCAGCAAAAATCTGTTGGGAGATGGGGTTGACACCGCAGTGTAATGGTGAAAAAGTGGCATTGTTAATGGTGCCATGAAGGTTCAAACCCCACAGAGGATGGAGAGAGAAGGAAGAAGAAGAGGAGAAGGATGCAAAGGAGATGAAGGAGGATGTATAGAATGAGGACGCATGGCAGGAGGATGATCATGTGTTAATGCTTGGGATGAGGTCCCCCATTTGTGGCCTCACCTAGAGCAAACACTAGGCTAAAAATCCTTGCACTTCACCCATCAAAACCAAAAATGTTGGCAGGTAGAAATGACAGGTTCAGCACTATCAATAAACAGTGTTATAACGGCACACTGTTGAGCACCTGGAAACAAGGCATTATATAAATGAGTTGGAAAATTGATTTTATACCCAAAAAATAAGGCATGACATCATTGGCCCTTGAAACTTTGCGCTTACAAAAATTTCCTTGAGGTTTGTCCAAAGTTAGTGACCCCGTAAGACCCAAAGCAGCCAGGTTGGGTTCACTGTACGTACATGCCCAAACCATTATTAAATTGCATATCAAAATAGTCAAGATAAGTCTTTTATGCTTTTAGATGCTCCAAAAGGGATTCCCAAATCAATGAAAAATCTTTGTCAAGTACAGCTTTGGGTTGAGGATTCAGGTTGAACAGTTTGCCATTTTTTTGCTTCGTAGCTTTGTTATGGTTAGATTTTATTGTACTATATTTACATATATAAGACAATTTGGACAAAATAAACAAAACTGAATATGAAATTGAGAACATAGCTGATTGATAATGCAATGTCACTTTTACACAATCAAATTCCAGAAATTGGCATTAACATTCATATGGATTGTGGAAATCTGATAGCTTTGAGCAATGTCACTTGTCAAATCAAAATGTTTTATCTGCAGAGGCATTACTTGCATTAGGATTGAGTTAGCAAACACAAAACTATAAATTTAGTTTAATTACTCGAGATTTAATGAGAAAGAATTCAAGAATAAAAATATTACATTTCCATCCAGTGCAGCCTAAAACATAGTTTCTTTTTCTTTTTTAAAAAGCAGAGCAAGGTACAAGGGCAGTGCCCATTCTTTCTTTGTTGTGATATAGAGCAGAATCAGGCAGGTAAAGCTCAAACATCCAATATGTTATTTATTATTTTAAAGGCCAAACCTCCTTTGACCTCCAAAACAACATACAACATACCAACAGCTTATTTTTAGACAATAAAGACGCAGAGCCCTTGCTAGTAAGTCTAAACTAAGGCCTTTGCCACAAAAGAGAACTTAGTGTGACATGCCATTTTCCATAATTTTACTGCTTTAAACCAAGGTCCAACCTCCAAAAAATACACTTTTAAAGTTAGTTGGATTTTGTCTTGAATATTTTTTAAATTCTCAGGGACCTGTCCAAATTCTCCTGTAGTCTTACCCAAAGAGTGATCCCAAACCTAGCCATGTGGCTCAAGTACATCTCAAATGTACTCGGATTAAAGGAGAAGGATGGAAGGTGACCTTTGGATACAGAAAGGGTTTCCAAGAGAACCTACTATAAGAGAAAACACAATAGAAACCTTACCATTTGAACAACTTTTTTTTACTAACCAAACATGATCAGATTATAAAAACATTAGATACATATAACACATTTTAAAAGGCCCAGCATGATGTTCACAAATAAATCTTAATATCCCGTTCTTTCCATTTTGGCAGAAATGTATGTAAGTGGTATGGAATATAACCCCACCCTATCTGTTTTAATTATTACTGGGAAGTAATTGGTAAAAATAATTTGTTGTTGTATTAACAAATGATCGAAAGGATCATTATATAGCATGTACAAGAATACAAAAGTAGAAAGTTTCTAATAAGAAACTGAAGAAGATCGAAGAAACGATCTTATCTACATAATTTACATATTATACAAAGATGACCATTAAATAGTAATAAATTAATATTCTAATACTCTCCCTTAATGGTCAATCTGTTAACAACACCAAGCTGCCCCCTGAATTTAGCAAACTTATTTGGGCTGAGAGGCTTGGTGAGAATGTCCCCAGTTTGATCCGCAGTTGGAACATACTACAACTAAACTAATCTGTCTTCAACCAACTATCGAATGTAATGACAAAGAACATCAAAATGTTTGGTTCTTTCATGGAAGACCGGATTTTTTGCAAGTTTGAGAACTCCCTGATTATTAGAGAACAAGGGAGTCGGACCAGCTTGAGATATTTGCATATCCGCAAGCATCCGGTGAAGCCAAACTGTCTCACAAGCTGCCTTAATTGCTCCTCGATACTTTGCTTCTGTCGAGGAGAGAGACAATGCTTGCTTCTTTTTACTAGTCCAAGTGACTGCACCAAATCCCAAACTGAACACATATCCAGAGGTTGATTTCTTATCATCAACTGAACCTGCCCAATCTAAATCTACGAACCCACTGAGTCTAGGATCATGACTCCTAGTGTAAATGTAATGTTCCCATGTACGGAGGGTATCACAAATGCTTCCTGGAGCCGTCGGAGCAACAATTGGGGACCGTACAGAACACAAGGGGGACTACACCGAACAGGCAGAGGTCGTACAAAGGAGCAGGAGGGACTGTACAGTGGCTAGGCATTGTTGTACGGTGCAGCAGTCCAAGCCGTACGGTGCTAGAGTGAGGGGGGTCGTACGTGACACAGGGTGGCCGTACGGTGGAAGCAGAAGGCTGCACGGTGAAGCAGGGGCAGACGTACAGTGAAGCAGATGACCATACGGTGTAGGTAACAAGCCGTACGGTGAAGCAGATGGCCGTACGGAACAGGCAACAAGCCGTACCGTGAAGTAGTTGGTCGTACGGTGTAGGGTAGCAGGTCATACGGTACTTGGTGGTGGAAGTACGTTGCCGTACGGTGATGGCGAAAGTGTGACGGGTAGCTGGCAGCCAAGCGGTTCAAGGGTGACCAAGGATGAGCAGAGTGTGTTTGTTTGGAGAGGGTTTTACAGAAGGTACGGCGTTGGATGAAGACTTCCAAAAGATTGTATTATGTTTTCTTCCCCTTTGGAGATAAATAAAGAATGAACCTTGCAAACACAGGACGATACACAAGCCAAATATGTTGTCGGAAGATCTTATTGAATTAATTGATAGAAACCTCAGATTTGCCAAATCTGATATAAATAGAGCAAGCAAAGTAGGGTGAGGGATGAATCCCACCGAAACTACACAAAACCAAATAAGGAGGGTCTTTCACCTTCGAAATGGCAAACAACAAAATCCCAACAGGAATTTGCAAGTACAAATCAAATATAAATCTCAACATATCAAATCTAACCTACACGCCAAGCATAAATACCCATCGGGGAAAACTCCCGAGAGTGCACAAAAGAGCCGATGGCGACAACTAAACTACGCCAACAAAAAGAAAGAATGGGCCCGAGATAAACTAAATCAATCGCGACCCCTAATACAATAGTTTTAATAATCATTTAATGACAGGAATATTACAGTCCTCCCGTCCCAAAGATTGCTTGTCCTCAAGCAATTTCAGGCTCGGGTGTTCCAGAATCTCTTCTCCTTCCCAGGTGGCATCTTCAAGGGGAAGGTCCTTCTAGTGCACAAGAAATTCCTTGATAGTGCGTGTCCTCAATTTTCTCTCCCGGTTGTCGATGATTTCCGCAGGTTCCAATACTAACTCTCCTCCGTCGTCGAGGGGTGGCAGGTCTGTGAAGACTGTCACTTGCTGGCCCACGGCTTTCTTCAGACAAGAAACGTGGAAGACGTTGTGGATTCGGCTTCCCTCAGGCAGGTCCAATTCGTATGCAACTTCGCCCACTCTCCTTGTCACACAGTAGGGTCCATAGAAGCGGTCTCAACTTCTCCTTTCTGTAAGCCTTTAGAGACGATTGTCTGTAAGGTTGAAGTCGGAGGTATACCAGATCCCCTACTTCAAAACTCCTCTCAATTCGGTGCCTGTCAACGTACATTTTCTACTGATTTTGAGCGTGCTGGAGATTTTCCTTTAGGGACTTTAAATATCCATTCCTTCCTGCAACCAGTCTTTGGCCTTCGATGTGTGACTGTCACCGAGAGCCAAATCCACAAATGAAGGAGGTTCATACCCGTACAATGCTTTGAAAGGCTCCATTCCAATGGACATGTGGAAAGTGGTATTGTAGCAATACTCTCCCAGGTGTAGCCATTTTACCCATGCCCTCTGTTGTGCTGAAACATAATTTTTGAGGTAACCTTCCAGCCATTTGTTTACAATCTCTGTTTGTTCGTCGGTCTGCGGGTGGTAACTGGTGCTTGGTGACAACTCTATCCCTGCTAGTCGAAACAATTCTTTCCAGAAATTACTAAGGAAGCGGCTATCTCTGTCACTCACTATGTTTCGAGGGAGTCCATGCAGACAGAACACCTCTCGGAAGAATAAGTCTGCTACCTATGAAGCGGAAAACTCTGTTGGAATAGCAAAGAAATGTGCATACTTGGTTAGTGTCGACTACCACAAAGATGCAGTCCTTCCCCTGTGCCTTAGGGAGCCCAGAGATGAAATCCATTGATATACTATCCCACTTCTTTTTTGGAATCAGTAATGGCTGCACCAAACCCGCTGGTAGGGTGTGTTTGGATTTATTTTGTTGGCAGATGGCACATTCCCGGACATACTGTAATATATCACTTTTTAGGCCCTTCCAAGAAAATCTTTCCCTAATATGTCGGTAGGTCTTCAAGTAACCTTGATGCCCGGCTAGAGGTGAATTGTGCATTTCTTTCAAAACCTCTTTCTTTAACTTGGATTCAGGCACCAGGTAAATTCTGTCCTTGTAGAAAATAATATCATCGACCACCTT
The DNA here is from genome assembly GCA_027943335.1 of Chamaecyparis obtusa. Lineage (NCBI taxonomy): Eukaryota > Viridiplantae > Streptophyta > Pinopsida > Cupressales > Cupressaceae > Chamaecyparis > Chamaecyparis obtusa. The sequence goes on from BSBK01001979.1 coordinate 628,369, forward strand.
ATACCTGTCGTCCTGTATTTCTTTGTCTAAAAGTTCGCATGCGAACGTGTCCTTGGAGTAGTCAACCAACAAATGTTCTTTCCAATCTGCTGATATTTGAGATAAGGAACAAATGGCCGGTTTTCTTGACAAGGCGTCAGCCACTACATTATTTTTCCCTTTCACATATTCAATGTCAAAGTCAAAAGCCTGGACTTTACTTACCCATTTCTGTTGTCGCTCATTCAATTCTCGCTGTTCCAGAAAATGCTTGAGACTGTTGTGATTGGTACAGACAACGAACTTGGCTCTGACGAGGTACTGTCGAAACTTTGTCAAGGCATGCATGATGGCCAGCATTTCTTTGTCGTATATAGAATACAACGTCTTGGCTCCGGAGAGCTTCCGACTTTCGAAAGCAATAGAGTGGCAGTCTTGCATTAAGACGGCCCCAATACCCTCTTCGGAGGCATCACACTCCAGGATGAAAGGTTGACTAAAGTCTGGCAATGCAAGGACTGGACAAGAACTCATAGTCTCCTTGAGTTTCTCAAAAGTTTGATGTGCACGTTCATTCCACTGAAAAGATCCCTTCTTTGTCAGGTCGGTGAGAGGTGCGCTGAGCTGAGAGAACCCCTTCACGAACCCTCTATAGTAACTACACAACCCAAAGAATCCACGTAGTTCTGAAAGAGTCTTCGGAGGGGGCCAATCCAGAATAGCCTGAATCTTTTCTTGATGCACTTGAACTCCTCGGCTATTGACAATGTGCCCCAAATATAATATCTCTGTCATCCCGAATTCACATTTGGATTGTTTGGCAAAGAACAGTTGTGACTTCATAATCTCGAGCACTTCTTCCAAATGCCTTAAGTGCTCCTCCCATGTCTTGCTGTAGATCAGTATATCATCAAAGAATACCAATAGGAACTTACAAAGCTGTTTGTTAAAAATGTGATTCATGCAAGATTGGAATGTAGCAGGAGCGTTGGTCAATCCAAACGACATGACTAGAAATTCGTAATGCCCATAATGGCAACGGAATGCTGTCTTCTCCACATCCTGCTCCCTCATGCGGATTTGGTGATACCCCGAACGAAGGTCTATTTTGGAGAAATAAACGGCACCATGTAACTCATCTAGCAATTCATCGATCCTGGGAATCTAATACCTGTTCTTGATGGTCTTTTTGTTCAGTGCGCGGTAGTCTACACACATTTGCATTGTTCCGTCCTTTTTAACCAGCACTACCGATGATGCAAAGGGACTGGCGCTGGGTATGATCCAACCTTTGTCAAGGAGTTCCTGAATTGTTTTTTCAATTTCATCTTTTAGCCTCCTAGGGTGGTGGTATGGCACAGTGATTACCAGTTTGGCACCAGCTTCCATCTCAATGGTGTGTTCGAATCCTCGGTGTGGTGGTATGCCTGGTGGTATGTCGGCGAAGACCTGGTGGTATCTATCCAAAACCCTTCGAAGTTCTTCCTCCTGGTGGTCTGTTATTTGTCTCTATATGGGTTCTGTCGAGGCAAAACAGTGTGCGGCCCAAACCACATTGTCGTATCTGAAGATAGCTTCCATCCGTTGGGCTGAAATTTCCTTTGGTCCTCCATTCGACATCCCTCTCAGCACAACCTTTTTGCCGTTTACCTCGAAGGAGAACTCCATTCGCTTGAAACTCTGTGTGTATTCATCCAATGTTTCCATCCACTGAATGCCGAGAATGACTTCCATGTCGTCCAAACCCACCACGAAGAAATCATCCATCACTGTGTGGTTGCCCATGGTGATGCTCAGTTGCGGAACTAGATGAGTGCATTTTAACAGATTTCCTCCCACTACTTTGACGTCAAATCCCTGGTGTGCCTCCGTACACAAGCTCCGCCGACTCACTAGTGAGGAGTTAATGAAGTTGAGTGTGGCTCCGCTATCAAGCATGACCACGACTCATTGTCCTTGGAGGGTGCCCCGGACCCGGAACACAATGCATCTCGGAGTTCCTGCCAGAGTAGCAATGGCGCCTCCTCTTTTGAAGAGTGTGGCAAGTCTCTCTATGCGATTGATGTTTACCTCCCCCGAAATTTGTTGTTCAGCTGCTTCAACTTGGGGTGTTTGTTCTTCCTCTCCGTCAGACGAAACCTCAATGTAATGGATTTTTCCTTTGCCAAGGCATCGATGTCCCGGTACCCATGGCTCCTTACAGTTGAAACAAAGTTTCTTCCTTTTGAGTTCTTGCCTAGTTTCCTCATCCAACGGAGGCCTCCTGGGTGGAGGTTTGTTGTCTCTTTCCCGTGGAGCGAGAGGTGGTTTGGACTACGAGTGATATTTGGTGGATGAAGACGAAGATGTCGCCATGTCGTGTGCCTTCTTAATCGCTTCCGTGAGTGTGATGGGGTTGAATCCTTTCACCCACCCTTTCAAGGGTTCCGCCAGTCCATCCATGAATAGTACCACCAATTGTCTTTTTGAAATATCAGTCACCAAGATAGACAATCTCTGAAATTCTGTTATGTAGTCATCGACTGTGCCAGATTGCTTTGACTGAGCCAATTCTTTGAAATTCAATTCTCGATCTTTTCCATCGAAACGGTCTATCAACCTCTCAGTGAATTTAGCGTAGGAATTTATTTGGTCGTGGCCGAGAGTAACCATGCCATGATGCCACCATTCGTGGGCTATTCCTTCGAGATGTAGTGCTGCAAATTTGATGGCCTCATCTTCCGGCATAGGGTTGAGAGTTGGAAATATGTCTGCTTTTTGCACCCATGCTCGAGTTGTGATAGTTCCAGACCCATTAAAGGAAGATAGATTAACTTTGCCCATCTTCCGTCTCAGATCGTCATTATAATAGCCATGCTTGTTTCCACCAGAGTATCTCATCCTCAGCTCAGCATAATCTTTGTAGGATATATCTCCTTCCATATTTGCGTTCCTCCAATCTTCCCGAAGTTGATCTAGTATTTCCTAGAAGGTTGGTTGCTCTCCACGCCGTTCTTCTGTCCGTGGAGGGAAAGTTGGCATTGACGATTGAGAGCGTACGGGTTGGGGATTTGCCCGTCCCGAGACAGAATTGTTGCTTTGTTCTACGGATATCTTGCTTTCGGCCAATTTTCGCAGTCTCTTCCATGAGGCGTTGAGTGTCATTTATCTGTACCTGGTTCTTGGTGAGTTCTCTTAGAAGAGTCATGACTTCAGCCGTAGGGTCTTGGGGATCGCCCATTCTACCGATTGAGTGAGATTTGCTCCTTTTCCTTGAATAAACTCATTCAATACCCACAAGCTGGCAAAATCACCAGCTTTGATACCACTGTAATGTTCCCACATATGGAGGGTATCACAAATGCTTCCTGGAGCCGCCGGAGCAACAATTGGGGACCATACAGAACACAAGGGGGACTACACCGAATAGGCAAAGGTCGTACAGAGGAGCAGGAGGGACCATACGGTGGCTAGGTATTGTCGTACGGTGTAGCAGTCCAAGCTGTACGGTGCTGGAGTGAGGGGGATCGTACGGGACGCAGGGTGGCCGTACGGTGGAAGCAGAAGGCCGCACAGTGAAGTAGGGGCAGACGTACAGTGAAGCATATGACTGTACGGTGCAGGTAACAGGTTGTACGGTGAAGCAAATGGCCGTACGGAACAGGCAACAGGCCGTACTGTGAAGTAGTTGGCCATACAGTGTAGGGTAGCAGGCCGTACGGTACTTGGTGGTGGAAGTACATTGCCGTACGGTGATGGAGAAAGTGTGACGGGTAGCTGGCAGCCGAGCGGTTCGAGGGTAACCAAGGATGAGCAGAGTGTGTTTGTTTGGAGAGGGTTGTACAGGAAGGTACGGCGTTGGATGAAGACTTCCAGAAGATTGTATTATGTTTTCTTCCCCTTCGGAGATAAATAAAGAATGAACCTTGCAAACATAGGACGATACACAAGCTAGATATGTTGTCTGAAGTTCTTATTGAATTAATTGATAGAAACCTCAGATTTGCCAAATCTGATATAAATAGAGCAAGCAGAGTAGGGTGAGGGATGAATCCCACCGAAACTACACAAAACCAAATAGGGAGGGTCTTTCACCTCTGAAATGGCAAACAACAGAATCCCAACAGGAATTCACAAGTACAAATCAAATATAAATCTCAACATATCAAATCTAACCTACACGCCAAGCATAAATACCCGTCGGGGAAAACTCTCGAGAGTGCACAAAAGAGCCGACGGCAACAACTAAACTACGCCAACAAAAAGAAAGAATGGGCCCGAGATAAACTAAATCAATCGTGACCCCTAATGCAATAGTTTTAATAATCATTTAATGACGGGGATATTACAGTAAAGAAGTCCATAATCAGAGGTGCCCTTCACATAGTGCAACACACTCTTCGCTACTACCCAATGATCAACCTTGGGGGCTATCATGAAGCGTGAAATGTAGCTCACTGCAAAACTGAGATCAAGTCTAGTGGTAGTGAGATAGATGAGACTTCCCACTAGTTGCCTAAAAGTGGTTTCATCAACAGGCAAACCAGACTTGGCTGACAACTTCAGTCCTTTCTCCATTGGCTTGGAAGTAGGTTTACAATCCTGCATTTGAAACCTATCAAGCAAGTTCCTGGCATACTTAGACTGGGAAAAAAATGCTATCATTAGTTTGCCAAACCTCAACACCTAGACAATAATGGAGAAGCCCCAAATCTGTCATGTCAAAATCCTTGCACAATCAAATGTGTTGAACTGCTAATAATGATCAAGTCATCCACATAGACAACAAGAAAGAGAACATCATCACCAAAGTATTTGATATACAGATTATTGTCAGAAGGGCTACGTTGAAAACCATCAACAACCAAGTATTGATCAATCTTGATGTACCACACTCGAGGAGCCTGCTTGAGTCCATAGAGTGCTTTCTTGAGTCGACATACTTGTTCTTTTCCAACAACCTTGAAACCAGGAGGTTGCGCCATGTAGACTTCTTCTTGCAACTCACCGTTGAGGAAGGCACTCTTCACATCCATATGATGGACTTTCCATCCAAATTGGGCTGCAATGGCGAGAAGAAGACGAATCATACTCATCTTGGCAGTAGGAGCAAAAGTCTCTTCATAGTCAATGCCCTCCTGCTTTGTGAATTGTCGAGAAACTAATCTGGCTTTGTATTTATCTAAGGTACCATCTACATGACACTTGACCTTATACATTGATTTGTAGCTAATGGGCTTCTTCCCTGGAGGAAGATCGGAGAGAACCTAGGTGTTGTTCTTCAGAAGACTCTGGTATTCTGTATCCATTGCCTGTTCCCACTCTGGAATCCCTTTTGCCTCTACAAATGTCTGAGGCTCATAAATACTATGAATGTTGGCCATGAGAGCAAAGTTAACTGTATTTTGTTGCTTGCCCTTATTTCTAGAAGATTTCTACCCTTAATGAGCTCATCAAGACAATGATCACTGATGGTCTTAGCCCACCATTTAGGCCAGAGAGTAGATGTGCTAGCATTAGATGGAGGAGTAATAACTAGAGCTGGAGGTGGAAGAGGATCTGTAACAAGTGGAATAGCATCATCTGAACGAAATTTAGGTAGTGCATCATCAAATACAAAATCTGCATCATCCCTCCCATCAGGTGAACCAAATGGAAGATGGACACCCAAATCAGAAGCCATCAAAGGTTGATCCTCAAAATTTTGCTCAGATGGGGAAAGCTGAAATGGTCCTCGTTCTTCATCAAAGACAACATCACGACTGAAGATAAGATGATCTACATCAATTAGTCGGTAAGCCTTATGGTTGTCATTGTATCCTATAAACATAAGCTTTTGTCTCTTGGAATCCAACTTGGAGCGCTTGGCATCTGGAATCCGTACATATGCTAAAGAGCCAAAAACTTTCAAATGGTTCATCCCAGGTTTGCAACTAGTCCAAGGCTTCCTCAGGAGTCTTCCCCTTAACAACATGTGTGGGAGACCAATTAAGGAGATAGACCGCAGTAAACACTGCTTTTGCCCAATATTTCTTGGGAACTTTTCTGTGTTCCATCATTGACCTAGCCATTTCTGTAATGGTGCGGTTGCGACACTCTACAATGTCGTTTTGTTGAGGAGTGTATGGTGTGGTTAACTGATGTTTTATGCCATGTGTATCACAGAAAGTGGAGAAAGCAATAGAACAAAACTCACCCCCATTATCAGACCTAAGAGTTATAATAGAACTAGACTCTTTTTCTACTAAGGCCTTAAATTTCTGAAATACAATAAACACATCTTATTTTTGTCTTAGAAAGTACACCCACATTTTACAACTGAAATAATCAACAAAAAGAAAAAAATACCTGCACCCAGTAACAAAAGTATTCATCAAATCACATACATCAACATGGACCAACTATAGTACCTTAGAGGCTCGCCATGAGGCACCATCATTAAACGGTGTCCTGTGCTGCTTCCCATCCTGACAAGCTCTACAAACACGCTAATTCGAAGTTTGAATTTCAAGGAGGCCATATACTAAATCTTCATGAACAAGATAGTGAATGTTCAGGTGACCATATCGTTGATGCCAAAGACTGTTGATAGAAGATGATTTTATTGTGAAGGCGTGCTCAAGAGAATCATCTGTATCTACAAGTTTGTATAGATCGTGATCCTCAATGCCAACAACTACAGTAGTGTGTGTCACATGATCAACAATCGAACACTTGTGTGTATTGAATACCACATCAAGTTGAGGAGAATGCTGCATGATCTGACTCACTGAGAGTAGGTTTAGTTCCATGCCAGGAATGTAGTATACATTGAAGAATATGAGATTCCTCCCACCAGACTGTATCTAAACGTTGTCTTTGCCAACAACGGTATACTCTTCACCTCCTCCAAATATGACTAGATCAGTATAGGGAGAAGATTCTATAAACCAATCACGCTTGTGAGTGAAATGTTGAGAAGCGCCATAATCTATATACCAGGCAGAAGATTCGACATGGTCTGCAGGTCTTTTAGCCATGAAGGAGTAAAAGGAAGACTCTTTCTGCTCTGTGTGATCAACAACATTTGCCTTAAGCTGAGACTCTCCCTACTTCCGTTGATCAAAAGCCAAACGGTTGCGACAATCTTTGAGCATATGGCCATATTTATGACAATAGTTACACTGATCCTTCTTCTTCGAACCATCCTTAGACTGACTGGAGCCCTTCTATTGAGATGACTGAGATTTGCCTTTATCCTTGTGAAAGGATTTAGCTGCAAAGGCTTGCTTTGAGGACAAAGTGGCACTACTACCAAACTGATGTTTCCAACGATCCTACTGTAGGAGTTTGGTGCACAACTCTGGAAATTTCAAATCAACATTAGTTGAAGTAATGTTGAGAGTTTCTATAAAGTACTCATTGAATTTAGGTAAACTCTTCAAGGTGATGACTACCATATATTCTGCCTCCATTTTCTGACCAATAGCTTTGAGTTGATCTCGGATGTCCTTAATCTTCGTGAGATACTCCTATAAGGGCATACGTTCATCCATCATGATGGAGAACAACTGGTTCTTCAGAAAGAACACTTAGCTCTTGTCGAATGTCTCATGCAATTCCTTTAGATGCTTCTAGATTTTGAATGCCGACTTGCTAGAAGGAATCTGAGGCAACTAGTCATCTGTGACAAAGAGCTTGAGAAGCATGACAACTTCTCAATTCCAGTCATCAAACTTGTCCTAGTCTGATACGATTGTGGTAGGACGAATCTCTGTTCCCAAAACAAGATCATCAAGGAGGCAATATTCGAAGATTGTCAGCATGTGCTACTTCTAGGTGTTATAATTTTTGTCATTGAATCTCTGATTGCCTTCCAACATTAAGTTGGCCGATGATGCCATATTGCACGTTTCCCAATGCACAAAAAATGAAAATCAAAGAAGGGGGAATAACACAAAATCTAAAACACAAATTCCAATGCAAAAAATAGAGGCAGATGCAAGTACATAGTTCAAAAAATGAAGTGTGATTGTTGTGGATTTCAAGAAAAAAATCTGGCTGGCCTCGAAAAATCCAACGAAGACCTAGAAGAGCTCTCAAAAAACCCACAAGGAATCTATAATCAAAATAATTTTTTGACTTGAAGTGAAGGGTCAAAACCCTAATCGAAGTTGCAGAAACCCTAGGCGGTCATGAATGAACCAGAACCTGTCACAATAGCAGATAAAGATATCACGAACTTGCAGGAATAACCACAGGCAGAAAAAACATCTTTACTAGGCACGATTTTGTCTACAAATAATGGCATTCTCAATATAGACGGGAACATGAAGAAGAAAAATGCAAAGTTGCAACAACCGGGCTGAACAATCTTCAAAAAAAAAACGTAGAGAAAAAAGGGTTTCAGGCCACAAGAGTTTAGAGGCCACAAAACGACGCCCACTGATGCAAATGCAAGCAAAAAATGCTTGAAGAAGAGTTGTTTGAGCACAGGAAAAAAACAACTTCAATAAAAGATGAAGAAATCACATTTGGATGTTGCAGAAGGAAAAAACGCGGCAAGGAATGACACAAAAAACCCCAACCAAACACGAACGACCAGAGATGTAACTCCCACAAGCATGAAAAGAGCCGAGTTGCAAAAATGGCCTCAAAGTGCATGAGAAAAACCCTAGACAGGTTGAGCAAAACGAACTCCTACAAATGTTTTAACAAACCCCAAGAAAAAAATTTTGAAAAATTTTTAGACCAATAATTTCAGTTGAGAAATTATAAATCTTTTGAAAAGAGTATGCACTCTAATACCATATTATTGAGAAGTAATTAATATAAATAATTTGTTGTTATATTAACAAATGATTGGAAAGATCATTATATAGAATGTACAAGAATACAAAAGTAGAAAGTTTCTAATAAGAAACTGAAGAAGATTGAAGAAACGATCTTATCTACATAATTTACATATTATATACAAAGATGACCATTAAATAGTGATGGAATAATATTCTAATATTAATTAATTCATGAATGTGATAATTCATTTTAAGTTTAACGACTATCACATATTAGAATATTGTAATGTTTCTTTAATGGTCATCTTAGTTAGTCTCTAGTTTATTAGGTAGTTTCTATTTTCATCTTTAGTTCACGATTGTTTTTTTTAGAAACATAGTCTTTGTAAATCTATATAAGGAGCTTTCATTTCCTCTATTTAATATAACAATAATATCGATTTACCATAACATGGTATCAAAGCAGGTCAATGGAATTTCATAAAATTTGGCGAATTTTTTAATAAAATTCAGACTCTTGTTTTTAATGAATTTTTTAATTCGTCTAGGGTTTTGATTTTCTGAAAATTTATTTTTTTAAACTTGCTTTTATTTGTAGACACGAAGGGTTTCTGTGCATTTTCGTGGACTCTTCTAAGGCATTTGTGTTTGTGAGCCCTTTCTTTACCTACGCAACCTTGTTTGCATTTGTGCGACTCTACTCATGCCTGCCATCACGTTTTGCCTTCGTGCACTCTTGTGGTGCCATTTTTGTGCCTTCTTGCGACGCCTCTTCCTATTTCTCTGTGCAAGAAGGGTTTACCCGTGTTTTTTTGCAAATCGCGTGTTCCGAAAAACTTGTTTTCTAGAACGCGATTTTTCTCAGTATTTTTCGTTGCGCGATCTGTGCTTTGTTGAGGATTTTTTATTTGCGTTTTTCGCAGCATAAAATGCACACAAAGACTTTTTTTATGTTTGTGATTTACAGATGCAATGGTTTTGAGTTCTCCTTCGCAGATTTGTACTTCACACACGAAAGCTAGTCTTTGTGTTCGCCATTTTCAACAGATTTTTTACCTCTATTTTTCACAATGGTTTGTGCTCGGTGTTTCTGCATTTCTACATCTGTGCATCTCACGACGCCCAACTAGGGTTCAACGAATCTGGAGGGTTTTAATAATTTTTTCCTAAAAAATTATCTGTTGGGTTCTACCGTTTTTTCCTAAAAATGAAGCTTTGTATTCTTTGATTTGTGTCTCGGATTTTGTTGTCTGGGTTTTGATCAATTTTTCACCTCAAAAATTGTGTTGGTTTTTCGTCAATTTTTATCCTCAAAAATTGTTTCTGGTTTTTGTAATACGCGAAGTTCATGTGAGATATTATTTTAGGGTTTTTTACTATTTTTTCCCGAAAAATCGATGCTTTGTACTCTTCAAATCATGGTATTTTGCAAACCATTTTGGGGCATCCTTCTCATCTGCAATAGTTTGGAGGGTTTCCACAGCTATTCTCAGTGTATCTCTATCTATAGGAACGGGCAGCTTAGTTATCCAACATCAGGTTGGATGTTTTTTTGATGATTTTTGGTCAGTGGTTTTTGGGAGGGTCAGTGGAAGAGTCAATGACAGACTCTAGTCTCTTGTTGCAAACCATTTTGAAGAAGGGGACAGCCTTCTCTGTTTTCTTTTTGGCTTCTTGGTCATTAACATTTTGCAGATCTAGAGAGGGTCTCAACAGTAGCAGAATGTTCTGAATAATTTATGACCACAAGACATGTAGTCTTCAGCAGGATAATTAGAAGATGACCATTAAGGGAGGGTATTAGAATATTGTAATGTTTCTTTAATGGTCATCTTAGTTAGTCTCTAGTTTATGAGGTAGTTTCCATTTTCGTCTTTAGTTCATGATGATTGTTTTTTAGAAACATCGTCTTTGTAAATCTATATAAGAAGCTTTCATCTCCTCTGTTTAATATAACAATAACATCGATTTACCATAACATCACAAACAGATTCATGTGATCATTGTCTATGAGGTCAAATTTTATGATCTACAATGTTACCTACTTTACGTGAAACTTGTTCGTTTCTTGTTCAACTTTTTGAAATGTTACCATTGACATGAAACCCAAAATCTGCTCATTTGACAATCTCAACTTTGTGAAATTTATTTGGGTCTTATTCATGATTGTGATTTTCAGGTTTTTGTGCCTACATCATGATGATGCAACTTCTCTATTGCCAAATCACTTCAAAGATTCTAAACAATCCAACTTAAGAACAAAAGGCAGATTTAATAACTATCACAGATTCACAACTAACCTTGCATGAAAGACCTGCTAAATGCAGACGCGTAGCTATTGCAGAGGCCCATTTACCAGAAGCTGCTGTGAGGCCTTCGGGATTTGTGTCAGTCTTTCCATCTATGGGTGCCTCACCTAATTTGGCGACAGCAAAATACACCAATACTTGGGTTGCACTGACCAAGCCTTTGCTCTCCAGCCAGGGTTCCAGCATTCCATTCTGGAAAAATACCAAATCTGCTGAAATGTTATAACCTCTTTAGTACTTAGATAAACCAGATCAAATTTCAGGCCTAACTGAAAGTGAACCATGATTTGATGTTAATCCAAGAAAGTAATTTCTTTTTGTTCTTTCCTTTAATACTCATAAACAACTCCTTACTATACAAAACCCAAGGTAATGACTTACGTAAGATACATTGAAGTTGATGGATTAAAAATATAGGAAAAAAAACATTGTGAGTTTGCTTAACTTTTTAAGGTGCGAGTGGTCCCATCACCATGTAACTTTAATTACTTATTAGTTTGGAACTTTATCCTAAATTGGTGGAGCAGCTGAACCAGCTCCTGCTTAACCTCAAAATTACCATATGGATGCACATTTTCAAGTTCTGATGTCTTATATTTATTTTTAGCTTTTTTCTCCAATTTGGTAATTGAAAAAACTTCACTCATGTTGAGTTTGAGAATTGAGCCACAGAACATAAAACCAGATCAAATTTCAGGCCTAACTGAAAGTGATCCATGATTTGATGATAATCAAAGAAAGCACTTTCTTTTTGTTCTTTCATTTAGAACTCGTAAACAACTCCTTAACAATTCAAGAACCAAGGTAATGACTTTTATAAGGTACATTCAATGTGATGGACTAAAAATATGGGGAAAAGAAAACATTGTAATCTTGCTTAACTTGCTTAACTTTTTCAGGTAGAGGTGGTCCCATGTAATTTCTTTTTTAGTGCATGGTTTGGTATCTTCTCCTAAAATGGTGGAGCAGCTGAACTTATACAGCCCCTGCTTAACCTCAAAATCTACTATATGGATGCACATTTTGTTTTTCTCCAGTTTTACATTTCTTTCTAACTTTTACCTCGAAATCAAGCCATGCAGATAAAACTAGATCAAATTTCATGCCGAACTGAAGGTGAACCACGATTAAATGTCAATCAACGGGAGCATTTTTTTTTGTTCTTTCATTTAAAAATCATAAAAAAAACTCCTTCCGATACAATAACCAAGGTAATGACTTCCGTAAGGTGCATTCAATATGGATTTAAAATATGGATATAAAAAACATTGGTAGCTTGCTTAACTTGTGCGGGTGGTCCCATGTAATTTTTTAATTAGCATATAGTTTGGAATCTTCTTCTGAAATGGGAGAGCATCTTAATTTATATAGCCCTGCTTAAACTCAAATCTACCATATAGATGAATATATTGTCTTTCTCCAGTTTTATATTTCTTTTTAGCTTTTACCTCCAAAATTTGGTAATTAAAAAAAGTTTGCTCAGGTTGAGTTTGAGAATTCACACACACACACACACACACAAAGTTTGAGCAGTGCCTGTCTAAAAATATAGCAAAGGATATGGTTCCATGTAGACAGTTACCAAAAATATTTCAGCAGATGTTGAGAGATTTAGCAGCCATTTACAATCAGGTGGTCCTATTTTATGGGAGCAGCTAATGGTCAAAATTTATCTGAGAACTTTAGGAAACCAATGGTCCTATGATTTTCTAAAAACTCATATACTAAAAAGGAAAATTTTAAATATGGTATGTAAATATGCAACTGTTTTGTTACGATATTATTTCTGCTTCAAAATTGATTAATTATATTTTTGTAGCTTCAAAATGTAGAAACAGACAGAAGGTTGAGGAGTTGTTTGATGAAATGCCTCAATGAAATGTGCTTCTGTTATCTGCATGAAATATAATTGTTGATATCGCCTTGGATACTTTTAAGCAGATGCACTTGATAGGTAAACCTTTGTAAATGATCCGACAGCTTGTTCCAAAATAGGAGCTTTGAAACTGAGTATGGAGAACCATCATAATGTAATTGAAAGCCATTTTTGTCAGTTGTTGTAGTTGTGACTTCTCTAATAGACATGTATGCAAAATGTGGTGGTATGAGGAAAGCATGGGAAATGTTTGACAAAATGCATCATCTAGATGGAGCGGCATAGAATGCAATGATTGCAGCACATGCATAAAATGGTGGTGTTTGTAATGTCCCTGTTTTTAACCAATCCCACTAGAGGATCAGGGCACTTTTGTGTACAAGGAATGACAGTCCTTGGACACTCATAGTAGATAGAAGTTAGTAGATTTAGCTAGAAGCACATTTTACTAGATAATAGTAGGAGAACAAGGATTGAGGAAACTGTGAAGTCTTATAAATAAGACGGTTTCCTAGACATTATACAAGGAATAAGGGTCGATTCCAATTGACCGCCTTCAAGAAGGATAACGACATTATACCAGATATAGAGATCAAATAGATAACAAGTATTAAGAACATTTCCATATAAAAGTTAAAAAGATTGCTACAACTAGTCAATGATCATAGAGTTGAAGATTTGACAGAAAGTACACAACGTTGAAAGATGAATATAACACATCATCTGAAGTATGGTTTGATATCAAGGAAGTTAAATTATATCAAAGAGATTATATCGATGAATACATGATCATCATATCAACTTCAAGGAGCATCAAATGAAAGAAGTTAAATTATCAGTAACATGTCATACTTCAGCGCATAAGGAGTCAATTAATGATCAAGCTGATGAACAAGAAAACACTAGCAAATGATATCATGGGCATTAAGCTAAGATATTGATGAAGCTCAAGTCAATCCATCAATCGTGTAAGAAGAAGAAGAAATTGATATGCAAATCGGCTTGGAGAAGTAAGATTATCATATAGCCACTAATTACTAAACAGTATCAGAGATAATATATAATTATCAATTTTCAGAAAAGGAATGACTATGGTCGATGACAGATAATAATATGTCAGCAATCATTATGACTAAGTCATTCAATTCGATTTAATAATGAGATCCATTAATTAAATAAAGAAATCAATTAAGATATGCATTTAAGACCAATCGATATTGATAAACCAATTAATACTGAAGAGTCACATTGACCAGCAATTATGAGAAGAACCGATTATTAGATAATTACTCATCGGTTAGTATTGTGAAGGGGTGCAATCTCTTGTAAGAGAATGGTCATGTCTTTTGTCCAAAAGATGCAACCATTCGATGATAAGGGATATATATGGAGATTGAAGTCAACAATCATTTCAGACATCAGATTACAACTTATTTCTTATTTATCCTATTTGTATCTGCTCGGTTGAGCACTTGCTTAACTGGCACAATCCAGTTGCAAGCAATTAATTATCAATCAGAGACGGCTACAGTTGCAGGAGTTAATTGTTAAGATCAGAAACAAGAGCCTCATCGTAGTTGTAAGAATACATATCCATATCTGAAACAGCAACCTTATCACTATAAGCAATATCATCATCTCATTGTTGCATATACAGACTGATATATCAGATATAGCAACCTCTTGGTGATTGTCTAAGCATAACGAAGACACATCACCATATTCATCATTGCATAGTTATACAGATATATCAGACATGGCATAATTAGCAGGAAGTTCATTGCATAGTTTATATTGTTATATCAGAGAGAGACGAACTATACATCTGCAGATTAGAATATGTAATCTTTGCATACAGAAGTGATTCTTATAGTATCATTGGTAGATTGTACATATCATAAGATAATATTGAGTATTATCAATATCTTGCGTATTCTTGGGGCTCCAAGCCCAAAGGCATCAAGATTTCCGCCCAAGAATTGGGGCTCCACATTTTCAAACCAAGACATGGTGAATTGAACTAGCAAGGCAATGAAGTTGCTTGAGGAAAAGACTTGAATGGGTGTGGTCCAGTTGCTGTTAAAGAGATGCAAAACACTTAAGTAGCTTGATCTAATCACCTTGCAATCATACAAACAAACCTCAGCAAGCATTTGTAATAATTGAAGTTAAACATGAAATCTGATGTGTACAGAACCAAGAAGTTAAAAAATTTGATATATTTTCCAACACTTTGCATTTTTGGGCGAGTTGATGAAGCCCAAGCAAGGTCGGATTTCCAACCTCCTTGGGGCTCCAAGCCCAACAATGGGGTGCTTTCCACCCAGCATGTGAAGTAAAATCTTGAAACTCAAGGTGGAGTCGATGAATAAAAAGGTGAAATCCAAGCATTTGCAAGATGAAATCTGATCCGCTAAGGTAAAAAGAAAGCAAGGGGTGAATTCCGACTTTCATAGTAAATGGAAATCTTAAGGCAAGGTTGATCAGCGAACATAAAAATGTAAGCCAGGAATCTGAAATCCAAAATGCATTTGAAGGGTAGAATCCAAACAAGATAAAACCTGAGTGTTGTATTATAAGTTTCCAGTACTTAGCAAATTTTTGAACTGACCTTTGGGAAGGAGCCTGTCATAACCCTGCTGGTTATAACACCTCTGCTAGCACTGGATTTCTGGAATTAGAACCAGATGTTGTGTGCCTTTTGAGATGATCACAGCCTTTTTGATATGAAGAACCTTTGTCGTATATGTTAGCCTTGACATGCTGGCACCTTCCACTGCCAAAAACGAGCCTTCAAAATGCAGTCACTGGCTCTGAAAAGACATCGCAGCTTCCCAGAGGCTAAACACTGACCTTCCCTGGAGATAGATAGTTGAAGACACTGAAGTCTCCAGAACTGATCCCAGAAGGCTGAAATTGTAAGAGGCTTTGTCGTGGGGTGCTGGGAGTTGGATGTCTACCCTCACAAACAGAAAATTGAGCCTCTTCCTTGAATTGCAGGCTCTCCAAATCACTATCAAGGCCTCTCAGGAGATGTATGCCATCCCACAGAGAAGATACGGCAATTAACAATTCATCCGCAGCCTTAGTTTTGTGCTGCGATATGCACTAAAAAACACCACCAGAAACTTGTGTTGATGTCTAGTATGTCCAAACGCTGAATCTTCTACTCAAATTGAACAATTTAGACCAATCTTAACCTCTAGCTGAGGCTAACGTGGGCACAATTCACTGGCCAATGGGAACCAATTCAATGTGCATCATGCTCTGAGAATTATCAATTCTCTTAGCTCACAAACTCAAAACTCTCAATTCCAATTCCCCAAAACACCATACGCATGCAGAATAAGATGGTTCAGTTCCAAACCCTGCTTAATTTGTTCCTTCTTTCCAAATTGAATCTTTGTCTTCAAGCTTACACCACCGTATTCCATCTTCAGCGCTGCTCCTCATGAAAGTTCACGATGGTCTTGCGAAAATTCCAAAGTTTGAATTATAATATTCAATTATAATTCTTTGCCTTTTACAAAGTTCCAATGTACGAATTATAATATTTAATTATAATCCCTCCTCCAAGACATGACGTCAAAATACGCTAATAAAAGTGTCTTCTCAAAATACTTAGCCATAACATAAAATAGGCCTCCAATTTAATAACCAATAAAATAATAAATAGGCCCCATTTTCGAAATATTCCTTTAATACATATTTTAAATCAATTGGCCCTAAATAACTTTATCATCAATTAAAGGCCTTAATTAATGATAAATAATATCCATGGACTTAATACAACTCCTCCCACTTGACCAACTGACAACAAAGTCAACCATTGTGCAAACCAAAGATTCAAGTTCCCTGCCAAATATAACTACTCCCTGAAACTAGCTTAATATAAATAGTAAGTGTTCCAATATAGCTCAAACGACGAGCAACCCTGAACATCACCGTCCACTGGAGTGGAAATATAATCTCTAACTTGACCACTAAGACCTTCTAACCAACTGATTAGCCTACGAAGGTCACTAATAGACTAATTCTTATTGCAATTCAAGGGGAGCTAAAATGGGAACATTACAGAGCCCAAGCAAGGATGGATATCCGACCTCCTTGGGGCTCCAAGCCCAACGCCATGCCAAATTCCACCTAGCACTTTGAGGCAAAATTTGAGATGCAATGCTCAAATCCGACTTGTTCTTGGATGAAATCCAAACAACGAGAGAGAAATTTGAATTGCCACGATGAAATCCAGAACTATGGAGATGAAATTTGATCTGTTTTGGAGCAAGTATTGACTGGGAATTTCATTCAACGAAGGAGCCAACTCAGGTCAGAAATCCAACCTTTGTCGAGCTCCATTTTAAGGGCTTCTTCAAGATATTCGATTGTGATGAGCCTAGCTGGCTCTCAACTCTGAATTAGCTAATATCTCGGAATTTATTTGCAAGTTGTATTGAATTTCACCAATTATAATTTTTGACAATTAAAACTTAGAATTATCTCAATAACAACAGCACCAATATTATTCAAATGTTCAACAAAATCCATACATGTGCTAAAAGTGTATTCAAATCATTACAAGAAAATTAATTTATTTGCACCTCTTGCAAATGTGGCTGCATTGGAATAAATTCCCAACCTTGAAGTGAAAACGCAGCTCTGTAGTATTGGACGCTAGTTGAAGGAATGACATCTTGTTAAAGAAAAACCTCTTTCACAAGGGTGTCGTAAGCAAACACAACTAATTCCTTCAAGCTGTTTACTCTTCTTCCTTGTTACACACTACACCAGCAATACGACCAGCATCAACAAATCCAACAGGGTGTACGGCCTAACATATCCATACGGCAGCAGAAGAATTCCGTACGAACTTTGCACAAATCAGAAAATTCAATCAACAATCTTCATTAAATTGATGGCAATTCAATCATCTAGCAATAATCTGAATCCAGCAAAGAATCTCGATGCTCTCTCCAAAGTTGAAGACCAAACACAAGAATTTGCTGTAGAACTCTCTCCAATATTGAAGACCAAGTTCAAAACCCTCCTCATAGAAAAATTGATTTCTCCCTCAAAAACAACTTTTCAAAAATTCAACAAATGACATAAAATGAGTGAAAAGGCTTTTTTCATGTTATATTTATAAGCTTTATGAAAAAGCTTCACCTTCACACTTTTCACTAACGTGGCTTCCTCAACACACCATTGTTTTATAACATTAAAGTCATAAAGTTATTAAATTAAAATAACTTAATTTAATAACCACAATTAAAACATGAAGCCACTGAATCTCTCTAACAAAATAATTCTAACTTCTGACAACAGAGCCCTAAGCTCATATTGCTCTGCCAGAAATAGCCATCTGACCAAAATAGACTTACTATAAATAGTAAGTCTCGCAAACTGGAGATTCTGCATAGTGAACTCTGAATCAACTGAAACTCCTACCCAAGTGCTCTACCAAACATAGCAATACCCGAAATACCACTTACTATAAATAGTAAGTCATCCAATCTAACCCAAATGAAGAGCAATCCTGGCATCTGAGATCTCCAAAGTGGAATCCAACCACCGGCTCTGCCGACTAACCCCCTTTGACAACCTGATTAGCTTACGAGGGTCACCAAACTAAGCTAATCCCAAGAGTCTGAAAAACGGGGACATTACAGTCCTCCCTTCCCTAGAGTGCTTGTCCTCAAGCAACCAGGAAAAACAAGCAACATCACAGTCCACCCGAATCCCAAGGATGGTCATGGGTAATGTCCCTATCATCACCATACTCCTATGAAGAAATCATCAGCATCAACAGTACAAACAATAGCATTTGAGAAACTGCACTCAACACCCAAACTGAAGACGTTGCAACAGGATCGCCACGTGGAAGAAACTCAACCAAGAGTAACTCACACAGAAGTAACTCAACCAATAGACTGGACTTGCCCACAATCTTCGTGCTAACCAAACCATCATACCAGTCATCAAATGGATGCACCGAAGAACTCTACAACTGGTAGATGTCCTGAACGTGAGGATCAAAAGTGAAATTGTAAGCACTCCTCATTGTGTACACCCCTGTAAACTGCTCAACTAAGCCTGACTGGCCTCCTGTAAAACTTGCCTGATAACCAGGTGTACTAATAGGATCCCAAACATCATCATCATCATCGTACAACACCTAAAAGGGATCATCACCGAGCTCAAACAACGGATTGTCATAAGTCATAACGACATCCACATCAAATAAGGGATTGTTCACAAAGTGAACTGCACCCATCTGCTGATTTGAGCTGAAAATCTGCGAACTGTGAGAGACATGATGTGTAATTTGCTCTACCTGAATGGACTCATGTCTCCGAGAATCCTCACTGTCTACTACACAAAAAGACAGTGCATAGACTCCCCTCAGCAAGACCCGGCAACTCATACTCTCTGCCCTGGTACTCAAATTTAATCTGCATCGGACTCAAGCTAAAGCAAAACTCCTTAATCTCATGTATCCACTGCATCCCCAAAACTACATCCATCTCTCCCAAATCAAGCACATAGAAATCAGATATCAGCTCGAAATCACCAAGAAACAAGGAGAGATGACTGATGTGCCTGATACAAGTAAAGTTGTAGCCATCAACTACCCTGACTCTAAACCCTGCAAAATCCTCTACCTAAAGCTCACACTGACTAACAATTCACTCATGAATAAAGTTGTGCGTGGCTCTAATGTCCAACATAGCAACACAGGGTTGTCCTTCCACTAATTCCCTCAATCTGAAAGCGGAGGGAAGTGGCATAGAGGTGGCAACACAATTGGAGATAGTTTGGCATCAGGACCAAACTCTGGAGTAACTCTCTGCTCCTCCTCTGTATCTAAACCTGTCGACTGATGAGAAGACTCAGCGTCACTCTCACCAAAATAAACCCACATAGAGCGATTTTCCCTTCCCTAGGCCTCATAGGACAAGAATGCTCTCTATCATAAGGCTCTTTGCACCAATAGCAAAGCTGCCTCCTCCTCAAATCCTCTTGAGTGGCATCATCAAATCTACCTGCAGATTTCTTCCTCTCAACAACTAGTGGAGGTACCTCTTCTGCAAGAGGGATAATAGGACTAGGAGTAGACTCGCCTCGTGAAACAGAAGGCTTAAGATTCCTTGCCTTCTTCATAGCATCTCACAAAGTAGGTGGATCCAGGGACTTAACCCACCCTCTATACGGCTCAGACAAACCCTCTATGAAAAGCATGACTCTCCTCCTCTCGGAGATGTCATAAACCATAACTGATAGGTGTTGAAACTCACTGATAAAGGCCTCAAGGCCACCTGACTGCTTCAACTGAGCTAACTCTCTGAAGTAAGTCTCAGGATCCTTCCTGTCAAATCACTCTATCAGTCTATCCACAAACTCTTGGTACTCAACAATATGATCATGATGCAGAGACACTAACCCATGATACCACCAATCATGAGCTACGCCATCTAAATGAAGCATGACAAATCATATAGCATCCTCCTCAGACATAGGGCGAAGTGACAAATACATATCCAACTTGTGGACCCATTCTCTGGTTGTCATCTTCCCACTTCCATCGAAGTGAGCTAGTGTCAACTTGCTGGTAGCCTGCTTGAGATCATTTTGCCTAGGCCTCTACCTCATGTCAGGAGCTGGCCTGCCTCTGGAATGCTCTCGCTTTTGTGTCAAATATCTATCAAAATTCAAATTTCTTTTATTGCCTCTGGAAGAACATCCCACTCTGCAAAATGTGTCATCATGTCATCGACAAATGGTGTTGGCTCTGTCTCTACACTAATTGCATCCAACTCTGGCCTCAAGAAAGTAGGACGAAGAGGCCTGTCATAAGTACCAGTATGGTCAGCTCTATAATCACGCCTGTCATCGGCTCGAGACCTGTGTGAGTTGACTGAAACACTTCGCACACCTCTGTCTCTAGTACGATCACCTGGTAATGTGATATGCTGAAGAGTGTCTGAAAGTTGTTGCAATACATTTGCAACATGATGCTGACCATCCGCTATATTCCTAAAGGCATCTCTGGCCTACCTGTCAACATCATTCCCAATGTTATTCTTATTCCTGTCTCCTGCCTGTTCAATTTGTGGGCCCTATTCATTACCTTCGGGAGGTGGTGAACCTCTACCCCTGCGAGTATAGTGCCCTCCCGGTACAAATCTATCTGCCATTACTAAATCCTCATACCCTTCAGGATGGCAAGATCACTGCTCTAATACCACTGTGATGAGCCCAGCTGTCTCTCAACTCTAAATTAGCTAATATCTCAGAATTTGTTTGCAAGTTGTATTGAATTTCACCAATTATAATTTTTGACAATTAAAACTTAGAATTATCTCAATAACATCACCAATATTATTCAAATGTTCAACAAAATCCATACATATGCTAAGAGTGTATTCAAGTCATTACAAGAAAATTAATTTATTTGCACCTCTTGCAAACGTGGCTGCATTGGAATAAATTCCCAACCTTGGAGTGAAAACGCAGCTTGTAGTATTGGATGCCAACTGAAGGAATGACGTCTTGTTAAAGAAAAACCTCTTTCACAAGGGTGTCGGACGCAAACACAACTAATTCCTTCAAATTGTTCACTCTTCTTCCTTGTTACACACTACACCAGCAAATACGACCAGCATTAACAAATCCAGCAGGGTGTACAGCCTGACATATCCGTAAGGCAACAGAAGAATTCTGTACGAACTTTGCACAAATCAGAAAATTCAATCAACAATCTTCATTAAATTGATGGCAATTCAATCATCTAGCAATAATCTGAATCCAGCAAAGAATCTCGATGCTCTCTCCGAAGTTGAAGACCAAACATAAGAATTTGTTGTAGAACTCTCTCCAATATTGAAGACCAAGTTCAAAACCCTCCTTCTCATAGAAAAATCGATTTCTCCTTCAAACACAACTTTTCAACAATTCAACAAATGACATAAGGTGAGTGAAAAGGCTTTTTTCATGTTATATTTATAAGCTTTATGAAAAAGCTTCACCTTCACACTTTTCACTAACATGGCTTCCTCAACACACCATTGTTTTATAACATTAAAGCCATAAAGTTATTAAATTAAAATAACTTAATTTAATAGCCACAATTAAAACATGAAGCCACTGAATCTCTCTAACAAAATAATTCTAACTTCTGACAACAAAGCCCTGAGCTCATACTGCTCTGCCAGAAATAGCCATCTAACCAAAATAGACTTACTATAAATAGTAAGTCTCTCAAACTGGAGATTTTGCATAACGAACTCTGAATCAACTGAAACTCCTACCCAAGTGCTTTGCTAAACATAGCAATACCCGAAATACCACTTACTACAAATAGTAAGTCATCCAATCTGACCCAAACAAAGAGCTATCCTGGCATCTGAGATCTCCAAAGTGGAATCCAACCACCGGCTCTGCCGATTGACCCCCTCTGACAACCTGATTAGCTTACGAGGGTCACCAAACTAAGCTAATCCCAAGAGTCTGAAAAATGGGGACATTACATCGATTGCCATCAAAATGAAATTTTAAACCTCAAGAGGAAGTTGGCCATATGGAGAGATGAGTAAGTGACAAACAAAATCAGGTTCAAGTCTAATTGCACAGCATTATGAAGAAATCTGAATTATCAAATGGAGTCGACCAGGAAAGGATTAAAAATGAATTGCAATTAAGTTAAACTCCCAAATCAGGTCAGCCCATATAAACTTCCCAATGGACATGTCTTTTGAAGTAAAAGCCTATTAATGAAAGATGCAGTTCCTCATGTCAAAACATCAATGCAATGCAGTTCAAATACTAATTCAACAAGGCACAGCAGATCTGATCAAGAGAAAATCAGAGAGGAAATTGGAAATCAAACATTTGATTGGCATTCAAAGAGAATCAAACTCGCTGGAAATAGAACAATCTGAATTGAAAGTCAAGAAGTTTCCCAACCACAGGCTGAGGTGCAAATTTTGGCAGACTTGAAACCTTGAAGAAACTTAGAATTCTTTCAACATTTCGATCAGGTACGACTTGGGGTTGACTTTGCTAATGATAAAATTATGTAATCAAGTGATTTTCTGGGTATATTCAAGGGAAATCGAGTGTTACAAACTCGGAACAATCAGGATTTAGATTAATAATCAGAAATTAATTCCATAAGATGCATGATGTTGAAAGATTGAGAATCATGTACAAGGGTCTTTTCAAGTTAATTTCTTTCAAAATTCTGATTAAAAATGCTAATGATTATCTTTTTGCAATAATTTTATTAGAATATTTCTAATATTTACTAATGCTCTATCTATTTAGATAGTTTCTATTTTCTGTATAGTTTCTATTTACTGTAAATTCGCTGTGTATGTATGAGCTTGTAAGCTCTTTGTAAACTTCATTCTTTTCAATACAAATATTTCGTTAATATTTTATGGTATCAAAGCTAATGATCAAGTTCTTCGAAATTATTAGCCTTTAATTTTTCAGAACCTGTTTCATCTGCAACTCATGACTAGCATTTTGCAAAATCGCAATTAGTATTTCTAAAAAAAAAAAAAGAGGCCTGGGTTTGATATTCTGTTCATTCCGCAACTGGCGACGTGACTGGTGCGGTTGAAAAAAAACCCGCGTTTTTTAATCCTGTCGACTGGTGCGGCTGGAAGAAAATACCCGTGCTTTGTATCCTGTTCGTGACGCATCTGGTCTCAGGTGACGCGACTGGCATTAGCAACTGCAAAAGTCGACTGGTATTCCTTCATATTCATGTCTAGTACTGGGACTTGCAAACCATTTTGTTCTTGTTTTGTCATAGCCGGCTAGGGTTTTCTTCGAAAACCCTAACTTGTGTACTCGAAAAAAAATTTGATTCCAGATTTGTGGTGGGTTTTTCGAGATCTTATCTGGGTCTTCGTCGATTTTTTCTGGGTACTCCATTTTTTTTCTGCCTCGATTTTCGAGCTAGCGGATTTGAAATCCGACTTCAGATTTCTTCTGGGTTTTTTGTCAGCTTTTTTGGGTACCTATTGAATTTTTCTGGGTCAGCCAAAAATTTACCTTGAAATCCGTGCATATTAAAAGTTTGTACCTGATGGCATCTTTGACCAACCTAATGCTGGAAAACAGTCAGCAATTTAATGGCAGCAATTACAACACCTGGAAGCAGCGCATGTTAACCATTTTCGAGTACCATCGTCTGGATGTGCTTGTTCTAGGCACAGAATCACGTCCTACCTCCGCTAGCATGCCCGATGGGACCTCCGTTCAAACAGATCAGGATAAGTTTGATGATCGGAATCGAGAAGTTGTTATGCTTCTCAAGCTATCAGTCACAGATGATCAGTTACCTCAGATTCCCTCTGGCAAGTCGGCTGCAGACATCTGGAAATATTTGAAGGAGCTGCATGAAACATCCGACAAGAGTCGCGCGTTCTTTCTAAAGAACCAGTTGTTCTCCATCATGATGGATGAACGTGTGTCCTTACAGGAGCATCTCACGAAGATTAAGGACATTCGAGATCAGCTTGAAGCCATCGGTTGGAAAATGGAGGAAGAAGATATGGTAGTTATTATCGTGAAAAGCTTGCTAACATCTTATGAGCATTTCATAGAGACTCTCAACATTACCTCAACTAATGTTGATCTGAAATTCCCAGAGTTATGCACCAAACTTCTATAGCAGGATCACTGGAAGCAACAGTTTGGTAGCCGTGCTTCCTCACCCTCGTCAGAACAAGCCTTTGCCGCTAAGTTTCAGCCATCTCAGTCATCTCCACAGGGTAGTTCACATCAATCCTCAGGCAGTTTTCAGCAGAAGAGTGTTCAGTGTCATTACTGCCATAAGTACGGCCACATGAAGAAAGATTGTCGTCAGCGACTCACTTCTGAACAGAAGAAGCTGGGAAGGTCAAATCCACAGGCAAATGTAGCTGAACATTCTAAACATTCTGAACAAAAGGAATCTGCTTTCTATGCGTTTATGGCTAAAAGTCCTTCTGATTTAGCCCGGTCGTCTGCTTGGTATATTGACTCCAGTGCGTCACGTCATTTCTCTCATCGACGTGATTGGTTTACAGATTTCTCTCCCTACAGTGATTCAGTTGTGTTTGGTGGAGGAGAGGAGTTCAAAATTGTTGGAAGAGGAAATGTTCAGATACAATCTAGTGGGTGTCAGCTCATCTTTCTCAATGTATGCTATGTTCCTGGTATGGCTCTCAATCTGCTCTCTGTGAGTCAGATCATGAGAAATTCTCCTCTGTTGGATGTGGTATTTAGTTCTCAAAAATGCTCCATTATTGATCAAGAGACTCGTCTTACTGTTGCTACTGGTCTAGAGGATCATGGCCTATATCAGCTTACTGACACTGGTGATTCTCCTGAAATAGCTATGGCAGCTCGTGATTTATCTCTCAGCACTTTGTGGCATCAAAGATATGGACATCTCAACATCCAGTATCTCTCTCAGCTATCCTAGGAGAAACTTGTTTTTGGGCTACCTCTGATTCAGACAGCATCTTGGAGTATGTGACGCCTATCAAGTTGGCAAACAACATCGGACTCCCTTCAAAGATGGAGATTCTTGGTGTGCATCTCAGGTACTTTAATTACTTCATGCTGATATTTGTGGTCCTATGAATACATCTTCAGTTACTGATTGCAAATATTTTTTGCTTATTGTTGATGATTTTAGTAGAAAAATGTGGGTGTACTTCCTTAAACAAAAATCAGATGCACTTAGTACATTTCAGAATTTTAAGTTGGTTGAAAACGAGTCTGGCTGCAGTATCATTTCTCTTAGAATAGATAATGCGGGGGAATTTTGTTCTCATGCATTCTCCGGTTTTTGTGCTGAACATGGCATCAAGCGCCAATTCACCACACCTTACACTCCTCAGCAAAACAGTGTTGTTGAGCATCACAATCGTACGATTGTTGAGATGGCTCATTCTATGTTACAACACAAGAGTGTTCCTAATAAATATTGGGCAGAAGCAGTTTTTACTGTTGTTTATCTTCTAAATCATTCCCCTACTCAGGCTGTCAAGAACAAATCTCCCAAAGAATTGTGGTCTGGTCGTAAGCCCAAGATCAGCCACTTGAAGATTTTTGGCTCTCTTGCCTATGTCTGGATTCCTGATGCTAAACGTTCCAAATTAGATTCCAAGACTCAGAGACTCATGATGATAGGGTACAGTGACAACCATAAGGCCTACAAATTGATAGATGTCGACACTGATCATCTCATCTTTAGCCATGATGTTGTTTTTGATGAAACTCAAGGACCTTTTCTGCCTTCCTCTGAGCAGTATTCTGAAGAACAGCCTCATAGTATTCCTCTTCCTTTAGCACCATCTGATGAGAGGGATGCTACAACTACTACTTCCACTGGACCACCTGATACTGTTGAAGCTCCTGAGAATGACCCTCTTCTAGTTGCTGCTCCTGAATCTCCTCCAGCTCCTCCAGAGATTGGCTCTTCTACTCTCTGACCCAAATGGTGGGTTAAAACTATTAGTGATCTTAGGGATGATGAGCTCATCGAAGGTAGAGTTTCTCGAAATAAGAGCAAACAAAGAGTTAATTTTGCTCTTATGGCTAACATTCATAGTGTTTATGAGCCCCAGACTTATTCGGAGGCTCAAGGTATCCCTGAATGGGAACAGGCTATGGAAGTTGAATTTCAGAGTATTCAGAAAAATCAAACTTGGGTTCTTTCTGATCTTCCTGCAAGGAAGAAGCCCGTTAGCTGCAAATGGGTATACAAGGTCAAATACAAAGCTGATGGTACCTTAGACAAGTATAAGGCTCATCTTGTTGCTCGAGGGTTCTCACAAAGGGAAGGTATTGATTATGAGGAGACTTTCGCTCCCACAGCTAAAATGAGTACCATACAGCTTGTTCTTGCCTTAGCAGCTCAGTTTGGTTGGAAAGTTCATCAAATGGATGTTAAGGGTGCCTTTTTGAATGGTGACTTACAGGAAGAGGTCTAGATGACGCAAGCTTCTGGATTTAAGGTTGCTGGTTAGGAACACAAAGTCTGTAAACTTGTCAAAGCTCTCTATGGTCTGAAACAAGCTCCTCGGGCTTGGTACATGAAAATTGATAAATATCTAACCGATCATGGTTTCCAGAGGAGTCCATCGCATTCAAACCTATATATCAAACATGCACGTGATGATGTCTTGTTTATAGTTGTTTATGTGGATGATTTGATCATCATTGGAAGTTCAGCACATTTGATCACTGAGATCAAACAGGATTTGTGCAGCACTTTTGATATGACAGATTTGGGACTCTTGCACTATTGTCTCAGAATTGAGGTTTGGTAGACTGAACACAGTATCTTTCTTTCTCAGTCCAAGCATGTTAGAAGTCTTTTGGACAGGTTCAGAATGCAGGATTGCAAACCTGCTCTCACTCCTATGGAACCCGGACTCAAATTATTAGCTCAGTCTGATTCACCTGTTGTAGATGAATCCTTGTTTAGACAACTAGTGGGTAGTCTCATTTTTCTTACTGCCACCAGACCTGACATTAGTTTTGTTGTAAGCTATGTCTCCCGCTTTATGACAGCACCCAAGACTGACCATTGGACAGCTACAAAGCGTGTCCTGCACTATGTTAGTGGTACTCTTGATTATGGTCTTCTATACACTCAGAAGTCTGATTCTACACTATGTGGCTACACAGATTCAGATTGGGCCGGCTCTATTGATGATCGTAAGTCTACCGCTAGATATGTGTTTAATTTAGGATCTGCTGCTGTGACATGGACTAGTAAGATGCTTGCAGATATGCATGTTCCTCAATTAGGACCGACTCCTATATTCTATGATAATCAGGGAGTACTCAAACTGGCAAAGAATCCGGTCTTCCATGAACAAACCAAGCATGTCGAAACACATTGTCAATACATTCGTCAGCTGGTTGAAGACAAATCTATTCAGTTGCTGTATGTTCCCACCTTAGAACAGTCTGCTGATATCTTCACCAAGTCCCTCGGCTCTGATAAATTTGTAAAATTCAGGGAAGCTATTGGTGTTATTGATAGATTGAGCATTATGGGAGGGTATTAGAATATTTCTAATATTTACTAATGCTCTATCTATTTAGATAGTTTCTATTTACTGTAAATTCGTTGTGTATATATGAGCTTGTAAGCTCTTTGTAAAATTCATTCTTTTCAATACAAATATTTCGTTAATATTTTAAATTTTAGTTCTAATACAAGTATTTTCTCTTTGTTTTGCGAGGAAACAAGAAGGAAGATGTCTGAGGTCAAGGAGGAGCCATTGCAACATCAAGGGTAACATGGAGAAAAGAAAAACATCACGACTTCAAGACTTCAAGCAAGATGAAAGAAAAAGAGGACTTGGAATTGCTCAGCTCGAGTCACAACTACAAGGGATTCCAAGATTAACACCAAGGTGATCCAATAACAACATGAAAGATGATTGCAAAGTCAAGAACCAACATGAAATCTCAAGTGAAATGCCAAGCAAAAGAAGTTTAAGGTTATGGAGGTGCAAGTGCAATGACCTACAAGGAGGAAAGGATTATGACTATCAATGTTGTATATCCAACTTCGTTAAAACTTCAGCCAAAGGTGATGATTAAATTGAAAATATACACATCTCATGGAATAAGGAAACTCAAGATGCAAATCAAATTCAAGTCTTCAAGAAAGAGCAAGGTCAAGATATCAATAAAAGTACAAGAACATGTCAATGAGAAGATTTCCAAAGTTAGGAGGATGGAGAAGTGAATTGAAACAAAGGGTACATGATAAGAATGCTAAGGAGGCACCCACTCATCTCTAACCAATCAAAGGATTTCAACCCCACGTGTTGAAGTCATCCAATCAAGTTATTCCAAGTGGACATATGGAATGCATTTAATGTATTCCCTCCATTGGATTTTCTCATTGGTTTATCCCCGAAAGGATATGTATTCTAGAGCAATGTAAATTTCTCATTGGTCAACAGTTAATGCTTGTAGGAGGTAGTCAAGCGAAACCCTAATTAAGGTTATTTGAAATAATTTGGGTTGTTGATCTTGAATCAATATGAGCCATCCATTGTAATTGAGGCCTCTATATAAGGCTTGCTCAAATCATTTGTAAAGGAGGAGATTTTTGGTGAAATTGTTGCTAAAATGCTGCCAAAGTAATTGCAGATTCATTGTTGAATGCATGGTATTACTTGTGTTATTTTGGAGTGTTGCATGGTTTCCATACTTCTCACTTAGAATAGGAATTGCTAATGTTAAGTATAAGTTGTTTAAGTTAAGTAGATGAATGGAAGATATTATTGTTGGTGATTCATGGCGAAACTTATTTTCATACCTTTTGTTACTGGTTGATTGCAAGTAACAATGAAAGGTTAGGTCGAACTTATTGCAAGCACTTAAGTTCAATAGAGAATGTTCATTTGGATTGTGCCAGTATTGGGTTTTAGAATGAACGTTAGCAGTTCAAAAATCATCCACGCACCTTTAGAAGATTGCACCTTCTCTTGTGTAGTTGTTTAAGTTGGTGAAGCAAGGATTGGTTTAGTTTCACCACATCATCTTCAATAGTCCCTTACATTGGTAGAGTTTGAAGTAGAGTAGCTTAGATTCTCAAACCCAATCCTTTTTGCACTTTATTTCATTAGGAGTAGTTGAAGAGCTCAAATTGCCAAATAATTCACATTTAGAAAGTTGATGTCCCATTGAATGAATAGTGTAAGTCCCCGCATTGTTACCACCAAATCACATCACATTCACTGAGTTATATCCAACACAAAGTCGCTAGTTCGCAATGTAAACCTTGGGGTTGCCTTATTTTATCACACGATTGCCATATTGTTTAGCATATGAGGTTTCCTTGTTCAAGAGAGGATAGGATATTTAGTATTTTATTTTGCATGTTGGAGTGGTCACAAAACTCACATCATCACTATCATCATAGAATACAATGGAAAGTTTGCTTTAAATTATAACATATT
Organism: Chamaecyparis obtusa; assembly: GCA_027943335.1. Lineage (NCBI taxonomy): Eukaryota > Viridiplantae > Streptophyta > Pinopsida > Cupressales > Cupressaceae > Chamaecyparis > Chamaecyparis obtusa. The sequence continues at coordinate 658,274 of BSBK01001979.1, forward strand.
ACTACTCGAGACTGTAATTGAAATCTGATTACTGAATTTCTTAAATGGAGAGGAATGGAAAAATCACAAGTGCCAGGACTACCTCTTTAGCCCTCTTAAAGGTCATTCTATAATCATGGTAAGGTCACAGGTTTGTGGTCCATATGATATAATTTGTAATTTGCCCGATAAGCCATTATTATATTAACTTTTTTGGTGATAGAGGAATCTTTTGCCTAAGAAGTATGGTTAAGGAGATCTTGATGGTCACTTACAAGCTGTTAGTGCCATGTACCCAGATTATGTATATGAAAATCTACCATTCAAAGGTTTTACTCTTTAGATCTCGGTTCTATCAATTCTTCAATGAGCTAAACAGAACTATCTTATGACATTTTTGTGTCCATATGGGCTTGAAAACAATTGTGGTCAATTTGATTGAATGTGCCTAAGGACATAATGAGCCTATCAATAACCGTGTCATTCACTTCCTATCTTTGTGGTAAAATGCAGCATCACTTAGACGATGATGTGTTATAGTCTATCTTTCTTAAAGGACTCCTTCGTCCCATCAAAGATACCGTCTAATTGGATGGATTGCTTCTTTTATAAAATGTGTGCTCATGTGAAGAATACTAAATAAAAATTGCTTCTTCTGATGTGTTTTAACTTTTAAGTATGGCTCGTCTTCATGTAGTGCTTCCACATCTTCTTATGCTTCTCAAGTTCTAAAAGTCTAATATTCTTTCAAAAAGTAATGATTCTACAGAGAAAAATAAAATGTGCATCATGTGGCTAATACTTTTAATGTGCCATCTTTTAAACCTTGTACTCGTATAGGAAGTTCACTATTTTTGTGGAAAGGAGGGGTCCATGAGAAGAAAGTTATGCTGCAAGATAAATTAGAATCTTGTTAAAAAATATAGGAATCCGTATTGTTTATGTTTAGATTTTAAGAGTGGGCTCTCATGGAAGGGGCTTTAAGAATTATTTTTATGGAGTAAGGGGTTCTATGAGTTTAAAAAATAGATGCTACTCTACGAGTTAAAAAAAATGCTACAAAATTAATTAGAATCTTTTCTTGATTAATTGGAGCCTTTTTAGTTTATAATTTTGAGTAGGGTGCATTTGGGGTGAAGCTAGAAATCTCTCCCACTAACTTAAGATACCACTTGTCAAACATTTAGGGAATTTACTATTTAGATTCCCTAGAAAATTAATCTAGAAAATTTTTTGGAAGGAAAATTATCTATCTTTACATTTTTTATTTTCTTTGCTTGCACAGCAATTAAAGAGCAACACACAGACCAAAGAACAGCAAAAACAACACAGATACCTTAAACTATCACGAGTTTTGACCCCGTCGGCGAGCTCGCCGAATTCCCACCGTGGGTCTTGCCCTACTCCCACAAAAGCCTCCCAGCGGTTATATGAAATGACCCCGGGTCATTTCAACACTGCGTTTAACAGTAACTAGTCAAACCACATCAAATGATGTCCACCTCGATCCATGCCAACTCATTCAAACTTGGATCACCTCAATCTAATATGCACAATAGTAATGTTGACGAGTAGTCGACTCGGGTTGCTGAGTTGGCTCGGGTCGCTGAGTTGACTCAGGTCGCCGAATCGACTCGGGTTGCCGGATCGACTCGGGTCACCAAAACAACTCGGGTCACCAGCCGGATCGACTTGGGTTGCAACATCGACTTCAGTCGCCAACCAGATCAACTCAAGTCGCCAGATTGCCTGACCAACTCGGATCGACAAAGTTGCCTAACCAACTTGGATCACCGGAGTTGCCAAATCGACTCGAATCGTTGGAGTCATCAGATCGACTCATATCTCTATTTCAAGTCGGCCCTATTGCCACGAAGGCATCCCAACAGTAACCAGTCAGATCGCATCAAATGATGTTCACCTCGATCTGTGCCAACTCATTCAAACTTGGATCACCTTGATCCAATATGCAGAACAATACTTGATGAAAAGTTTGCCAACTCATCACCAATTCAATGCAGAATGTCAAGCTGTAATGATGACCAGTTCGTCGAGTCATCACCTAAGTCACCAAAGTGACTCAGATCAACAAAGTCGCCAAATTGACTCGAATCAACAGAGTCGCCAAGGTAAGTCAGATCGCCGGAGCTTCCCAATTGACTCGGATTGCTAGAGTCAACAAGGTAACTCGGATCGCTTAAGTTACCAATTTGACTCAAATTGCTTGAGTCGCCAAGGTAACTCGGATCATTGCAGTCAACAAAGTGACCTGGATCTCTAAAGTTGTAACAGGGTAGGTGTTTTCGCATATGTAGCAACCTCTGAGATCCACCCAACTCATCGATCGCGAGCTCGCCGAGATCCCGTCACCAGTGAGCTAGTCGTGACTCCATGGATGGCTCTAGTGATTTTTTTTTTATAACTCTGAAAATTTTGTTCTTTTCCTCGTACGAAGCCTCCTTTGTCCGTTTTTTCCCACGAGTTTTGACGTTGTTGGCGAGCTCGTCGAGTTCTCGTCGCGGGTCTTGCCCTACTACCATGAAAGCCTCCCAGCGATTATATGAAATGACCCTGGGTCATTTCAACACTGTGTCTAACAGTAACTAGTCAAACCGCATCAAATGATGTCCACCTCGATCCATGCCAACTCATTCAAACTTGGATCGCCTCAATCTAATATGCACAATAGTAATGCTGACGAGTATGCCAACTCATAAATGAAGTCGGCTCAGCATGCCAAGCTGTCAAGTCCCCCAACTTGAATTACTCCAGTCGCATAAGTAATTCGGATCACTAGAACGACTCGGGTCGCGCAGATCGACTCATGTCGCCAGATCGACTCGGGTCGCCGGATCACTAGAGTCGGCAAAGTAACCCTGATCTCTAGGGTCATAACGGGATAGGTATTGTTTACAGATGTAACGACCTCTGAGATGAGCCCAACTCGTCGATCGAAGCCAACTCGCCAATCTGATCGAGCTAGCCGATCTGAGCCAACTCACCGATTTGAGCCAGCAAGACGCCTCTCAAGAATCGAGTTCGAGAATTTCTCCACCAATGAGTTGTCCTCAAGATGCGAACTTGCATCTAGATTAGGACTTGTGGCTTGCACGAGCCAATGTCATGAAGACCTCCTACGTACATGCAACCAATGCATCTCATAGTCCGACATAGTTCTGAACTAGCTCATTACGCCACCATCTCGCACATGTTCCAAGTCTCTCATGGAAAAGTCCCCGACTTCCCATTCCTATACCTATGCTGACAAGTATGCCAACTCATCAATGAAGTCGGCTCAACATGCCAAGTTGTCAAGTCCCCCAACTTGAATTACTCCAATCGCATAAGTAATTCGGATCGCCCGAACGACTCGGGTCGCCGGATCGACTCGGGTTGCCGGATCGACTCGGGTTGCCAGATCAACTCAGCTCGCCAGATCGACTCGGGTCGTCGGATCACTAGAGTCGGCAAAGTAACCCAGATCTCTAGGGTCATAACGGGATAGGTATTGTTTACAGATGTAACGACCTCTGAGATGAGCCCAACTCGTCAATCGGAGCCAGCTCGCCAATCTGATTGAGCTAGCCGATCTGAGCCAACTCACTGATCTGAGCCAGCAAGACGCCTCTCAAGAATCGAGTTCGAAAACTTCTCCACCAATGAGTTATCCTCAAGATGTGAACTTGCATCCAGATTAGAACTTGTGGCTTGCACGAGCCAATGTCATGAAGACCTCCTACATACATGCAACCAATGCATCTCATAGTCTGACATAGTTCTGAACTAGCTCATTATGCCACCATCTCGCACATGTTCTAAGTCTCTCATGGAAAAGTCCCCGACTTCCCATTCCTATACCTATGCTGACGAGTATGCCAACTCATCAATGAAGTCGGCTCAGCATGCCAAGCTGTCAAGTCCCCCAACTTGAATTACTCCAGTCGCATGAGTCATTCGGATTGCCAGAACAACTTGGGTCGCCGGATCGACTCGGGTCGCCGGATCACTAGAGTCGGCAAAGTAACCCAGATCTCTAGGGTCATAACGGGATAGGTATTGTTTATAGATGTAACCACCTCTGAGATGAGCCCAACTCGTCGATCGGAGCCAGCTCGCCAAATCTGATCGAGCTAGCCGATTTGAGCCAACTCACCAATCTGAGCTAGCAAGACGCCTCTCAAGAATTGAGTTCGAGAACTTCTCCACCAACGAGTTGTCCTCAAGATGTGAACTTGCATCCAGATTAGGACTTGTGGCTTGCACGAGCCAATGTCATGAAGACCTCCTACGTACATGCAACCAATGCATCTCATAGTCCGACGTAGTTCTAAACTAGCTCATTATGCCACCATCTCGCACATGTTCCAAGTCTCCCATGGAAAAGTCCCTGACTTCCCATTCCTATACCTAGTTGATTTCACCTCGGATCGAGTCCCCAACAAGATCCAATGCCACTCTGCACAAAGCAGTCCATGCTACTTCATGAGCTCGAATGACACCTCAACTCGACTCTAAACCTTACCCAGGCCAAAACTATTAGCAACTTGTCGCACAACCCCATGAATGCTCCTCGGATCAAGTCCCTGACATGACCCTACTCCTGAGTGCACCAAACAACTCCTTTGTTACACCTCGGATCGAGTCCCTTACATGTCAGTTCAAGTCAGTTGACGTGTCAGCTCTATTTCTAGTATGAGGTGATCTTGTCACATCAACACTACGCCCATCCATTGTAAGTTAGCCATACCGCCACAAAGTCGTCCAACGGTCATTATGAAATGACCCCTATCACACCAAGCCGTGTTGGTCTGTTTCAAGTTGGCCCTATTGCCACAAAGGCATCCCAACGGTAACTAGTCAGATCGCATCAAATGATGTTCACCTCGATCTATGCCAATGCTGCCTATGATTGATTTGCTAGCTCTCTACGGATATGTTGGATATGCCATTTGATACCTGAATGCTATGCATGGGTTTATGTATAGGCGATTCGAGCTGAGCTTAATGATGTTGAGTTCTCAAGTGAATACGAATAGGCAAGTTGTTCTATGGAGTAGAACTCGGGAATGCATGATGGATTGAGCTCATCTCGTGGATCCAAGCCAGCTCGTCAAGCTGAGCCTTTTACGAGATTTAAATTTTTTGCAACCTATCGGCGTCGGCAAGCATTTCTATGGGGGAGCAAGACTTGGACTAATAACTTATATAGGGGAGGTGTTGTTGGTGGATGTGAGGATCTTTGAGATGAGACCCGAGCTGGAACAGATTCTAGTGCGCGTTGTGATTCGAGCTGAGCTAAAGGATATTGAGTTCTCAAGTGAATACAAATAGGCGAGTTGTTCTATGGAGTAGAACACGGAAATGCATGATGGATCCAATCCGATCCGAGCTGAGCAGACTCGGTAATCCAAGCCAGCCAGCTCACCGATTCGAGCCAGCTCGCTCGGTGAACCAAGCCAGCTCGCTTGGCGATCCGAGCCTTTTACGAGATTTTAAGTTTTTGTGACTTATCAGCGTCGGTGAGCATTTCTACGTGGGAGCAAGACTCGGACTAATAACTTATATAGGGGAGGTGTTGTTGGTGGATGTAAGGATCTTTGAGATGAGACCCAAGATGGAACGGATTCTAGTGCCCATTGTGATTCGAGCTGAGCTAAAGGATGTTGAGTTCTCAAGTGAATACAAATAGGTGAGTTGTTCTATGGAGTAGAACACGGGAATGCATGATGGATTGAGCTCAGCTCACCAATCCGAGCTAGCTCGTCGATCCGAGCCAGCTCGCTGATCCGAGCTAGCTCGCTGAGCTGAGCTTACTGAATATAGGTTTGTTTTTGGAGGTTTTTCTCTATATTTTGAAAGTTCAAACATAAGAAAACTTGTTCATTAGAGTTTGCAGCAATTAAGTTGTTCTTTCCACTTCAAATAGTGGACAGCTGAGCACCACATTGAACTCTCCCACACAAAAATATTTCATCATACTGTATTCAATTTTTTATCATATTTTTTTAAGCTTAAGCTGCACTAGGAAATTTCATGAGACCATCCGCTTACAAGAATTCCTTATAAACGTCAACAACGGCCACTGAATTTTTTTGAAGAAGCTCCTCTATGAGACCACAGCTTAAGGGGCAGTCTTTGGCTGGGGCTGCAAGTTTTCCCTGCCAAGCTTCCAAATGTCACTTATCTATAATTTTTTAATTCCATGTCAATATTTGTTTGGATTTAGCTATACAGTTGTAGATTTAACTACAGATTCAGCATTATTTCTTACAAAATAATCAAGAGATCAGCTTCGCTAAATTAAACTTTAAGTTTTATGCGTGTCCCTTATTAAAAAATTCACCTGCTTATAAAAGCGTGGGCCCGCTACCTAAATTACAAGAATCCTTCCCCATCGTGCTTCAAAATTTTGTTTAAGCTCAATTTTCGATTTGCAGACATGTTATGAGGTTTCTCAGAAAATTGTTCATCTTTATTCATCAATTTCTTAAACATGTTCCTATTTTTCAGAAAACTCTTCCGAATTGCAGAAGTTTCACAATGACCTAATGAAAAACATTAACAATAAACAAAGAAAAGAAACTCTTCAACTTTAACAGTATTTACCGTCCCAACGAGGCCGAGGCGTGACGTCGAGCACGGCATCCATATCATCGTTTCTGGTACACACAAAAATCGGACCGGAGAGACTCTCCGGCACTTTTTCACCCCGCCTAACCATCACGTCCTCTCCCGTTCCCATCTTTTGCAGCGCCTGGCCAACTCTTCCAGCGCCGATAATTGTCGCCGGAATAACGTTCTTTTCGACGCCGGTAGACATGGTTGCCGCAGAAATCCTAACGCGAGAGAAGAGCTTTCGAGCAGCGAAAGACGTTTTGAATTGCAGGTTGAAATGAGGTAATGATAAGGCGTTCGTGTGACAATTTGAAATTGATGAACTTAATGCGAGCGTGTAAGCCATGTAGAGAGTCGGGATTCGAAACCGCGACCTTTGGTCCCGGTTAGTTGCGCTGCACTGGGAAGAGCCAGCTGTCGGCTTTCAAAAAAACACTATAGTAAGATTTGAATGGATAAAGTCCTCGTATTGGGAGACTGCATCCACACACTTGAGGATCGTTCTTCGAGTACCTTCTCAAAGAGAGAGAATGAGTTTTGTTTTATTTTAATGAGATTGGACAGGAGGTGAGGATAATAGATAAATAGATAGATAAAAAATTTATGTCTACGAGGTTAAACATAGTTATTGGACAGCAAGGCATCTTTGGCTGATTTCAATAATTTGGTTCGCTTCTTGTGCAAGTTGACGATGAGCCCACCTAACTTCTCAATGTGCTTTTTGCTAAATAGGCTATACCAAGAACTATCTAATATAGTATCCACAAATTTATCTGTGATGTTTTTGTAGGCTTCACATTTTAAAATAAAGTGATGTTCGGTTTTTACTTTTTCAGAGTTGCAAAACATGCAAATTCTCTCTTCTTAAGTCTCCTTTGGCCTTTTCCAACGCTTGGTCTTGCATCAGAGTTGATGGGAGTTGGTTCTTCAATGGGCAATAAAATTTTTAGCTCTTTAAGAAATGTTGGCACCAATGTACACTTTTTGGAGTTGATCACATGAGAGGTTGAACTCATTGACATAATATACTTTCTTCCTTCCAATCCCATTTCCCCAATTTCTCTTGTAAAATTTCTCCATAACAAAGACTTTTATTTCTTTGTTATTTGTGGGGCACAAGTTGAACTGGATATTTCATTTCCTCATCCACTTGATGTTTTGGCACAATATTAATTGGAAAAAACAGACAATTTAATTCAGTATTTACAATTAAAATATGTTTATCAAATTTTTTAAGGTTAATATTTTTTCAAATTTATTTTGAAATACATAAAATATTTTTATGTTAGAGTAAAGTATTAATTACCTTAATTAACTTTACTCCCTTTTTAAGATGTCAACTTTTTTGCTTTAGTTGTTTATATTTAAACACACATGCATTAGTTGTTTTAAACTTATGCACTAGTTATTTTAAATATAAACTTGCATGCATTAGTCATGTAATAGTTAAACTAATTATTACATGCACTAGGATTTGCCTTTCCAAGACTTTCGATCTCCTTTATAAGGATGGTCCATTGTACATTTAATTTATTCATTATTTTGAGGATATTTTTTTATTCATATTTTGAATCAAACCCTTACCCTTTTCTTGTCTCTACTTCCTTGTAACAAGTTTTTGTATGCAGGTGATCTTCGAGTTTTGTGGATTTGTATTGTTCAAATCTTACATGGTATCAGAGTCTAATCTGCTACAGCTTGTTCGCGTTTGAAGGATTCAAATTAGGACTTTTTTGGTTATTTTTTATTGAAAGTAGGGGGTCTCTAAATTTTGGTGCACTTTGCGCTCAAACGGATCTCACCGTTGAGCTCGCAGCGCCCAAAAACCCCTATTTCGATATAAGACACGTCCAATTTGGATAACTTTGCATTTTGGACCTTTTTTTGGGTATCATAAGCTTGACACGCTTCATGAGGCAAAAAAAATTGTACGTATTTGCACGCTTCCCGAGGCAAAATTTGTATGACTTGACATACAAAATAAGACAAAAATTTTATTGTTTGACACACAAATCAAGATAAAAATTTGATGCGCAAATCGAAGCAAAAAATTAAAAAGTTTAGCACGGATCCCAAGGTGCACATGTGATTTTGAAAAAATAAAAAATTTGGGTGGCGACAGCCATTTGGCTGTCAAATTTAAGCCTGTCATTTGATGATGTCAGCATGCATCATCCTCATTTACACCATTTTTGGGCTCTCTAGCGCACCAATTGGTATTTTGCTCATAACTTGAGCATACGGTGTTGAAATCGGGCAAACAAGATATCGCCAAAAAGCTGGTTTCGAGCCCGATGCTCTCATGGTGGTTAATTTGGTATTTTTTTGTCAGCTAGCTTGCATTTTTTACTGTCAAAGTCAGATTATCTTTCTTGCATTCCGAGGGGGCTAATTTGCTCAAATTAGCTTCGTTTTTCAATTCGGAAGAATCGTCGAAAATCTCTTCTCAAGAACCATCCAGATTTATGCCTATTTTCATCAAAAAAATTTCAAGGTACACAAGATTTAAATCTGAAGCTTTTTTGCTCTTCTTTTGATAAAGCATATCATTCTAGGCTTAAGGGTTCGATATTTGAATTGTGGGGGGTGTTATTTTCTTGTTTCTATCACTTAAACCAAATATTTATTAAAACAAAAACCCCTTCTAAAAAATATGGCTGAGACCTCTTCTTATCTAGAACTTCTGACCCCACATAATTATCACACATGGAAAACCCTAATGACACAGCTTCTCCGTTCAAAAGGGCTCTGGTCTTGTCTAGATGCAATGCAAGTAGTATTACAGAGGCCCTCTGAAATCATGCAGCATTGAAACAAGATGGATGAGGCTATGGGGTTGATTGATTTATAGGTATCAGACAACTTATGGTTTCATCTTGATGGGTGCACTACCCCTCTATAGATGTGGGCTAAATTTGAGACATCATTCGGTACCATCAATAAGTTCAGAGCACTTCAAATTGAGGCAGATCTTACTTCTCTTATACTTAATTCTTTTCCCTCTATTGAGGACTTTTTGATGAAGTTCAAATAGCAAAGATCTTTGTTACACGGATGTGGAAAACAAAAGACTGATAAAGAGTGCATTTATTTGATTATGTCTAAACTTACGGGAAACTTTCAAATCTTCTCTTCTACCTTTCATTCTACCATGGACGCTTTGGGACCTACATTCACCATGCCCACTTTTGAGGTGTTCTATGATCGTTTGACTAGAGAGCAGGCCAAGCTTACTCATTTGGACTCTCTAACATGATCAAAGAACCAAGCATTGGTTGTCCAACCATCTAAAGAAAAGCAGAAGCTGAAGCTGAAGCAAATATCAGATTCCTCTTCTCAACACTCTACTGGCCCACCATCTTCTTCTAAGAAGGAGAAACAGAAGTCTGAGAGACCTACATGTTCCTATTGTCAGAAAGGACCTCATGATGAGTCACATTATTTTCAGAAGAGATTTGATGGCTATGAGAAACAGATTGCAGATTTGCAAGCTCTTCTTCAGAAGAGCACTATTTCCTCTCCATCTTTTTCTACCTCACAAGAGTCTACTTTTCAGTCTTCTTCCACATCTTCGACATCTGGACACGATTTTGGACAGGTTCATGTATTATGGGCATCCATTGCATCCCCTTCACAGGTCCCTTGGATACTGGATTCAAGTGCTTCTCACCATATGGCATCTTCTGAAGGGGTCTTCTCTACTATTGAGGCTTCTCCCATTCCTCATATTTTCATGGGGAATAACACTAACCTGACAGTCTGCAAGAAAGGTTCAGTAGGCATTCAAGATGGAATATTCAATGATGTATTGTATGTTCCATTTTTGTTTGTAAAACTTCTCTCGATTTATCAAATTACACACAGTGGATCAGGGAAGACAGTTGAGTTCACTGGAGATTTAGTCTTCATTTGAGATAGTGCGACATGAGGCAATGTTGCTAAAGGTATAGTTGATCATTCCATCCGTCTCTACACCTTCTCACACTTTGGTCCACCATCTTCATTGTCAAAGCATAGCTCTCCTCTTTCGTGAGAGCCTCATGTGGTGCAGTCAGGTCGCTTGAACTTTTGTATTGTTCCTGAGATCACTGCTATGACTGCCACACCACATCCTGTTGAGGTCTTTTCTCTTCAGCAAGATTCTTCAGCACTACCTAACCTTTCAACTCCATTCATCGAGCCTCCAGGTGCACTTGTTGAGGATTCTACAGAGGACGTTCATCTCCTCTTTCATGACAGTGTCAGCACACCTGTCACACCACCTACATTGGAGATTCCCTTTCAGGATCCTCGTGTTTTCTCATTTGAGCATTAGTTAGGCCTTCCAGTTTCACCTCTCATTCAGGGGTTTCCTTGTTCCATGCCTTTGTTTCTTCCGCATTGGAGTTCCATTCATTCGATCATTTCCACAGGGGTTCCATTATTCTGGGGGGGCTTTGGTGTCTCATCCCTCTCTCATGGGGGGGGGGGGCTGGTTGTACTTATGGTTTTGAGAGAGTCTCTTGAGCCATTTCTTTTTTTTCATTTTTCTATCTCTTTTTGGAGTAGGGTTTTTTTCCATTGGGTTTTCTCTATTTCTCCATTTTACAGAGATTTGGTTGTGCTAAGTACCTCATCATGCCATGTTGTCGGGACCCATTTTTATGCTTTCAGCATTGTAATTTCTTTTATTTTATTTTTTGCATTGTTTGTAGCTGCATTGTTGCTCATCTTAAGGGGGGGTGTTAGAGTAAAGTATTATTTATCTTAATTAACTTTACTCCCTTCTTAAGATGTCAACTATTTTGCTTTAGTTGTTTATATTTAAACACGCATGCATTAGTTGTTTTAAACTCATGCACTAGTTGTTTTAAATATAAACTTGAATGCATTAGTCATGTAATAGTTAAACTAATTATTACATGCACTAGGGTTTGCCTTTTCAAGGCTTTCGATCTCCTTTATAAGGATGATCCATTGTACATTTAATTTATTCATTATTTTGAAAATATTTTCTTCTTCATATTTTGAGTCAAATCCTTGCCTTCTTTTTGTCTCTATTTCCTTGTAACAAGTTTTTGTATGCAGGTGATCTTCGGATTTTGTGGATTTGTATTGCTCAAATCCTACATTTTATATATTAGTCTATTGGATAATAGCTATCCAATAGTGCTCTACAATCTTATTGAGATGATGTCACCCTTATAAATGTAAAACCACCAACCAATGAATTGCGAGAATTAAAATCAAATTTACCAACTTTTCTTATGTTTGTATTTTATTTTCTTTTTCATACAATAGTCATTTCACTATTTCATAATTATATGACTTCTTTTGTCTTATTTTTTTTCACAATATGTGGGTGAGAAAACCACTTTTTTTTTTATAATAGTAATTAACAAATGCATACAATTATATTTTTTGTCATATTACTTTTGACATGTGTGGGGTAATAAAATCACTTAATTTTTTATACTAATAATTTAACAAATATGTACAATTATAATTATCAAACATACAAAAAAGTTAAATGTATTGTTTTAATGAACTCATTTAGTATATATAATTATTAGATAAATTTAGCAATTATTTGAAAACTCTTATACATAAATTATCTCCACCTGTCTGTGCCAAAATATTTCAAAAACCTTTTGCCAAGATTTAGGGTCTAAGGCGAAATTCCAGGTAGAGTTCAAATGACAAAAAATATCATCATTGTCTTGTAGCAAGTTGTAAATGGTTTTGGCTTTAATGCAATGTATATCAGTGTCATCGGGCCATTTATAGGTAAGGAAGTAGTTAGGGTCAGAGACAATGGGAATGAGGTGGGGAAGGGTCAAACAAACTTCATAGAGGAAAGTGTAGGTTCTGAGGTGGGAGGAAAGAACTCCAAATTTGCACTGAATATCTTGCCAAGATATAAGAGAACCATTATCAACAATATCTTCAAAAATTTTGATCCCTTTTGTTGTCGAGACCTTTGTAGAGAACCCTTGAAGAAGAGCCAAATGCTTCTCATTGTATAATAGATTCCACTATATGGATTTATACTTGTAATACCCCGAAAATGGGCTATAGGTTCATTAACCTCCTACATCTTCAAATTGAACGAAATTGATATCAAAGTCTTAACCTAAGGCACATCTAAACATTATCGAATTTAATTGATTATCCTAAATTCTGCATCGGGGAATATTCTTAGAAATATTCTTAATTTATCATAATTATCTTTAATTTAATAATTATTTGACAATAAATCTTATTTATCCTAAAGTTGATTAATTGAATATGATGAATATTTAATTAATTAAGTTTAATTCTGTCACTTAATTATTTAATTGAATTTAATTATATTTATTCCTAATTATTATTATTTAAATTTGACAATAAATCAAAATACCTATCATTAATTGATTAAATTCTTATTTAATTAATTAAAGCAAGTCGTCATATTTAATGATATTATTTTTTAATAAAGTTTGATTAAAATAATTGATTAACCCACAAATCAGTTATTTTAAAATTTAAAATCAGTTAAGTTGAAGATAAATCACTTTATTTATTTTATTTATTTATTTATTTAATTAATTCATATTAAATTATACATAATCAAAAAAGAAGTCAACTAGAAATCAACAGTCAAGTTTAAATTTAAACTCAACATTCAATTGTGAGTTGAAAATTGAACTAAACTCTATTTGGAGTTAAAAAGTTGTTTTTGCATGATTTTGCATGTTTTTATGGATTAATTAATATTTAATTCTTGTTGACTCAAAAATCAACCTGAGTTCATCAAGAGTGATTTATGGTTTTTCTCATGCACCTCCAAAGCTCTGGATTTCTATAAAATCAAGGCTCAGCTCTTCACAAATCATCTACAGAATCTACATAATTTGCATACTTACTTTGGCGAATTGGCATAAGAGGAATCATCAAGCTTCTTGCGAATCAGCATTTTGTGAGATCAATCTTGTTTTCAATTCATTCTAGTTTCATATTTCATATCATTGTTAGCTTAATTTGCATATCATAGATCAATTTCATCTAGCTTAGAACTCATATCAGATTTTTCATCATAATTGCATAGAAAATACAAAAATATAGATTAATTGCATTCATTCTATATCTAGATTAATTGCATTCAAATCTTTCGTTTAGGTGTCATCAAGGTCATTGATCTCGGTATAATCTAAGAATACATACTCGCATCTACTAGAAGGTAGTAAATCGCCTGGTTAGTTTAGTTTTTTATTTATTGCACAATTTCAATTTCAACTAACCTCTAATATTTTACTGAAGTGTTGTGTCTACAGATCAGGTACAAAATTCACACACACAATACTCCCATACCTTCTTATTTGTATTAACTATTTCGTAGCCCTTAATACGATGCTTGAGCAATTCCCAAACCTTCCAAATAGATTTAAATACAATTGATCCATTAGGTGCCACCAAGAAATGACCAACCACAAGGTCACTGAATGGTAAATTTTTTCATGAAGGTCCTCTTTTTGGTATTGCCAAGATATTATGCCTCACCAACACTTTCTAAGGCTCATTCCATGTTAAAGCTCCAACAATCCACTTGACTGCTAGGGCAATTCTTTTGGTTCTCAAGTATTTTAGACTAGTGCCCCCCTTCGATCCCATTGTACACCATTTCCATCTTACTGCATGTTGTTTCCTATTTCCTTTGTCATCAGACCATAGGAATTCCCTTCTTAGTTTTTGAACAAATGCAATTTGATAGTTACGGAAAACCAAGCTGGAGTATAGTAAATATTGTAAGAAGACATTATTTTCTGGTAGACTTGAAATTTTCCTGCAAGAGTCAAATATTGTTTATCCCATTTTCTCAACTTATTATCTATTTTAACCTTCACCCTGATACTCCTATAGAGTTATTTTATTGTCATTAGTTATGATTAAGTCATAATGATTGTCAAAGTCATTCAATAATGAAGGAAAGTCAAGTCGATAAGAGAAATAAGCTAGTCGATAAAAGGAAATAAAGGAAAAGGTAATTTTAGTTAAGGTAAAAGGAAGTTAAGACACTGAATTGTACCAAGCTACAATAGTTACTAAACGGAGAGAAGATACATGTTACCAAGCAGAAGAAAAATGTATTGCCGAGCATCACAGACTGACACAACGAGAATCTACAGATACATTGAATCTGGACACCAAGTAGAAAATAGTTTACAAATCTCAAGGAGTTTTTTTATTGAAGCATTGGAGATTTAAACATAATGATTATGCATGATTACAAGGTGAGATTCACTAATGAGAATTAAGTGTGATATATGCATTGGAGAAGCAACCAATGCTAGCGCCGCTTAAGGAGAAGATTCTAGATTGTTTCCACCGCTTCTAGAATTAAGTATAAATGGATTAGAGTATGAAGATTAGAGAGAGAGAGAGAGAGAGAGAGATTGCAGAGAAGGTGATGAGAAGAGAAGTTATCGAGTAACAGAGAAGTAAAAAGAAGAGTGTGATTGATTCAGATTTGAATCTACCAAGTACACAATTGATATTGTGAGTGAAGCACAGTATGAGGTAAATAGTTATTGAGCATATTGAATCTGATAAGCATAAGATTGATGCAAGTTTTATAGACAATTTATGTTACTGATTAAAGTATAATCAAATTTGTAAAATTATCTTAACTGAGCAGATCCTAACATATCTTATTTTGTAAATCATTTAATATGGTACAATTCTTAGATTAGAATTGTAAAATCCTTTAGTGGGGTAGACTTATCTAGTCTTTAGACTCTTAACAGGGTTAATACTCTTAAAAGGGTAAGCTATCAGAAATAGATAACATTGTATCTCTAACCTAGCAGACTTTTTACTGCAACTTAGTGAATTGTTGTGGGTGTCATCCCCGCCGTAGTTTTTATCCTCTAACAAGGAGAACTACGATACCAAAATAATAGTGTTATGAGTTGTGTTTCATGTTAATATTTTATATGTTTTATGTTATTACATGTAAAGTTGTGATTTCAATGAATGGTTGAGAAAGTAAGATAAAAAGTGTTTTGTAGTACTGACTCACCCCTCCCCTCTCAGTACTCACCTTTCCATACTTAATCCAACAATTGGTATCAGAGCCAAGTCTCTTATTCAGAAGTTTAACCACTTGAGAGGAAAGATATGGAGAAATAGAAAGTTAGAGGTATGAAAAGGTGATTGATAACATGAACATGGAACTGAGGATGACTAATGACTAGATTGATGAATTGAGAAGAAAACTAAAGCATTCACTCAACAAAATAAAGGAACTAGCGCATCAATTAAAAGATACACAAGATCAGGTTGAAGAACTTGAAGAACTATCAGAGGGAAGTATGTTTGATGAATCTGAAGCTACAATATTAGAACTGACTGAAAAGAAAAAAGAAAAAAATTAACTGATTAGGTAAAAGTACTAAAAAGAGAACAAGAAGCTCAATCGGTGAGGATGTGTGAAGTCCTAGAACAAAAGAGAAAAGTTTAAGATGACAAAAGAATGGTTGAAGATGAGAGAAGGGAAGTGAATGCAAGGTTGAATGAGAAAGATGGGTAAATACTGAGGTTGACATAAATTCACTACAACTTGATAGATCAACTACTCGATGCAAATTAGGAAGTTGCAAATAAATTTAGAGATATTGTTGAACTAAGATCAGAAAATGAACATTTGAAGAATGAACTGAAATCTAAAAATAATGTTGATGAAGTCTTTAAAGGGAATGAAGAAATATTGAGGATATTGGATGGACAACTAAGAGGTCAGAGACAACCGAGAGATACTTTTGGACTTGGATTCAATGCAAACAACACCAACAAGAAGGGAGAGTCCTCAAAACATGCATCAAACTGAGATAATGCTACCTCATCGAAGACAGAGAAGCCTACTTGCTATCATTATGGAAAACTAGGTCATACAACTAATGTTTGCAAGAGCAAAAGAGGTAATCCACCGAGTATAATGGTTATTGTTATAATTGCAATAAGTGTGGTCACAAAGCATTTGAGTATAGATCAAGAATTGCTAACAATACAAGGAGGCCAAGATTTGATGGCTACTATAACAACTGCAACAAATATGGTCACAAGTCTGAAGAATGCAAGTCACAAAGAAAGAATGAGAAATGGGTCCCTAACCGATAGAACATTGCAAAGGAATGAACAATAGAAGATAATGGAGAAACTCCTGAATAGCTTGTTTTCATTGTCACAAGGTTGGTCACCTAGCCAAAGACTATAGGTACCGAGGCAAAGCCCCAACTGAAGAACAACCGAGTGAAAGTGCTCAAGTCAATATTAATGAGATAAGATATCAAATGAATAAAACATGGAGAACGAAGTCTCAAGATGATGGAACTGAACTTGGAACAACTGATGGCACCACATCCTTTAGATCAGGTGCACCTATCTTCACCTAATCGGTCAAGGTATGTGTAGGAGTTGATAACTAAAATTCTATCTTAAATCAGTTCCTAGCATTTGTGCAAAGATCCATATTAGCATATTAAGATGGATATATGATTGAAGTTGACATTTCATATTTTGATCGATAAGAGTATATGTTATTTTGTTCCATCGGTGAAAGGAAAGTGCTTTTGGTAATCGGTGAAAAGGGAGTTGGTAAAGAGCATTTAATGCTAAAATTATAGTTGTTGGAAGCCTTAATCGAGGAAAAACTATAAATAGACCCCTTGTTATTTCATTTTTACCTTACGTTTTCAAGAGCATTTGAAGCACATAGCAAAGAAGAGTCTTTCGAGTTCATCCAAGTGACCAATCGAGCAAATCTAAGCATTGTCAAGCGTATTTAAGGTATTTTTGATATTTTCCCAAGTTGTGTTAATGCAATTGAATTACTATTCAATTGAAACCCTATCAGTCAAGAGATTATTTTTGTGAATCAATGGCACCCAAAGTACAAAAGCCTATTGTTGTGGAGAAGATTGACCTTGTCAATCTGACGTATAAGCTATCACCTACCATAGCAGCTGAAATTGATAAATCTAGAACCCTATCTTTGATCCCATTGAGAGTCATTCTTATTGAAGATGTTTGCACCTTCATACATTGCAAAATTGAAACATTATCAAACGAAGATCGATTCATCCTACCGGAGTCCGTGTCAATGGAAAATTGAAGGATGATCATACACATTTGGAGACCAAGGGTTTGGTTCATGCTATGCATGTACCACCAATTTTCAAGCAAGAAAGGATGAGGATTGTTCTAAGCCAAGTAATGATTAGTTCATGTGGCTCAATGCACCTATGAAGATCACAAAAGATGTACTACATATAGTCACAAGATATCCAATTGGTGATAGACCAAGAGCCTACAAGAAAACATATAAGAACAAATTGTGCGAGCTTACTCAAGCTAAATGGGATGGTAAGGTATGAAGTTGTCTACTATTGATGATCTCAAGCTGAGATTCGCATGCAACATAATACCCTACGGAATATTTCAGTCATCTCAGGTAGACAATGTGCCTTGTGGAGCTGTTGATATAGCTTACCAGATTGTGAAGAAGGACATGAAGATATATCTATGTGAGATCTTGTTGAAAAAACTTGATGATAACATGAATACAATCAGGAAGGTGAAGAATAACACACTAAACTTCAGATCACTACTGGTATGCATATTTTTTTACTTTCAGAACTTCTTTCCATCAAGAGGTGATGTAGTGTGGACAAACCGATAATCTATAAAATCAATGAGTTTATTCAAAGTCTAGGAGACAATTTTGACATGGTTATGAATGATTATTTTGCAAATTTTCAAACTAAGATGCATAAGAAGTATAGAATTCCACCCCATCTAGTGGAAAAATACAAGGATGATATATGTTTTGAAGTGGATACTGATACTTGTATAGTGAGAGTTGTGGAACCAAGAACCGTTTGGTTACCACCTATGGGATATGAAATGGATATTGATGCCTCTTCTATACATATTGAAGGACTATTAGAGAAACCTATTGACAAAAGAGCCAATCAGTATGGCACTTATGAAGAGGTAAAGAACAAAATCAAACTAGGTATATTGATACCTAAGGCCTTAAGGAAAAATAAAAGAATGATTAGTAATTGGTCAAGAAATTTGGGTATTTTTGTTGGAGAAGATGAAGTTGGTCCTTCGGAGATCAAAGGGAAGAAATTAAGAATAAAGAAAGAGACTCCTAGTCCAATCGATGTAAGACCACTGACAAGGTCTTCCTCCACACTGAGAGAGAAGAAGAAAGTAGAGATTGAACCACCAAAGCCTAAAACTTACATAAGGGAAAAGAAGGCTACTGGGAGACTTAGGAGAATATTAAAATTACAAGAAGATAGTGAAACCGAATCAAAAGATGTTTCACAATTCAAAGTTGTGTAAAACCAAGCACCTAAACACAAAAAATTGGATGAATCACTTAAAATACTCAAGAAATATGGAGGATATTCAAGATTAAAACAACTCAAATATGAAAATAGGAGTGAAGAGGAAAAAGAGAAAATTGAAGAAACTATTGTCTTTACTCTACATAAGTTTAGAACTACTCCAGTTGAGATAGTCGCCCAAATATCAAATGAGTTATATCAGAAGATAGATGCAAGATGGAAGTATGCCTTGGCATCTAAAAAATAAATGAGGGAGAGATCTCTAGCTATCACAGTACTTGACTTAACCAAAAGAGGAATCAAGGAAAAACTGGAAGAATATTCAAAGATATTCCTAGTCAAGAGTATAGCACTAAAGATAATGGTTGGTAAGTTAGAAGAAGTTCAAAAGGAGACTGATGATTTATGGAGAAATATATTCTTTCTTGATCAATCGACAAATACAAAAATCAAGGAGAAAACAAGGAAGTCAGGTCCCACTGATTTAACTACAGATAAAGAAGAGGTCATTATAGAAGATATAATCGATAAAGACCTTGCTAAGGGTATATCAGATGATGAAAATGTAATGGAAACCAAGGCCAAGAAAACAAAAGAAATGAACATTGATGATTCAAAAAAGGTAAATCTAATGGATGAAGATCTTTTTATTGAATAGATAATGAATTTTCTTGAGATTGAAGAAGTTATCTCAGAGGTCACAAAGGATGTTCCAACTAATGCCCCCATTGAACCAGCAAAGGAAACTGCACCAAAGGATATCAAGGCCACTACAGAGACTGAGACTGCCAAAGGTTAGAATCAAGAGCCCTAAAGAACTATCTGAGTTTGGAGATCTACTCAAGAGAAAAAATGCACAAGACAAGTTAGTTGCAAAGAAGCAGAAAATTGATGTCTTAGAAAATGTCAAAGAAATATTGCATGAGATTATGCAATAGGTAGATATCAATGGGAAAGGAGACATTTACATTCAATTGAGTGAACTAGTGAGCCAGATAAACAAACTAGGTATTGAGACTATTGAGTGTTTTATGTAAATGCATAGGAAACAAATGGAGAACAAAGTCATTGAAGAATTGCTTCAATCAGTTGCACTTGACAAGGTAACACTCTTTGAGCTAGTTACCGAGTTAGAAAAAGAATTGCAAGATACTCTTTTTTTTGTTTCAAAATATTTGTTTAATTTCAAGTTTCACCAAGGACATCAAGGCCAAAGATGAAAATGTGGAAAAGGAGCTAACTGAGCAACTAGCTAAGGTATCTACTGAGCTTGATTCTTTTGAGGAATATTATGAAAGGTTGAAGCACTTAATGAGAGTGCAACATGAGCCGAGGAAAGAGGAGAATGAAATCAAAATGAATCTTATGGAACTACAAACATTTTTGATACCACAAATTGAGTTATTACAAGAACATGTGCATAAGGCTAAAAACTTAGTGAGCACACTGGATGTAAGTGATATGGATAGCATGGTAAGTCTAACAACTGATATTAATGAACAAATTGTAGTGTTGGAGACACTAAAAGATTCATGGAAGGCATCATTGAAGGATGCACAAGAAAGATATAAATCTATTTTTAACAAAATCTCTCCATCATACAAATAGTAAGTAATTATTTTGGCATTTTTGTTAAAAGGGGGGGAAATATGTATATGATAAAGGGAGATAGTAGAGTGTTATGGAAAAAGAGGAAAATATATGAATATGAGGATATATATGAAGTAAAAGAAATATGTATGTAAAGGAGATGGATAGATATGTGTACATGGATTATTATTACTACATGGGGAGTGATAAGTAAAGATAAGTAATGAAGATATAAGGTCTTACCGAGATATGTATACATGAGAAATTTTGCTAAGGACAAAAAATCTTGATGACTTTGAAGGTTTTTAACAAAGATACCAACTAATGCCAAAGGGGGAGATTGATACTGCTATAGAGTTATTTTGTTGTCATTAGTTGTGATTAAGTAATTGTCAAAGTCATTCGGTAATGAAGGAAAGTCAAGTCGGTAAGAGCAATAAGCTAGTCGGTAAAAGGAAATAAAGGAAAAGGTAATTTCAGTTAAGGCAAAAGGAAGTTAAGACACCGAGTTGTACTGAGCTATAAAAGTTACTGAGCAGAAGAAAAATGTATTACCAAGCATCATGGGATGACACAAGGAGAATCTACAGATAAAATGAATTTGGACACCGAGCAGAAAATGGTTTACAAATCTTGAGGAGTTTGTTTATTGAAGCATTGGAGATTTAAACATAATGATTATGCATGAATACAAGGTGAGATTCACTAAAGATAATTAAATTTTATATGCATTGGCGAAGTAACCAATGCTAGCACTGCTTAAGGAGAAGATTCTAGATTGTTTCCACCATTAGAATTAAGTATAAATGGATAAGAGTATGAAGATTACAGAGAGAGCATGAGAGATAGAGTATGTATGAAGGAGAAATTGTAGAGAAGGTGTTGAGCAGATAAGTTACTGAGTAACATAGTAGTAAAGAGAAGAGTGTGATTGTGATTCAAAGTTGAATCTACTGAGTATAAAATTGATATTGTGAGTGAAGCACAGTATGAGGTAAATATTTATTGAGAATATTGAGTCTGCTAAGCATAAGATTGATGCAAGTTTTACAAACAGTTTATGTTATTGATTAAAGTGTAATCATAGTTGTAAAAGTCTCTTAACCGAGCAGATCCTAATAGATCTTATTTTGTAAATCATTTAACAAGGTACAGTTCTTAGATTAGAATTGTAAAATCCTTTAGCAAGGTAGACTGAACTAGTCTTTAGACTCTTAAGAGGGTAAGCTATCAGAAATAGCTAACATTGTAGCTCTAACCGAGTAGACTTTTTATTGCAGTAGTGAAGTGTTGTGGGTGTCATCCCAACCACAGTTTTTATCCTCTAACAAAGATTTCTGCAATACCAAAATAATGGTGTTATAAGTTGTGTTTCATGTTAATGCTTTATATGCTTTATGTTATTACATGCAAAGTTATGATTTCAGTGAATGGTTAAGAAAGTAAGATAAACGTGTTTTGTAAACTGATTCACCCCTCCCCTCTTAGTACTCACCTTTCCATACTTAATCCAACACACCCATCCCCACATCTCTTTGAAATTAGGGGTAACAAAAAATGGAATACCAAGGTACCTCACAATATTATTAGGGTCCACCACATCAAGGGAAATATGCTAAATCACTAGGGAGGTTGAGACTCCCAACCCAACATGATAGATTTGGGGAGAAAGACCTTTCTCCTTGAAGATTTACACAATACATCTAGTTTGTCCATAAGGGATTGGGTATGATTTTCATCTAACTCCAAAAAGACCACAATATTATCTGCAAATTGAATGTTCAACAATTCCTCTTTATTTGGAAGGATGATGCCTCTGACTTTAGGAGATAAAGAGTTGTCTTTCAATAAGTAATATAGATCATATGTTGTTATAACAAAGAGGGTGGGAGCCAAGGGACATCCTTGTATAATAGAATAGGAAAGTTGAAATTTGTTTGACCTAACCCTATTAACTTCTACACAAGCCATGGCATCATTTAGCAAGGTTCTCTCCATTCTACAGAATTGGTCAGGAAATCCTAAATATATCATCATATCACTTACAAATTTTCATTCAATCCTGTCATAAGCTTTTTCAAAATATATTAGAAGAACGAAAGCATTATGCACATCTTCTTGTGCCTAATGCATTGCTTCCCAACAGGTGAGAATATTCTCCAAAATGTATCTGTCTTTTACAAAGCATGTTTGTGTAGCATTAATTACTTTTGAGAGTATGGTTTCTAGTCTTAGGGCCAAAATCTTAGCCATTATTTTATAAGATATATTTAGAAGAGTGATGGGCCTCTAATTCTTGAGCAAGTTCTTGTCTCCCTCTTTTGGTATAAGTTTCATGACCCCTGGATTTATCTCTTTGCCAAGGGATTCTTTGTCAATTGCCTATCTATACAACTTTAGCAAGTCTTCTCCAATCCAAGAAATCTTCCTTTTGTAGAATTCAATGAGGATCCCATCAAGGCCCAGGGCCTTTTCATTCTTTAAGGCATTTATGGCTTTATTGATCTCCTCCAAGGTGATATCCTTACACAGGTAGAGTTCTTCCTTATTGATTTTCTTAGGAATGATGGAACCAATTTTCCTTCTAGCTTCTTCATTCTATGGACCAAGTTCTTCAAATGTAAACAACTTACATTAGAAGTTTGTAAATGCTCTCAAAATACCATCTTGGTAAGTGATGTTGGTCCCTTTTTCTAAGATACAGTTAATCATATCACATGCTTCCTTACTTTTTAATAAGTGGAAGAAAATTTTGGATCCTTTGTCTCCATGAATGAGACAAGTAAGTTTGGATCTTACTTTGGACCCTTGGATTTTGTCATTCTGAATATTTCTCAACCCATCTCTTGCGATTATAAGGTTCTCCCTAGCCTTAATACTCTCAGGATGGGCCTAAAAATTCTCCTCGGCAACAATTAGTTTATCATGTAGTTCACTCTCCTTTCTCCTTGTATATTTAGCTTTCTCCTTACCAACAGTCTGAAACATAGATTTACAACTAGTCACACATTGATTCCATCTCTCAATAGAATTATTAATCATGGGGTTATACATATTGAATTTTTGAATGATGAAGGAGGCATAAACTACATCTTCATCATCTAGCAATTTAACATTAAGGGTAAAAGATTCCCTGACCAATCTTGTGGAATGGGGATAACCAAAGAGAAGGAAGGTTTCTTGGATGGGGTGGTGGTTTGACATTGTGTTTGGGGTAACTTTCACACTAGATCCATGAGCATCTTTAACAATTGTTATCATGTCTTTATACAAATAGAATCTATCTAATTTGTAGTATATCCTTTGGTTCCCTTGCTAGAAGTTACACTAGGTATACCATATATTATTACTCTCCCCTTTCCTTCTAGCCAAGGGATCAAATAGATTGGAGTTATTGATAAACCGAAACCAATAAAAAATCTTTCGTTTCCACTCAAATTTGGATCCTCCTATTTTATCTTCTGCATGATCAACCATATTAAAGTCTCCAGCCAAAACCTCAGGAATGTTATCTAACTGGATCATCCATTTCCATAATTCAAATCTCTCTCTCTATGATCATTAGGAGCATAAATGGATTCAACTTTACATTCCTAATCATTATGTCTAAGAATGTTTTATACGACCCGATTGCATGGGGATAAACCCCATCAAGTGATAAGTTTAGCCCACTTCTTACAAACCAAGATGGTTGCTCCACCTTTCCCTCTAGAGTGTTTGGTAGTGAAATAATCTTCATTTCTTCATATGCACTTGAGGTTAATCTCAAGAGAGAACTAGACAACCTTAATTTCTTGAAGCAATAGGATATTTGTACTCTGCTTCATCCTTAAGAACCTTTTGAATATATATTTTCTATTTGGGGTTTCCAACCCCCGAACATTCCATGAAACATATTTTAAATCCATGAAAAAAATTATTTAGAGGGAGTTGTCCATGGATACCCTAAATGACTTGTAGCATTTGTGTAGTTATAATGAGAATCTTGGAACGTTATGTTTCTTATTTGTCACCCTGTGGGGTATCCATCTCTTATTTTTAAATTCAAAGCTCTGATCAACCTTGAGATCCGAGGGGGGAGAATATTTTTTTCACCTTTCTTTTTTTTATTCATTTTATTTTTAATAGTATTATCTTTCCTTTTTCCAATGGCAACCATGGCTTCTTCAACTAGGTCAACATCACTCTGGCCCTTATAAGGTACAATGGCCCATTGTTTCCAATTATTGTTTCTCATCTTCTACAAGCTCCTCATTCTCAAGCTCAACAATAGTGGGATACTTCTTATAACCAAGAGTGTGGATGAGGTCAAATATTTCATTAATGGAGTCAATGGCCAACTTGAGGGGGTGATAGAAGGGAGGTGTGGAGGAAGGTCTAGCAACAAGGAAGAAATCAAACAAAGGTATGGTCAGGTCATATGCTTTTTTTACCATAAAAAAATTCTCATCTAGATACATATTAGGTTCACATATATGCAACTTGTCCTTGCATGACCTCTCCACAGTAACTTTCATTAAGGCATCACATTGAGTGAGCCATTAGGCCTGATGAGGCACTCTTTGACACCATCCACACTCTTGGCCAGGGTGGGGGTCTTTTGGGCCTCAACATTGGGTAGTTTATTGGTAGTTCCATCCTTGCCAATCTTATTCTCACCATACACCATTTTTTCTCTCTTTCTTGAACTTTATAAATGTTTTTGTTCTTGTATAAAGCCATTTGTTGGGCATTTAGGGTTTTGGGTGAGGAGGGAGAGGTCAAAGGAGGGACTAGGGGGGAAGTAGTTGAAGGGGGAGGAGAGGCTCGAGGAGGAGGGGGGAGGAATAATCTGGGGTGGAAGGGGAAACAATAGAAACTAAAATTACTTCCACTAGAGTAGAACTAGGTGGAGGGAATAAAATGGACAACTACGAGGGAAAGAGGGGGTCACCACTAGAGAAGGAACCAAAGTCATCACTAGATGCCAAAGGTAGAGAAGAAGAAATTTTCTCCTTGATACTAGGGTTAGGTTTAGGGGTAGGCCCGAAGACCTTACTCCTCTTCAATTAAGGATAATTTTTCCTCGTATGCTTTTCTCTTATGTATAAAAAATAAGCCTTGACACCCCCCAGGAAGTGGATAGGGCATGATTGATGTAGAGAAGTTTAGGTTCACTTCTAGAATCCTTAGGGTGTTCTTTCAAGGGCTTCAACAATGCACCATCGAATGGTCCTTCTCTTATAAAATTCCCAAGGCTATACCCTACTTCTTGAAATTTCTCTTGGTCCCCTCCTTGTGACCAATCCACTATGAGAAATTTAACACACAAAGGAGGTACAACTCCTCACAACAAACCCTTAACCCCTAAGACCTTCCAAGCAACTTATACACCCTAGCATATCAGGATATTATCACCATGGTTGAAAATATCATGTGTAGATTTTTTTCTATGTGTCAACACTTCAAATCGTTCAAATTTCCCTTTGGGAAACATCGACACAAACTCACAATAAGGTTTTTCACTATTAGGCCTATTAGGTGACCTAATACAACTAGACCTCCAAACTAACTATCCAGCCTCTTACTTTCAAAATTCCTTAAAAAGACCCAAATAAACTCCAAATTTAGATATCCTTTTGGACATAGTATTAAATATCAAAGAATTAGATTTGGGTTTTGGGTTTGACCTGCTCAACCAAGTATGAGCCAATTAGGCATAATAGGGCTACTTAATGAGCATTTAGGTGGAACCCTTCACAACTCGGATTACCATGACAAAATTCTTATGGTTTCATGTTTTCTTATGTCTAAGGATAGTGAGTCACCCAATATATTACACCCACACCCTTTCTTGTCTCTTTTGTAACTCAATCTCCACACTTTCTTGGCTTGTCACATCCAAATGCCAAGCCTAGGGCATCATGGCAAAAATCAGGGATTGCCTTTCCTTCTCCAAACCCAATTGTAACATGTAGTATACAAAGGGTCCTAAAAATCACCATAAGATTGGCCAAATCCAATGGTGGAATGTTAGGATAGAACCATTTGAATCCAAACCCTTTGGGTTATTAGGTTTCCTAAACCAGCCTTCACCAAATTCAATGGATCTCCTTTCTCAATGCACCAAATGACCTCCAATCAGATGAAATGGAAAGATGAATCATAAAACTATAGAATAATGGTCATAAATAGAATGGCCCAATCAATTTATGCCTGTACAATCATAATGAACAATGTAAAAACATAGGAACATCAATATTCAACAAAGCAATTTCTTCTCCTTCATACCAAAATTCTTCATTACATGTGAAATTGTTCATAGGGACTTTAAAAACCCTCATGAAAGTTGTCCAATTGGCATAACTAGATTTTGAAACCCACTAGCTGTTGGATTTCAAACTAATCCCCAGATGGTCAAAGTTGTAAAGCAACATTGACCAACTTTACAATTTGAAACATTTTTTTCATTTGTAACATTAAAGTGACCTTAGGACCTTTAAACAACCAAAATAGGACTATTAGGATCTAAAACACTAATGACCCTCATTTAACATGATTTGGAGATGGTTGACCCATATTGGCCAACTATGGTCCTTTTAGGACTTTCAAACCAAATTGGCGTTATGGCCTTCTTACAAACATCAAGGGCCTAATTGAGGTCTTACTACAATGGAAAGATCATAACAAAAAAAATTAACACAGTTTAAAAATGATCCCATTGGATCACCCTTGGTGCTCATAGGAACATCCTTGGTGCTCCTACACTAATGATATGGTATCATCTTCCAGGTCAAAGAAAAGTTCCTATGGAAAATCTTGCTCAAGTAAAATAGAGATTAATAGCCTCACATCTAGGTGCAGGAGAAGAGAAAGGGAATCATCTATTATAAGGATGAAACCAATATTTTCCAATGCCTCAGGGATAAAATACCACAAAATGGGGGGATATTATGGATGGTGATCCATCTAGGGCACGAAAGTGCCAACACTTAATCACAATTGGATTCAAGAGACCATCCAAGGGCTCGAAAACAATAATGCCCAACATTTCAATACTATTTTGTATAACTTGCTTTTGGTGGAAATGGTTTTGGAAGAAAATAATGAACAAGCCTTTTTGAATCATCTAGAAAAAAGAATAGACAAAACCCAATTTCTTGCACCATACATTCTGAAGCCAAGAATTCATAAAATTATGAGATTGGAGCTTGGCCTGATCAACATTTACAAAGAAAATTGTAGAATCTCTAAGCCTAGTTTTCTCCTCAGAAATAGCCAAGGACATGTAAATTCAGTTCAATAATGAGTTTATTTCAAGGAGGATGCTTACGTGGTATTCCTCCATCATTCACAGATATGTCACGTGAAACCCTTATGAATTCTACATCCATTGGTATTCTCCTCTTTGGAGCGACAACTTCTTTAAATGAGTTTTCCTGCAGATGAGGCCCTCCAAGGGATTCATGGGCCATATATCTAAACACCTACCAACTACCAAAAAAAAAGTACAAAAAGAGATAAAATAGGTATTTTCATGTTGCGAGAAGATGCTCTCTTGTTGGAGCCAATAAGGGTTTGGTCAAGGTTGAGGAGCCTTGATCAAACCACTATCGATTCTGGTATCATTGTTATATCATCATTAATAATAAATAGTAGGAAAATTATATGTAATTAATAATAAATATGATAATAAGTTATTATTATATATTTATTATTATTATAATATAGATCAATTATTATATGTATAATTATATGTGATAATGGGTTATCTCATTATTATTATATTTAATTAATTATTAATAATATTTATAGAGATATTATGTGATGTTAATGATCATGTGGATCCTAGTGATCTTATTGTGATCATGAATCTAAATCTTGTTTATAATGGGTGTGGCCACCTACTAGAAGAAGGTTGAGACAAGTCAATCACAAAATTCATGGAGATGGAAAATGGCTCCCTCCTTCTTAGGGGACATTAAAAATCAATACTGATGGGTCCTCTAGAGGGAATCCTAGGCATGCAGGAATTGGTGGTGTTGGTAGGGATTACAGTGGAAATGTTGTTTTCTTCTTCTCTACCTATAAGGGATGTCACTCTAATAATCTCATGGAGGCTATAGCTATTCTTTGTGCCATAGAAAAAGGATGCTCTCTTGGTTGGAAGAGGATTGTTTGTGAGTTATACTCTCAGATTGTGATTGATATGTTGAATACTCAACATATGGAGGAGATTAGTTGACAACTAGTAGTGGTGGTTAAATAGATTCTTAATATGTGTTCCATGTTGGATCATATTTCTTTTTGTCATATTCCACGAGAATGGAATATAGTGGCTGAATTTTTAGCAAAATGGGCTTCAAAGAACCTAGGCGGATGGGATATGGATGATTTGGGCCCCTTGAGGGTGGAGCATAAGGAGATGTTGGAAGACAAAGTTTTCTAGTTGCACCCTTTACGTGTTTGGGCTTCTTTTGTGTGGTTGATTGTTCTTGGTTTGGCCTTGGGCCTTTGCTTTGTACTCTTTAAATTACTGTGAATAAATTGCTTACCCCTCTTTTTTTTATAAAAATATAGAGCTATTATAATTATATAGTTATTCTTTTACTAGATATTCAGTAATTTTAACTTAGTGACTAAAAATTATTGTATATGGAAGAAAAAGTTTTCTAGTTGTACCCTTTACATGTTTGGGGCTTCTTTTGTGTGGTTGATTGTTCTTGGTTTGGCCTTGGGCCTTTGCTTTGTACTCTTTGAATTACTGTGAATAAATTTTTTACCCCTCTTTTTTTTAAAAAAAAATATAGAGCTATTATAATTATATAGTTATTATTTTACTAGATATTCAGTAATATTAACTTAGCGACTAAAAATTATTGTATATGGAGCTTTAATTCTAATTTCAAATATTTAGTTTTTGCAAAACCATTCCTATACATATCTAGTTTTTGTTACATGCATAAATAGTAATTGTTACAATGCTATTTAACTAAGTAATATATTATAGATTTTTGTTACAATATTGGTTAACTAAGCAATATGTTATAGATTTACTAATTTTCAAGAATTAGATACAATACATCTTTTGTTTACTTACAAAAAAAAACATTTTATGTTTTAACATTTAAATGTAGATGCTTCAAAGTTAAACTTTTCTCATTACTATTTGTTAAAAGATTTAGTATATAATTACTATAATTATTATTCAAAGAACTCCAACTTATGATTTAATGATGTCAACATTCTAATATTATTACTACAATTTATAACTATTTTAACTTTAATACAAAAGCATTATGGTAGGAACATGATACAACTACGTCCTCTTGGTGATGTAAAATAAAGATTATTTTGGAAAATATAGAATAAATTCTAGGTACATATAAGGGAGAGGGTGTAATAGTTAAGCACTCTTAACTTCACATTTCTCAAAATCTTATGTGAGAATTTCTAGTTGCCCCCATGTTTTATAGTAGCATACTTGGTAAGTTTGTTTATAACTAAGATTTAAGGGTCACATCATCAAATATGATGCTACGTGAGCATTTTTTTGTCTAGGTCTTCAAATGGCCTAAAAACAAAGTGAGACTAATAGTGGTGCACTAAGTCATGTTTTATTGGTGTGTCGATGTTGCATCTTATGATTTGTTTCTTTTTAGATCTAAGTATACATTTCATTCAATTATGGGTACTCATTATCAACACTCTCAACTTTCAAGTATTAACTATTGGTACATTTTTGCTAGTTGGACATTAAATCAATAAATGCTATAACAACTATTGGAGTACACTCAACTTTTGGGTCCTTTGATGTATTTATCAAAGTCTCCCGCAATATTTAATATGGATGTAAGTATTTAAAATGCATGAAGGGTTTTGATTTTTGTAAATTGTTAAAAGAGAATGTTGTTAACTAGATGTAGATACATATATAACAAGAGATTATAAATGCTACACAATGCAACAAATTCATAGTGGAAAAATCTACATTTTTGTTATTATTTGATTCAATGATAGAAGCATGCAAAGTGAAATTGAAAAAAATGTAAATTTAGCAAATGATTGTGAATTTT
This sequence comes from Chamaecyparis obtusa, assembly GCA_027943335.1. Classification (NCBI taxonomy): domain Eukaryota; kingdom Viridiplantae; phylum Streptophyta; class Pinopsida; order Cupressales; family Cupressaceae; genus Chamaecyparis; species Chamaecyparis obtusa. The sequence goes on from BSBK01001979.1 coordinate 688,887, forward strand.
GTTTAAAGAGATCATGTTTGAAAATTGATGATGATTTTACTTAATAACATTATTTATTGTTTAGTTTGATTATGTTTGCATTGACTATAATATTGTTTTGATTGAGAGTGAAGAGTCATTTCACATGGAAATCGAGAGTGAAGTGTCATTTTACATGACAAACATACAAGATGGAGATAATGTTAATTTATCTTGGAAGAATTCTTCATCAATAATATTTCCTATCTTATTGAATAAGAAATAGTAAATGAGTTTATCAATAGAATAATGCAAGGTTTTTCTTTTTGATTTGTTTGTGTAGACACCTAAAGTTTGTCATAATTATTCTATTTTAATAATCTTAGTTTCATGTTCTCGACTAACTCCATCATTCCACCTAGTTTAATGTTATTATCATTTGCTAATCTTCTAATGCCAATGTCAAAATTATCTTAACATGGAATTAATTTATCATCCTCATCATATTAATTCATCTTGTCAATTAAATTGATTACATTAAAATAATTAATTAATATCATTCCCCCTTTTTGTGAGGATTAAAATTTTAATCACCTTGCAATCCTATATATTACTCATATATCTCCAACACTCTTGGAAAGTGTCCTTGGATGCCTAGAGTGTAATTAAAAATCAATTTTGTAATAGAATCTCCTTTAGAATATTGGTATGAGTTGTTATATGCATTCATGAAGGTGGAGTTGGCGATAGCTATTGTGAAGCTATTTTGAGTAAATTTATCAACATGGAAGAAAATCAAAGCATCTTGAATATTTTTAGCTACTCTCTTATTAGTTAGGTGATGATTTTGGATGTCCACCATGAAATATATTATATTATTGTAATGTCTCTACTACTATTAATGTAAAAAAAATTAAATATATTTGGTTAGGCCTTACAATCCTAATTATAAAGGCATATATTTTGGCTATTTTTATTTTGAGGTTTAAAAATTTAAAATAGAGAACCTTGTAAACCTTGGATGGTGATAATGTTTACACAATAGCACTAACAATATATTGCCCCAACTCTTGGTTATAATTATAAGTCCTCATCTATTTTAAAATTTTGTGTTTTGAAGTCATTCAATTTCATTTGTGCCAATTTTTATCTCCTATGTGCCTTTGTGGTTAAATTCCCAAAGGTTCTTTAAGATTTTTAAATAAACTAGAGCTTTTATCCTCTTTAGGAAGTCCTTTGTTGGAGGCTTTAGGTCCAAGTGGAACTCTTTATTAGGATTTATTGGTCCATTAGGAACTAGTTGATTAGATATTCCTAACCTAATAGGAATTCTTCAATTTGAAGTTATCACTCCATCAATAAATCTTTATTCTTGATCTTTTATAAAACTATCAATATCTCTTCTCAAATTAGGAGTATGATTGGTTCTCCAAACCCAGGGAACCTCTGATAGGTTTTTGACCATGTCTTAGTGCTCGATACCAATAATATAACTTAAAGAAAAGAAAATTGAGAGTTTTATAAGTTCTAATAACTACTAGAACCTTCGATTAATTCTTCAAGAAGTTCTAGTTCCCAACAAGGAAACAACCGTTGATAATGGAATAAAGGAGTATTATTTTTTCTTGGCTAACATAAGAATTATAATTCTAATAAGGGTCCATTGAAGGAAAATAAAGAAATATAAATGGTAGAAGGTTCATTGATTTTTAGGACTATATGAACCTCCTACAAGTTCTTATTTTTATCTTTTCCCCTAATGTAATGTCCCCATTTTCATGAGCATTAGAGTTTGAGGGATTAGCCTATTATTGTGTCCCTCATAGGCTAGTTATTTTGGATAGAGGGTCTTCTGAGGCTGAGGCATGGTTAATCGAGGTTCTTGTCTTCTCCAAAATTCAATATTTTCTAGTTTGGTCTTTGTTTGGCTCAGATTGGACTTCGTTTGGGCTCAATTTCATATACTTACTATTTATAGTAAATCTGAGGTTGATAGAGATGAGACAATTCTATTTTTAGTAAGGAAGTCATATAGATAGAGGATGCAATGGTTGACTCTATTTTTCAGATGGCTCGTCAAAATAATGAGTGTTTAATCAGATATTAATATTTTAATGACCTTTAATGATGTTTAATTATTTAAGTTATATTATATAGTTATAAATTTACTTTATAATAAAGCGGGGGCTATGTTTAGGGTTATGAGTAATTAATACTTCTTGATTAAAAGTGTGCTTTATTAATGATATATTATAAAGTCAATTCATTATTATAAAAACAAATATCAAAATTATTAAAGAGCCTTTGTAATGAAGATTCATGGGGAAATATTATAAAAGAGCCTTGGAGAGAAAACAAAAGGCATTCTTGTGCATTTGATTTCTGAAAATTATGTTGTTGTTTGAGACCTAAGGGTTTTCATATTTTAAGGGTTTCAAGGATTGAAAATTCTTTTAGATTTTCGTGCACTTTGAATTGGTGAAACTATCCAACGAATTATGATCATGATGGTCTTATTTAGAGACCATAATTGAGCTTCATATGGTGTTTGAATTGAAGGGAATGATCAACATTTTATCATAATGATAATTAGAAAAGTACTAAGGGTAATTTATGTGCATATCAAAACCTTCATTAAGGTCTATGTTTGGAGTTTTGGGGATTTCCATTTACCTACAAGAAGTGGCAATCATTATGGGCCTGCATTCTCATTTAAAGGTCAACATTTGAGGGGTTGGGTAGCCATTTTTTCATTTGTAGGTAGTTGCCAGTAATATTAATGGCTGCATTTGAATTCTGGGTAGCGTTAGATAGTCAGTGGTAAGAAACGTTCTAATTCTAAAGTGCCATTATTATTCGTCTCAAGCTTGGCTGCAAGGGAGATTCCATTTCTAGAGAGTTGTAACTCAAATCAGAGAAGTCTATAATAATCACAATAAGAAGAATTCATTGTGATTAGTTGTAGTGGTGAGTTGTTATGGAAAGTATATGCTGAAATGCCCCATTACATATTAAACAAAATATGATTGATACTATTTAGTTGTTTGCAAGTTTTTTTCTTTGAAAATCATATATTGGTCAAACCAACTTACTAGTTTACATGCAATGTGTTTGACAAAATGTCAAACATCCAAGTTTTAAAGTTAGAACCTGCAGGGGTTCTTATAGTGGTATCATAGCTTGCATGAAAAGTGTTTGACAAAATGTCAAATATCCAAAATTTAAAAAATCCATTGTTTGTCAGAGTTAGAACCCTAGGGGTTCTTACAATGGTATTAGAGCGGTTTCCTTCCATCATGTGGGGAAGCCTCTTACATTTAGGATAGCGGGTTTGTGTGAATTATGGGTAAAAAAAATCTATATAGGATCTCATGCTAGAGCTCGTACACACCTTTCAATATTATAATTACACCTTTTAGAAATAATAAAAATTTATCAAGACTTATACAAAATTCAGAGATTCTGGATTATTTGTTTGTAAAGAAAAAAAGGCAAACACTAATTTTAATGATTTTATCACTACAAAGGAAACAATGGGAAAGAAGGTGGATGTGAAATTTGATCCCTTACTAATGGAGCAGTCATTAGTGTTTTTACTATACATGATGAAGGAGACTCTTTACAAGGGCATGATGACATTACTGATTTCTTTGAGGATAACTACATTAAGTTCCATCAATCTATTGAAATAGGAGCTCGTGAACATGAGGAAACTAATGCTATGATATCAACCATTGATGTCAATCCTACACCAATTGGTATACATGAAGCTATTAACCATATGAGGACTAATTTTTATGACAACGGTCTTACTCTTGAGTATGAAGAAGAAGTGAAAGTTATGGAAAGTTCAGAAGGTGTTATGGGGATGATAGTGTGATCAGATTAGTGCAAAAGAGGTCTAAGATTATTCTTCTTAGCCGGCTTCTATTCAGGATTTGGGACCTAGGCATATTTTTTTGGACACTCTTCAGCATGTTGTGGGATCCTTCATGTGCATCGAGGTTCCAAGTTGGGTTCATTTAGGAGTATTGCAATGGGTACATGATTTGGATTACTTGTAGTTTCACTTTTTATTCTCATGTACATGTTTTGTTGCGAATGCATAATTTTAGTGCACAAAGATTGGACAGATGGATTGTTCTTCATTTATGTACAGTTGTGGTTATTCTAGTGCATCAACAGTGTTGTTGTAGTGTGGGACATTTCACAATTTTCATTTGGACCTTTGGTGTAGTGGACTTTCTTTGCAGTCATGATTGCTTGGGGACAAGAAATTTTAGGGAGGATAGACTATAATGTCCCCATTTTTATGAGCATCAGATTTTGATGGATTAGCCTATTATTATGTCCCTCGTAGGCTAATTATTATGGATAGAGGTGTTAGAATAACTAAGAGGGGGGGGGGGGGGGGGGGTGAATCAGTTAGATCAGTTATCCTATAGTCCCAATCTCACAGATATACCTTACAAAACAATTTCAACAATTTATGTAGCTCGGTAACATAAAATATCAATATGTCTATTCACTTTACCGATTACCAGTAATTATCCAACTGTGATTACCGACTAAATCAACTATGCAGTATGTAAAGATATACAAACAATCATAACAAACAATAAATAACACAATGATTTAACGTGGAAACCCTACTAAGGGAAAAATAACCTGGGACCGGTAACCCAAAATAATTCACTCTTCTGAAGTGAGCTCGGTAAAGAGCCAACCCTGTTAAAGGTTACAATACACACTGTTAGGTGTGACCTGGTTAGAGGATTTATCACTAACAGTTAAATTTTGACCAACATTCACTATGGGGTCAACAAGATAACACTTTACATTCTACGAATGTCATAGGATAGTACAATAAGACTATTAAGTCCACAAAGTTAAGTGATTTTTTGAATCAATGGTTAAACTGATATAGTACTAATTTGATTCAAATACAACTCAATTGAAAATATTCAGATCTATGCTATGCTCATAAAATCCTTTGATCATTAATCAATTCACTTCCTTAATATTTCTCAACTTACTTTCACTTGGTAAATAGTTCTGTGACGCTTGGTAATGTTTGCAGCTCGGTTCTTTTTGTAACTGTGTGTGAAAATTGTACCTGGTCTATAGACACAACACTTTAGTAAAACATTAGAGGTTAGCAAAAATCAAAATCATGCAAAATTGAAATCTAATTTAACCAAGTGATTTACTGCCTTCTAGTAGGTGCGAGATTGATGTTCTCAGATTGCTATCGAGATCAGTTACCTAGACGACACCTAAATGAAGGATTTGAATGCAATTGATCTAGATATGAATTGAATGCAATTAAGCTATTTTTTTTGGATTTTCTATGCAATAAGAATGATAAAAACTTGATATGAAATCTAATCTATATGAAACTGATCTGCTAAAATGATCTAACAATGATATGAAAAAGAATCTAAATGAATGTAAAAAAAACAAATTGATCTCACAATAGCCTTGATTCGCAATAAGCTTTGATTCTCCAAATTCCAATTCTCCAACGTGATTGTGCAAAAATATGAGATGCTTTGAGATGAGCTGAGGCTTTAATTTTATAGAAATCCAAGGCTTTGGAGGTGCATGGAAAAAAGCCATAAATCACTTAGATAAACTCATTTTGATTTTTGAGTTATCTGATAATAAAGATAATTTAATTCACAAAAACATGCAAATCATGCAAAAATAGCTTTTTAACTCAAATTAGAGTTTAGATCAGCTTTTTGAACTCCAAAAGGATGTTGAGTTCTAAAAAGTCAACACTTTGCATTGATTTTCTAATTTGGAGTTTAACTGTTTCTTTTGAATGTGCATAATAATTATGAATTAATAAATAAATAAAGTGATTTATTCTCAACTTAACTGATTTTTGAAAATAAATAATTGATTTATGGGTTAATCAATTATTTAATCAAACTTTTATTAAAAACTATATTATTAAATAATGACAACTTGCTTTAATTAATTAAATAAGAATTTAATCAATTATTCATAAGATATTGGATTTATTTTCAAAATTAAATAATACAATTAATAATAGATAGAATTATATTTAATTACATAATTAAGTGGCAAGATATTAAATCTAATTAATTAAATATGAAAATATTCAATTAATCAAACTTAGGATAAATGTGATTTATCGCCAAATAATCATTAAATTAAAGATAATTAAGAATATTGCTAGGAATATTCCCCGATGTAGAATTTAAGATAATCAATTAGATTCGATGATGTGCAGATGTGCCTTAGATTAGGACTTCGATGTTGATTTCATTCGATTTGTAGATGTAGGAGGTTAATGAACTTATAGCCCATTTTTGGGGTATTACAATAACCAGTTTGGTCAGGAATGCATGAATACAATCTTCACGTGAAATCTCTGCAGTCTCCTTTTTTCTGACATGTTTTAACATTGAAAATCATATCTCTTATATATACAAGTAAATCATTTTCATATCAGCCATTAGATTTTTCCTCTTAATCTCCTTCATCCATTTTGCTACTTAAACCTTCCTTGCCAGATGTGTCTTTAACACGTTTCAATCTCATCCTTTAGATCATCTCTAAATTATGTCAACCATGGATCTCATAACTAACTTCATCATTAACCTCTAAATCATAACAATTCCAGCTCATCAAATTCAGTTGGTTGTTCTTAGCATTTAATGTTTTCATCCATACTCGGTTAATATTGAAATGCGTCGGTGATAACTAGCTCAGTTATTACTGTCACTTGGTATACACTACACTGGCTCGGTGTATACATAAGCCTTCAATTACCGACCACATTGACTTGTTCAATTTCAAATCTCTTCTTCATAATAGATTAATGTAACATGCTCAAGTCAAAAATATAAAGCCATAGACTCATCAATAAGTTACCCAATGTTTACCTTATCCTTATCTGTCATATCCATCTTTTCCTTATGTAGATATCATAGTTCTTCATCTTTTCTTCCTTCTATAGATGTTTAGATGTTTGTAACTATCATGATAAGTATTGTCAAAACATAGTTGACATCAATGACAACATATTGACTGATTTAATCATCTTACACATCACATCAGTAGCGTGATGATCTCTAATCATTGTTTCTTCAATTCATCCAGATATTCAATCAGTTGTAGTTCATCAATCTCTCCCTTTGGTATTGATGGCAACACAAGTAATATGAAAATATGCCAAACACATACCAAACATGTATTCTACAACTATGTAAGTGTTGTAGCTTGGTAAGCTCTCCCTAGCTTGATATTTAATATGTTTAATCACTACAAAAAAAAAAAAACATTCCATGCAGACTCTTCGTGTGGATTTAATCTTTTTAGTTCTCAGATTCTTGTTCTCACCAGCAAATATTCCAATATGAAGTCTCTCTCCAATTTTGAGTTCTCACTAACTGATTTTTCATATTCAATTTCTCTCCCTTTGACAACAGTGTCAAAGAAAATAAACAAACAGTTGTTCAGTACCCAAGTAATTCTCTGTTGCTCGGTCCAGATCAAGTACCTTTGTGTACTAATAAACAAATTCTTGTTCCAACTTCCACAATCTTTCACAACCTTATAAGAACTAAAGTGTGAGCTATGTGCATCAACATGAATGATCTTTTGATAAAGTATAGGTTGATGCAACCTCCTAATCACCTTAGTGACCGATAGACAGGGGACGGACCCCAAGTCTAGTCCTCAAATATTCAAATGTGTCCTTCGATAAGGGTTTGGTAAAGATATCATCAAGTTGTTCTTTAGATGTTACAAATTCCAGTTTTACCTTCTTCTCTTGAACTTGTTCCCTTAAGTAGTGATACTTAATAGATATATGCTTTATTTTTTAATGCATCACAGGATTTTTGGAAATATTTATAGTGCTAGTGTTGTCACAATATATAATCATCGGGTCAGTGATCACCTCATTCATTCCTTCCAATACTTGTTTAATCCAAGCAATATTTGAACAATTTGCAGTAGTAGCAACATACTCTGCTTCAACAGTAGACTGAGAAATGCATGCTTGTTTCTTTCTTATCCAAGTCACAATCCTTTCTCCTAAAAATAATGCTCCACCAGTTGTGCTCTTCTGGTCATCAATGTTTCCAGCCCAATCTGCATCTATATAAACTCGGAGTTCAAATTTGCCTTCCATTATGTACCATAAACCATATTCTTCTATCTTCTTCAAGTATCTCAAAATTATTTTTACTGCAACCATATGTGAATCTTTAGGATTGGTAGAAAATCTTGCCACAATCCCAACTGCATGTGCAATATCAGGCCTACTATGTACTACATACATCAGTTTTCCAATCATAGATTGGTACAGTATCTGTTTTACTTCTATAGATTCATCATCCTTTGTCAATTTACATCCAGTTACCATCGGTGTTCCTACCGGTTTTGCATCTTCCATCCCTAATGTAAGAGCATCTTGGGTGTAAGAGCAATCTTGCATCACCCAAAAATATTTCTATTTTTGTATTCAATAAGGGCTATCTTGTGCAGAGCTGCTATTTTTGGAAACTTGCTATTTTTAGTAAGTTGGTCATCCAATCTCAAAATGTTCTGATTTCTTCCCTAGAGGTTCATTTTGGTCATGTCAGCCTGCCAGTAAAGTTTCATTGACAGATCAAGTCTAGCTTTGTAGATATTGAAGATTTTAGGTATTGGCAACATGATACAAAAACTTTGAACTCAGTTTTGAAGGCTTTAGAGGCCCCGGATGAGGTTGAAAATTTGGGTGACAAGTGCTTGCGCTAGTCAAGCCTGTAGAGCGCTTCGTGGCATTTTTGGAATGGGGTTATAATAGTCAATCGGGTCAACTGGCGATGACTTATGGTCTTCGGAAGTTGGATCACCTGAAATGGCAGAAAATGATTTTCCTTCAAAATTTTTGTTTGGGTTTCAAAAGTTATTTTGAGCCGACTTTGATGTAATAAATTGAAAAATAAAATAATTCTAAGTTTGGTCGATCTTATTGGCTAAAATTTTGGAACCTTCCCAGGCGGTGGAAAATTGCCTATATAAGGAAGGTTGTAGTGTTGTCTTAGGCAGTTCTGGGCAGTTCTGGGTAGTAGATCTGGGTATTGATTTGAGGCTTTGTCCTACAAAATATTGTAAGGGAATGCCCATGTGGCTTTGTATATTGTAATTTTGAAAGTTTGTAATTCCACATTTGTGGAGATAATAAGAAGCCAATTTTTTGTTCTTGCATATTGTTGTTGTTTCTCTGTTTCTGTTATGTGTTTGTGGTATTAAGGGGAGCACCCTTCATCAATCCCAAAAAATTTTAACACTTCTTTAATGTATTTTGATTGAGTGATGAAAATCCCATCATTCTATTGTATAATCTACAAACTTAGAAAGAATTTAATCTCTCCAAACATTGACATCTCAAATTCCTTTCTCATTTCATCAAAAAAAGATTTGCAAATCAGATCATGTCCACCAAAGATTATATCATCAACAAATATTTCAGCAATCAAAATATTATCATCAGATTCTCCTTTCATGTAAAAATTATTGTTTTCATTAGTTCTCACAAAGCCAATATTGATAAGATAAGGATGTATTCTTTCATACCATGCCATTGGTGCTTTCTTCAGTCCATACAAAGTGTTGTGCAGTCTACGTACCATGTTCTTCTGATTTGGATCAACAAAACCTTTCCGGTTGTTCTATGTAGACCTCCTTAAGAATTCCATTCAGAAAAGTTGATTTCACATCCATTTGATATACTTTGAATCCCTCATGTGCAACATATGCAAGTAGTATACAAACTCCTTCAAGTCTAGCAGCAGGTGCAAAGGTTTCACCATAATCAATACCTTCTTCTTGTGCATATCCCTTGCATACAAGTCTTTCCTTATTCCTAGTGACCTCACCATTTTCATTTAACTTGTTCCTTGTTCCTGAAAATCCACTTAGTACCAATAACATTTTTATCTTTCGGTCTAGGTACTAATGTCCACATTTTATTCTTCTCAATCTGTTCAATTTACTCATTCATAGTCTTGATCCATTCCTCATTTTCAAGTGCATCCCTAACATTCTTAGGTTCAAACTCACAAACTAAGCATGTGTTATGTCTTAACTTACTTCGGGTCATCATGCCAGCTTTCTTATCTGTAATGATTTGATTTTGCAGATGGTGTCTTCTAACAAATCTTGCTAGCACTTGTTCTCTTCTTTGCTCATCATTCGGTTCAGGTTTAGGTTCATTTTCCTGCTTGGTAGCTTCTTCCTTATTCTTGATATGCATTTGTTGATTCTCGGTAGTATTTTCTTGATGCTCGATAGACTCAGCTTGTGGCTTTAGTAGATAACTTGGATCTTCAACATATGTAAATAGGTACCATAGTCTTCCAGTTCCTTCATGCTTTCTTCATCATTCTTTTTAGCAAACTCATCAACTTTTACATTAGCACTTTCTATCATTTTATTAGTAGCCTTGTTCAAACATTTATAAGCTTTACTCTTAGTAGAATATCCTAAAAATATTCCTTCATCACCTTTAGAGTCAAATTTACCATTCCTTTCATCTTTCATAATATAACACCTACTACAAAAGATTCTGAAATAACTTACACTCGGTGTATATTCGAACCATAACTCATAAGGTGTCTTGTTTGTGTCTTTCTTCAGTTGAACTCAGTTCAAGGTGTATACTGTAGTGCTAACTGCCTCTCTCTAGTACATTTGTGCAACATTTTTCTCAATCATCAATGTTCTGGCACAATCAACAATAGATCGGTTCCTCCTTTCAACAATTTCATTCTGTTGCGGTGTCTTAGGTGCAGAAACCTATCTTTTGATTCCATGCTCATTACATAAATTATTGAATTCATCAGAAACAAACTCACCACCTCTATCAGACCTTAAGCATTTCAATTCTTTTCCAGTTTCTTCTTCAACTTTAGCCTTATACCATTTAAACAATTTGAATGCCTCAGATTTTTCTTTTAAGAACATGATTGTCATCATCCTAAAGTAGTCATCAATAAATAAAATAAAATATTTGTCACCATAGTAGTTTGAGTTCTCATAAGACCACATAAGTCAGTGTGTACCAACTCCAAAATACCTTTAAATGAATAGTCTTTACTTTTAAAACTAGATTTGGTCATCTTTCATTTCTAACATTGATAGAACATAACATGATTAGGTTTGGTTAGACTCGGTAAACCTCTAACTTTTCTCTTTCTACTGATCTTAATCATGTTATCAAAGTTTACATGACATAGCCTCTTATGCCATAACCATACATCTTCATTTTTCACAAGTAAACAAGAAGTTTCAACATTGTCAAGATAAAATAAATTACCTTTTGATTGTCCTCCAGTACCAACAAGCTTTCCATTTTCATCATATATTTTCACCTTCTTGCTTTCAAATGCAACTTAGTGACCTGAGTTATTCAACTGTGCTACACTCAACAAATTATAGTTAAGTCATTTTACCCATTATGCATTATCACATCTAATTCTATCATTCAATAAGATAAACCCTTTTTCTTTCACCTGACAAGGTGTATCATTTCCCATTTTCACTGATCCTCCATTATAATGCTCAAGATGATCAAACTTATCTTCATCACCAGTCATGTGATGTTTACAACCACTATCAATAATCCAAGTATAATTCTTACTAACTTTAGAAATAAGGGACGTTTCTACATACCTTTCCTCCTCTTCTAAATCATCTTTCATTGCAACAAATACCACTTTAATTTCATCAGCAGTGTCGGTGTCGGTGTCATCTTCATTTTCTCCAACAAGGTAACATGCCTTTTTTCCTTTGTCTTTGTAATCTTGGTTGTCTCTGTTGTAGTGTCGGTTTCCTCTGTTATTCCTTCTGCCAAACTTTCCATCACCAGATTGGTCATTGTCTTTATCTTGCTCTTTCCTGTTAGGACATCTAGCAGCAATATGGCCAATCTCTTTACAATTAAAACAAGCTAAAGGTAACTTTCCCTTATACCTTCCTTTACCCTTTTGAAGTCTCCAAGCCATCAGTGCTTCAAGCTCATCAAGTTCATCTTCGCTGTCACTGTCACTTTCATTCTTTCTATTATGCTTACTGCTAGATTTACCAACCTTAAGAGATGACATAAAAGCAGACTCAATGCTCGGTACAACACTATTGTCATAATTATTCAGCTCAAAAGTAGTTAACTTTCCAATCAGACTATCAAGAGTAAGAGTGCTATTAGGTGCAGACCTCATTTCATGAATAGTAGATATTCAGATTGCATAGATAGGCAACAAGGTTCTTAGTATCTTACTTACCACAGTATCTTCATCAATAGTACCTCCCACTCCTCGGATAGCATTGACTACCTCTTTGATTCGGTTTGGGTATTGTGTGATGTTCTCACCTTCCTTCATCTTCATGTCATCAAATCTACCTCTCAAGCTTTCAGCTCTAGCTCTCATCACATTCACATCACCACCATAAACTAGAGCAAGTTTATCCCACATTTTCTTTGTTGTAGTGCAATCCTTGACATCCTCAAATTCAACATCACATAGAGCAGCAATAATCTCTATCATAGTAATATTGTCTTCATGTTTGTCTCTCAATTGATCAAGACTCAAAGGTCTAACATTCGGTTGTAAGTAGCCATTGTCAAGTAAATGTATAGCACATTCTTTGATTCCAGATATGTGAAGTCTCATCTTACTTTGCCATGTGGTAAAGTTATCTTTGTTAAGCTTCGACACTTCCCTCTTATACATCTTGTGATCTTTCTTCTCAAGTCCTTAAAACTCTCTTCTAAGCAACCAAACTTGCTTTGATACCAATTGTTAGAATAATTGAGAGGGGGGGGGGGGGGTGAATCAGTTAGATCAGTTATCCTACAGTCCCAATCTCACAGATGTACCTTACTAAACAATTTCAACAATTTATGCAACTCGGTAACATAAAATATCAATATGTCTGTTCACTTTACTGACTACTAGTAATTATACAACTATGATTATCAACTAAATCAACTATGCAGTATATAAATATAGAAAAACAATCATAACAAACAACACATAACACAATGATTTAACGTGGAAACCCTACTAAGGGAAAAATGACCTGGGACCAGTAACCCAAAATAATTCACTTTTCTGAAGTGAGCTCGGTAAAGAGTCAACCCTGTTAAAGGTTACAATACACACTATTAGGTGTGACCTGGTTAGAGGATTTATCACTAATAGTTAAATTTGACCAACAATCACTATGGGGTCAACAAGATAACACTTTACATTCAATGAATGTCATAGGATAGTACAATAAGATTGTTAAGTCCATTCGGTTAAGAGATTTTCTGAATCAATGGTTAAACTAATACGGTACTGATTTGATTCAAATACAACTCAATTGCAAATATTCAAATCTATGCTATGCTCATAAAATCCTCCAATCATTAATCAATTCACTTCCTCAATATTTCTCAACTTACTTTCACTCGATAAATAGTTCTCTTATGCTTGGTAATGTCTGCAGCTCGGTTCTTTCTGTAACTAGTTTGATCAGGAATGCATGAATACAATCTTCACGTGAAATCTCTGCAGTCTCCTTTTGTTTGGAATGTTTCAACAATGAAACTTATATCTCTTATATAGACAAGTAAACCATTTTCATATTAGCCATTAGATTTTGCCTCTTAATCTCCTTCGTCCATTTTGTCGCTTAAACCTTCCTCGCTAGATGTGTCTTTAACACGTTTCAATCTCATCCTTTAGATCATCTCTAAATTATGTTAGTTGTGGATCTCATAACTAACTTCATCATTAACCTTGAAATCATAACAATTTCCAGCTCATCAAATTTAGTCGGTTGTTCTTAGCATTTAATGTTTTCATCCATACTCGGTTAATACTAAAATGCGTTAGTGATAACTAGCTCGATTATTACTATCACTTGGTATACACTGCACTGGCTCGGTGTATACAGAAGTCTTCAATTACTGACCACATTGACTTGTTCAATTTCAAATCTCTTCTTCATAATAGATTAATGTAACATACTCAAGTCAACAATATAAATCATAGACTCATCAATAAGTTACCCAATGTTTACCTTATCCTTATTTGTCATATCCATCTTTTCCTTATGTAGATATCTCAATTCTTCATCTTTTCTTCCTTAGATAGATGTTCAAATGTTTGTAACTATCATGATAAGTATTGTCAAAACTTAGTTGACATCAATGACAACATATTGACTGATTTAATCATCTTACATATCACTTCAATAGTTCAAGGATCTCTAATCACTATTTCTTCAGTTCATCCAGATATTCAATCAGTTGTAGTTCATCAAGAGGGTCTTCTGAGGTAAAGGCTTGGTTAATGGAGGTTCTTGTCTTCTCCATAATTCAGTATGTTCCAATTTGGTCTTCATTTGGCTCAAAATCAACTTCGTTTGGGCTTAGTTTCATATACTTATTATTTATTGTAAGTCTAAAGTTGATAGAGATAGGCCTTTTCTATTTTTAGTAAGGCATTCATATAGATAGAGGATGCAGTGGTTGACTCCCTGGTTCAGACGACTCATCAAAATAATGAGAATTTAATGAGATATTAATATTTCAATGGCCTTCAATGATGTTTAATTATTTAAGTTATATTGTATAGTTATAAATTAACTTCATAATAAAGTGGGGGTCATGTTGAGGGTAATGAGTAATTAATACTCATTGATTAAAAGTGTGATTTAGTAATGATATATTATAAAGTCAATTCATTATTATAAAATAAAATATCAAAATCATTAAAGAGCCTTGTTAATGAAGATACATGGGGAAATATTATAAAAGAGCCTTGGAGAGAAAACAAAAGGCATTCTTGTGCATATGATTTTGGAAAATTGTGTTGTTGTTTGAGAGCCAAGGGTTTTTATATTTTAAGGATCTGAAGAATTGAGAATTCTTTCAGATTTTCATGCACTTCGAACTAGTGAAACTATCTAGTGAACTGTGCTTGTGATGGTCTTATTTAGAGACTGTAATTGAGCTTCATATGGTGTTTGAATTGAAGGGAATTATCATCATTTTATCATAGTGATAATTAGAAGAGTATTGAGGGTGATTTGTGTGTAGATCGCAACCTTCATTAAGGTCTACATTTGGAGTTTTGGGGATTTCTATTTACCTACAAGAGAAAATCAGTGTGGGCCTACATTCTCATTTAAAGGTCAATGTTTGAGCGTTTGGGCATCCATTTTTTCATCTATAAGTAGCTACCAATAATATTAAGAGTTACATTTGAATTCTGAGTGATGTTAGACAGTTAATGGTGAAACACGTTTTTATTCTAGAGTGCCATTGTTATTCATCTCAAGCTTGGGTGCAAGGGAGCCTCTATTTCTAGAGAGCTGCGACTCAAATTAGAGAATTCTACAATCATCACAAATTATGATTTACAAGTTCTTGTTATCGTAAATAAAGTTAGATTTTATGCATTGATCATTATTGAAAATAAATTCAAGTGTTTGAATTGCAATAAGAAGAATTCATTTTGATTAGTTGCAGTGGTGAGCTTGTATGCAAACTATATGATGAAATTCCATGTTACATATTAAGCAAAATTTAAATGATACTATTTAGTCATTTGCAAGTTTATTTCTTTGAAAATTAGATATTGGTGTAACTGACTTACTAGTTTACATGCAAAGTATTTGAAAAAATGTCAACATCCAAGTTTTAAATTTAGAGTCTACAAGGGTTCTTACACCTGACATCAACAAAATCATTGGAAGAAAAAAACTCAATAAGGAATTGCATTAGTTCCAAAAACCATTGAAACCTCTAATTAGTTCCCAAAATAGGGTTGGTTCTCAACAAATCCATATGCTCTATATTTTAAATAGACATGCAATTAAACTTAACTCAAAATTCAATTTGTTTAATGAAAAATACATCTATCACATTTAAAGAGGTAATGTAAAACATGAAAACTATATCTAGATCTAACTACCAAGATGAGAAGTATGTAATGCATACAATTTAGATCTAAACAAAAAATTAGGATTAAAATTTTATGAGTTGATCTCACCAAATATGTGCATAAGAATAAGAGGAGAAATCAAATGTACTATGTAGAGATCACTCTCACTTTCATCAATTGCACATCTAGGAAGGAAGATGCCCCCAACAGGCTTAAGAGGTGACTCAAGAACTGAATGGGGACAATGGTTTCCTTCATTAAAATATGAAATTAATGAAATTAGAATGATATGATATGGTTATTTAAATGATTAACTAGGAAAATCACTAAAAATATGCTAAAAATATACTGTAACATACAAACAGTGAGCTGAAACTAATGAAAACAAAAATTAAAAGATGAAATTGACCTATGGAAGAAATATGAGCTCAAAATGGTAGGTATATGAGGGAAATAGTGACATGTTAATGGGACATGATGAAAATAGCGATGTGTTCCCTGTGTTTTCAGCTGGACATATCATTTGACTATTCCTTATCTATCCAGATCTTATCCGATGACTCTATAACCTACTTTTGCACACAAAAATGGGGAAAAAGGTTGAGGAAAGGGGTTTGCCTTGGTCAAACTCCTATTTAGTAATCAACCTTATAAATGAATTAAATTTTCATAAAGATAAGTAAGTAATAAGGCAAATAATAGTTTTACCT
This sequence comes from Chamaecyparis obtusa, assembly GCA_027943335.1. Taxonomy (NCBI): domain Eukaryota; kingdom Viridiplantae; phylum Streptophyta; class Pinopsida; order Cupressales; family Cupressaceae; genus Chamaecyparis; species Chamaecyparis obtusa. The sequence goes on from BSBK01001979.1 coordinate 705,517, forward strand.
TGTATAAACCCCCATGAACAAATGTAGAATCACTCATATTCATGAAGATGGTTGAATGTGCTTGAGATACAATGAGTTGACCTTGTAATTAGATGTATAATCAAGGATTTGTTTCCAAATTCATAGATCTATGAATGCCATTCCTAGATCTTGAATGTAGATATGTTTGATAACACTTGCAAAGAAAGAGAGAGAACAAGGAATGAAGGATGAATCTTCTTGCTTGATTGATAATTCCTCTACTTGGCCATCATGGGAGAGAAATTTGCATCAATTGGATAATATTTCCTTTGAATTGAATGATCTTGGCGAATTGTAGACTTGGAGATCTTAACTTTGGGTGCTTTCCTTCAAATCTTGAATCCAATTTCTCTTTCTTGCTTGAAAACTTGATACCTTGATTTCCAAAATGCTTTCATATGGTTGTGATATCTAAAATTATGAGTGATAGTGGGTTATTATACCGACTCCATAATTTTGGGATTCAAATTTGATCTAAGTTTGCCACAAAAATAAATCCCTAGATAAAATCCCCACATCAAGCCCCAGGGTAATTTTGGACACTGAAACCTAGGAACACATTGCCATTGGTGACATGTCCTTAGGGGAATGGGCTAAAATTTTATTTGGAGCTCAAGGAGAGTGAAAATTAGTGGGAAAAAGATAATCATCTTCTTAGGATCAAGCATAATGGATATTCAGACCTTGAAATCACCAAAATGGGTCTAGTAGGTCCTAAAAAAGTAACCATTCATGGGTGCTAACTCTTTAAGATGGCACAATTATAACCATTATGCAAGGTGTAAAGCACCTTATCTCAACACACTCTCACTTGTTGTATATATTACATAATGGTCAATCAATGAAAAAATCATAATGTCCATCTATGAAACCACACAAAACTCCAACATGCTCTCGTGCTTCATCAAGACACCTATAATTTAACCCAAAGTGATCACCATATCAAGAAAGAATTCCTCTCATCCTCCAATATGTCACATATGGAAGAAAAGGAAAAATCCAAGGTGAAGATGCACCAATCAAAGAACAGAAGCATCGAATCCAATATGATTAAAAAGCCTCCAAGTTGTCATAAAGTAAAAAATATGGATATGATCGAAAATAACATCCATAGAACATATAAATATATTAAACCATCAATTCCTCCTAAGTATAAAAAAACATCAATAAATTCATTCTAACATCATATCAACCCATAAACATCAATCAAGCTCTTTATATCAAAACATGTCAATGAAGAACATACATACTTAGGATCTCCTACTGAATGAGTAATACCAAATCTAAAAATAAACTCAAGGCATATCAATTCCATCAATCAATTCTCATATCAAGGTGCGATAAGAAAATGAAAATATTAAGTAACAAGAACAATCACAATAATTCATCATGCAACTCAAATAGCTTCATACTTTCTCACAATATGCCATCATCCTCCCAAACCATATATGCATGAATCTCATGGAAGAAACTATACACTAAAGAGATAAACCATGTAAGACATAACTTATCCTTGTACAACCACTTCAAATTAGCAACTTTGTTGTTGGTCCCTATGTTTTGTTGTCTATTAGTGTCTTACACTTGGTCATTTTCTAGGCAATGTTGGTCGGTCATCACTGCGATCGAGCCATCATGTATAGGATGAGTCATGTATATTGTACATTTATTGAGAAGTAGTTACTGTCGAGCAAGTCAAAGGTCACCAATTACTTAAGTATTAACCGAGCTAGTTTATGCCGAGTTGTGTAGATATGATAGTGTCAAGCACCAGTAAAGGAGAATAGTCAGTGCCAAGTGCCAGAAACATCAAATGCCAAGTACGCCAGATTTGACATATGTGTTTGTTATGGAACAAACACTTAGGTAAACTATTTTGGCCGACATGTACATGATATTTATTGTTTGTTGAGGAAATAACGAAGTTGATTATGCTTGAGAATTGTAATCATTAATCCCCATGTAATCCATGTAACCAATTAGAATTAGGGAATGGTTAAGCGACATAAGTAGACAATCTAGATCGTAGATCTCAATTCATGTAGTTGATCTATTGTTTATATAAGATGAGATCCGAACCATAAAATGTATTAAGGAGCATAGCAGAAGAGTATGATTATGAAGAAGATATCATACATGCAAAACATAGAAGTATATTGATTATCAGAAATAAAGTTCAGTGATCGAGTAGAGTAGTGAAGGACAAAACATAGATATATTTGATAAAGAAGATCAAATCTATATTGGAAGGAGAATATTTGTTATCACCAACATAGTGCAAACTGAAGGATCAGGTACTGAGACATTCTAATAGGTGAATCAGGGTTAAAGTGGTTTTAGAAGACCTAAGTAAATCTCTTAACCGAGTGCTTACTTTGTTCTAAGTTTAAATCCTTTTGCAAGGTAGATTGTATAAGTCTTAAAGCTCTTAACAGGGAAGACCCCTCACAAGGTAGATCATCATTTTATGATCAAACTTGTAGCCCTAATAGTAAAACTTTAATATTGTAGTAGTGAAGATTTGTGGGTGTCATCCCCACCCCAGTTTTACCTTTCAAGGGTTTTTGGGTAACCAAAATCATTGTGTTATGTTTCATTTTCATGGATGATGATTAGGATGTTAGATCTATCTCAGTATTGAATTTGATGTTTGTGTTATGCAAGTAAGTTTATGTTAAAGTGTAACAATTGGTAGATATCTAATTCACCCCCCCTCTCAGTATATCACTTTCCCATAATAGATTTCCAACAACTGGTATCAGAGCCTAGTCTCTTAAAATAAGTCTAATCACTTGTGAGTCAAAGATCTTGAGATGGAGGTTTATAAGTTGGGAAAGATCATAGAGAATAAAAAAATTGACATTTAGCTTGCATTACATCAACTTGAAGCGGACAAAGGTGAACTAAAAAAATCCTTAAGCAAAAGAAGAGAACTAGCAATACAACAGAATGAAACTCAATATCAAGAAGAGGATACTAAAGGACTATTTGACAGTGGTAACTCTACTAAAAGTGACAAAGATATAAAATATCTACTAGAGAAAAACAACATACTGAATGAGGAAATCATAAATCTGAAAAGAGAACAAGAAATACAATCAGTAAGACTCTGTGAAGTTGTTGAATAGAAGAAGAAAGTTGAAGAAGACAAGACAATGTCTAAAGAAGATAAAAGACAAATATCTATGAGACTTGATCAAAGGACATGTGGCATGAAAAGGTTGAAAAACATCAATTGGACATGGTAAATCAAATTCTACTTGCTAATCAAGAGTTGGGTAGGAAAGATGTGGAAATCACAAATCTGAGATTAGAAAATAGTCAACTAAAGAATGAACTAAGATCTGAAAAATAACTCAATGAAAGGATGAACAAGCCTAATGAAGCTATGAGATACTTTGAAGAACTGTTAAGATCACCTAGAAGATCCAGTGATACTTCTGGACTTGGACATTATGAGCACCTATCATCCACTGAGGAAGGAGAATCATCAAAGAGTGGAGAACAGAGGAATGCAAAACCAAAGAATAACAAACCTACATGCCATCAATGTGGAAAGCTAGGACACACAACTAACATCTGTAGAAGCAAACATGGTAAGTCTAATCCTAAACCAAAGTTCAATGGATATTATTTTAACTGTAAGAAACATGGACATCAGGAACATGAATGCAGGACAAAGGTCAGAAATCCACCTACATCACCTAGATTTCAAGGACATTGTTTCAACTATCAGAAATATGGACATAGAGCACATGAGTGTAGATCCAAAGCTAAGTGGACATCCAATCAACAAATAGAAGTACCTAAGAAAGGTAACACATACAAAGGGTAACATATAGTATACAAAGGGTCCTAAAATTCACCAGAAGATTGGCCAAATCCAATGGTAGAATGTTAGGATAGAACCATTTGAATCCAAACCCTTTGGGTTACTAGGTTTCCTAAACCAGCCTTCACCAAATTCGATGGATCTCCTTTCTCAATGCACCAAATGGCCTCCAATCAGATGCAATGGAAAGATAACTCATCAAACTACAGAATAATGGTCATAAATTGAATGGTCCAATCAGTTTATGTCTATAAAATCACAATGAACAACACAATAACATAGGAAAATCAATATTCAACAAAGCAATTTCTTCTCCTTCATACCAAACTTCTTCATTACATGTGAAATTGTTCATAGGGACTTTAAAAACCATCATGAAAGTTGTCTAATTGGCATAACTAGATTTTGAAACCCACTAGCCATTGGATTTCAAACTAATCCCTAGGTTGTCAAAGTTGTAAAGCAACATTGACCAACTTTTATAATTTGAAACATTTTTTGCATTTGTCACATTAAAGTGACCTTAGGACCTTTAAACAACACAAATAGGACTATTAGGATCCTAAAACACTAATGAACCCCATTTGACATGATTTGGAGAGGGTTGACCCATATTGACCAACTATGCTCCTTTTAGGACTTTGAGACCAAATTGGCATTATGGCCTTATTACAAACATCAAGGCCCTAATTGAGGCCTTATTACAATGGAAAGATCATAAAAAAACAAATTAACACAATTTAACAATGATCCCATTGGATCACCCTTGGTGCTCATAGGAAAATCCTTGGTGCTCCTGCAGTAATGATATGGTATCATCTTCCAGATCAAAGAAAAGTTCCTATGGAAAATCTTGCTCAAGTAAAATAGAGATTAATAGCCTCACATCTAGGTGCAGGAGAAGAGAAAGGGAATAATCTATTATAAGGATGCAACCAATATTTTCCAATGCCTTAGGGATAAAATACCACAAAAATGGGGGATATTATGGATGGTGATCCATCTAGGGTAGGAAAGTGCCAACACTTCATCACAATTGGATTCAAGAGACCATCCAAGGGCTCGAAAACAATACCCAAAATTTCAATACTATTTTTTATAACCTGCTTCTGGTGGAAATGGTTTTGGAAGAAAATAATGAACAAGCCTTTTTTAATCATCAAGAAAAAAGAATAGTCAAACCGCAATGTCTTGCACCATACATTCTGAAGCCAAGAATTCATAAAATTATGAGGTTGGACCTTGGCATGATCAACATTTACAAAGAAAATTGTAGAATCTCTAAGCCTAGTTTTCTCCTCAGAAATAGCCAAGGAAATGTAAATTTAGTTTAATAATGAGTTTATTTCAAGGAGGATGCTTACGTGGTATTCCTCCATCATTCGCAGATATGTCGCGTGAAACCCTTATGAGCCCTCCAAGGGATTCATGGGCCATATATCTAAACACCTACCAACCACCAGCAAAAAAAGTACACAAAGAGATGAAACATGCCTTTTCCTGTTGCAAGAAGATGCTCTCTTGTTGGAGCCAACAAGGGTTTGGTCAAGGTTACAGAGCCTTGATCAAACCACCGTCGTTTTGGGTATCATTATTATATCATCATTAATAATAAATAGTACAAAAATTATATGTAATTAATAATAAATTATTATTATATGTTTATTATTATTATAATATAGATCAATTATTATATGTATAATTATATGTGATACTAGTTATCTTGTTATTATTATATTTAATTAATTATTAATAATATTTATAGAGATATTATGTGATGTTAATGATCATGTGGATCCTAGTGATCTTATTGTGATCAGGAATCTAAATCTTGGTTATAATGGGTGTGGCCCCCTACTAAAAGAAGGTTGAGACAGGAAAATCACAAAATTCATGGAGATGGAAAATGGCTCCCTTCTTTTGAGGGACATTGAAGGTCAATACTGATGGGTCCTCTAGAGGGAATCCTAGGCATGCAGGAATTGGTGGTGTTGGTAGGGATTACAAGGGAAATGTTGTTTTCTTCTTCTCTACCTATACGAGATGTCACTCTAATAATCTCATGGAGGCTATGGCTATTCTTTGTGCCATATAAAAAGGATGCTATCTTGGTTGGAAGAGGATTGTTTGTGAGTTATACTCTCAGATTGTGGTCGATATGTTGAATAATCAACATATGGAGGAGATTAGTTGACAACTAGTAGTGGTGGTTAAACATGTTCTTAATATGTGTTCCATGTTGGATCATATTTATTTCTGTCATATTCTATGAGAATGGAATATAGTGGTTGATTGTTTAGGAAAATGGGCTTCAAAGAACCTAGGGGGATGAGATATGGATGATTTGGGCCCCTTGAGGCTGGAGCATAAGGAGATCTTGGACATGTTAATTAAGGAAGACAAAGTTGTTTAGTTGTACCCTTTACGGGTTTGGGGCTTCTTTTGTGTGGTTGATTGTTCTTGGTTTGGCCTTGGGCCTTTGCTTTGTACTCTTTGAATTACTATGAATAAAATTTTTACCCCTCTTTTTTCAAAAAAAAAAAAAGAGCTATTATAATTATATAGTTATTATTTTACTAGATATTCAATAATTTTAACTTAGTGACTAAAAATTATTGTATATGGAGCTTTAATTCTAATTTCAAATATTTTAGTGTTTGCAAAACCATTCCTATACATATCTAGTTTTTGTTACATGCATAAATAGTTATTGTTACAATGTTATTTAACTAAGTAATATATTATAGATTTTTGTTACAATGTTGTTTAACTAAGCAATATGTTATAGATTTACTAATTTTCATGTTTTAACATTTAAATGTAGATGCTTCAAAGTTAAAATTTTCTCATTACTATTTGTTAAAAGATTTAGTATATAATTACTATAATTATTATTCAAAGAACTCCAACTTATGATTTAATGATGTCAACATTCTAATATTATTACTACAATTTATAACTATTTTAACTTTAATACAAAAGCATTATGGCAGGAACATGATTCAACTACATCCTCGTGTTGATGTAAAATAAAGATTATTTTGGAAAATATAGAATAAAATCTAGGTACATATAAGGGAGAGGGTGTAATAGTTAAGCACTCTTAACTTCACATTTCTCAAAATCTTATGTGAAAATTTCTAGTTGCCCCCATTTTTTATAGTAGCATACTTGGTAAGTTTGTTTATAACTAAGATTTAAGGGTCATATCATCAAATATGATGCTACACGAGCATTTTTTTATCTAGGTGTTCAAATGGGCTCAAAAAAAAGTGAGACTAATAGTGGTGCACTAAGTCATGTTTTATTGGTGTGTCGATGTCGCATCTCATGATTTGTTTCTTTTTAGATCTAGGAATACATTTCATTCAATTATGGGTACTCATTATCACCACTCTCAACTTTAAAGTAACAACTATTGGTACATATTTGCTAATTGGACATTAAATCAATAAATGTTATAACAACTATTAGAGTATGCTCAACTTTTGGGTCCTTTGATGTATTTATCAAAGTCTCCCGCAATATGTAATATGGATGTAAGTATTTAAAATGCATGAAGGGTTTTGATTTTTGTAAATTGTTAAAAGAGAATGTTGTTAACTAGATGTAGATACATATATAACAAGAGATTATAAATTCTACACAATGCAACAAATTCATAGTGGAAAAATCTACATTTTTGTTATTATTTGATTCAATGATAGAAGCATGCAAAGTGAAATTGAAAAAAATGTAAATTTAGCAAATGATTGTGAATTTTGTTTAATGAGATCATGTTTGAAAATTGATGATGATTTTACTTAAATAACATTATTTATCGTTTAGTGTGATTATGTTTGCATTGACTATAATATTGTTTTGATTGAGAGTGAAGAGTCATTTCACATGGAAATCGAGAGTGAAGTGTCATTTTACATGACAAACATACAAGATGGAGATAATGTTAATTTATCTTGGAAGAACTCTTCATAAAATAATCATGTATTTGTTAGGAGGGCTTAACCATAAACAAATGATAGTTTGAGTGCTTTAAGAAAATGATTGTTTAAGGATAATCTACCACATAATTGTCACCAATGCTTGGATTCAGAGTACTCTTCACAGCTTGGTTGGCTTCCAAAAGGATCCGTACTTCACATGCAACTTGGTCTTTAATAAAAGCAATGGCTTCCTTCTCCTTACTGTGGTGTCTTAATGTTGTTTGTTGTGACATTTAATGAAAGTCTGTGGTCTCCATCATGGATGTTTCTACTTTGCATTATATTAGTAACATATACAGTTGTGAAAGTAGAAAGAGTGTTGATTGCAGCTAATCAAAACATAGTAATGATTATCCCTTTTCTTCTTGCCATGAGTTGCCAACCATAAGATTTTTGCATGCAAGTTTAAACAATTTCTAAACATATCAGGATCATTTATGAATATATTCATATCTGCATTTTTAAATATAGTTATTTTCTAACACTTTCCTTGGCTGAGAGACAATATATTGAAGTCTCTTTTTCATTTGACTAGCAATGAGAACATACCGTGAAAGCAATGATAAAACTAGCAATGAGAACATATAGTGAAAGCAACAATTGAATATTTACCCCTAAGAGCGGAGAAATAATTTCATTGCGATACTCATTTGGAGTGTCCTTAATATGCTCATCCATGCTCACAATGTGGCTTATCACTGTATACACTATTTTTGCATAGAGGAACAATTAATCCCTAGCCCACCCAACCAACAACTGCCCTTACACATGGATGTTTACAGTTAAATAGGAGCACAAAAACATCCACGATGTTGAATGACATTTCTTGCGTGTCTTTTAAAAAGACCATTATGTGGGGTTTTCCATTGCACCTCAGTATTTGTGCCTACTATTTTGTCATCTCACGGTCCTCTATTTCTTAAATGAAATTTTTTCCATGTTGAGAATTTGGTTTAAAAATAGTTGTAAAAGTTTGGATATGTGTAATTTTAGTGTCATGTCTGCATTGGGTGGTGCTCAAAATGAACTATAATTGGTTCAAAATAGAATTGTTATCTATTGGTTCAATATAGCATTTTCGAACTAGAACAATGATTATGGGATTTTCCCTAGAGATTTTATCTATATAGAGTTGCTTAAAACACATGGAAAGGGATATTGAATGGTAAACTAGATCATTTGGTATGACTCTATGATAGGGAGTCTCCTTGTTTCACCTTTGAGTTGCCTTCAACTCTCCTTAGGTCACTCTAAGGACCTCTTAGGGCTTCCTTAATCCACCCTCACACTCTTGGAAAGAACCAATTCTTTCCTGCTTCAAGAAGTTCCCTATCTTGTCAGGGTCCTAATCATTTGTCTTCAAGGAGAACACTCCTAATCCATGAATCACAAGCCCCAACCAATGGTTTGAACTGTAGGAGGCTAAGGGCTTCTTTCAACTCCAATCTTGACTCCTAATTTGAGTTTCTACTTGCCAAGTCCATCCATTTCTCCATCGCTCTCTAGATTCCTATGATTTAGGCCTTGTAGCCTTTTTGCCCCAATTAGGCCTCCTAAAATCTAGGATTCACCTTCACTACTAAATCTTCTCAAAGAACCCCCAAATGTATGTTGGTAGTTCACATATATGTCCTAAGACCTCCAAGATTTTCTTGGTCTGAGGTCCCAACTCTGTCCATACACCCTGTTTCAGAATTAGGGCCTTCAACTAGGTTTTAGACCATTCTTTGGTCTTTGGCTTCAAAACTTGGCAAGGTGACTTCTTGGGCACCCCTCCTATTTCTTGAGTACCTACAGATCACCAAACAATACATTCATGGCCTTCTTGGCTCATGACACTATTCCTCCTGCAAGATTTCTAATCAAACTCTTGGTCTTCCTAGCCGGGCTTCACACACAACTCACCTAGGGAAAGACCTTAAAAATCAATGCATGCATCTTCAGAGCCTAGACTTGAGGCATCATGAAGCTCATTAACCCTAGTCTCCATTCCCAAAAGGCCGTACAGAAACTATGGTGGGAAATGGAGCTAAGCTCACATCTTTCATACACTGTCAAAACTGGACAGAAAACTGTGAAAAACAAAATGAATTTACAAATGCTTTGAAAACTCAACTAAAGAACAAACTAAAAACTTGAAACACACTAAGACATGTTAAACAATGAATTCCAAAAGCTACAGTTGATATTTTAATCCATGCAAGGCTTAAAGTAGCTCTGTCACTCAAATCTTCACTCTATTCACAATAAAACTTGATGTTACAGTATGTCAATCCATACACAATATGATCACCAACCCTAAATTAGGGTTTTCTTTACATTTATATCCTCACCTCATGTGTTTAGGCCCATTAGGCATCTCTAAACCCTACTAAGGCTGAAACCCTTAAAGTTAGCCTTTTTTTATAGCAACTTTGAAAAGTTGCAAATGTTGCACAAGCAACATTTTACATCTTTTACATCTTCTTCACCATTAAGGTGTTTTAACTCCATCCAAGCCTATCTAACCTCAGTTAGACCTCCTAGGGCATCAAGGACCCTAGAAACACTAATAACATCATTTTACCACTTGATGACATCATCAAGTACTGTGCATTAATGAAGACAATTTGAGCTTTAAGCCTAGAAAGAAACACTAATCTAGACTCACACCACACCACTCTTGGTCCACATGACCTTATCTAATTACAATGCCCTTCAAGAGGGTTTTCTCAAACCAAAATAGGACAACCAACTGGTCTCCTAAGGGTGCTCCTGCACCATGCTGCCAAAGCTATGAAATTAAGTCACCTCTCGTGACAGGAGTTTAGGATCCAATCAATATTTCTTAAATGCATTCTCTGCTACCCAAGTAGCTTCATCTTCTGATTTCCCCTGCCACTGAATCAAATGTTCCTTGTAGCTGCCCCGCCTGGTCTTTTTACTCTCTCTAGAGTCTAATATCTTTTCTGCCATCGGTTTAGGTGTTGTTAAAATCTGAACATCCTTAATGATGCCTCCATTGTTTGACTGTAACTCTGCATTTGCTGGTGTAGGTCCTTTGTACTGTATCAGATCCTTCACATTAAACACAGGAGACATTGCCAAGTCTGATGGAAGGTCTATTTTATAAGCATTCTACCCATAATTTGCAAGGATCTTACAAGGACCTATCCTTCTCATATGGAGTTTGGTGGGGATGCCCTTCTACAACCAGGATTTGTTAAGATGGACCATCACAAGATCTCCCACAACAAACTGAAGGTCTTTCCTTCCTTCATCAACTTTGGCTTTCAGCTTTTGTGTAGCCTCTTGGAGCTACTTCTTCACTTGATCATGAACCTCCTTCATTGATTGAGTGAAGTCTTCTGCATATGCACTCCTTCCTTCCTCATTTGCTAAGTGTCTTAGCTCACACACACCTCTAGGATGTAGCCCATAAACAATTTCGAAAGGGCTTTTCCCTGTTATTCTATTCACACTATCATTGTACGCATACTCTGCTTGTGGTAATAGTTGATCCCACATCACTCCATACTCCTTTGTCAAGCATCTAAGGAGATTACCTAGCACTCTATTAATAACCTCAGTCTGATCATCAGTTTGGGGATGGTAGGCTGATCCAAATGATAGGTTAGTGCCTAACCTCTTCCACAGGGTCTTCCAAAAATGGCCCATAAATTTGACGTCTCTGCCAGATACTATGCTTAGGGGAAAGCCATGAATCTGTACCACCTCTTTAAAGAACAAATGTGCAATATGACTAGCATCATGAGTGGTTTTGCAAGCAATTAAGTGGCTCATCTTGCTAAACCTATCTACAACCACAAAAATACTATCTAAACCAGTCTTAGTTCTAGGAAATCCAACTATGAAATCCATACTAATGCATTCCCATGGCCTATTAGGAATGGGCAAAGGTTGATAAAAACCTGCATTAGTTGAGGTACCTTTAGCTTTTTGGCAAACCAAGCATTGCTCCACATACTTCCTGATGTCCTTTTTCATCCTAGGCCAATAATAGAACCTTTGCACTAGTTCTAGTGTTTTGTTGAGGCCAAAGTGCCCACTCAAGCTTCCATTGTGCTTCTCTTGTATCACATTCTCCCTCATAGATCCCTTAGGAACACATAGTTGTCCCCCTCTAAATAAGATATTATTTTGAATAGTATAATCTACAAATTGGCTATGGAAGTGATTCTTGAACTCCTTACATACCTTGTATGCTTCTGCAAGGTCCTCATCTCCTTCATAAAGCTCTTTGAAGCTCTCTATACCTATGCTTTTTAGTTGTACCTCTTAGACTGTCAAGATTCTCCTACTCAAGGCATCAACACCTTGTTTAACTATCCTTTCTTATGCTTAATAGTGAATGTATAGGCCTGCAAATATTCCATCCATTTGAGATGTCTATTGCTCAACTTCTCCTGTGAATTGATGAAACTCAAAGCCTTGTTATCAGTATACACCACAAATTCTTTAGGCAACAAATAGTGCCTCCATTTCCTCAAGGATTGCACCAATGAATATAACTCTAGGTCATAAGAAGAATACCTCTTCTTATCCTCATTTAACTTCTCACTATAGAATGCTACTGGTCTATTCTCTTGATTCAACACTGCCCCAACTGCTATGCCACTTGCATCACACTCTAAGGTGAATAACTTATCAAAATTTGGCAAAACCAATATAGGTTGTGTAGCCACTCTCTTCTTCGACAACTCAAAACCTTTTCCAGCCTCTGGAGTCCACTTGAATTTAGTTTTTACTCCACCTTTAATTGTATCTAAGACTGGTGCACATATCTCACTAAAACCTTTAATGAACTTCCTATAAAATTGGGCAAGTCCATGAAAACTCCTCACCTCAGTCCTGCTTGTAGGTGTAGGCCAATTGAGTATTGCTTCCACCTTACTAGGATCCATTTTCAAGGTTCCTTGGGACACCACAAAGCTACGATAGATGAAATCTTGCTTCATAAATTCATATTTTTCCAAGTTAATGGACAACTTCTCCTCATGGAGTCTCTTCATCACAATCTGCAACTATTGGAGGTATTCTTCTTTAGTCTTTCTAAAAATTAGGATGTCATCCAGGTACACTACTACAAATCTTCCTATGCAATCTTTCAACACCTCATTCATCAACCTCATGAAGGTTCTTGGAGCATTACTAAGCCCAAAGGGCATGACTAACCATTCATAGAGCCCTTCTATGGTCTTGAATGTAGTCTTCCATTCATCTCCCTCCTTAATCCTAATTTGATGGTACCCACTCTTCAAATCCAACTTGGTGTAGTACCTTGCTCCTCCCAAATAGTCCATAAGATCTTCAATCCTAGGAATGGGAAATTTGTACCTAACAATGATTCTATTAATTGCTCTTGAGTTTGTACAAAGTCTCCACTTACCCCCCTTCTTTGATGCTAGGACTACTGGCACTGCACATGGGCTAATGCTCTTCCTGATTAGTCCTTGGTCCAAAAGCTCTTGCACTTGTCTAGCTATTTCCTTGTTTTGAACATGAGTCATCTTGTATGATGCTTTGTTTGGCAGGGATGCTCCTGGTATAAAGTCAATCTGATGACTTATGGCTCTAGGAGGTGGCAACATTGTAGGTGACCCATCACTGACTATGTCCTTAAACTCCTTCAACAACTCCTGCACTTCCTTTGGCAATGGTGCTTGTTCCACTTTCTTCTCTTCACTAGGCTTAACCATGACAACAAAGTGTGTCCCTTCTCCATCCTTTATGTCTTGGATGTATTCCTTACCCCCTTGTAACAAGATGTTAGGTCCTTCTGATGTAGACCCCTCATCATCCATGAGTGATTGAATCCTATAGGTGACCCCATCTTTCTTGAAAGAATAGGATTTCCTCTCTCCATCATGTATTGTCTTTCTATCAAACTTCCATGGCCTACCTAAGAGTAGGTGGCATGCATCCATTGGGAGTATATCACACAAGACTCTATCCACATATTTCCCTATTGAGAAATCAACCCATGCTTGTTCATTTACAAGGACATGTTGTCCCTTATTTAGCCATGTAACCCTATAAGGGTTTGTATGAGGTATTTTGGTCAATCCAAGTTTGTTGACTGCCTCCTCTAAGATGATATTATCAGTAGACCCTGAGTCTATAATCATCTTGCAAACCTTATCAAGTATTTTGCACTTCACTCTGAAAAGTGCCCTCCTTTTCTTAGCTTCCTCTTTGACGGGATCTTTAATAAGTATGCTCCTAATCATGAGATTTTCCCCACTCTCTGAATCAAGGTTAATTTCAAGAGATTTAATGCTACTAGTCTCTTCTTGGGCTATGTAGTTTACCCTCTTCTCACCATGTGAACTAGAAGCCTTCTTAGGGCATCTATAGGCCGGATGACCTAGTTGGTTGCAATGAAAACATTTCATGGTTGCAAAATGTGAGTCTCTACCTAAACCTCCAAACCTGCCTCTTCCTCCACCTTGGAAGCCTCTGCCTCTAGTCATACTTCCTCTTCCACTAGGTTCATTGACTATCTCTTTCAATTTGGACTCTCCTTAAGCTCTAAATTCACCGCTCCTGCCTGCAAAACTACCTCTATGCCCTCTATTTTCCTTTCCTCTACCTCTTCCTTTTGAGTTTTGGTCATGCTTCTTTTTTATTTTCTCTTCTATCTTCAAAGCCATTTGATAGAATTGTCTCACACTTTTGAAGGTAGCAAGACTCATGTCTTCTTGGATAGAACATTTGAGTCCATTATGATATCTAGCCAATCTGATACTCTCATCCTCCACTATCTTTGACCTTAAGCATAATTTTTGGAACTCCTCGGTATATGCTTGGACATCTAAGTCTTTCTGCTTGAGGTTTTGTCTCCTTCTATGCAATTGAACCTCATAGTCATCAGGTAAATAATTCTACTTCAGCTTAGTCAACATACCTTTCCATGTAACATTGGGACTCTTTCCCTCTCTTAGTCTGCACATACTTCCACTAGGTGAGTGCTGATCCCCTCAACCTAGACTTAGCCACCTTAACCTTTTGAGCATCTGTTATGCCATCACATTCGAGTATTTTCAATGCTGTCAATCCAATCCATAACTAGATCAGGATCCATTTGTCCACTAAAAAGTGCCACACCCTCCAATGCTTTTCCACTTAAGGCCTTGAGTTCTTTTAAGAAGGGTTCTTATGGTATGACAGGGTCAGGAGTTGGAGCTTCTTCCTCCAAGTCTAACTCCTTCTTCGTGGCTTCTTGTTCTTCTTTCTAGTCTACCTTGTCCTTCACTTTATCAGTCTTATCTTGGAATTCACCTAAGAGCTGCTCCAATTGAGCCAATCTCTCTCTAAGCAACCAATTATCCTCCTCTTGTTCTTCAACCTTCTTATCCAGTTTGGCATTAGTCACCATCTTGCTAGATGCAATTGATTCTTCACTTGATTCAGTGGGTTGCAACATTCACTTTTTGCAACACTCCTTATCCCAAATCTTTAACCCTGCTCTGATACTACTCTGATAAGGAGTCTCCTTGTTTCACCTTTGATTTTCCTTCAACTCTCCTTAGGTCACTCTAAGGACCTCTTAGGGCTTCCTCAATCCACCCTCACACTCTTGGAAAGAACCAATTCTTTCCTGCTTCAAGAAGTTCCCTATCTTGTCAGGGTCCTACTCATTTATCTTCAAGGAGAATACTCCTAATCCATGACTCACAAGCCCCAACCAATGGTTTGAATTGCAGGAGGCTAAGGGATTCTTTCAACTCCAATATTGACTCCTAATTTGAGTTTCTACTTGCCAAGTCCATCCATTTCTCCATCGCTCTCTAGATTCCTATGATTTAGGCCTTGTAGCCTTTTTGCCCCAATCAGGCCTCCTAAAATCTAGGATTCACCTTCACTACTAAATCTTCTCAAAGAACCCCCAAATGTATGTTGGTAGTTCACATATGTGTCCTAAGACCTCCAATATTTTCTTGGTCTGAGGTCCCAACTCTGACCGTACACCCTGTTTCAGAATTAGGGCCTTCAACTAGGTTTTAGACCAGTCTTTGGTCTTTGGCTTCAAAACTTGGCAAGGTGACTTCTTGGGAACTCCTCCTATTTCTTGAGTACCTGTAGATCACCAAAAAATACATTCATGGCCTTCTTGGCTCATGACACTATTCCTCCTGCAAGATTTCTAATCAAACTCTTGGTCTTCCTAGCCGGGCTTCACAAATAGCTCGCCTAGGGCAAGACCTTAAAAATCAATGCATGCATCTTTAGAGCCCAGACTTGAGGCATCATGAAGCTCATTAACCCTAGTCTCCATTTGCAAAATTTTGTATAGAAACTACGGTGGGAAATGGAGCTAGGCTCACATCTTTCATACACTGTCAAAACTGGACAGAAAATTGTGAAAAACAAAATGAATTTACAAATGCTTTGAAAACTCAACTAAAGAACAAACTAAAAACTTGAAACACACTAAGACATGTTAAAAAATGAATTCCAAAAGCTACAGTTGATAGTTTAATCCATGCAAGGCTTAAAGTAGCTCTGTCACTCAAATCTTCACTCTATTCACAGTAAAACATGTTACAGTATGTCAGTCCGTACACAATATGATCACCAACCCTAAATTAGGGTTTTCTTTACATTTATATCCTCACCTTGTGTGTTTAGGCCTATTAGGCATCTTTAAACCCTACTAAGGCCGAAACCCTTAAAGTTAGCCTTTTTTTATAGCAACTTTGAAAAGTTGCAAATGTTGCACAAGCAACATTTTACATCTTTTACATCTTCTTCACCATTAAGGTGTTTTAACTCCATCCAAGCCTATCTAACCTCAGTTAGACCTCCTAGGGCATCAAAGACCCTAGAAACACTAATAACATCATTTTACCACTTGATGACATCATCAAGTACAGTGCATTAATGAAGACAATTTGAGCTTTAAACCTAGAAAGAAACACTAATCTAGACTCACACCACACCACTCTTGGTCCACATGACCTTATCTAATTACAATGCCCTTCGAGAGGATCTTCTCAAACCAAAATAGGACAACCAACTGGTCTGCTAAGGGTTCTCCTGCACCACTCTATTTCCTTTGTAAGAAAATAAACAATACATCAATTGCACATACTCTTCAATTACACTTTGACAATTTTTAACACACCCTATCTACAGATCGAGATGTTTACAATCCTACTTTGAGTACAAATTATAAATAGTTAAAAAATGAATTCAAGGCTTATACCCTAGATTAGGGTCTCCATTAATGAGAGTACCATATTGTGATCTAGGAACAAAGTTTAATTTTTTTACCTTTAGAACCATACTAGAAGCAACTTTACACCAGTGAGTATGTTCAACATACTATTTACTGATATTGTCCCTATAGTTTGGACATGGTTCAGTATGTTGTAGTTTGTCCTTTTGGTAATTTATAAGAACATAATCAACCATATCAACATTGTACATCATTCATACAATCACTCTCAGTTTCTCTTTTATTTGATGAGGCTCAATGGAATGCTCAAGCCTATTAGGGATTCAAAGTTCAAAAATTCAGTATAGAGCCTAAGAATTATGCAACTCTGGCTAGTATTTATTTCTCTTGGCTTCACCAAAATCCTTTTACAGTTCCAATGGTTTGGCATCTTGAGTGCGTAACCATCCCATGATTGCAAAAATCAATCTCATAAGAGAAAAAGTCTAACTAGAAAGCCAGAGATGGACCAATGAACCAAGATAACCGACCTTCAAATATTTGACAAATGATTCCCTTTTAACCCAATCTTCCCCATATTTCAATCTAGATACAAAAGGAGTATCTAGATTGAAAAGGAAAAATTTCTTAAAGTAAGGTCTTCTTTGCGCTATTTGTTCAATCATATGGAAATTCTTTTTGAAATTATTGGATGAATTTGTCTACCCGAGAAGAGATATAGAGTAGATCAAATTTTTTCATACGTCAAGTCACTTCATTATCCCTTGGCTTATGAAGAGCACCTCCCTCTAATACATTACCTAGATTTTCCCATTTATAAGAATTGATATTGATTATATCCACCTCTTGCCGAGTCACCCCAATATTAGCCAGAGAATCCAAATACTTGTTTGCCTCTCTATAAATGTGGCATATAAAAAATCCTCCAAGCTTTGTAGAGATTTCACAACCCACTCCACCCCAACATTTAGTTTCTAATTAACTATGTGTTTCTTTATTATCGCATTGATTTTTATCATTTAATCCCCCTCAATATCAATATGACCCCATCCTTTTGATTTGCACATCTTTGTACACCAATTGCCAATGCCTCAATCTTTGCTTCATTATTGATGGCAAGTCCCATTTTTTTAGATATCACACCGACACTTCCATTTTTCATATTTGATTACACATCTTGTACCTACCAATTCGAGTTGCCTTTAAAGACTCCTTTTAGTTTTTTTGAAATTATTTATTATTAATAAATTAATTTAATATAATATTCTAGTTTGTAATGTTATTTTATAAATTCATAATATTATCTTAATTCTAGAATATATATATATATATATATATATATATATATATATATATATATATATATATATATATATATATATATATATATATATATATATATATATATATATATATATATGAGATCTACTTCTAAATCCAAATTCCCAAAGGAGAGATCCAAATTGATTAACCAAAAGGTCAATACACAAAAGAATCAATCTATGGAGAATATGAATGAAGAAGAAAACTTTATATTTCGCTATGAATAGTATATGCTTGAAATCTATAATAATTGAAAGGCAAATACTAACCTCAAAATAGGGAAAATATGGAAAATGCTGATTTCTGATGTCTGTGCACAGTTTTGGGCAATTTTGCAACCTGTTTTGGACTGGAAATGTCGAGACGAAGAAAACCCAGAAAAATTTTGTCTTTCCGGCAGCAGGTAGTCTTTGACTCTGATAAAATGTCAAAGACTACTTCGAGATTTTGAAGGTCGACTTTGATTTTTTTCGTGGATCTCGGAAGTTCGCCGAAAAGGGTATTTAGATCCAAGCTCAGATCCGTAGTCCTGCACTTATACCTGTAAGAAAAAGAGGGTTTTTGTTGTTTGGATGGGGGGTTTGCCTTGGTCAAACCCCAATTTAGGAATTAACCTTGAAATTGAATTGAAATTGTAATGTAAATAAACAAAGTAAATGGAACTATTCACCTTGCTTATGTTGAAGTCCTTATGGAGGATTTGAATCCTTGAATCCACAAGTAGTGATGCTCCAAATGAATGTAGAAGTATGTAGGATGTCTCAAATCAATGACATTTGATCTTCAACACCAATCTTGAATGGATCTTTTCATATGAGGAGACTTGGATGAATGTGGATGTAGAAATCTTCAAGGGGGCTCCAAAGAGATTGAATCCTTCAATGGCTAACAATGGATCTCCTTGATGGATGTTTGAATGCTTGAACACTTGAATGCTAGGCTTGAAGATGAATGAATGCTTGCTTGCTTTCCTTCTCCTTCTTACTTGCTTGATTGCACTTAAGAGCCTGAGAGATTATGAGATGGCTTGAAAACTTGATTGAGAGATTTATTGAAATGAGAGAGGAAGGCTTCCTTTTATAGTGATCAGAAGTAGGAACAACAACAAAGGTAGTGTTCACAATTTTTTCACAAAGTTCAATTGGCAAGTTAATAGAACCAAATGATGGATAAAGAAAACCATTACAAGTTTGAATCCACACATCCGATGTATCATAAGAATCGTGTTGCAAGCTTTTTATAAAAATATTTTCTTCAGTAATAACATTGACTAAGGATGCAGGATCAACAAGACAACCACGAGTAGGTTTCTCAAAAATCCTAGCATAAATGTAAAGGGGACCATCAGGAGCTTTAATAGTCTCAGAATCATCAAAGGTAATCAAAATTTCTAGAGGTCTTTTATTCTTAAGTTGTTGTCGAGGTTTAGGTTGAGTTTTCAATTTAGGCTTAGGTTTTGGTTGAGGTTGAGATTGAACTTGAGGTTGAAGCTGAGGTTGAGATTGAGGTGGAGATACAGTTTGACCAATATGCTCCACTTGATTAACAACATGATTGAGATCATCCATCTTTGAATCATACACAATTTCCCTAGAAGATGGCTAAGGAATGGTATTAGTATCATGCGTGGGTAAAGGATTCGTATAGATTTGAAGGTTTTGATTAGGAGGAGAGACAGATTTGTTCCCACTACCATCAAGATTATCAACAGATAAGGCATTAGAATCAATTAGGTCTTGAACCTTATGTTTTAAAGAATAACACTTCTCAGTATCATGACCATTTTGACGATGATATTCACAAAAAGCTTTAGGATCAAAAGATTTAGATGTGACTGTAGCAAGTAAAAGAGGATGAATAGGAGGTAAAGTAATCATATTAGTAGTTAACAACCTATTCATAACAGAATGTAAAGATTCAGAAAGATGAGTAAACGTATGATTTAATCTAAAAGCAGTGGATGCAGAAGTGGCATTGTGAGATGCAACAACTTGATTAGCAACTGCATTCGCTTATTTTTTTATCTTGACATATTGTTGAATTTTTTAAAATTGTTCAGATTAGGAGCAACATCACTTTTATCAACTGGAACAGGAGCCATTGGAGTGTTGCTCTCAAATTGACTCACTTGTAATTGATAATGATGAAGCGCTGCACAAAGTTGTTGAAAAGAGGTAAATTTAGTAAGCAGAATCTTATCTCTAATATCCTTTTGTAAATTTGAAATAAACATACGTTGAATATCAATATCAGGAACATGATAGGAAATCTGAGCATGCAAATGCTTAAATCTACCAATAAATTCAGTTAATTTTTCCTTAGCACTTTGTTTACAATGCATCAAATCAGTCAAAGACACTTGCGGACCAATGTAGTTTTGAAATTGTTGAATAAAAGCATTGGCAAGTTGTGGAAAGGAATCAATAGAATAAGGAGGCAAGGAACAATACCATTGTAAGGCCTTGTCACGAAAAGTTCTAGCAAACAGTTTGGCTAAAATCCTATGGTCAAGAGCATAATCACTACAAAGGATTTGAAAAGTTTTAACGTGATGAACGTGATCTCCTTTTCTGTTGTAATTCTCAAGATGAAGCATATCGACTTGCAGAGGAACAAGAGTACGAATAATGTCTCAGGACAAAGGACTTCCCATGTCACATGAAGGAATACTAAACTTGTTTTGAGTTAAGGAAGCAAGTTGTTGTTGTAAGGAAGACACAGTTTGAGCCAAACTGATGATTTTTTAATCATTAGAGGAAATAGGAGGAATAACAACATTAGAAACACTAGGTACAGTGTAAGAAGTTGCAGGAATTGAAGATACAATTGGAGGAACACTTGGAACTATAGTTGGAAGCGGATTGGAATAAGTAAAAGGAACATTATGATATGAAGGTTGTGATGTAGGAAGGGATATAGGAGGAACACTCATAGGTACTGAGGGAACCGTCACAGTCACCAAAGGAGTATAGGTAGGAACACTAGGTAAAGGATTAGAAGAGGGTTCTACACTAGTGATAGGAGGAATCAACCCTAAGTCTTGAGCTTCTTGAGCTAGAGGTTTTTAACATTTGAATGCACGAGGTGAGTAATACCACGCAAGAGGTTAACACCTTGATCACTATCACGAAGAACTTTTTTAAGAGCCTCTATAGCTTGAATAGAATCTTGATTATGGTTTTATTGAATAAGCCAATTACCCATTTTATCAAGTTCAGTTGAAAGTTTTTGGACTTGTTCAGGAGGAACTCTTAAAGCATCATCCTCATCATGAGATGAGTGAGAAGAGTTTTGCTCCATAAGGATTGGAATCATGAAAAATCAAATTATCATCCAGGATCCTAAGGAAAGGAGAGGAAGATTCAAGATCAAAGGCACCCATGAGTCTACGACTTCTTCTAACCGTAATGTTATAAGTAGGACTA
Source organism: Chamaecyparis obtusa (assembly GCA_027943335.1). Taxonomy (NCBI): domain Eukaryota; kingdom Viridiplantae; phylum Streptophyta; class Pinopsida; order Cupressales; family Cupressaceae; genus Chamaecyparis; species Chamaecyparis obtusa. The sequence goes on from BSBK01001979.1 coordinate 727,282, forward strand.
GTAGTAGTAAAGCTCATAAACCAATGCAATGCAAATGAACTAAACCAAGAAAACATAAAGCATGAATATTTTTGTATTTTGAAAGAAATTTTGCAATTTTTTTGTATTTTTGAAATCTAATTAGCATGCAAGATTTAACACAAAGGATAAATCTAATACCAAAAATATAATATAAAGGGATATCTAACACCAAAAAGAAAGAGAGTAAGCTAGTCGAGTTCACCAAAATGAATGAGGTAAAATGGTATACATGTCAAAATGAATAGAGTTGAAATGGAATCACCTAATTGAATGGGGAAAATATGAGATCTACTTCTAAATCCAAATTCTCAAAGGAGAGATCTAAATTGATCAACCAAAAGGTCAATACACAAAAGAATCAATCTATGGAGAATATGAATGAAGAAGAAAACCTTATATTTCTCTATGAATAGTATATGCTTGAAATCTGAAATAATTGAAAGGCAAATACTAACCTTAAAATAGGGAAAATTTGGAAAACATTGATTTTTGATGTATGTGCATAGTTTCGGGCAATTCTGCAACTTGTTTCGGACTGGAAATGCCGATACGAAGAAAACCCAGAAAAATTGTCTTTCTGACAATAGGTAGTCTTTGATCTTGATAAAAGGTAAAAGACTACTTTGCGATTTTGAAGGTTGACTTTGATTTTGTCCGCGGATCTTAGAAGTTCGTCGAAAAGGGTATCTAGATCAAAGCTCAGATCCACAGTCCTGCACTTGTACCTGCAAGAAAAATAGGGTTTTTGTTGTTTGGATGGGGGGTTTGCCTTGGTCAAACCCCAATTTAGGAATTAACCTTGAAATTGAATTGAAATTGTAATGTAAATAAACAAAGTAAATGGAACTATTCACCTTGCTTATGTTGAAGTCCTTATGGAGGATTCAAATCCTTGAATCCACAAGTAGGGATTCTCCAAATGAATGTAGAAGTATGTAGGATGTCTCAAATCAATGTCATTTGATCTTCAACACCAATCTTGAATGGATCTTTGCATATGAGGAGGTTTGGATGAATGTGGATGGAGAAATCTGTTAGCACTGGTAAAAAAATTTCTTGGCTGCATACCCTTTTGCCTGGCCTCTGCATCCTTTTTCCTTGTCTTTGGTCTAAACCCTAGGTGAAAATTTTAAAAATCTAGCCGTTTGTTTGAAAAACCCTAGTGCGCCCTATTTTAAATCTATTTTCATGTTACCTTTTTGGGCCACTTAAAATCCTATAGCACATGTGCTAATTATTGAGCAGTTTGTCGCATGATCGCATGAGCCATTTTCATGCTATGCGATCATGCGACTAAGGTTTCATGTCGGGCGGGGTCCCTTTAATATTTTCCTAAGCCTAGGTCTGTCGGCTTTAATTTTCCTAAGTCCCTGCGCCATTATTTTTTCCTATGTTTCAGACCCTTTAAGAATATGTGGTTGTTGCTTGTTCGCAAGACTGTTTGGTGTCAGAGGTCTCTGACATGCGAATTTGCGACTATGTGCCATCTGTCCCGGCGGGCCCTGTCTTCCTTCCCTGTTGACTTGATTAACAAGTGAGCAGAATCAATGATCATCGCTATACTGCTGAGGGAAGATGCGTGGGTTTTAACATAACGCTTTAACGATGGTCGTCTGATGCATTCCCTAAGGAAGGGTCAATGTGGGTCCATTGCCATGTCATGCTGCCGTGCCAGTTTCTCATTGGTCGTGTCAGTGATTAGTTGGATTTTTCGTAAGGCGGGCCTGGTATCTCAGTGACCTTTTGATCCTGTGGTTGTCGTATGATCACATGGAATCTTTCCAAGCCATGCAATCATGTGACAGTCATTGATGTGGAATCAGGGGGAGGTCAGTGGGACCTGTGTCAGATGTAGAGGATTGTCAGCTTCTCATTGGTCCATGATATAATACGATGGTAGTTGTCAGTGGGACTTGGTTTCTGAATTTGTCAACAGGTCCTGACATTGTCAAAAAATCAACGATGGGCGTAAGATCTTATGGAGTGTGTCAGAGGCTTGCGAAGTTGCACCAGCCATTGATTCTTTTATGTGTCAGAGGGTTGTCAAAGCAGGGAAAGATTCTTCATTTGATGGTTGTCTTATGATCTAAAGGAATCTTGGAGGTCTATGCGAAGATGAGACAACCGTCGATCTTCTTGATGCGGGCCCAGTAAATATTCTCAGTCTTTTTGGCAGTTTGGATAAAGTTTTGGCGGTTCTGAAAATTTTTCAAGGAATTCGCTCATTCATTGAGTAAGATGGCGAGGCTCCAAATCAATTGGCGATTCAGCGAGCACTGTGTTCGTGTAATAGCTAAATTAACTAGTGGTGAGGTGAAACATTCTGCGAATAGGCAAAAGCTTTTGTCGTGTGGTCGCCAAATGTAACTAGGATTCCTATAAAGGTAAATCATAAAGCCTACAAAATATCAAGATCGAACAGTCACGATATAAAGTTGATCATAATTTGAATGATGACCGCTGATTTGCTGCTGGAACCATGAAAGTGACCATTGTAGTTTGAATTCAATTTTTTGAGGGTTTCTCAGCAACAGAAAGGACTGGTTTTTAATGTTTTAGCGGCCGGATTTGATTAGTTTGGTGGTGTCGACTGTTGCAGTGTGGTCCAACGAGTATGATGATTGACTGCAGGGAGTTTTATGCCATGGGGAGAATGAATAAACGGTGCTCGAGGCATGTTGCAGGGGTCAAATCAAATGAATTTGTAAGAATTTCATGATCTTCAGTACATTTCCAAAAGAATTACCATAAGTGAAGATCAATTTAAGATCTGATCGCTCAGGGTTGCTTGGTTTTCCCTGCAGTGTATTAATTTCTGATCTATTTGAATTGTTTGGTGGGTGGAAACCCTAACCCTTACCTTGGTTATCCGTAGCTTCTTGCATCCTAACTTGTGTAGGATTCCAAGGTAACCAGTGGTATATAATGTGGAAATTTTTTATTTTGTGGGTTCTAGTTTCGAAGTTCAAAAACAGTCCCTAGTTTCTGGTCCCAAGGTTTTTGTAATAGTTTTTGATTCAGTGTTTGTTAATGAAAGAAGAAAGTTGCAGGTCTAAGCTGTAGTTTGCAAGCAGGGTGTCTTGTGATTCATTGTGCACACAGAAGGACTTCATCATACTTAATACAAATATCTGGTTCTTATCTCTCCTTTGTGTCAAGTCAAGTAAGCTTTGAGTTTTCTAGCTCATTACATATTGTTTTCATGTATGTATCTTCATTCTTGAGTTCTGATCTAGGATTGGATTAAACTATGCTCTAGGTGGGATATGGGTTTGCCCTTGTCTATATAAGGATGTCTTGTAAGCAGTAAAGATTAGGATAAATGTATTTATGACTATGAATTCTCAAGTATTCTCAAATTTGTGTGTCTTTGTGTCAAAGGAATCTTGCCCAATGGATGAGGCACTAGCCTAAATGAGTATTCCTCTTGTTAACATACACTACTTAAAGTTGTTACATCTCAAATATTGAAATCAATAACCTTTCTAAGCTTTAAGTTGTCGGTTGTGTGGTTGTGTTGCCTAATAGTAATGGAGAGTCAATGAATGTGAGGTTAGCATTTATTACTTTCTTACTATCAATCTGTTGTTTAGACCCAGTCTTTGGTGTGTGAAGTATAGTTTTCACTGGGTTAGGTGCACCCACCTTGGTTTTGGAGAGCCAGAAGTGAAGAGGGCAGTCTTGTCCCTATAGTTGGTCTAGTTACCCTAAGATCCTTGTACATTTTGGAACTAACCAATCCTAAAATCAATCTGAGGGTATATTGGCAGCCTAAGAGCATAAGCGTCCATTTTGAACACCAACAAGATGGCAACTCTGCTGGGGAAATATTACACAAGTCTATAATAACCAATAGGTCATCATTGGAAAAAATAGGGTTATTCTTGTCCCTTGTCTTGTCATCTCATTTGGATATTTGTTAAGTGAGGAAGTTGTATTGTAAGATTCCCAATATTTTTGGGTGGCGACTCAAACATGTCTGCAACAGTGCTGGTCAGTAGACTATTTATAAAATGAGTTACAGAGGTACTAGGTCCCGGAGAAAGGAGCATTCTAAAAACATAATGGAAGAAGGTATTCCAAGCACTTCTAGGCCTAGTTAGACAAGGGGAGGAAAGAAGAAAAGAAATGTTTCTCATACTTGGAAAAGTAAGAAAGATACAAGACAAGAAACTCAAACCAAGCTTAGTCAAGAAGAAAATATTTCAGAATATGAAGAGGCTGTTGATTTGGGACTAAACCAGTATGAGGATGAATTTCAAGTGGGAGATGATGAGTCTGAGACTACTCTCTCGGAATCAGAAGAGATCTTTGAGGAGGTCTATGAATTGGAAAGAAGAGTCCAAGAACAAGTTGCTATCAGACAACAAAGAGAGAAAGATAAAGAAGATAGAGTAAGACAAGCCATGATAAGGGTTGATCAGCTAAAGAGGCAGTTGTTAGATTTGGAGGCAATTAATTTTGTCCCAGAGCCTGAAAGAGCAAAGGAACAACCTATTGTGTATAGAACACATGAGATAACTAGGCCTAGAGATAAGGGCAAATAGAAAGCTTTTGGAGTTCAAATCAATGAACAAGTTCATGTGGAAGACCCATTAGATCAAGGGTTGAGATTAGATGCAGACCTTGAAAAGGCTAGAAAGGAAAAAGAAATATTAGATAAAGAATTAGAAAAAGCAGAGTTGGAGGCCACTGCTACAGAAATAAGAAAGAAGATTGATTTTCTCAAGCATACCTCAGGGCCTTCAAATGTTGCTGCTTCCTTTTTGGGGCAGGGTGGAAATCATGGTAACCTTGTAACTCAGACAAATGGCATTTCGGGTGCTGCTAAAATTCTTGCTGGTTCAAACACAAGGACATCTACATCTCAAGGAATGGACCCACCTCAAGGAGTTCCTGTTCATGAAAGGTACAAACAACTTATCTTTTTTGGTATTCCTGGTTATCCTAATGTAATTCCTGATGAAATTAGAAAGAAGCTCCCAAAGTTTGTTGGGAACAATGTCATCACATGTGAAGAACATCTAAATTTTTTTATGCATGTAATAGATGATTATAATGTTGAGCCTAATGATGTTGTAATGAAGTTATTTGTACAATCTCTAACCGAGGATGCTAGGGACTGGTTTAGAGGGTTGCCCTATGCTAGTATAGGATCTTGGAATGAATTTAAGAATTGTTTCAAGGAGCATTATGGAGATAAAATAAATGAGGGTTTTATTTTGAATGAATTCAATAACATAAAGAAAAATCAAAATGAAGAGGTCCTTGAATTTAATATAAGATTTCCAAAGGCTATGCATAGGCTCCTGCAAGTTATCAGGTTAGATGACAGAGTGTGTCTTGTGACATACTTAAATGCTTTTGATGCAAAGATGGGTTACCTCTTAAGGGATAAGAACCCTAGAAGTCTTGGGGAGGCTTACAAGTTGGCTATCAACATAGAAAGTAATAGAAGAATATCAGGAAAATTAGGGAGAAGAGATGATTATAGGCCTCAAGTGCAAAATAAGAAAGAGATGGGAAGGTCTGCTAATTTTAAGCCAAAGGAGGAGGATAATCTAAAGCAGATTCTAAGTGCTTTAGAGGATCTAAAGCCTGATGAAAAAAGAAACAATAGGGTTGCAACAAATGACCGACCTATTTCAAATAATTTTAGCAGGCAACCAAGAATGCATAATTACCCATACAATACTCAGTGGAAGGACGACAAGCCCATTCTTCTAGTTAAAAGGGATAGGCCTGATGATAGGATTCATCATCCTTTGCAAAGAAATTCAGTCAACATGAATGATGATGTCCCATGGTGTACTGCTTGTCAATCTCCTCACAGTCCAGAACATTGTGTTATTGCTCTGAATTTATCTGAGAACCAAGAACAGGATAAGCAATATGATCAGAGTGGTTGTGCAATGACTTCTTCACATGCATGGGATGAGGTTGACTCTACTGATAATGAGGAAGAAGAATTTGATGATGTTGTATGTGGTACAGTAAAGTGTGAGGAACATGTTTCCTTAAGGAGACCCTCTGATGAGGAAATTGCTCAAATCACTCCAGACATGGTCACTTAAGCCAGGAGCAATTATAATTTCAGAAATAGGACAGTTGGAAGCACAAATGGTAAACCTGGTAGCATGTCTATCAAGAAATCAGAAAAGAGTACACAACATGAGGAAAAGGAGAAAGACGTTGGTGTTGTCAGTAGGGTTAAAGTAAAAAAGAAGATGGGACCTGTTGCAATACCTCAAGGTAAAGAAAAGACATCAAAACTAGCTGTTCCTATACCTCAGAAGGAAGATGAGTTTCTACACAAAGGTAAATCTGACTTGACTGTCCAAAAGGAAGATAAAGATGTCACTGAGATTAAGGAAGACATGGGAAACCATACATATGTTCCCATTAATATGACTAAATTGCTTTCACAAATAACTGTTAAAGTTCCACTTTTGGAAATGATGAGAATAGAAGAGCACAAGGTCAAGGCCTTAGATTAGGTAAATAGTGCCTCTTCTATAAAGGTCCAAGAAATGAGCAGAGGTGATAAGCATGTAGCTTCTTTAGATGACACACTTGACATTAAAAATGAAGAAATTGTCTCTAAGATCCCTCAGATATTTTTGAATGCAAATGCTGAAAATACTACATCAGGGACAGTTGATCCTTTTTTCTTGTCCCTTATGATAAATGGCAAATTATTAAAGAATTGCATGATTGATTCAAGAGCATCAAACACTATCATGCCTGCAGAGATCATGAAGTCATTAGGGCTAAAGGTTGATACACCACATGGGAGATGCCAAGCTATGGACTTAAGAGAAGTGCCAATTATTGGTACCATTAAGGCTTTGCCTTATAAATTAGCAACATTTCCCGACAAACAACTAACTATGAGTGTTCTTGTAGTTGATATTCCTCCTCAGTATGGAATGCTATTATCTAGAAAGTGGAGTGCTTCTATGGGAGGAAGTATTCAATGTGACTTGTCTTTTGCTACTTTTAGCATTGAAGGAGAAAGTGTGAAAGTTTCAAGGGAAGCTAGAACTCCACATATGATTGAGGAGGATGAAGAGGACAATATGAATTGTTTTGTTGACATTGACATTGGTTCTTTCCAAGTTCAGGAGAGAGAGGTGCAAGAAAAGGCCAAGCCTGTCCTTTTGGCTGATGATAAAAATAACATGGCAGAAGGTAATGTCTTATGGACCCTGTATTTTGATGGAGCAAGTTCAAAGGAAGGTGCCGGAGCAGGAGTGCTATTGATATCCCCAAGTGGTAAGACTTTCAAGTTTTCTTTCACTCTCTTGTTCCTTTGCACAAATAATGTTGCTGAATATGAGGCCCTACTGATTGGTTTGAGACAAGCATCAAAACATGGAATCAAACATCTTAGGGTGATTGGTGATTCTGAGTTAATAGTTTTTCAGATTAGATCAAAGTATGCATCTAAGAATCAAAGGCTGAAACAATATAGAAATGCTGTTTGGGATGAAATTGAAGGTTTCAGTGCCTTTGATATTGATTGGGTGGATAGAAGCCAAAACATGATGGCTGACTTATTGGCAAACATAGCACTAAGGCCAGAGGATATTACTTTTGCGGGGATATCCAGGATTGAGTGTAAGTCTAGGCCTTCTATCCCAGACAATGTTGAGAATTGGCAGGTATTTTCTGATGATCAGGATATACTAAGGTTTTTGCAGTGTGAATCTCATTTTGATGGTCAGGAGATGGATTTTAGCACTTATGTTGACATTAGAAATGGAAAAGAGAATGTTCTTGGGAAAGAAGTTTTGCAACTAAAGTCAAATAGGATCCCAAGGGGATTGGTTGCTCTTGAGAGGGCATTTGATGACAAAGAAAAGACTTGTTTTCCTAAATTTGTTGATAAGATGAATGATTTGGAGGAAGTAAATTTAGGAACAAGTCAAGTACCCAAAAATGTTTACATAGGTAAATGTTTGCCTCAAAGAACTAGGAATAATCTGATTGATCTTCTCAAAAAAATTAGACATGTCTTTGCATGGTCTTATGATGATTTGAAAGCCTACAAAGAGGATCTATTCCAGCATGAAATACCATTGAAGGAAGGAACTAAACCTTTTAGGAAAAAGTTAAGGCCTGCGAACCCTACCTTGGCACCAAAAATGCAAGATGAACTCAAAAAGATGATGGATGCTGGCATCATCAAGCCTGTCAGACATTCTACTTGGGTGTCAAACTTGGTTCCAGTCAGAAAGAAGAATGGTGACATTAGGTTATGTGTTGATTTTAGGAATTTGAATGTTAATTCTTTGAAGGACAATTATGGTTTGCCTAATATGGAGAATATGCTGCTGAAGGTTACTAGATCAGAGTTAATGTCCATGATGGATGGTTTCTCTGGATATAATCAGGTCATGGTCAAGGAGTCAGAACAGTTTAGACTACATTTACTACCCCTTGGGGAACATATGTTTATGTTAGAATGCCTTTTGGTTTGACAAATTCAGGAGCTACTTTTCAGAGAGCTATGGATGTGGCCTTTGTAGACTTCATAAACAAATTTCTAGTGGTATATCAGGATGATCTCACAGCATATTCAGATAAGGAAGATCAACATTGTGAACATCTTGAAAAGATTTTTATCAGGGCTTTGGAGTATGGGATTTCTTTGAACCCAAAGAAATGTTCTTTTGGTGTTGTGGAAGGAAAGCTTTTAGGACATATTGTGTCCAAGGATGGAGTGAGGATTGACCCTGAAAGGGTTATGGCTATAGATAAGCTTTCACCTCCTAGAAATGTTAAAGGAATACAATCTTTCTTTGGGTAGGTAAATTTTCTAAGGAGATTTGTTACAAATTTTGCAGAAATCAGTCTCCCTATCTCTAGGATGTTGAAAAAAGAGGCAAAGATTGAATGGAGTGAAGAAGCAGATGAATCTTTTAGAAGTATCAAAAGGGCCATCAAGGATGCTCCAGTCTTGAGGACACTTGATTATGGTAAGCCCATGCAGATATTTTCTTTTGCTTCTTGTCATACAGTTGCAGCAGTTTTATTGCAGAAGAATTCAAATGGATATGAACAACCTATATCATTTTTTAGTAAATCCCTACAAGCATCAGAATTGAAATATGATATTACTGAGAAACAAGCTTATGCCTTAGTTAAAGCAGTCAAGGCTTTTAGATGTTACCTTGTGGGAGCTAAGGTGGTTGCTTATGTTCCTAGTGCTACAGTTAAGGATATATTGGTGCAACAAGAAGTTTCGGGAAAAAGATGTAGATGGATCAATAGGATCCAAGAATTTAATATTGATATCTAGATTACAAAGTTGGTAAGAGGCTTAGGTCTTGCAAAATTAATGGCACAAAGCAATTTAGTTGCAAATCATATAAATGTGTTAGAACAAGAACAAAGGCCATATATTTGTGATTTGGATTATTGTGATTGGTACAAAGATGTTATTGGTTACTTGCAGAAATTGATCCTCCCCCCTGAGATGGATGAAAATAGAAGGAGAACTATCAAGTTGCAATCTGCAAGGAATTCTATTATACATGGTAAGTTGTGGTGGTGAAGCAATGAAGGAGTATTGCTAAAGTGCATAGATCATGAGAAATCTGAAGCTCTGTTGAAGGAAATGCACTAGGGCGCTTGTGGAGGATATTATATGGCAAAGACCACATCTCACAAGATCCTTAGGTCTGGATTTTGGTGGCCTATAGTTTTTAAAGATACACATCAATTTGTAAGAGGATGTGATGCATGTCAGAGGTTTGCTGGAAAGTTGAAGTTTAATGGAAATTTGCCACTCCGACCTGTTGCAGTTCAGGCTCCTTTCTAGAAATGGGGTATTAACTTTATTGGAGAGATTCCAAACAAGTCTAGTGGTGGACATTCTTACATACTAGTGGCAACAGATTATTTTACCAAGTGGGTTGAAGCTATCCCTACTAGAAAGGCTACTAGCAAAGTGGTGGCAGATTTTATGATGCAGAACATCCTTACCAGGTTTGGTTGCCCAGAGGTAATTGTGGTTGATAATGCAATGTGTTTTAGATCACAGGAATTTGGTAATTTTTGTCAGCAATATGGGATACACATTTCATTTTCTTCCCCATATCATCCACAAGGAAATGGCCAGGCTGAGTCCAGTAACAAAAGTCTGATTAAGATTCTCAAGAGAGTGTTGGACAAAAATAAGAAGGCCTGTGACTCAAAGTTATGGTGGGCACTATGGGCTGACAGGGTAACTATAAAGAAGGCCATAGGTTGTGCTCCATTTGATTTGGTATATGGAATAAGTGCTAGATTGCCTCAAAATAATCTATTGCAGATGTATAAGTTCATCCAGGCATATGATGAAGATTTGAATGATGAGATGAGAGTAAGAATGGATGAACCGATCCAATTGGAGGAGGTAACGAGAGATGCACATGAAAGAAATGAGGCATTGCAGAGACAATGTAAGAATTTGTTTGATAGGAGGGCTACCCAGAGAAGTTTTGAAGTTGATGACCTTGTCCTGATGTGGAATGCAAGGTTAGAAGATAAGGGGAAGCATGGAAAATTTGATCCAATTTGGTTGGGCCCGTATCTTATTGAAAGCAACTGGGGGACATATTCTTATGTCCTAAAAGATTTAACTGGTGGTACTTTGGAATTGCTTGTTCATGGAAAATTCCTAAAGTTTTACTTCTCCTGAAGTATCTTTTCCATGACCAGTAGTTTAGGTTTTCCCTTGTACAGTCATCTGTTTTTGTTTTTTGGGTTGAAATTTTGAGTTGGTTTGCTCTTCCAGGAGATTCTAGCTTGCTCGTTGTATTTGCAGGAGATACACATCCTCGAGTATGAGCCATTGTTAGCATTGGTAAAAAAATTTCATGGATGCATACCCTTTTGCCTGGCCTCTGCATCCTTTTTCCTTGTCTCTGGTCTAAACCCTAGGTGAAAATTTTGAAAATCTAGCCATTTGTTTGAAAAACCCTAGTGTGCCCTGTTTTGAATCTATTTTCATGTTACCTTTTTGGGCCACTTAAAGTCCTATAGCGCATGTGCTAATTATTGAGCAGTTTGTCGCATGATCACATGAGCCATTTTCATGCTATGCGATCATGCGACTAAGGTTTCATGTTGGGTGGGGTCCCTTTAATATTTTCCTAAGCCTAGGTCTGTTGGCTTTAATTTTCCTAAGTCCCTGCACCGTTATTTTTTCCTATGTTTCAGACCCTTTAAGAATATGTGGCTGTCGCTTGTTCGCAAGACTGTTTGGTGTCAGAGGTCTCCGACATGCGAATTCACGACTGTGTGCCATCTGTCCCAGCGGGCCCTATCTTCCTTCCCTGTTGACTTGATTAACGAGTGAGAAGAATCAACGATCGTCGCTATACCGCTAAGGGAAGATGCGCGGGTTTTAACATAACGCTTTAATGCTGGTCGTCTGATGCATTCCCTGAGGAAGGGTAAATGTGGGTCCATTGCCATGTCATGTTTCCATGCCAATTTCTCATTGGTCATGTCAGTGATTAGTTGGATTTGCTATCAGGCAGGCCCGGTATCTTAGTGACCTTTTGATCTTGTGGTTGTCGTATGATCGCATGGAATCTTTCCAAGCCATGCGATCATGCGACAATCGTCAATGTGGAATCAGGGGGAGGTCAGTGGGACCTGTGTCAGACGTAGCGGATTGGCAGCTTCTCATTGGTCCATGATATAATACGATGACAGTTGTCAGTGGGACCTGGTTTTCGAATTTGTCAACGGGTCCTGACATTGTCAGAAAATCAACGATGGGCGTAAGATCTTATGGAGTGTGTCAAAGGCTTGCGAAGTTGCACCAGCCATTGATTCTTTTCTATGTCAGAGGGTTGTCAGAGCAGGGAAAGATTCTTCATCTGATAGTTGTCTTATGATCTGAAGGAATCTTGGAGGTCTATGCGAAGATGAGACAATCGTCGATCTTCTTGATGCGGGCCCAGTAAATATTCTCAGTCTTTTTGGCAGTTTGGATAAAGTTTTGGCAGTTTTGACAAATTTTCAAGGGATTCGCTCATTCGCTGAGTAAGATGGCGAGGCTCCAAATCAATTGGCGATTCAGCGAGCACTGTGTTCGCATAATAGCTAAATTAACTGGCGGTGAGGTGAAACATTCTGCGAATAGGCAAAAGCTTTTGTTGCGTGGTCGCCAAATGTGATCGGGATTCCTATAAAGGTAAATCATAAAGCCCGCGAAATATCAAGATCGAACGGTCATGATATAAATTTGATCTCAGTTTGAATGATGACCGCCGATTTGCTGCTGGAACCATGAAAGTGACCGTTGTAGTTTGAATTCAAATTTTTGAGGGTTTCTCAGTGATAGAAAGGACTAGTTTTTAATGTTTTAGTGGCCAGATTTGATTAGTTTGGTGGTGTTGACTGTTGTAGTGTGGTCCAGCGAGTATGATGATTGACTGCAGGGAGTTTTATGCCGTGGGGAGAATGAATAAATGGTGCTCGAGGCATGTTGTAGGGGTCAAATCAGATGAATTTGTAGGAATTTCATGATCTTCAGTACATTTCCAGAAGAATTACCATAAGTGAAGATCAATTTAGGATCTGATCGCTCAGGGTTGCTTGGTTTTCCCTCCAGTGTATTAATTTATGATCTGTTTGAATTGTTTGGTGGGTGGAAACCCTAACCCTTACCCTGGTTATCCGTAGCTTCTTGCATCCTAACTTGTGTAGGATTCCAAGGTAACCAGTGGTATATAATGTGGAAATTTTTTATTTTGTGGGTTCCAGTTTCGAAGTTCAAAAACAGTCCCTAGTTTCTTGTCCCAAGGTTTTTGTAATAGTTTTTGATTCAGTGTTTGTTAATGAAAGAAGAAAGTTGCAGGTCTAAGCTGTAGTTTGCAAGCAGGGTGTCTTGTGATTCATTGTGCACACATAAGGAATTCATCATACTTAATACAAATATCTGGTTCTTATCTCTCCTTTGTGTCAAGTCAAGTAAGCTTTGAGTTTTCTAGCTCATTACATATTGTTTTCATGTATGTATCTTCATTCTTGAGTTCTGATCTAGGATTGGATTAAACTATGCTCTAGGTGGGATATGGGTTTTCCCTTGTCCATATAAGGATGTCTTGTAAGCAGTAAAGATTAGGATAAATGTATTTATGACTATGAATTCTCAGGTATTCTCAAATTTGTGTGTCTTTGTGTCAAAGGAATCTTGTCCAATGGATGAGGCACTGGGTTAAATGAGTATTCCTCTTGTTAACATACACTAGTTAAAGTGTTACATCCCAAATATTGAAATCAATAACCTTTCTAAGCTTTAAGTTGTCGGTTGTGTGGTTGTGTTGCCCAATAGTAATGGAGAGTCAATGAATGTGAGGTTAGCATTTAGTAATTTCTTACTATCAATCTATTGTTTAGACCCAGTCTTTGGTGTGTGAAGTATAGTTTTCACTGGGTTAGGTGCACCCGCCTTGGTTTTGCAGAGCCAAAAGTGAAGAGGGCAATCTTGTCCCTATAGTTGGTCCAGTTACCCTAAGATCCTTGTACATTTTGGAACTAACCAATCCTAAAATCAACCTGAGGGTATATTGGCAGCCTAAGAGCATAAGCGTCCATTTTGAACACCAACAAAATCTTCAAGGGGGCTCCAAAGAGATTGAATCCTTCAATGGCTAACAATGGATCTCCTTGATGGATGTTTAAATGCTTGAACACTTGAATGCTAGGCTTGAAGATGAATGAATGCTTGCTTGCTTTCCTTCTCCTTCTTGCTTGCTTGATTCCACTTGAGAGCTTGAGAGATTATGAGATGGCTTGAAAACTTTATTGAGAGATTGATTGAAATGAGAGAGGAAGGCTTCCTTTTATAGTGATTTAGGGCACAAACTTCTAGAGAAGGCCGACATTGGGGAATTAAATCCCAATTAACCTTAAGCCCTAGAAATGGACCCAAATTAAATGCAATTTAAGGATTTACTATTCTGAAACCCGAAATGGCCGACCCGGAAGCGCGAAAAGAAATATTTCTGAAACCCGACACCCAAAAATCATGGGACCTTGAAACTTGAACCCTGGGTCAAGGACAAGGTAGACCCTGCCCTAGGTTAGGGTCGAGGTCATCCCTGACCTAGGTTAGGGTCGAGGTCATCATTGACCCTCAAGGTCATCTTTGACCTTGAGGTCAAAAACCTCAAGACCTCAATCCAGAATGCTAGGAAATGCAGAAATAAAGTGAAAACAGGCGGAGAGAGAAGCATAACGGGGGAAGAAAGCTAGATACATGCAAAGACCTGATCAAGGCGCTTAACATGACCCCATACCACTCACTCAGAGGGCTAAATGCTCTTATCATGGAAGTGCTTCCATTTTAAGATGATATATATATATATATATATATATATATATATATATATATATATATATATATATATATATATATATATATATATATATATAGACCACACACACACACACACAAATAAAAAATGTTGTAGAATGTAGAATCTCGAGCCTATTAATGGACTGTATAAACCAGATGAGGGCAGATTTACACCTTTTGGATGGAAATACAAACTTGATTTGGGAGCATTTGAGTATCTTAGGTGGAATTGTTAATGTCTTGGGCATAATTTCAATCCATCATTGAGCACAAGCAATCCAAGACAATTTGGAATAGGATCCTTGATCATTCTCAAATGTTACTAATTCTACACACATGAAACACTCAAGTATATTGTACAACAAATATATCCATATCAAATGTGTTTCTGCTGATTGGTTTTCTTAAACTACTTCTTAATGCAACAAGGCTAACAAATTCATGAGATACATACATATGTGGTTTCAGTAACTAATGTACACTTTATCTTTGTGCTTCATAGTGGATATCTCCTCACTCAAATTGTTATGTTTGTCCACATTTTAGGCCATTGATGGATCCTATTGAGAATATTGATGTTCTAGGATGCGTAGCTATGGAGACCACATATACTCATCTTTTCACAACTCTTCTTGTTTTTCTTGCCATAGCCAAAGTAGTGTTAGCCCGAGAAGGCAGTGCACAAATGGGTAAATGAATAAGAAAAGGAAATTATTTTTATAGAATGGTTATTCATTCCAATGATGTGGATTGTCATGATTAGATTCGCATGAGCAGAGGAGCCTTCTTTCATCTAGCTAGTATCCTAAGGCTGAAAGGAAGCTTGACAGATACAATACACTTGAAGTTAGAAGA
Organism: Chamaecyparis obtusa; assembly: GCA_027943335.1. Classification (NCBI taxonomy): domain Eukaryota; kingdom Viridiplantae; phylum Streptophyta; class Pinopsida; order Cupressales; family Cupressaceae; genus Chamaecyparis; species Chamaecyparis obtusa. The sequence continues at coordinate 742,520 of BSBK01001979.1, forward strand.
ACAACTTGTGATGTTCCTCCACACCCTTGGCCACAATCTAAGGAACCGCAAGATTTCCCACAGCTTTGGGCACTCAGGAGAGATAGTTAGCCGATACGTCCACAAGGTGTTGAGGGCTATCTTAGCACTCCACGAGGATTACTTTCTACCAATTAGTCCAAACACTCCTAAAATTAGTGGGAAGGACCGTTTTGATCCATTCTTCAAGGTAATTCTTGTGTTGTTACAAATTTATTATATGGATTTTTTTCCTTATCATATTATTGGTTGACCGTACAATTGATGATTGTATCGTATTGTATAGGATTGTGTTGGAGCTATCGATGGAACCCATATACCAGTCACCGTCGATGTTGACATGTAGGGTAAATATTGTGATAGAAAAGGCAACTTGTCGCAAAATGTTATGGGTGTGTGTTCCTTCAATTATAAGTTTCAGTAGTGCCTTGCTAGTTGGGAAGGGTCTGTTGCAGATAGTTGTGTTCTAGCTTCATCTCTATCAAGAGAAGATCCTCTTGTTGTTCCCCTCGATAAGCCAAATCATAGTTTAATATACTCAAGGGTACAATCAACGTTTCAAGTTTTAACAATCTACTTTATTTATGTAGGAAAATATTTTCTAGTGGATGCTGGATATCCCAATGCACCTGGATTTCTTGCTCCTTATCGGTGTATACGCTACCACCTGAAGGAGTTTTCAAGAGATAATCCAATAACCTCTCGACAAGAGTTTTTCAACCATCGACAATCCTCTCTTAGAAATGAATAGAGCATACATTTAGTATTCTCAAACAATGTTTTCCAATCTTGAGGCATGCCACGTCTTATTCTATCATGAAAAAAGCCCATATTGTATTAGCATGTTGCATACTACACAACTTCATTACGATAGAGGAAGACATTCCATCAGAAATTGGTACCAAAGAGGAAGATGATCGTGATGGGATAGATGTACCAATGCTTGAGACATATGGGTTGTCTCATCATGATAGAGACTAGTGGGCACATTTTTGAGATGATATAGCAAGTAGAATGTGGGAAGACTACAAATCCCAAGAATAGTTGTACTTTTATGGGTCAATGTGTTTTCTTTGAGTAAACTGATGTATGAAGATACTTTGATATACATGATGGTTTCCTTTTTCTTTTGTTTGTATCTAGAAGTATTGGACTTTTATGGGTCAATGTGTTTTATTTGAGTAAACTGATGTATGAAGATACTTTGATATACGTTATGGTTTCCTTTTTCTTTTGTTTGTATCTGGAAGTATTTGACATGTTGGTTTTTTATTTGCTATATTACTTGATGTATGCAGATACAATGATACAATGATATGTCCATAAATATATTCCATGTGATATGTTTATACAATTAACAACAATATGTTTATACCTTTAGCAACAATATGTACATTGTGAACAACTGATCTAGACCATGGCATACACAGAACTAATGATGAGCATGGAAGAAACCGGTAACATGAGCCATATATCTTCTTCCTCAAGGAAGATAATGTGGACAAAAGAGACAGAACACAAGTTTCTAGACTTGCTCCTCGAGCAAGTAAAACTTGGAAGAAAAGGTGATGGGGGATTCAAAAAAGAAGCGTGGACCACCATTGAGAGGAGGTTCAATGCGGATATGCACCTCAATCTAACAAAGGACAATTTCAAAAACAAGTTGAAAACATGGAAGCTTGCATATAGAGTGATGAATGAGCTAAGAAATACAAGTGGTTTCGCTTGGAATGAGGTAACTCAATGCATGGATGCTGAGGATAGTGTGTGGGATGAGCTTTTGAAGGTAGGGTGGTCTTTCTATTCTTTTGATTGAAATAATATTGCCTCCTTATAATGAAAGACAAAGAACCTAATCCATTTATTTATGCCAACATGCAGAGAAGAGAATTTAAAAATGCCAAAGTGTATAAGAGGCAACCCTTCCAATACTTCAATGAATTGGGTGTAATTATGGGTAATGACATTGCTGAAGGTAATGCGGCTACGACGACCCATGAGACTGAAGAAGGGAACCCTATGGAAGAGGCATTTGATGTGCATGATGAAGAGGATATTGGTTTTAGTATACATCTTGATAGTGCTGCTGATTTGGACCAAGACCTTCCTCCTTCCAATCAATCCACTGCAACTGCAACTGTCAGTGGTAGAGGAATGCCTACATCATCATCATCAAGGATGGGAAAGAGGAGGAAGGCAAGTATGGCCGCTTCCTTGGATGTCATCTGTGATACAATCAAGAAAATAAAAGATGGCCTCGACAATGTTCACCTTCACAGGATGGATAAATCTAATGACGATAATGTTTTGATTAGTGCATATACCGCTCTCAAATTCATCCCTGAATTGAGTCGAGGTGTTTTCGTGAGGGTATATGACACCTTCGTGGTTCAACGTGAAAGAGCCAAAGGGTCCTTGTTGATGAATGAGGAGGAGAGAGTGGAGTGGATTGCAATAACATTTCATGGATTGTAGTTATTTCCTATCACTTTGAAGACTTCAAATTTGATCATAGTTCATATATGCTGATACAATTGTGTTTTGACTGATGATTTTTATGTCGATACTTAGTTTTTGTATGATACTCTAAAAATTATGAGGATTTTGTAAAACTATAATAAAAACCTACTACTACTTCATAGATAAAAAGTACTTCATATTTGAGCTCCATATACATACATTTCTGCAATGGTTTCTACTGTGATAGGCTCTTTTTGATTTTGTACATCTTTTGAATGTGAAGATCTCTCTTATAGCATAGTTTTAATGGTTCAAAAATCTTTGAAACTTTCTGAATCTTTAAGGTCACGGGTCTAAAGGCTAGGAGAATGAGGTTTTCTAAAGTTGTGCTCCTTTTGTGTATTTCATAAGGCCGCTCATAATAAGGGTTCCATTACAAAAAAAACTACATGATATTCAGGACTCAATTTTCTCTATAGCTTTGGCCTTTGAGGATTTTTCTTCTGGCCAAATGGCCAAAATTCCCAATTCATGAACTTAGCTTTCATAGCTACGAATTAACTAAAACTTATGTGATAGTGTAACCATGAGGGTTTCTTTATCATTTTGAAGCTCCTACATCCTTTGTGAGATAATATCATCTATTGCAGATCTGTATTTCTCATGAGGGTTTGAAAATTCGACTGTAGCTGTATTAGAAACCCTCGTTTGTAAATATCAATGCTTTGCTTGAAGATTTCTCTATATACCTGTTATAACCATGGTTCCAGACATTTATCTTTCTATACCTGAGGCATTTGAAAGCTTTTAAAGTTTCATATATGAGCTCTGTTCACTCAATTACTCTTGAGCGTAACCTTTATATTTATGCTTAAAGATGATAATTGAATGTTATAAAACCTAACCTTTTCTTATTTTGATATTTATAAAACAACTTCAAAAAACCTCAATGATCTAACGAGCATCTTTTCTTTGTGAAAGAAATAAAGACATCTTGGAAGTTGTTGAGCCCACTATCATTTTCTCTTTCTTTGAAAAGTTTGCTATCTAGAAAGTGCTATAACAACACTATTGTGTTGAAGCCTAAGACATTTTCTTGTTAAAACACCAACATCTATACATTTGTTAATGACATGGCTAATTCTTTTCTGCATCATGTTGAGAATCAGACTATAGATAATGCTCCTCTAAAATTATTCCAATAACAAGTCCTGTACTTGTTTGAATTCGTTATCTTTAATAAGATAGGACTGTCACTGAACTTATAGAAAATTTCTTCACTATGATAATTTAATATTTGTAGTTTATCCATGTACACCATCTAATATTATCATACATCTTTAATTAATGACACTCTATCATTATTCAATGCTTGTTATTAGCATTTGTTTTGATCTTTATGCTTCATTGTTACTGTTCAAAAGATGCTTCCCTATATACCTATAGATATCTTTCAATGTGACACTGTTTGTTATGGAGTTTTCTTTGTTATGGCCTTTTCCGAAAATCCAAGCCCCATTTGATTGTCACTTAAACTTTTGTAGGTTCCTTTGTCTATATTTTCTTTGTGAAACCTCATCTGGTGCCACCCTTCCTCTTTTAGGTTCATGTTGAACCTTCGTTGACAACAAGATATGCAAGAAAACCATTGACAATCAGGTATGTGAGAAGTTTGAATCCATTAGGTCCATGCGAGGGGTTGGCTGACATTGGAACTGCACCTTTTGAACATGATCTGGATCATCTACAAATATCTACAAAACCACTTAGACATGAAATCCTTGCTAACTCTTTGTCTTCTTTTCCCTGTCAGAGGTTGGCTAGGAATTGAGAAATTTGTTAGAATTTCTAATGGTTTCGGGAACCATTGGAAGCTCTGACAAACACTTACTCTTTTCTTTGTTTCTTGATTTTCCTTTTTGCATGCCCTTTGAATTCCTTTGTTTGAGGGACACATGGAACTAGGAAATGTCTAAGCCTCTAGTGGTTCTCGAAACCATTGAAAGCTTTGACAACATCTTCGTGACTTGCCTATAACTTAGCATTGACCTCTTTCATTTACCTTTGCCACCTCCAATATGATTGCTTCTTGCTAATGGTGCCCTTTGTCTTCAGCCTGTGTGTTCCCTTTAGTTGGGGGCTTCCTGGGAACTAGGAACCATTGGAGGTTCTTGCGGTTCTGGGAACCATAAGATCTTTTGATGCCATCTACATGTCTGTGTGTCTTCCTACATTGCACTTTTTTTCTCATTGGGGATGGGCCAAGAAGCAAGAGCATGTTGTAGGTTTTGGAAACCTTAGGAAGCTTTGACGCTTCATTATGCATTTTCACTCTTGCCTTTGTTGGGGTCTCCTTAGGAGCCAAGAACTTTGTTGGAGGTTCCAATGGTTACTACTAACAACTTCCTTCCTTTAATGTGACACTGTTTGTTATGGAGTTTTCTTTGTAACTGAAAGTTGTCAAATCTGATATGAGTTGCACTCATTATCTGTAAGTGGTTTATTCAATAAGATGTTAATCACTAAACTTTTGAGCCTCAAGTTTTCATGTTGATCACATTGTATATCCATTTCTTGTACATTTGATATCTTTCTAACTGATTTATTAATGTCACAATTCAAGACCTTCAAGATAGGATCCTGTCTTTGCTTTGTGTCCACTAGCAATAAAATGGTGTATATCTGTATTATTGTGAAATGTTTACTGCATTATGAAACTATCTCTTAACAATTTAATATGAAAATGTCTCTCATCTATCTAGTAACTGACATTTGCATTAATAACCTTATATGTATCTTGTATAATAGCAGCTTTACATTAATGCTAGCTTTCTTTGATGTACCTCCTACTCTTAAATTATGATAGTGACTCCATGAATTATTTGTGGCGTTATGATGAAACATGAGGTTCTAAAACTGTTCATTACCCTTTGAATGTTTTGTTGATCCTTGTTTTGATGTTCTATTCACAATGCTTTATAATGTCTCTGATCTCTCCTAGAATCTGTTATAGCACAAATACCAATGCTATCATTCAAATTGGTATCTACAATCAAGGTCGGATCTAAATTAATTACTGGATGTTATGTAAATTGTTACTTCAATAAACGTCTTTGTGTCTAGAAATTTAGTATAGTGACAGAGAGTGTCCAACCACTCATTATGCCTTTTCATTAAGTATGAAGTGACAGAAACTGGGATTCTATCTTTGTCACTATACTCTTCTCCTATCTAGATCTGAAGTTATTTTTCTGGATGTTATGTAAATTGTTACTTCAATAAACGTCTTTGTTATCTAGAAATTTAGTATAGTGACAAAGATAGAGTCCAACCACTCATTATGCCTTTTCATTAGCTCTGAAGTCATAGAAAATGGGACTCTATCTCTATCACTATACTCTTCACAAAGATTTAATATTTTAGATTATTATTGTTGGAACAAATAATTGGTGTGATAGAATGATGAAGGGGGAATGTGACATCAACATGTTTGATATTTTTCTTCAGTGAGAACTTGATGAATTTCTCCACAACTTTGGGCAAGTCATTATTTATATCAGACTGGAGAAATGGAAGATCGATGGAGATTTTCCTCTGATAGATATTAATGTTACATTAAATTAAATTCTATTAAATGCATTAATTATTTATTCCAGCAATTTAGAAATTATTTATTCTCTCTTTCAGCTCTTGTGATTCAATATGACTGTGAAAGTTTATAGACATATTCTTGCATTTGTTAGTCTTGCTGCTTTTAACATATTTAAGTGGAATACACCAAGGAGTACCACATGATGAATGCTTAATTTAATGCCTTGTCAAGGTGTACTCTCAGAACTGTCCATTTCTAGTTCTTTAGAAGAGATGGTGATATAAATGTGTTTTGATAGATGACTGTATTGTTCATGATTATGTCCCATGTTATATGTATATACCCTAACCATCTTGTTATTATTGTTGCATTACAAAATTAAGTGGAATAATTCTACTTTGTTCAATGCTCTATTTCATCTTGATTTCTTTTGATATTTCATTCATTTTTCAAAACCACATGATAGGTACAGAAATAGAAATGGAAAGTTCTGAGACTACACATATGATGATATTGTGAGACTGCACATATGTTGATATTAAAAATGTTTGAAACAACTTCTAGATTCGATTGTGTAGATATTTTTGGTATCAACATTTTTTATCCTTCATTAGGATGAAAGAGAGCAAAAGGATTGAAAGAAAAGTCCATCATTTTGCTCTCTTTCATCCTGATGATGGATCACAAAGTGTGATCCAAAATGTTGATGCAAAAAGAAATGTACACAATCCAATGCAATGAACCATCTGATAAAAAAATCTAATGTACACAAACGTGTGAGACTCCACATATGCTGATAAAAAAATGAGCTATCTAATGATTGTTTACTGATCATGTTTGTAAACTGTCAATATTTCTGATGGTACTCCTTGATGTTTTCCATTTTAAAATAAACAAGTTTTAGTTTTTCTATCATGTTTAGTTTGTAGATGCAAGATTGACCATCTAACAATACAAATAGTAATGGGAAGAATGAGTGGGATATGAGATAGTTTCTCACCGAATGTGGGGCATAAGGGCGTAGAGAAACCAGCTTTCTGACGATATATCGCACGCCCAATTTTGAAATTTGTTTCTCTTGCATCCAGGCTCCGTTTTCGGCAAACGAGATATTGCTGGAAAGATCTTTTTGAGCTTTTATCAGATCTGATGGTTTCATGTGTGATTTTTTCCTTTTGCTGACATCACCCATCCTCAGATCCTTCCAGACACCTTCTTTGGGCCCTCCAATGCAACTGTTGGTTTTTTGCTCATATCTTGAGCATACGGTGTCAAAATTTGGCAAACAAGATATCGTCGGAAAGCTGATTCCGAGCTCTTTCCAGATCTGGAGGTTGTATTTTCTGGTTTTATTTTTCTGATGGTGTTTTTATCTGTCAAAGCCAAATCTGCAGTTTTGCACTCTGGGAGCTCTATCTTGCACATCCGGACTCCGTTTTTGGAAAACGATATATCGTTGGAAAGCTTGTTCAAAGAGTTTTTCAGTGTTGTGAGTCATTTTTCTAGATTCTGCTCCAGGTTCATTTTATTCAGATTCTTGCATTTTTGCAATCTCGTGGATATCTTGGTTGTTTCAGGTCCTGGGATCTCTTCCCTTTGAGGGATGGCTCATCTTAGGCTATTCTTTTGTTTCAGTAGCCTTCACTTTTATTTGAGCAGTGTATACTTCATTTTTGTAGCATTCTTTTATGCACACGCTGATGCAGAGCCCTCCTCTATCACCCTAAGGAGACTAATTCAACTTGAGGATTCAACAAGAAACTTGGAATCCACTCAAGGAGTTAACCTCACTCAAGGATCAAATGGAGTTCTCTGACTTAGTAAGACACTCACACACACCATGCTCATGAGTTCACTTTTAGTTTTCTTTGTCCCAATCTAGCCAAGCACCAATAGTCCTAGGTCACCTAGTGTACCTAGTGCCTCCAACACACCAAAACCCAAGAAAGAATTCACACCCTGTTCTTAACTCCTTAAATCATCTTAAAATGGCATATTTGACATGTTCCAACTCCCCATAAACTCCCCTCCTCTCATCTTTCACCATTCTTCTATCATAGCCTTTCTAGGCCTGTCTTATAGCCCTACCAACACTGTAATCAGCAGATTTCTTCCAAATTCCCCAAACAACCCAGCAATATTTTTATACTTTCAAGTACCCTTTTTAGAGTTGTTAAATGCCTAATAACCTCAGGCTCTCACCATTTGACTGGTGAAGACTTCCTTCAACCACTACCTCTTTAATTAAGCCTAATTAGCCTTGCTCAAAGAAGGAACCTCTGACTCCGCTAAAATCCAAGACTCCCAAGTGTGAAACAATCTTCATAGACCTTCTAAGACATAAGATTTTCAAACTTTCAACGTTTTGCCACTCACCATATTCACAAAGCAATTAACCCTTGCTTCTAGGTTCATTAACCTAGGGTTTTAGAGAACACACCCTTCCCTGATACACACAACTTCAACACTGGTTATAACACCTTGCAATGCACCCCATTAGACCATTCCACTCATCATATACCTTCTCCAATCATTCGATCACTCCTAGCCATGACTGGTGTTCTTCAAGTGTCCCTTTCACTGGTTTTTACCAAGGTTATTCTTGTTCTTCAACAACTGGCGTCCTTCTCGGCAGTCAAAACCACATATAATATATACAATATATCATGGGCATCTCCCACCAAACCATAGTTAGCACAGTGGTGGGAGTGCCTCACATTTTATGGAGGTGTCAAAACTTAATTTGCTGACTGTACCCTTAACCAGTTACTGTCTACACAACAACAGTCACTCCTTTGAAGTTCTCAGTGACAAACCAATGGAAGGTCTTAACCAAATAAAAACAAATATAAATGGATGTTCTCACATCAAACTCAAATAAGAATCACATTTTCTATTCTCCAACCAAGTCCCTATTGCCAGGACTGTTCCACGGAACAGTGAACTAAGAAAATGCAGAAAAATTAAGTGTTATTGATTGAAACATTATACATTCACTTCTCTATATCTCCAGTAGACTCTTGGTCTTTCACTCTCGTGAATCCCCCCAAAATAACCTCTAAACCTCTAAATAAACCGACACCAACCTTCTAACTACCTTTCTAACTGACTGTAACAGTCTTAAATCCAACTATCCCCTAATGACAACAATTATAGAAATTGTCAAGTTGACAACTAAAGTTGTCAACTCGACCATTACATGACATAGAGATTATTAAAACCCTGTCTAAGACCTAAGACTCTAATCACACCCAAAATACTACTCCTAAGATCCTTCAAACCTCATAGTGACCCTTAGGTCTATCTTGCCAATAAGGCACTATTTCATCTATTGGCACTTTTTAGTGCATTTTACATTGTTTAATGGCATTAATGGCCATATCACAAACCTAGATGACCTTATAGGTTATTAACCTTTACATTTATCCTTGGATCCATTAAGAGACCCCAAGGTACATCTCAATCCCTTATGCCATTTAATGGCTTACATGACATTATTTGTTGACCATATTATCAAATGATCTAAATCATTACAATTATGATGAAAATAACATAAAATGATCAATCAAGGTCTTTAACAATGCCAAATGACCCTAAGTGATCATGTGCCATCTCCTAAGGATCTTTAGTGACCTATGTGGTCTCCATGACTCTTGCCTTCAACCTTGGTGCTCCTGCACCATACTCCCCAATTTGAATTTGTTCCAAGTCCTCTTGGAATGCTCTGAAAAACAAACTTTGCCAACTGACTCTCCAGGTTCTCTCATGTCTGGTGCACTTTTGTACTTTTCCTCATGATGCTCCATGCTTGCTTGACTTCTTGAATACCTAGTGAGTGAACCTTCTACTTGGCCATGCTTCTTCATGCTTGCAACTTGTTGTCCACATCAATTTCCCATGTGCTCATACAGCTGTTGGAAGTGTATACCCTGTACCTTCCTTCTACACCTTTGTTTCTTCTTCTTGTGCCTTGGATCTAGAGGCCAAATCATTAGAAAGAAAAAGACATAACATAGCCCTGCCATTATTGGACTTTGGCACAACCTTGTCAACTCTATCATGCCAGAAATTTGTACTACAGTAGGATACACCTACAACACAATCAGATTCAGTAACAAAAACCATAGCAATACCTTCATATAAGAATAGGCTTTCCCCATACACATGGTAGGAATAGGTTTCACATGACTCTTCATCCTTATGTTGTCCTCATATTCAGATGCTTGATTCTTAGAGACCTCTACCTCTGTCAGCAACTTATCATCATCATTTTTCCATCTTTCTTGACTTTGCACCATTCCCTTGGTGACTAGCTTGTTACTCACCTTAGCCTTGACTTTCCTTGTGAAAAAATTTTGTCCAAATTTTAATGGGCATAGAATAGTACCAACTAATATCATTTCTTCTTGATCAAACTTTGTCTCCTCTTTGTCTACATCAGCAACTTCATTCTTGACCGCTGTCCTACACCCTTGAACCTCTCTATCATGAGATTCACTCCTCTCCATGCAACCTACCTGCTGCAACCTTTCTTCTTGTCCCTCAGATGGACCACATACCTTTGAATCAGCATTCTTGATGGTTTCATGCACCAAAATACCATCACTCTTCCTCAAACAAATCTGTACTTTTTCATTGTCTTCATGTTCCTTACCCCTTAGGAACTCTCTTCCCATCAACCATATTGTTGAAATTCCCCATGCCATCTTATCATCCTGTAGTGAACTCAATACAAACTCTTTTCCATTCCTGTAAATAGTATAAGTATTTGCTCTACCATCATACAATGCCTTAACATGAACTTGCCAAACTCTACCCAAGATTATATGACAATCACTCAAGGGCATAACATCACATAAAACAGTATCACAATATGAACCAATACTAAAAGAAATGTTTGCTTGTTCTTTAACATCAATGAACTGATCATCATTCATTCTATACACTCTATAAGGTGTACTATGTGCTATCTTTTCAATATTAAACCTACAAACCATTTCATCTGAAACAATATTAGTAAGAGTATTACTAGAAACAACAACCTTGCATACCTTAACCCTGCATTTGCATTGTGTCCTAAATATGGATGACCTCTGAATGCACTTTGTATCCTCATTCTCTGTCATGATGACTATTGTACCTGTTATCCAATCTTCTTTCAATCAGCAACCACTAAACTCACCTTCAATCCAAGATCTATCAACAAAGAGTCACCACCTTGGAACACTCCCGGAGGATGATTCAACTCGAAGGGTTCAACAAAGGACTCCTGGTCTTCACAATCTCAGATCTTCACCCCAAACTAGATCTTTTACTGTGCTCTGATACCACTTGATGTAGAGCCCTCCTTTATCACCCTAAGGAGACTAATTCAACTTGAGGATTCAACAAGAAACTTGGAATCCACTCAAGGAGTTAACCTCACTCAAGGATCAAATGGAGTTCTCTGACTTGGTAAGACACTCACACACACCATGCTCATGAGTTCACTTTTAGTTTGCTTTGTCCCAATCTAGCCAATCACCAATAGTCCTAGGTCACCTAGTGTACCTAGTGCCTCCAACACACCAAAACCCAAGTAAGACTTCACACCTTGTTCTTAACTCCTTAAATCATCTTAAACTGGCAGATTTGACATGTTCCAACTCCCCATAAACTCCCATCCTCTCATCTTTCACCATTCTTCTATCATAGCCTTTCTAGGCCTGTCTTGTAGCCCTACCAACACTGTAATCAACAGATTTCTTCCAAATTCCCCAAACAACCCAGCAATATTTTTATACTTTCAAGTACCCTTTTGAAAGTTGTTAAATGCCTAATAACCTCAGGCTCTCACCATTTGACTGGTGAAGACTTCCTTCAACCACTACCTCTTTAATTAGGCCTAATTAGCCTTGCTCAAAGAAGGAACCTTTGACTCCGCTAAACTCCAAGACTCCCAAGTGTGAAACAGTCTTCATAGACCTTCTAAGACATAAGATTTTCAAACTTTCAACGTTTTGCCACTCACCATATTCACAAAGCAATTAACCCTGCTTCTAGGTTCATTAACCTAGGGTTTTAGAGAACACACCCTTCCCTGATACACACAACTTCAACATTGGTTATAACACCTTGCAATGCACCCCATTAGACCATTCCACTCATCATATACCTTCTCCAATCATTCGATCACTCCCAGCCATGACTGGTGTTCTTCAAGTATCCCTTTCATTGGTTTTTACCAAGCTTATTCATGCTCTTCAACAACTGGCATCCTTCTCGGCAGTCAAAACCACATATAATATATACAATATATCATGGGCATCTCCCACCAAACCACAATTAGCACAATGGTGGGAGTGCCTCACATTTTATGGAGGTGTCAAAACTTAATTTGCTGACTGTACCCTTAACTAGTCACTATCTACACAACAACAGTCACTCCTTTGAAGTTCTCAGTGACAAACCAATGCAAGAAGGTCTTAACCAAATAAAAACAAATATAAATGGATGTTCTCACATCAAACTCAAATAAGAATCACATTTTCTATTCTCCAACCAAGTCCCTGTTGCCAGGACTGTTCCACGGAACAGTGAATTAAGAAAATGCAGAAAAATTAAGTGTTATTGATTGAAACATTATACATTCACTTCTCTTTATCTCCAGTAGACTCTTGTTCTTTCACTCTCGTGAATCCCCCCCCAAAATAACCTCTAAATAAACTGACACCAACCTTCTAACTACCTTTCTAACTGATTGTAACAGTCTTAAATCCGACTATCCCCTAATGACAACAGTTATAGAAATTGTCAAGTTGACAACTAAAGTTGTCAACTCGACCATTACATGACATAGAGATTATTAAAACCCTGTCTAAGACCTAAGACTCTAATCACAACCAAAATACTACTCCTAAGATCCTTCAAACCTCATAGTGACCCTTAGGTCTATCTTGCCAATAAGGCACTATTTCATCTATTGGCACTTTTTAGTGCATTTTACATTGTTTAATGGCATTAATGGCCATATCACAAACCTAGATGACCTTATAGGTTATTAACCTTTACATTTATCCTTGGATCCATTAAGAGACCCCAAGGTACATCTCAATCCCTTATGCCATTTAATGGCTTACATGACATTATTTGTTGACCATATTATCAAATGATCTAAATCATTACAATTATGATGAAAATAACATAAAATGATCAATCATGGTCTTTATCAATGCCAAATGACCCTAAGTGATCATGTGCCATCTCCCAAGGATCTTTAGTGACCTATGTGGTCTCCATGACTCCTGCCTTCAACCTTGGTGCTCCTGCACCACACGCACTGAGATAAAGTGTCATTCTATTGCATGTATGGGATCTTGCACATGTTCGTGCTTTATGTACTCGCACTCCATTATAAAGTGCTAGGGGGGTTTGATGTTTGCCTTTGTTTGCCATCTTCTTTTGTCATGTGAGTGTTTCTCCACCAGCATTAGCCTTAGGTATCTCTATATGTGTTTGTACTCTCTCTACACATTCGATGTTTCAGATTGTTCTTCATCATGCAGTTCATATTGGACGTTCTTTTTAGTGTACCTATCATTACTCCCTTCTCAGCAGTATGGGGGGGTTTCTACTGTTGGTTCTACTACTTCTTTGGTTTGATAGTGTGAGCTATGTATTCAGTATCTGATTCTATGTACTAGGCGATTGCAATGGCTGAGTACCTATGCATTCCGATGAGATGGATCATTTACCATATGGACACTCTTTTCTTTCTTATTTTTTTGGATGCACTCTTCCATCTCTGATTGATCAACTCTTCAGGCTTTTGGTGTTTATGCCATATGTATCTTCGAGTTCAGGGGTTTGCCTTTGTTTGCCTCTTAATTCAAGTAGTGTTATTTGAGGGCACTCATGCAGATTACAGTCTTCTTTATCTGGTCATATTTCAATGGAGGATCTTTAGATCATCAATTTCTTCTTGACAAAGTTTGCAATTTCATGCTTCAGTGATGTTGTACATGTTCACCTTTGTTAACATTCCTAGTTTTGGAGGCTTCTTCAGTCCTTCGAACTAGTCTTGGTCTCTTTTTGGAGTAGAGTTTTTCCCATGTGGTTTTCTCTATTTCTCCGTTTTGTAGAGACTCTCTTTTGTACTTGGGTACCTGATCAGGTCTTTTGTTGTCGGGAGCATGGATTTCCCTGCATTTTCTTATTTAACAGTGTGTTTTCACACCACCATTCAATTCATGGATATTGTTCTTCCCCATCTTCTATTTGATGCTATAGATGTTTCATTGTATTTTTTGTATAAATTCATAATATCAACATAAAAGAAACTTTTTCATTTTGTACTGATAGAAAATAGTCATGTTGTTATATGAATGTTGTTATATGTCTCCAATACTAAGTTCGGTTGCTTCAATAGTATGAATGAACAAAAGTTTGTTAGATACAGTGGTGATGGCTATGATAAATGTCCCTATGTGATTGTGCTAATGGAGTGCGCTGCGTGTTGATGACGTCACACACAGACACTAATTAAGAGTGTAAATTTTGGACTTGCATAAATAAAAAAAGGTTGTTAATTGCACAATATTTAAATGTTTACAAAGAATAAATATTAGCCATTATAACAATACTAACTTAGATTTATATTGTAGGATGGTGGTGGATGTGACTATTTTCGGTGGGCCGATGACAACCCATCTCTATCTACATCATCTGCACCTTCTACCCATATACCTGTTGTGGATGATGAGTGTAAGTCTTGCAAGGCGCTCGAGACAACTATTGCTGCCCAGAGTACATCAATGGCAAAAGCGGAGGCTACCTATAAAGCCGATGTCATGTTTCTACAATGTTTTCTTTGTACAACAATCACACTACTTTGTTCTGATTAATGGAAAAACAGGTTTTGAATGGGCCCCGAAACCATATACATTCAGTTTTTGAAGGGAACTGTAACCCTATGCAATATTTAAGGAAAATAGGAAGAATTAGCACAGAACTAGGTGAGACAACTGGGGGAAAAAAAACAAAACCTTACAGAGCCTCCCCAACACAGAAAGCCAGTAGAGCCACCAGCAGCTCTAAACTAGCAGAACAACAACAGCGAAAAGGAAGAAACACACTAGAACTCACGCTGCTCAAACCAAAAGTGTAAAGCCAGCACTTTACATTAACTTCAAATAGCTAGGGTTTTCAAGCTCCCTAAACCGGAAATAAGGGTTTTGATGGCTCCCATAACCAGACTAGTGAGGATAGAGAGGATTCCCCTTACAATAACCATATGTCAGAACCAAACAATAGAAAAAATAGCAGCTTAGACATATAAGCAAGTTAAACTTGAGCTGCACCATGATTTCAGGGTTTTGAAAGGTTCCCCCAACCTTCAACAAGGAAATGGGGATAAGGATAAAACCCCAAACCGCCGAACCACAACCTGCCTAGAAAAAGAAAGAACCAACAAAGATCTCTGGCAGATCTAAATCCCTCAAGCCAAGGCCAAGCTCACCAACAGTACTCCATCCCACCTCTTTCATCCAGCAACGTGCCACTTCAATAGGCTGAGCCTCCACCTCAAAAGGAACTTCCACCTTGATAGGAAGCGGGAAAGAAGTATTAAGAGGGAAATAAACCTTCCTCTCGAAAAGGGCTTCCACCTCAATAGGAAGTGGGGAAGAGGAGTAAAGAAGGAGAGATGCCTTCAGGCGCCAAAGAGCACAAGAGTGAAACCCCACCTCAATAGGGATCCTACTCTGAACAGCACCAGAATAGCCATCACCACTCTCCCACACAAAAGAAGAGAGATGAAAACCCCAAAAAGAGGCCCACACGAGAGGGTCCCAGGAAGAGGGCATCACAAAAGGATCCCATAAGAGGATCTAGCACAGCCACCCACCATCTCTGGATATCGGATGTAAAACAGAGTCTCCTCACCAAAGAGAATGGGAGGAAAACCTCACTCAAGCCCACACCGTCGAAGAATACCCTGGCCCTAGGCTCGAGAAGCTCCAGGATAGAAGGGAGAAAGCTCCTAGTGCGAGATCTGCAACCTCACACCGAGAAACCCCGCAAAACCACATGTGGATCACCATCACCGTCTGCAGATTCACTCTCCTCCTCTTCAAAACTAGAGACCCTTGCCACTTTGGTCCCGCCTGCTCTGCTCCTACTCGCGCCCAAACTGCAC
This sequence comes from Chamaecyparis obtusa, assembly GCA_027943335.1. Classification (NCBI taxonomy): domain Eukaryota; kingdom Viridiplantae; phylum Streptophyta; class Pinopsida; order Cupressales; family Cupressaceae; genus Chamaecyparis; species Chamaecyparis obtusa. The sequence continues at coordinate 758,764 of BSBK01001979.1, forward strand.
CTGCTCGTGCCCGCTCCTACTCGCGCCTGACATCCTCGCCCTTTCTAAAAAAAAATATCTAGATGCAATTTTAAAAAAAAATCTTTGACCTTGGCTATAAGCACTATAGGCAAGAAGCCCCACTATTTCACCAAGAGTCAAAGTCAAACAACTCTCAATTAAGAAGCACAGTAGAGAGCGATCATGTGGAGACTTGAACCTTGGTTGTAGGCCTTACAAGCAAGAAGCCCCACCATTTCACCAAAGGGACAAGCCTTAAAAAAATCTTTGACCCTTGGCTGTAAGCACTATAGTCAAGAAGCCCCACTATTTCACCAAGAGTCAAAGTCAAACAACTCTCAATTAAAAACCACAGTAGAGAGAGATCCTGTAGGGACTTGAACTTTGGTTGTAGGCCCTACAGGCAAGAAGCCCCACCATTTCACCAAAGGGACAAGCCCAATCACACTACTTTGTTGGGTCATTATGCATAAATAGTTATATATGTGACTACAAGACTTATTTATATTTTGATGTGATATCAAGCAATGCAATGATTATTTTCTGGTTATAATATTGTTTATGATAATCTATAAAATTATTAAAAACGTTAAATTTACTATTCACAATATATGTGAAAAAAAATAAAAATTGTTTATGATTTACTATCTAAAATTATAAATTAATAAAATAAAATATAAATAAAAAAATTGACGTAACCAAGTACCCGGTCCCTTACTTTAAAAAATAGTCATACCCATATCTAGAATACCAAGTACCCCGTTCCATGCAACCTTGGTTTTTTCTTAAAAAAATTTCCAATTGATTATTGAAAAGGCTATGGATAGGGGGATCCCAAAGTGAGTCAAAGCTGTAGCCCTTTATCACAGTTCAAATTTGTATCACAAAAAAGTTTCACGACTCAACAGCTTCGGTAAACCTTATCTTTTAATGCAAAATTCTTCTATTGCATTTTTCTTCTAGTGCTGTGCTTTATCTTTTCAAAACTCTCATCTAAAGCTGATGCATTTCTTCTTAAATGTGTAAAATGACAAGTCTGCTCTATTATCATGACTTTGAAGAGCTACTAATCTCACCTATAAATTTCAAAATATGAGCATAAAATCATGCCAACAGAACTGAATTGTTTACAATTTAAGGTCTTTTAATACTTTTTAGCTTGCTCTCCGGGAGACTGGAAGGAAGAAAGAACATCTTAATGTCACTTTTTAAGTAATTTAAATTTTTTGTCAGTACCTTATACCTTATATACAGGAAGAAAGGCTTCCTGTTGATTTCATGCTATTTATAATAATAATTGGATGCTTGACTAGGCTCTTTTTCCCCTCCAAAATGCACCTTTTATTTTCCATTTTCTACGCTGGTTTTTCTTTCCTTCTTCAATGCAATAACTGTCACAATTTCCATTGCTCTGGTATCAAGTGTATTGTCAGCACACCACATAGAAGTTATTTTATTTTGCTTCTTACTCAGTGTTGAACGAGTTTCCATGGGAACGAAATGATAATACCAATCATAAATATTATGCCTTGGATGCCAAAACACCACTTATGGGTCGACAGCATTCTATACAAAACTAGTAAGTCAGATGCCAATAATACTCATCAAAACATGTATCTAATTTTCAAAACGTTCAGCCATTCCAACTTTGCAAAACTGAAGTTGAACAATGAATAGGTGTTCCTGCTGGTCCAGGTTGCTTCATAACCAAGGATTGCTTCATAACCAAGGAAAATAACATATGATCTCGGGAAACCAATTTTGCCGAAATAACTAAGGGTATTTCTCGTCAACTAATGGCTTCAACAAGATTTCTTCCCTTTGCACCCATGCTGATTGTAACTCATGAGAGTTTGTGTTTTTTAGTTTTTACCCAAGAGTTTGTGCTAACATAATTGAACTATTGCAGGCAAGAGAATTTGTGTTTTTACCTTCTGTACCAAAAATAGCATTAAACTGCTACATTACTTGATTGGAGGAAAAAAATTTCTTTTGGGTGACTCGCACTTTCCTTTCCACTTATACTCTTATAAATTCTCAAAATGAGAAGATCAACAAGGTCCTATATTTAAGCGCTCTTTCTTTGAGATGAATTCTGAAGCCACATATGTGCCCTATTATTTCACAATTTCTTGTCTCTGAATGAGTAAACACAAAATCCATCATTGTCAATTTTACAAATTCTATAAAAAATCCACCGGGTTGTTTCCCAACAAAGGAGTAGAGTTTTCATTCTCATGAGGTGTTCTCTGTTTTGGACGAGACCTGGATCTATTTAAGAGAAATTGCCTTCTTTTAAGGTGAATCACATTTTGCCTTTTTTATGGTAGTAAACTAACGAGGAGCTGCACCAATATTACAGATTTTTCACTTTCAGAGCAACCTGCATGGTCAGATGAGAATCTGCAGGCTTCCCAATATATCCAGACTCCAGACTGCTCTGTGTGATCATCATTACTAATTGATATATTAAACATGGGTATAATATCTCTAATCCAAACTCTTTATGTTTTGTCACCATACCGCATGAATGATATTGTATTCCAGTTCTCATTCGGTGTTGATCTTATCTCTCACAAGACTAATCGTCTGAGGCCAATCCACATATACATGCCTTAAATATCAACACACAACTTATGGCTCAATATTGTTGAATTTATGACATACCATGCCTACAGTATCAATACACTACTCTTATGGCTCAATATTGTTGAATGTAACTTAACTTTATCATCAATGTATAGGAATTTTGAATACGAGTTTTCTCTTGTCTGCATCAATCTAAATTCATGCTGCGAAACTTTAAAAAAAATCATAAACCGATGAGTGGTTATAGTGAACAAGAATATAAAATAGCAAATTAAGGCAAAAACATGACAGGTGTGAGTGGTTGAAAGATATACAAGAAGCAATCCTCTGCTACACTTTTACAGTACTGACAACTATGCTCAAACAAAGCAGACTGTCATCAACCAAACCCAAAAGTATTTTTCAGGTCAGATTACTTGTCTCTCTCTCACACAAATAAATTTACATAAATGCAAACAGCATCAAAATTGCAAAAGGCTTTCAAAATGACAAAAGGGTAGGCTCAAAAATTACAAATGATGTAAATACTTCCCTCCATATTTCCCTTCCCAAAGTAAAGACATCGTCTAGTCGATGAGTGGAGCAGCGTCTGATCTTCATATGGTAAACTATGACAGAATCAGAATTGTCACAACATGTAAACCACACTACACCTCCCCTTCCAGATACTATCCAGGAAGTGAGTTTGTGAAACTCGTGATAAATCTAATTCCCGTTCTCGAATCCACAGCTTATGTTCTGTATCCAATATCCAGAACACAAAATGCCCATCACAACGCCAATCACATCTATGGCTGGAATTAGATGCACAAACTAATAGATTTTCCTCCCATTCAGTGAGACAATATATATAGCCTACCGAGGCAGGAACGAATACAGAAAAACCCCATTGGTCTTGATTCACATCATACCCTTTAATCATGTGTAAAAGATCATCGTCATCTCTATACAAGGTCTCTACATCTTTAATTTCTGTCGATTCCTCTTCATATATGGCAGCAACGAAATAAATGACACCATTGAAAAAAATTTGAGCCCGTGGATAATAGTCTTCGGCTAAATCAATCAATAGAGGCGGACCCTCATGCCACGAATTTGAATGACAATCAAACACCAGGGTATATTGCCGCTTCTCAGAGAAAGAGTAGCCTGCCATCACAATTTTTATAGTATTCTGTATATAACAAATTTCAGCAAAATATATCCAGTGTAAATCCACTTCAAAAGGCATTGACAATTTTTTCGAAAACTTTCTCACAGGATTGTACACCCAAAACACAGGGATATCCCGTAAAAGAAAGCACTTTCTAGGAAAACGTGAATAAAAGCACATCAACCCATTTGATGCGGTAAATAGCTCAAAATTCCCATTTTCAACAGAACTGTCTAAGCCCTCCCAAAGAAAAGGATAAATAGAAAGACTACCCGTTTGGGAATTGTAAGAGCGGAATTTGTATCGTTCTGGCATCGTTCTGGTATCGTGTGCAAGCAATCGTAGGCCAACAATAAATGAAATCGATTCTCGGTGACAATTCTTGTAATGGGTATGAGCAAAATCTGGGTAAAAAATGAGGGAGTGCCATCTCTTGGACACTGTGGACATCCTCAGCACATCCGAGGTCGAAACCCTCGTAAGTATCTGTGTAATGAGCTCATCACGACATTCCACCTGCTCTGCACTGCTTCCTATTGTCAATCTGGGAACTTCCGCCATTTTCAGCTCGCTCAAATAACCCTTCTTTTCTTTTCAATGCGGACCTGCCCTTCTCCAATGGCTTCACCTAATTGCCATTGGAAATGACCGAAGAAATGTGTTCAAATAACCCTAATGTGATGTGATTGGCATATGGCCTGGAATTTGACGGTCACCCCTGCCTATCATATTTTTTTTTTTATGGCGGTTTAGTCATTTTATTGGTTTCATTTACGTTTTAAAACAAGAGACGCAAAGTGTCAAAGTTCTTGCCTAAAATGTGGATAGTTAAGAATAGATGAAAGTAATGGAGGAGGGAAGGAGAAAAATTGATAGAGAGATAGAGAAGGGAAGAGGTACATAAAGATAAAGATGTTCAGTTTCAAAGGAATAGTTTTAGCTGAAAAAAATAATAATAGTAAAATGTAAGCCTCTCATATTTTGTACATGGAGCTATCAAAATATATTGATCCAAGAATAAACTAGTGGGTTAAAAAATTAATGATAACTCTGGCATAATCTCTGATGTTGATGCGTGTATTACTCCCATTTTTGGTTCTCAATGAATTGTTTATCATGGAATATTAGGGGACTTGAGTCTCCAGATAGAAAATTTGTGGTTAAGCGTGTTTTAAGGTCGTTTAATTCTGTTGATATTTTCATGATGCAAGAAATTAAAACCACAGGTTTCACTCTTGAAACCAATCTTAATTATATTTGGTCTGATGCTATCAAATTTTATTCTGATCATAGCAGAGGCAAAGGGGGCATTGTTGTTCTGGTTAATCCTAAATGGGGTTCCCTCATCACTAACAATGGAGTTTCTCCTTGTCAAAGGGCCATTTGGTTTACTATGAATATTAACAATAATCCTATTGGTTTCTGCTTTGTTTATGCTCCTAATGATGCCAAAGACAGGATCTCCTTGTGGAATTGGCTTGTCACCCTGCCTGATATTCCCTGGTTTTTTGGAGGGGACTTCAACATGGTTGAATCCCAAATGGATAAAATTGGGGGCAATCCTTTCAAATGGAGGGATTGTGAGAATGTGCACCGGTCTAAATTTATTTATTCTAAAAATTTATTTGATCCTCTTGCCAATAACAAAGATAACAACCCTGGACTATGGCACACTTGGTGCAACTTCCAGCAGGATCATGCTAGAATATACTCTAGGCTGGATCATTTTTATGGTAATAAAGATTATTTCTCTTTCATTCCTGATCATAATGGTAATATTGTTTTGGTTTCTGCTACCACGTTGTCTGATCATCACCCCATTTTCGCCCATATTAGTGTCAATGCTGCTCCCACTAGACAGAAGCCCACCTATGATAAGTTTATCTTAAATACCAAGCTTCTTCAAGATGAGGATGTTCTTTGTGCCATTCAAATTATCAAAAATTTTAATCAGATTACAGACTCCTCCATGATTAATAGATGGAAGGCTAACCTTCTATCTTGGAAATGCTTTCTTCAAACTATAGGTCAAAAGTTTGCCAAAGATTATAGATTCATCGAAAAGCGGCTCTGTTCTGATCTTCAGAAAGCCGAGATGGAGGTTCAGTCTGATTCCTCTAACCCGGACCTTGTCAATAGGGTCCTTATAGCTAAAGATGCTCTTAGTAGGCACCAGCAAGCTAAGATCCAAGGTGCGAAAATTTGGTCAAGAGCTTATTGGCTCCAACATGGAGATAGAGGATCTAAATTCTTTTTTAACCTTCTTAAGCATAAGCAAATTAAAGAGTCTATTGACAAGCTTGTTATTAATAATCAAGAAATTTCTGACCCTGCTAGTATCACTTTGGCTTTTGCTGATTATTATAGTAATCTGTTTGCTTCTGAGGATTCTAGGGAAGCTGAAGATGTTAGAATTAAATGCAAGGCTCTTATCCCCATTAAGCTAGACTCTGATGATAGCCTATCCCTTTCCACTCCTATTTCTATTAATGAAGTTATTGGGGCTATCAAGTCCCTTAAGGATGATAAGGCCCCTGGGCTAGATGGTCTTTCTATAGAATTTTACAAAGCTAACATCAATTGGATCAGTAAAGATTTGCTGGACATTTATAACGAGGCTTTGAGTGTTGGCTCCCTCAGCTCTGAGATTAACAGGGGAATCATCAAAATCCTCCCCAAGGATGGGGACAAGAGTCTTATCAGAAACTGGAGACCTATTACCCTTCTTAATACGTCTTATAAAATTATGGTTAAAGTGTTAGCCCTCAGGTTGGTCCACATCCTCCCTAAGATTGTTAGCTCTACTAAACTAGCTTCATTAAAGGTAGATATATCTTAGAGAACCTTATCACAGCTTGGGAAGCCATGGATTGGGCTAAATGTTCCCATCAAAACTCTGTTGTGCTGCTTCTTGACTTCGAGAAGGCCTATGACAGGGTTGAGTGGAAGTTTATTATTATGATGCTTCAGTCCTTTGGTTTTCCTCCTTATTTTTGCAATGCTGTTCAAGTTCTCCTCAGTGATGCTTTTGCTCAAGTGGAGGTTAATGGCTCTCTTTCTGACCCTTTCCCTCTCGAGCGATCTATCAGGCAAGGTTGCCCGTTAGCTCCCGTTCTTTTTGTCATTTCTGCTGAAGCTTTATACTATATTCTCAGGGATAATACTCTATCCCCAGATGTTAGGGGTCTTTGCCTCCCTAACAATGAAGAGCTTATAAATAGCCAATTTGCTGTTGATACTGCTCTCTTCTTTGAGCTCCATGAGAGCAATTTTTTAAACCTGCAGTCCAAATTAAATTTGTTTTACACCATCTCTGGTGCTCGTATCTCTCAAGCGAAGTCTATTTGTTTGGGATGGGATGAACAACCTCCTGTTTGGTTTTCCCAGCATAATTATCAATGGGGTGGTCCTAATAAAATTGTTAAGTATCTTGGTATTCCCTACTCGGTTGATCCTTCTCTTAAGGATATGTGGGATTGGGTTAAGGCCAAGATTATGAATAAGCTCAATAAGTGGCACAATAGATCCTTATCTCTTGCTGGGAGAGTTCAAGTTTGTCAAAAGCTTTTGTCCTCTTATAATATTTATTATTCCTCTGCCTAGATGTTCAATAATTATCAAATTCTCGAAATTCAAAAGGCTATTAGACTCTTTCTTTGGTCTGATGGCAAAGGTAATCAAAAATTTCATAGTGTTAAATGGGATTGGTGTCATACGGATAAGACCCTGGGAGGGGTTGGGCTTAAAGATCTTAAATTGCAAGGAATTGCTCTTGCCACCAAATGGCTCTTCCACTCTCTAGAGGGTGACAGTCCTTGGAAAGTGCTTGTTAGACATAACATTGAGAGAGGTTTTCCCAAGAAAGCTAGTGCTTGGAAGAATCTCCCCTTCTGTGACTTGATTGTTGGTAAATTCCCAGTTGTTGTTCAGGGTTCTGCCATATTCAAATCCATTTGGCGTGCTTGGGAACATGTCCGGTTGTTTATTACCAATAAGGATTTCTATAATGATAATTATCTCCATGGTGAAAGGTCCATTTGGTGGAACTTGAGCATCAATGATAAACCCTTAGCCCTCTATCAGGGATGCTCTGCCAGGTTCTGGGCTAAGGTTGGTATTACTCAATTTGTTGATATTTTTGAACATGACACTCCTATTCCCTGGGTTGATCTCAAGCGCAGATTTAATTTACCTGATTCTCATAAAAAGACTTATAATCTGATTCTTCAAGCTGCTAAGGATATTCCTGCCACTTGCCAGGTGGATTCGCACAGATACCTTAAGTGCAAGTGGCCGAATGGTATTGTCTTAGATAAGCTTAAAGCCAAGAACATTTATAAGATTATTGATCACAATGTTGGTATTCTTGATCATATTAACAAAGTTTGGTATTGTTCTTTTGATGATAAAACTTGGAATATGCTGCTGGATAGTATTTGGAAAAGCCCTATTGAACCTAAACTCCAATGTTTTAAGTGGCTGGTTTTACTTGATAGACTGCCGATCAAAAGAGACATTCATTCTTCTGATATTTGTAGTATCTGCAGAATGCCCAACTCTGGTAGACACATCTTATTTGACTGTCATTTTACTAAAGAGATATGGAGACTTTTTGGTATTGTTTATCCTATTAATATTAACATTATTCAGATTGTTACTGGTTATATTAAAGGTATTAGTAAAGATGCTAATTTTTTCTGGAATATTCTTTCGTCTAACATTCTTTGGCAGATCTGGAAATGCAGGAATGAAGAAAAATACCAAGGTAAGCCAAGGGTTCTTACTGAGTGTTATCGTAAACTCACTTATTTTAAAATCTTCTTGCAGGTTCAAACTACCATGATGATTGAGAAGGAGAAACTCAGGAAGTTCCTCAAAGATGGTCATGCCACGTTCTTTTTCTATGAGCTCAAGTATGGTTACCAGTGGCGTAGAACTTTGGATGATCAGCGAATGTTTGAGAACACTTTGTGGAGACTGAACCAGGTGATTAGAAGGAACCAAAACTCTAGAAAGGAGGAGATCTTTATGCTGACCCAAATCCAGGAGAGGAAGAACATTGTCTGGATGGAAGGCCCTCTCAGTTGGACCGCGTGGGTTGATACGTTCTCTGATATTCTGCACTAGTGCCTTTGTTGTTTTTTTGCTTTTTGGTTGTTCTCTTGTGTATTTGTACAGTTGATACTATAGCTCTAATGTGAGGCTCCTATTACTTGGAGGCTCTCGGTGAACTGTATTATTTTTTTGGTACTCTCTATAGCTAATAGAAAAAAAAAATATTGATCGAATAGCGTCCATATATTTTATTTTTTAATAATTATTATTGAAACTAAAAGTGTAAAATAATAAAATAAAGAAACAATCATTAGTATGTGCAAGCTAGTAAGAATGCTTTTATAGATCCAAATTTATTTCATTTCTTTAATTGAAGTGTGTAATGTGGATGACATGTGGATAGAACTTTGAGATGTTGAGTGTATAAAATAAATACATTAAATTCCTATAAATACTTTGGGATTAGTATTAAATCAATAATTGTGTTTAGCCAACCTTTAGATAAAAAGGTTTTGGTTGGAGTTAACTAGATATGAATTTTGAAGTTTTGAATTTGGGAAGGATGAGTTTACGGTTGTCAGGATGTTCAAAATATGTGCATAAACATGAAAGAGGTCAAATATGTGCCTGCATAAATGCAATAAACAAGTTAATAGAATGAATGGATGATGGTGTGTAAACATATAATTTGAATAAGAGGTAAGTCTATATGAAAAGATATAATGGGCAAGTATATAGTATGAATAAAACATAATTTTATAAAATAATGTTATTTTTCAACATATTTCTATATCAATTTTTTTTATCAAAATAAAAGAGGTTCAATTCAAATAGAAAATTAAAATTAATATTCTTATTAAAATATCTATATCATATTTAAATTTATCTCATCTAATTTAAATTGTGACCATTTAAATTTAAAAGCATTTAAAAATCTTCACCAATAAAAACAATTTTGTATATGTGAAGATCATTTAAAAAATATTGATCTACATACTAAAATTAAATAATTGTATGGGTGATCTTATGCCATGCCATCTAATTGTCTGACGCACATTGCCGATGTCTGCACAGTTCGTCTCTCACAATTATCAAAATGACTTTTTACTGCCCCAATATTTGCTCCTCTTACATGTAGTTGTAAGTTTTTGTAAGATGATTATTATTATGTTTATACTACTTCTTATAACTTTTTTATTATTGTATTTATATTATGATAAATTTTAATTTTAGTATGATATAGATATATTTTTATTGATATGTTTGTATTGTTGTAAATTTTAAATTTAATAAATAGTTATAAAATAAATATTATTTAAAATTTTTAGATATATTTTAAAGAAAATTTTAAAATATTAAGTAGTATAGGAGATGAGATTAAGTCAATTGAGTTCACATTACTTTTTATCAATGTATTCTAAAATCCAACAAAATAATTTATACATTATTAATAATATAACATAGTTATATTTTAACATTTATAAGATTTCCAATTATTATTACAAAAAACTTTAAGAAGAAAATTAATTTTAAAAATCAAATAAATATTTTAATGGCTCTTGCCATTTTTATTTTAAAAAATATTTAAAAATTAAAACAAAATAATTTAAAATTAATAATTTAGGCAATCAATAAAAATAATTCAAAAATCTATTATAATGATCATTTTAATTTCAAATTAGAAAGAAAATTTAATTTTATAAAGTTACATTCATTTTAGTTCTTTTTGACATGATCATTACAAATTGATTAAAACCCAAATCTTCTAATATTATGGGATATCTTTGAAGCTAGTCATAATTGACTAAAACATCTAGAATATGGCACATGAAAAGATCAACCAAATTAAGGATCTAAGAAGACTTAATTCAACATTGGTGGCTTATGAATTGATTCTTAAAAACTATTGCATGCTTGCATGTTACTCTCAATCTTAGTTCACTCTAGTAATTCAGTATATTGGTAAAGATGTTTGTAAACAACATGTACAACACTTGTATGTAAATTTAGATACCCAAATTTAGGTGAATGAATTTTACTTCATATAAATTTGATAAAATCAAAGAAGTAAAATTTGGATGATTAAATAAACTTATTCAATTATATTATTTTATTTTGATTTTTAAAATTAATTTTTTAAAAAAAATCTTTTATAATAATAATTTAAAATCTTAAATATGTTAAATATAACTAGTTATATTATTAATTTATAATAATTAGAAATCATTAAATATGTTAAAATATAATATTTATTTAATAATATAGAAAATTATTTTGTTACATTTTATAATATGTTAAAGTAGTGTAAATATAAATATAAGAAATCAGTTGACTTATCTAAAATAAATATTATTTATTTTATTATTGTATACTAAATATTTAAAATTTGCAAATGTCATTCATGGCACTTTTGGGGGTCAATTTGATTCCCCCCTGCTTGTTAGGTTTGTCATTTTCAAATTTTCAAAATTTGTTTCTATTGTTAGTTTCTTCCCTGCCAAATTGTAGTTTGCAAGGTGAACCTGCATTCATGAATGACAAAACGTGAAGGGAATGCATACACATCAAGTATGCTTTGAGTAAATATGGGGAGAAGGAAAACCAAATTTAACCAAACCTTTTTGATGGATGTTGTAAATAAAAAATGTATCCTAAAAAGTCTGCGATGTCGAACTGACATAGGAAAGGCTACAGCTCAATGTTGATTCCAATTTAGGAAACTCATAATTTGATTGTTTTAAAAAACATCTCCGATTTTTCTAATAATATGCAATGCTTGCAGGAATGTCATCCATGGTAGTGATGCAGTGGAAAGTGCAAAGAATGAAATTGCCCTATGGTTTCCAGTAATTAATTTCATATACTAGATAATAAGTGAAACACTTCTATTGGCCAGTGCTGCTCTAGCTCTTTTCGGAGAAACCATGCAAGATGTTAAAGGTTGTTTTGTAGGCTTCCAAACTAGCACTCCTATTTTAATTGTTTGGTCATTGTTTGAGCACTTAAATATAGGAGTATAATAGTTTTATTGTTCATCAGAGGTTTTGTTATTTCCAATCGATGAAATATATTTGCCTTAAGTACTATTATGAACCTTGAAAGTTCCATCGAGGCATACATTTTCCTCTAATGATCCTGGTATTGCGTATCATTTTGCATAATTAATTCATGTTGTCAGACCACATTTCTTTGAAGCATTTTGTCAGGCAGCCCATGTTCTGGGAAATTGAATTGGTGTGCGCATTCTGAAAAAGCATGCAATTGGTTGTAAAACATGGCTGTTACGGCATCAAAATTTTCCCTTAGAGCAAAATTAGGTGGCCAATAAATTGTAGAATTGTTCAAAGAATGGTTTCTACCTCAGTATTTGTTCAGTGCATGTTTCGTTGCTTTGTTTTGCAGCAGCAGAGGCAGGTTTGTACAACAAATCTCTATTGTAATTTATTGTCACATCTACTGGAATTATTCATAGTGCAAGGTTTAAAATATTTGCAGTCTTTGGTATATGAAAGGAAGCTATATTTCTTGAAGTCTCATATGAACCATATTGAAAATTATAATGTCCTTTAAAAAAATAAAAATACATATTTCTTGTAGTTGCTATTGATTTCATAGCCCTCCTAATATACAGATTTGGCATGGAATTGCACATGCTATTTTACTCCAATTTCCACATATTATCTTTGATGAGTTCAGATTGCAAAAACCACCACGAACAGGAACATTCCTTGGGCTTCTGTGTTTGGAAACCATGACAACATGGCATTTGAATGACTTGAGGAATGGTTTGGAAGCTTGGGATAACTAAGCATTTAGTGTTTGAATTATTCTTTGGCAATAAGTACTGTCAAATTTAAATGTGTACCCATAATTTTTAGAAACTTAAATTTTAAATTTTAGGAGTAGGTATTTATTTGCAATTCAATGCCCATGGGTGGTTGTGATTCTCTCTTTCTCGTTGATTTTGATTCTTAGTTTTGGGGCTATTGAAAATGGTTTTTTGTATTTTAATGCTAATGACAAAGTAATTTTAAGTATGCTAATATTTAGATAATTGGTAGATGTCAAGCCCTAGTGGGAGATAAAGAACTGTAAGAAGATTCGAAGGAGAACAACAGGACAAAAAAAAGGCAAATCAAGGAAAAATAACAGTGAAATATTGGAAAATATTTTATAATAACAAAGAAAATTTGGTGTATATTGCCAAAAAAAAAATTGATTGGGATTTTAATGTGCTAGTATAGGATGGGTGTGAAAAAAATTTGTAGATAACCTAACTAAAGGTTGAGGAAGCTCTCCTGCTTCATAATTTAAGGCAAACTATTCTGCTGCACTGCAGGATTTCCTAAAATGGATTACAAGGAAAACATCCTCCTGTAATTGGATGTGGAGTTGTGAATGCTTGCCAAGGAATGTATTTTTGTTGCAGACATTAATAGATATTGACGGTCAATGCCTTAAAAGCAGCACTACACTAAAGATGTGAGAACAAAAAACAATATAGATAGAAAAATAACAAAATATACAAATTAGGTGCGCACCTGTAGGCAGCGGATATGCAGCCACAAAAATTGTGAGCCATACGAAGGGGAAACACTTAGTTTTTTTTTTCAAAAGTTTGTAAAATGTTTTATAAAGAAAACAGCCGCTACTCGTACCCGTCAAGAATGTATTAAAATTTTAGAAGTTAATCTTTTCTTTAATGAATGTGAGTAAGATACTTCTTAAAAGCTCTCCCTGCAATATTTGTACTGGTTCTAGTAGTCTTTGGAGTGTCTGGGCTCCTAATACTTCTCAAAATTTGAGGGTCTCATCTCCTGATGCAGAAGCCACTGTGTACCCATATGGACTCTAAAAAACATAGAGCTTGTTACAATCAGTAGCTAATTCAACAACAAACAAGCAAAAGAGCTAGAGTTAAAAATCTTATGGAAGAAACTAGGTGATTTTCATCTCAGTGTTGATGAATCACTGAGGGTGATTCTGAATCATAATAATTTATGTACATAGATTTTCCCAGAAATAAGTGCACAGACAAAGATGCAACAGATTTAACCACGGAAGCAGGTTACAAACAATTTCAAAGCTGTTCACAAAGTTTTAAACCACACATTGAATGACTCTTGATGATTTTTTTCACAGAAACATCTACATGCCAATGTTAAATAGCGGGTTTCTTCAAAAGATGAAATAAGAAACCTCTACTTTTGACAGTCTAAAGCTTAAGAAACCAACTTAAAAATAGACTATTCAAAAAATATAAATTACAGGTCCATGAAATCCCCCTTCGTAAGAGATCTAAACAAATAAAAGCAAAAAATTTAAAAATATGATTCTGGAGAACAATATTCACTGTAAGATGTATGATTCTCTCGTCAACCGGCTACGCATGACCAGGCCCTATTTCATTGCTATTAGGCAGGGGAAATTTTAGGGCTTTCTGGGTGAACTAATAAAAGCTCCCTGTCGAAACACTCACAACGAGATAAGGTGTATTAATAAGCATTTAATGCATGTGCCGATTTTATTGACTTTGCAATAAGTGAAATCCGTCCTTGTAGATAAGACAATTTTTTTAATTTTGGTTTGGAAAAATTATTTTTCTCCTTACTATTTTCCTTAAGAACCAATAGGATTTTAAATAAATAGCTTTTTCTTGCTTTTTTAAATATGCATAAAATTTTGAACTATATAACAAACATAGGAATTCAAAAAATTCTTCAATCTGATTGGTTGAACAAATATTTTTTTTAGTTTTTTATTGCACCTAAATGGATGCAATAGTATTCCTCCCTATGGCAGGAACTAAAAATGTTGATTGTCAAAATTTATATAATAATTAATAATAGTATATAATAAATCATATAGAGCTTTTAATTATGATAAAAATAATATAAAATTTGAGGATATACGGTCAAAAAGTGGAAAAACGGCCATTACGGCCATCAAATTCAAGGCCTGTTTGGCATCAAAGTGTTGAGGAGGTAATTAAGAATTCTTTGTTAATGACGATAAATTTAGAAGTAAAATTTTAGGCAAATAAAAAAGAGAGGGAAAAAATGGTGAACACGTCTTTAATTTTCAGCTCATATTAATTATGTGAGATTAGGTTTCCTCGGGATTGATAGGAATCAATTGCAAGAGTTCAAAATTAATCTACATTCATTCTTATAGATGAGTACTACATGTAAAATAGAAAATCAGTCTTAATTCTCTAGTTAATGGGAGGAATCTAAATATCCACAACATGCTTGAGTTGGATATAAAACATATACAAAGAAAAATGAACACTTTAATACTATATACGAAAATTGAATATTTCTAAAATGCTATGATTATATTCATCATTCAATAATGCACAATATATTCAAGAAATAAATGTTTCTTAACAAACCATAAGAATATCAATGACTACTAGTTTTTTTTTAAAAAACTAACAAATTGTCTTTATATGTATTCTAAAGATTAAACAAAGAAATAACAATTACCTTTATATGTATTCTAAAGAGTAACAAACCTAATCACATATGTATATAAATGATATAATATTCCTAACAATATAAGAAAGAACAAACTTGGAATTGGCATAATTAAATCTCTTTAATATATTTTATTATTCTTTTTTCCTTTTTCTTTTTCTTTTTCTTTTTCTTTTTCTTCTTCAATTCCTATTTATCTTCCAAACCTTTTCTTTTATATTTTTTCATTACTATTACTATCTCATAGGCAATAATATTGCATTCACTTAAGCATTTACTAGTCATAATAAATTGATTTTTACCAATTGCAAGATTTTATTTATTTAGTATTTTAAAAATATTAATTTTATAAAGTTAAGATTTAAAATTTAACATTGAGTTTTCTATATTGTGCTTTCTCGGAAAGCTGAGGAGTTTTCTAAAGTCAAGTCAAGTGGAAAGCGAGTTTTGACACCTCAGTTGACTTGGGTGCAATTGCCCCTACTTATGTTCAACTCATTGTCCCCCCTCCCTGAAATTATGGAACTAAAACGTCTTCAATGGTAGTTGACAAGGTTGCTATGCAAAAGAAAAGTTGATCTTTTCTAGGTTTTGTATTAATCTGGTTGTTAACATAGTTCTTCCTACCTTGATAACCCTTATATCAAAATTTGGGTGGTGAGTCAAGATATTAGAATACGAAAAATGCCAACTTATTTTGTCAAAATTGCAATAGTTTCGGTCATCTTAGTATGGCTTGCAAAAAACCTAGTATTGGGTTGAATACATTAGTTGTATGTAAACAAATTCAATAGTTTTCCCAGGATTTGAGGATAAAAGGTTCTCACAAAAATCCAAAGCAAATAATGGAACCATGAAGCAAGGGGTCCATCTCTATCCAGGATAATTCTCAACTCCTTAGTAAATCAAATCTTACCAATAATTTGGAGTGTTCAATTGTTCCAACTAGTTCTCCAATTCTTAAGGATGTCAAGGGGGAACCTGAGAATGGGATAGAAATAGATGTTAATAAGATGGAGGTAAATAAGAAATACTCAAAGAAGGATAAGCCTTTAGAAAGAAAGAAAACCATTAGTGAGAATGTTGAATTGGTTACTCTGATTAAGGATTCACAAAAGAATAATCTACCTATTTCTCACTAGGAGAAGATTTAAAAAATCTTAAAGGAGAAACTATCATCTCCATACCAATCATTCAAGTTAAAATGCCTAGATGGAGTCACGAGAACATCAGGTGGAGATACGCTATCTACAAGATATGAAAGAAAGAGAAATATTTCTCTCACCTAATATTGAGAAAAAAAGTCCTAAAGATAGTGGATAAGTCAGAATAAAGTAAAGGCATAAGGAATCTCTATCTTTACTTGGTTTTGGCTCTCCATAAAAGGTAGAGGAACATGAAGGAGAATGGACTCAGTTTAACAATAAATAGAAAAAGAGCAGGATACTAGATGTGAGACTAGATGGTAAAATAGGGAAACCATCTAAAAAAGGTTCAAGAATTAAGGAAGCAACAAGAGATGTGGATAGTGGTAAATAAAAACCCCTTGAAATTGTTTGAGGGGTAAAGAATAAAAAGAAATAGTAGGCTTAGTCTTGCTTTCCTAGTATTTAGTAGATATTGCTATCTTTATTTTCCATGAAGATTCTATCTTGGAATTTAAGGCACCTTAACAACCCTCTTAAAAAGCATTTTCTTAAATGTTGTTTAATATAGAATAAGGTGGATATCCTTATGATTCAAGAAACTAAGATGAAGAAAGAGACTTTTTGAGAAAATTACTTTAAATTTTTGGCATTTGGAAAAGTTCTTTGCCTTGGACTTTGAGGGGACCTCTAGTAGTCTGGGTATTCTTTGGAGTCCTTTGAGATTTAGAGGGGCTCTTGTTTCTTCTAATAAAAATAACATAATGGTGGAAATGGAAGATATAACTTCAACTAAAAATGGAATCTAATTAATGTTTATGCTCCCAACATAAGGGTGTGTATGTTAGACATATTGAGATGTTGTTGGTATTGTTGTTGATGTCAAAACCTTCATACCAACATCTTGGTAGTATTAAGTGGTTGTTGAGAGTTTATGTACTTGTTGGTTGTCAGTAATGCATTAGAGGTTTTGGTTATTCTTAGGACATGTCTAGTACGTACAATTTTAGTGTTCTATGATAGGTGTACTTAGTTATACTCATAGATTACACTTGTACATTTTTGGTAATTAGTATTGCGTGGAGTTTTTTGTTGATACCTATTGACTTCTATGCTTACAATGTTTCTCTAGGTGTTCTTGTTATCTAGACAATAGTACAGTTCTTCAGATGGTTTTGGTATATTGGCTTTGATCTATCAGTGGGTTCAAATATTTTATGGATCATCTTTTGGTCTTGATTGTCCTGTTCTGATAGTGTTGGTAAATGTAATATGCATTGTATACATCTTAAGTGTGACCTATTTTAGGGTCTAATTGTAGCATGTTGTAAAGTTTTCTTAAGTGTGTCCTAGATTTAAGATCAGTGGTAATGCATCACAAGGTCATCAGTGAAGGAGCAATACACTATCATGTGCATTCATATTGGGGAGTTTAAAATGGGCAAAAAAAGAGGGGCAATTTATTGCCTAAATACTGGGGAGGGGGATTTTTTTGTGGCCAAGGGGTGGGGGTTTATATAGGAAATTGAGTGGTGGGGGTATTAGAGGGGGTAACAAAAAAGGAGTTTCGGGCAATATTTTTTGAAAATAGGGGGATTCTTTAGTATGACATGAACACATGTGCTATGATTCAGGCTCACTAAGTGAATCTCCCATGTAATGCATTAAATACAATGTAATATCTTTTTGATTTGGGTCCAACACATGTTTAGTGTGGCCAACATTTGTATGATTGGATATCTATATAAATAAATAAAATATTTTTGAATTTAATATATGAGATGATAATATAGTAGTGAAAGCCTATGTAACATAGATCAAAATGTGATATAGTTGGAATCCGTTTTGGTATATTAGGAAGCTAAGTGGTTGTAGTAGAGTATTGAAGAAAGAATGAATTATATACGGAGTTGCATAAGATCAATGTATGTTGGTAGAATATATGTATTAAATATTTGCTATCAGTGATCTGTGTGTTATCAATTGGAATTATTTCATGCATAGTCGGATATAATTTTATCAATTTAATTTTTATCAGTAATACTTGTATTCACAATTAGTCATATTCATATCTCAAGGTAGTTAGCTCGACCGATAGTGAGCCAACAATCAATGATCCTTTGTAAAAATCACCTTAACCAGTGTCACCTTAACAAGTGTTCATTTCATGAGAATTAGCTTCTTTGTGGTTTTTACCAATTTGGGTTTCCACATAAATTTTGTTTTTCTTTGTGTTGGTATTTTTGTGCTTTCATGTTTACATCTGTTATAACTGTTTGATGTGGTTACCAGTAGAATAGAATTTAAAGTAGATATATCTATTATTATCATTTGCATGGTTTATTAGTTTACTAAAACCATGAAAGTTTTATAAGTGTTTGTGAATAATTGATTCACCCCCCCCCTCTCAGTTATTTGACATGTTCAACAATTGGTGTTAGAGCTTGGTCCCTTGCAAATAAATCTTAACTGCTTGAGAGAGATCTTAGATGTTTGAATAGATGTAAGAAGAATACTACTTGGATAAAGGTTAAAAAATCATGATGAGTGACATTGATAATAGTGAATGGGAAAATTAGGAGTTAAAGGAGAATATGAAGAAAGATGTATCACAAAGCTGGGAGATCAGATTTGGAAGTTCAAAGAAAGACATAAGGAAGTCAGTTAGACATTGAAGGAATTAAGAGAAAAAGTAATAGACCTAGAACAAAAAGTGAATGAATCAAGGGAGAAAGTAGCAGATCTAGAAAAGAAGTTGAATGACAATATGCATACTGAGGAATTTTTCAAAGATGGGTTAAAGCATAAGATGAAAGGTGTGAGGAGAACCAAAGAAGAACTAGAGATTGCAGTGGAGGACTAGAAGGAATCTCAAGAAAATTTCAAGGAAATCATCAATTGTCAAATGAAAATGAGAAGCTAGAATTGGAATTAAAGAAGTTGAGATTTGGAGAAAAGGTTTGTGAGAGTAGTACTAATTTGGATCAGTTATTAGCCTTGTAGAATAGTCACAAAGATAAAGAAGGATTAGAGTTTACTGGTGAATGCTCAAATTAGAAGGACAAAGGAAAAGGAAAGGTAAATGAAGATGATGCAAAGTTGAAGTGACAAGAAAGGTCAAAAATTAAAGTACATCCACAAGAAGGCCTCCAATAAAAAAAGTGAATGCTCAAAGGTACTTATATTTTAATGGTTGTTGTTATATTTGCAAGAATTTTGGTAATAAATAAGTTGATTATAAAATGAGAAAGGAACAAAAAGTTTAGCTCTTTAATTGTCATAAGTTCAGTCACAAGGCAAGCTAGTGCAAAATTCAAGTTTCAAGTAATGAAAAGAAGAATGTAGTAAATAATATCTTTCATGACAAATTCATAGTGGAAAAATCTACATTTTTTTAATTATTTGATTCAATGATAGAAGCATGCAAAGTGAAATTGAAAACAATGTAAATTTAGCAAATGATTGTGAATTTTGTTTAATGAGATCATGTTTGAAAATTGATGATGATTTTACTTAATAACATTATTTATTGTTTAGTTTGATTATGTTTGCATTGACTATAATATTGTTTTGATTGAGAGTGAAGAGTCGTTTCACATGGAAATTGAGAGTGAAGTGTCATTTTACATGACAAACATACAAGATGGAGACAATGTTAATTTATCTTGGAAGAATTATTCATCAATAATATTTCCTATCTTATTGAATAAGAGATAGTAAATGAGTTTGTCAATAGAATAATACAAAGTTTTTCTTTTTGATTTGTTTGTGTAGACACCTAAAGTTTGTCATAATTATTCTATTTTAATAATCTTAGTTTCATGTTCTCGTCTAACTCCATCATTCCACCTAATCAATGTTATTATCATTTGCTAATATTCTAATGCCAATGTCAAAATTATCTTATCATGCAACTAATTTATCATCCACATTTTTGGCATGCTTTCAACACCCCAATCTCAAAACTTCAAGATTAGGTCTCCTCAAAAGTTTTCTCTTAATTTTTCCCTCTGGGTTATGTTGAAAATGCTCTTGTAAAGAATTGTTTGTGAAAAGGCAATGTTCAGATGAAATTTTGAATCATTGAACTTCAAGTTCAAGTTCAAAGTTCAAATTCAAATGCATATCCAAATTCAAAGAGAAAATGGAAGGCTTACAAAAGAAAAGGAAAGCTCCATAATTAACCAGTCCGAAAGTAATGCATGTTAGAAATAGATATTCATCCATGTGCATGATTATTTGCATTAGAAACTCAAAGGGGATTATTCTATTTTAGAAATGGAGAGATTGAATCTTCTTCTAAAACAAACATCTAGATTCTCAGCATACATTACAAAGCACTGCTAAAGGATAACATATATTAAGATTTTCAAATGATTTCTTCAGCAAATTGTAACCAGATTTTTCTGATGCCAGAAAATCAGTCTCAGTGCGGGGGGCATAACTCTCATTTCCACCATTGGATTTCGTTCAGTTTTGGATATGTTGTGCAAAGCCTAGTTGTGCAAACTTCCACTAGAGTGATTTCCAAAATTATTCCTACAACAAAAGTTATTTTCTATAGACTGCGAGTATGTAAAATTGTCATGAAAATGACAGTCACATTTTGTGACTTTGGTTGTCTCCAGTAAAATGCCACATGTCCAAAATCAAACTATATACATCATTAAAAATATATTAAGCTATGTTATTATAAACTTTTAAATCAAAAGTTTATAAAAGTATCAAATGCAAAAGGAAAAAATCATCCGGAATTGAAAGTAAAAGGAAATTCATATTCTTTTCAAGAAATGGTTAGAGAAACCGAAAGGCAATGGAGAAACATTATTTATTGTAAAAATTTAGACATAGGAGGGGTTCTGGTTCTTCTTTCTCTGAGAGTCAATCGGCTACAGGGAGGAGATAAATTATTTTGATTGTTGTAATAGAGGATGAGGGAGAAATAGTATTTTATTTTGCAGGCTTGTTAAGTGTGGCAGGGATATAAATGATTTGTTGATCATTTTATCAAATTTTTAAGAATAGAACTTGGAGGATATGTTTATGTAATCTGTAGGTTTTAAATGTATGTTTTCCTGATTGAAATAAATCAGTTGATGATTCCAATCATTTTTAAACGTTGTCTTGCCCGTTTTGTCAAGTTCAAGTGTAAATCATGAAGTCAGTTGGCTTTATGTTTCATCTATGTAAAATGAAATGTTAAATCTTTCTTTATTTCTCTGTGATGGGAATGTTGAATCGGTGGTCTGTAGGCCATTCATTGTTCATTTCTCATTCTTTAAATTGTAATCCCATTTACTTCATGTCAATAAGTAAATGTTGTTATGCCTTTGTATCTTCTGGTTAAAGACATAACCCGCGAACTTATTCATCGTAAATCTAACGAAGGAAGCTATACCTTCACATTAAAATTCAGAGAGTGCTTGCACATTTCATTGCAAGTAGCTCAACTATTAGTTCCAATTTGTCTTTTGATTTTGGGCATTTTCGAGTCATTTGTGAAGGTTGTTTAAGAAGACAAATCTATTTACTAACACACATCATGTTAATTCATCTTGTTGATTAAATTGATTACATTAAAATAATTAATTAATATCATTCCCCTTTTTTGTGAGGATTAAAATTTTAATCACCTTGCAATCCTATATATTACTCATATATCTCCAACACTCTTGGAAAGTGTCCTTGGATGCCTAGAGTGTAATTAAAAATTAATTTTGTAATAGAGTCTCCTTTAGAATCTTGGTATGAGTTGTTCTATGCATTCATGAAGGTGGAGTTGGCAATAGCTATTGTGAAGATATTTCAAGTAAATTTATCAACATGGAAGAAAAGTAAAACATCTTGAATATTTTTAGCAAGTCTCTTATTAGTTAGGTGGTGATTTTTGATGTCTGCCATGAAATATATGACATTACTGTAACGTCTCTACTACTATTAATGTAAAAAAAATAAAATATATTTGGTTAGGCCTTACAATCCTAATTATAAAGGCATATATTTTGGTTATTTTTATTTTGAGGTTTAAAAATTTAAAACTTATAAACCTTGGATGGTGATAATGTTTACACAATAGCACTAACAACATATTGCCCCAACTCTTGGTTAGAATTATAAGTCCTCGTCTATTTTAAAATTTTGTGTTTTGAAGTCATTCAATTTCATTTGTGCTAATTTTTATCTCCTATGTGCCTTTGTGGTTAAATTTCCAAAGGTTCTTTAAGATTTTTAAATAAACTAGAGCTTTTATCCACTTTAGGAACTCCTTTGTTGGAGGCTCTAGGTCCAAGTGGAACTCTTTATTAGGATTTATTGGTCCATTAGGAACTAGTTGATTAGATATTCCTAACCTAATAGGAACTCTTCAATTTGAAGTTATCACTCCATCAAGAATTCTTTATTCTTGATCTTTTATAAAACTATCAATATCTCTTCTCAAATTAGGAGTATGATTGGTTCTCCAAACCTAGGGAACCTTTGATAGGGTTTTGACCATGTCTTAGTCCCTGATACTAATAATATAACTTAAAGAAAAGAAAATTGAGAGTTTTATAAGTTCCAATAACTACTAGAACCTTCGATTAATTCTTCAAGGAGTTCTAGTTCCCAACAAGGCAACAACCGTTGATAATGGAATAAAGGAGTATTGTTTTTTCTTGGCTAACATAAGAATTATAATTATAATAAGGGTCCATTGAAGGAAAATAAATAAATATAAATGGTAGAAGGCTCATTGATTTTTAGGACTATAGGAACCTCCTACAAGTTCTTATTTCTATCTTTTCCCCTGATGTCATGTCCCCATTTTCACGAGCATTAGAGTTTGAGGGATTAGCCTATTATTGTGTCCCTCAGAGGCTAGTTATTTTAGATAGAGGGTCTTCTGAGGTTGAGGCCTAGTTAATGGAGGTTCTTATCTTCTCCAAAATTTAGTATTTTCTAGTTTGGTCTTTGTTTGGCTCAGATTGGACTTCGTTTGGGTTCAATTTCATAGACTTAATATTTATAGTAAATTTGAGGTTGATAGAGATGGGAACATTCTTTTTTTAGGAAGGAAGTCATACGGATAGAGGATGAAATGGTTGACTCCATTGTTCAGATGGCTCATCAAAATAATGAGTATTTAATCAAATATTAATATTTTAATGACCTTTAATGATGTTTAATTATTTAAGTTATATTATATAAATATAAATTTACTTTATAATAAAGTGGGGGCTATGTTGAGGGTAATGAGTAATTAATACTCATTGATTAAAAGTGTGCTTTATTAACGATATATTATAAAGTCAATTCATTATTATAAAAGCAAATATCAAAATCATTAAAGAGCCTTTCTAATGAAGATTCATGGGGAAATATTATAAAAGAGCCTTGGAGAGAAAACAAAAGGCATTCTTGTGCATTTGATTTTGGAAAAAAATTTGTTTTTTATTTTTTTTAAAGCAAGCTTTGCCTAGGGGGTAGTACCCATTATATTGCATAAAAAAGAAAATACAAAGGGAGAAGGAACTCCAAATTTGAGCAACCAACAGGGATCAGTGATACAAATACATAATCCCATTGCCTATTGCTGACAACCTAGATCCTATTTCCTTGGGAAAAAGGTTCCCGTTTGCTTGAACAAAAGCTTCAAACTTTGCCATGTCGTATTCCTTCACGATACCTGCTTTAAAGATTGTCCAAGCCTTCTTCATCAAAGTCTTCTTGTCTTCTACCTCAAGCACGAAATGGCCCAGCAAAAAACCACTTGTAAGTTGTGTGTCAATGTTGTCCATCACAACTGCCACCTTTGCATACAAGTCATCTGCCACAATCCTACGAGCCATGCCAACAACAGGTAGCAAATGACCAAGAATTTGGATGAAAGGTTGAAAAAGATCCGCAATCAACCTCCCGTCATGGACATGATCTCCCGCCCAATAATCTCCTCCTAGGATCATCACCATAGTCATTTATTCCTTCTCATTAGCCTGACTGAAGATTCTTTGGATCTATTCTTCCGGTGATTCCAATAGCATTTCCACCTTACTGCATCGGCATATGGTACCCAAGTAGTTCGCCATAGTCTGTGTGGTGAAAATGAATTTAAAGGGACCTTTAATAGGCAATTTTGTCTCACCTGTGATGGGTCTTTGCAAAAAGAGAACCTTCATATATGCCTGACTGCAATAAAGGACTGAGTCACGGGGACCATAAGATGAAGACCGTCAACAAAACATTTGGGATTCTCCTTCAATAATAAGCTTATCTATACCATTGCTAACACACCAATTGAGCCCTGCCTCTAAGGCTAATATTTTAGCCACATTATTAGTGGTGTAACCCATACTCCTAGCAATGTCTCGCAAAACATCTCCCTTATCATTCCTGATAATGGAGCTTAATCCACTCATGTCCGGGTTACCTCTGCTAGCTCCGTCAAAGTTCAACTTAGGCCATCCGATCGGGGGAGCCTGCCAAAATGTTTGCTTCTTCTCTGCCTTCTTATTCTTAAGTTTGTGATCCTCATGATGTTTGATCAACCACACCCTCTCCATTTCCAAGTCCCATTTTGACATGAACTTATAATTCAACCCCAAAATTCTATTATTCACTACTTCTTCTATGGAAACTTAGATTTTTACCTTGAGTTGACTGACCTCCAATGCTTGCTCCTTGAAAATCCTTCTATTACGTTCCTTCCACACATGCCATACCAACAAAGAGGGGCTCATGATCTAGAATAGTCCCCATTTAGAGTGAGATCTATCAGTAGGCCATGAGGATAGAAAATCTTTGATTGAAGCATTCCTAACTATGTACCATTGCAGCCTTCTGAGCAACCAATCCCAACAATCCCTAGCTATTGGACACTAGAAAAGAAAATGATCTACAAACTCCTCTTCCTGTCTACACATGATACACCAATTGGGGTCAGACATCCCAATCGACTTTAGTTTGTTACCTGTCAATATCCTTCCATGTAGAGAAACCCAGAGGAAAGCCCCCACCTTCGGTAATGAACACTTACCCCAGCACAGCTTGGAAGGCCAGTAATCACAGCTCTACCTATGCCTTAAAAACTTATACCCAAGGTTTACCTTGTAGTTACTTGATTTGGCTGCGCTCCAAATCAAGGAATCTTCTGCATTCGAGCAGATCATAATTATGTGATTTAACAACTCCTGCAAGATTGAAACATTGGTTGAAGAAGGATCTCTAATGCTTTTCCATCTTGCCCTAGTGGAGGAAGGGGAGGGAAAAAACAAATAATCCACCACCCTTATACCTTCTGAAGCTTCCATCTTATTCACCCACTCTTTCTCTGTAAAGAATCTTTCTAGAGGCATATCATCGTGCCATGAGTCTCTAAAACATAGCTCTCTACCCATTACCAATCTACCACGTAAGATGCTCTATAAGGATCTTCCGACTTTCCCAAATAAATCTCCAAAAAGGGGAGCTAGCCAGTGTATTTTCCACAGTCAATATTCTGTCAGGGGCCCAAGAATCTAGATATTTTGCATTCATAATTCTGCACCAAGGTTTATTCAAAGATTTATACATTTTCCACGCCAGTTTGGCGCCCAATGCTAAATTCTGGATGTTCATTTTCCTCAACCCTGCACCACCTTCATCCTTGGCCAAACAAGTCATGTCCCAAATAATGAGATGAATCTTTTTATTTGTTTTCGAACCTTCCCAAAGAATTTTTTTGAACAAACCATCTAGAGCTGAGGAAGCTCTATTAGATAACCTATATACAGACAAATAGTATGTTGGAATAGCCAAGAGAACTTATTTGATCATGAGGATCCTTCCCACACTTTGAATTGGTTTTAAGGGTTTGAAGGATTGAAAATTCTTTTAGATTTTCATGCACTTTGAATTGGTGAAACTATTCAACGAATTATGATCATGATGGTCTTATCCAGAGACCATAATTGAGCTTCATATGGTGTTCGAATTGAAGGGAATGAGCAACATTTTATCACAATGATAATTAGAAAAGTACTAAGGGTAATTTATGTGCATATCAGAACCTTTATTAAGGTCTATGTTTGGAGATTTGGGGATTTCCATTTACCTACAAGAAGTAGCAATCATTATGGGCCTGCATTCTTATTTAACGGTCAACATTTGAGGGTTTGGTTAGCCATTTTTTTATTTGTAGGTAGCTGCCAATAATATTAATGGCTGCATTTGAATTCTGGGTAGCGTTAGATAGTCAATGGTAAGGAACGTTCTAATTCTATAGTGCCATTATTATTCATCTCAAGCTTGGTTGCAAGGGAGCCTCCATTTCTAGAGAGTTGTGACTCAAATCAGAGAAGTCTATAATCATCACAATAAGAAGAATTCATTGTGATTAGTTGTAGTGGTGAGTTTTTATGGAAAGTATATGATGAAATGCCCCATTACATATTATAAAAAATTTGATTGATACTATTTAGTTGTTTGAAAGTTTATTTCTTTGAAAATCATATATTGGTCAAACCAACTTACTAGTTTACATGCAATGTGTTTGACAAAATGTCAAACATCCAAGTTTGAAAGTTAGAACCTGTAGGGGTTCTTACAGTGGTATCATAGCTTGCATGCAAAGTGTTTGAAAAAATGTCAAATATCCAAAATTTAAACAATCCATTGTTTGTTAGAGTTAGAACCCAGGGGTTCTTACAATGGTATTAGAGCGGTTTCCTACCATCTTGTGGAGGAAGCCTCTTACATTTAGGATAGAGGGTTTGTGTAAATTATGGGTAAACAAAAATCTATA
Organism: Chamaecyparis obtusa; assembly: GCA_027943335.1. Lineage (NCBI taxonomy): Eukaryota > Viridiplantae > Streptophyta > Pinopsida > Cupressales > Cupressaceae > Chamaecyparis > Chamaecyparis obtusa. The sequence continues at coordinate 785,944 of BSBK01001979.1, forward strand.
TAGGATCTCATGCTAGAGCTTGTGCACATCTTTCAATATTATAATAACACCTTTTAGCAATAATAAAAATTAATCAAGACTTGTACAAAATTTAGAGATTCTGGATCGTTTGTTTGTAAAGAAAAAAAGGCAAACACTAATTTTAATGGTTTTATCACTGCAAAGGAAACAATGGGAAATAAGGTGGATGTGAAATTTGATTCCTTACTTAATGGAGTAGTCATTAGTGTTTTTACTATACATGATGAAGGAGACTCTTCACAAGGGCATGATGACATGACTGATTTCTTTGAGGATAACTACATTAAGTCCCATCAATCTATTGAAATAGGAGCTCGTGAACATGAGAAAACCAATGCTATGATATAAACCATTGATGTCAGTCCTACACCAATTGGTATACATGAAGCTATTAACCATATGAGGACTACTTTTTATGACAATAGTCTTACTCTTGAGTATGAAGTATAAGTGAAAGTTATGGCAAGTCCAGAAGGTGTTATGGGGATGATAGTGTGATCAGATTAGTGCAAAAGAGGTATTCTTCTTAGCAGGCTTCTATTCAGGATTTGGGACCCAGACATATTTTTTTAGACACTCTTCAGCATGTTGTGGGATCCTTCATGTGCATCGAAGTTCCAAGTTAGGTTCATTAAGGAGTATTGCAGTGGGTACATGATTTGGATTACTTGCAGTTTCACTTTCGATTCTCATGTACATGTTTTATTGCAAATGCACAATTTTTGTGCACAAAGATTGGGTAGATGGATTATTGTTCATTTCTGTACAGTTGTGGTTATTCTTGTGCTTCGGCAGTGTTGTTGCAGTGTGGGACATTTCACAATTTTCATTTGGACCTCTGGTGTAGTGGACTTTCTTTGCAATCATGATTGCTTGGGGACAAGAAATTTCAGGGAGGGTAGACTATAATGTCCCCATTTTCATTAGCATCATAGTTTGATGGATTAGCCTATTATTGTGTCCCTTGTATAATGTATAGAGGGTCTTCTGAGGTAGAGGCTTGGTTAATGGAGGTTCTTGTCTTCTCCATAATTTAGTATGTTCCAATTTGGTCTTCATTTGGCTCAAAATAAACTTCGTTTGGGCTTAGTTTCATATACTTATTATTTATAGTAAGTCTAAAATTGATAGAGATAGGCCTTTTCTATTTTTAGTAAGGTATTCATACATATAGAGGATGCAGTGGTTGACTCCCTGGTTTAGACGAATCATCAAAATAATGAGTATTTAATGAGATATTAATATTTTAATGGCCTTCAATGATGTTTAATTATTTAAGTTATATTATATAGTTATAAATTAATCCCTATGTAATCCATGTAACCAATCAGAATTAGGGAATGGTTAAGCGACATAAGTAGACAATCTAGATCGTAGATCTCAATTCATGGAGTTTATCTATTGTTTAAATAAGATGAGATAGGAACCCTAAAACATATTAAGGAGCATAGCATAAGGGTATGAGTATGAAGAAGATATCATACATGCAAAACATAGAAGTATATTGATTATCAAAAACAAAGTTCAGTGATCGAGTAGAGCAGTGAAGGACATAACATAGATATATTTGATAGAGAAGATCAAATCTATATTGGAAGGAGAAGATTTGTTATCAGCAACACATTGCAAACTAAAGGATTGGGTACTGAGACATTGTAACAGGTGAATTGGGGTAAATCTCTTAACATAGTGGTTTTAGCAGACTTAAGTAAATCTCTTAACCGAGTGCTTACTTTGTTGTAAGTTTAAAGCCTTTTGCAAGGTAGATTGTATAAGTCTTAAAGCTATTAGCAGGGAACACCCCTCATAGAGTAGATCATTATTTTATAATCAAAATTGTAGCCCTAATAGGAAAACTTTAATATTGTAGTAGTGAAGATTTATGGGTGTCATCCCCAACCCAGTTTTACCTTTCAAGGGTTTCTAGGTAGCCAAAATCATTGTGTTATGTTTCATTTTCTTAGATGATGATTAGGATGTTAGATATATTTTAGTATTGAATTTGATGTTTGTGTTATGCAAGTAAGTTTATGTTAAAGTGTAACAATTGGTAGATATCTTATTCACCCCCTCTCAGTATATCACTTTCCCATAATAGATTTCCAATAATTGGTATTAGAGCCCAGTCTATTAAAAGAAGTCTAATCACTTGTGAGTCAAAGATCTTGAGATGGAGGTTTATAAGTTGGGAAAGATCATAGAGAATCAGAAGATTGACATTCAGCTTGCATTACATCAACTTGAAGCAGACAAAGGTGAACTAAAGAAATCCTTAAGCAAAAGAAGAGAACTAGCAATACAACAGAATGAAACTCAATATCAAGAAGAGGATACTAAAGGAATATTTGACAGTGGTAACTCTACTAAAAGTGACAAAGCTATAAAAAATCTACTAGAGAAAAACAACATATTGAATAAGGATATCATAAATCTGAAAAGAGAACAAGAAATACAATCCATAAGACTCTGTGAAGTTGTTGAATAGAAGAAGAAATTTGAAGAAGACAAGACAATTGCTGACGAAGATAAAAGGAAAATATCTATGAGACTTGATGAAAGGACATGTGACATGAAAAGGTTGACAAACAATCAATTGGACATGGTAAATAAACTGCTACTTTCTAATCAAGAGTTGGGCAGGAAAGATGTGGAAATCACAAATCTGAGATTAGAAAGTAGTCAACTGAAGAATGAACTAAGATTTGAAAAAGAACTTAATGAAAGGATGAAAAAGCCTAATGAAGTTGTGAGATACTTTGAATAACTATTAAGGTCACCTAGAAGATCCAGTTTCTAGACTTGGACATGATGAGCACTTATCATCCACTGAGGAAGGAGAATCATCAAAGAGTGGAGAATAGAGGAATGCAAAACCAAAGAACAACAAACCTACATGCCATCACTGTGGAAAGCTAGGACACACAACTAACATTTGCAAAAGCAAACATGGTAAGTCTAATCCTAAACCAAAGTTCAATGGATTTTTTTTAACTATAAGAAACATGGACATCAGGCACACGAATGCAGGATGAAGGTCAGGAATCCACCTACATCACCTAGATTTCAAGGACATTGTTTCAACTATCAGAAATATGGACATAGAGCACATGAGTGTAGATCCAAAGATAAGTGGACATCTAATCAATAGACCAAAGTACCTAAGAACGGTAACACATATAATTTGGACTACAATACATGGTATAGTTGTCATTATTATGGTAAATATGGTCACATTGGATCAAAATATTTGAAGACACATTTTAGAGGAAATCTAGGAGCTAGATGAGTGGAAGTATGGTTTGTTACAAATGCAATAAGATTGGTCACTTAAAGAAAGACTGCAAAGCACATAAATCAAGCAATGAACAAGTCAAGAATGAAGAAATTTTTGATCAGATGAGAAACCAAATGAACAAGACATGGAAGAAGAAAGATGAAGCAAGCAGTAGTGGAGCCAGTGAACCTGAGGTCACCCAATCCAATGGATCAGGTGATCACACTACTTCAAACTAAGCAAAGAAGGTATGTGAGGAACTGAATTTTATAATGCTTTAATTTACATTAGTTCCTAACATTTGATAAGATAAAGTCCATATCTACATAGATTAAGATGCATTAGGACAAATTTTAGAAAGGAGCTACATTGTATATTTGATGCTGAGCATGAGTATTTTAGCCTATAGTGACTGAGTCACTAGTGTATGTTGAGCTCATGTGGTAGTTGAGATGTGATATGTACTGAGCCAAATGGTAGTATTGACCGAGCTTATGTTAATCGAGTTAACATGAGATTGCCGAGACAACTGTATCTTACCTAGAAAGTGTACGAATCATTAATGAAGCCCTAATCTGACTGTTTGAAGTCTATAAAGTGGGAAGTTACTATTTATTTTCATTTTACCAGCGATTTGAGAAATTTCAAGAGTGATTCCAAAGTGATTATCAACAACTTTTGTGCCAAGTGTGATTTTCAGAGATCATTCGCAGTGTGTCGTCGAAAAACATCTGATAACTATTTGTGTAGGGTATTTACCGAGTTATCTATTTTTGTAATTGAACCCTAGAATTTAAAGACATGGCATCTTCATCATCTGCTGCAATTAAGAAACAAGGGAAGGAAGTATTCAATGTACAACTTGTGAGGAATGATGCGTGTAAGCCGCATAAATTCCAGGTTGTTCTTGAGAGTGCAATTATAGGAGATCTTACGAGTGACCTATCGTCAATCCCTCCTAAGGTTTTAATGATCAATGATGTACGTGCATGTTATATGTACAAGATTGGAGAGATTGGAGACTACAATTTGAGAGAAGCCTATGATAAATTGTGTAGCAATGAGGTGTTGAAGGTTGAACACTAGAAGGTTTTCAAGTGAGGGTTGGTGCATGCCCTTGACTTCCCACATAATTTCAAAGTTGAATGGATCAAGATTGTACTTAGTTGAGTACATGATATGAAAATTTGGTTGGAGGGTTGACCGGTTAAGATCACTAAGGAGATAATACACATAGTGATTGGTTACCGTAGCCTTATAGGAAAGAAGACTATGAGATGTCAAAGTAAGGAGGATATTCAAGCCAACACCCAGGTGATGTGGAACAAATGAGGAATGACCATTTCAACAATCATGGATCTAGAGATTTATTTTGTAGCAGGGGTGATAGCACATAAATTTTACCAATCCAGTAGGCTGGATAGTGTTCCATGCATAGCAGTAGACCAAGCTTGGAAGATGGTACATAAGGATCATACATATGACCTTTCTGAGCTACAACTGACACAACTTGCCAAGAACCTCACATCCATCAGGAAAGCGAAGAACTCAATGTGTAAGTTTGGTTCTCTACTCGTCTGTCTATTTTTCTATATGCGTAATAGTTTTCCTATTGTTGGGCATGTTGCATGGGATAAGAACCAACCTATCACATTACAGATTAGTGAATTTATTGATCAGATGGGTGGGAATTTTGAGAGTGTAATGGATAGCTATTTTTTGGAATTTAAGAAGAAAATGAAGAAAAGAAGTAGGATATCAGTATCACTAGTGGAGAAATATTATAATGACATATGTTTCCTAGTTGATACCAGCTTCACATATGCACAAGCTATTGAACCGAGGGTCTCATGGCTAAGGCCATTACCTTATGAAGTTAACATAGATGAAACAACAACAACATTAATAACCCTATTGGTAGAGGAAATAGATAGAAAATCTAAGTATTTTGGGACATATGAGGAAGCAAAATCCAAGGTAACCATGGAATTAAAATTTGCAACCATGGAGAAGAAAAGAAAGAAGATAGTGAAAAACCTAGAAAAGATGCTAGGAGAAGGAGAAGAGGAAGATGCACCTCTTGCATTGACTCAAGGATTAGGAGAAGACAAGTCTAGTGAGTAAGAAGAGAGTGAAGAGGAGGAGATTGTGGTTATTAAGAAAGACAAGAAGGCATCATTTGTCGAGCCTATTAAGAAAAAAATACAAAAACCTAAGCCCACTCCCTCCCTAGTACTTAGGCCTAGAACTAGGGAAGATTCTACTATTCCATTTGTCGAGCCTCAAAAGAAGACCCCTACATCAGGGAAAAGAGGGTTATTAGAGGGTATCCACAATTTTAATATATTATTCTCATTGAATTTGTTGCACTCTGATTCACCCCCCTCTTAGAGTGAATCCACTTCTAACAAGTGGTATTAGAGTGTAGGGTCCCTGTATATAGGTCTATTCTAGGGATTGATCCTGGTCTATTGGAAGTGTTTTCATGGCTCAAGAAGAAGGTGCTTCTCTTACAAGAACTCCTCTATTTGATGGTTCTAATTATGTGTTCTGGAAAGTTATGATGGAAATGTTCCTAAATTCTCTTGATGTTAACATGCGGGAGATAGTAACCAATAAATATAATGTTCCCTTTACTGTTCCTATAGACCCTATTGAAAAGGAAAAATATGAACTAAATTCAAGGGATAGGTTCTATATCTTATTTGGTCTCACTAAGGATGTCTTTGTTAAAGTCTTGTATTACAAGTTTGTAAATGATAGATGGGAAAAACTTGAAACTATTTATCAAGGAGAGGCAAAAGTCAAAGAATCTAAACTCATCAAAACTCAATTTGATTCTTTGAAAATGAAAGATGATGAAATTGTAGCAAGTTACTTTCTTAGAATTTATGAAGTTGTTAATGCTCGTAGAGGCCTTAGAGAAACTTTTGATGAATATGATGTTGTGACAAAATTTTTTAGAACCTTGCTGCCTAAATTTGAGACTAAAGAAAAACTTCTCTAACATGTCTCTTCATAAACTACAAGGCATACTTATAGCCTATGGAATGAGGATTGGAAGAAATCCATCTACCTCTAAAGAAACTTATTTTAAAGTAGAAAAGAAAGAAGAGGCTAATAGTGAATCAAAACTATTAAATGCTTTTGAAGCCTTAATTGTTAAAAAATCTAAATAGAAATACAAGGATAAACTAGCATCTATTTATCATACTTATGATTTTTATGAGAGTATGATTCATTTCATTATGTTTTTCACTCTTCATGTTTCACTTGCATATGCTATTGTGAGATTGACCGATACTAGTCTTCCTACTTTCAAAACTTTTATTAAGGATTTATGTGGCGGACTTATTACTCTTTTGGATTATGTGAATAATTTGGTAGATGATACACCATCTCCTAATCTTCCTAATCCTAATCCTATCATCCCTAATATAGTTCCTAATATTCCTAATCCTAATCCAATTCCTAACATTCCTAATGTGCCTAGTTCTCCACCTGTTATTCCTAGTTCTAGTTCTCCACCTGTTATTCCTATTTCTTCCCATACTTATGTGGAGGCTCAAACTATAGTTCATGATGCAAATATGCAATAATTCTTGGATTTACCTTCCCCTTCTCTTCTGATTCATAATGATGTTAAAGGGAAGAGAAAAGCAACTTCTTCTAAACCTATTATTCCACCTTATACAACCTTCACTCATGAACATGATAAACAATCACCTCCTGTAGAAGCTTTACATGATATGTACACTACAGGATATAATATGATGAATAAATAAGGTTATAAAGGTTTAGGGCTTGGTTTTAATGAGCATGGTATTAAATATCCAGTTCATATATCCCCTAAACAAGATATGTGTGGTGTTGGTTGTTCACAATCTCAATCTAAGGTGGTTGATTTGATCATCATCCACCTCTTCATGTTCTTCTCCCTACACCTACCTTAGATTACCCTTATACTCCTCAAGATGTGGCTAAGAAGGTGTATGTTCAGTTAATGAATTCCAAGAAATAAATCTTTAGACCTATGCTGAAAGATGCTCTATCCAAGTACAAATGTCCTTTTCATTATAGTAATACACATTTACTTGTTGATTGTGTGCATTTCAAGTTATATGTTAGAGAAAGATCTACTTTAGGAATTATATCCCACTCTCGTGCGGTCTTACAATTCCTTCATAACTTTGATACGGAGCATCCCCTTGATATTTCCATTATATAGATCATTTATCCTCTTGTCTCATGATTGGGGGGTAAGAGGCATTTAATCTAGTCTTCTAGGATCCATTAGGCTCTTAGCATATATTTTATCCTGAGCTTAATTGGTATTCTGTCTTTCTTTCCTCCCTATGGTTTTGTATTATGTTATAATCATCCATAGATTTTATTTTATATTCAAGATATCTTTTCTAAAGACATTTGTTTTGCAAAGGTATGCCTTGCTTTCATCCTTGGGGGGCAAGGTTCTTCCTTCTTTCTCTTTGTTTACGGATCTACTTTCCTTAGTTTAGTGGCATTGGTTTATCTTGCAACATTATTTCATTATACTGATTGAGGTTTTGACTATGTATATCCTTTTATGTGAGAGTTTTTTGTCCTAGGTTATCACCTCTAGCTTCTTTATTCTGTAAATTATGTTCTTTATAAATTCTTTCCCTTGTTGTAGGGTTAGAGTTTGATTCCTTTGTTCAAAGATTCCTCTTCCTCTTGATTAAAGAGGGCTAGATGATTGAATCTTTGTTTCTCTTTAAAAGATGATATTTTATCTAAAGCACTCCTCTATGGTGGGGGTCTTGTTGATAAGATCTATTTCTTTGAGGATCCTTTTCCATAAGTGACATATCCTTTTCACTATTATCTATGCTCTTGGATGTAAGGGTCAATACCCTTTGCTAAGAATATAGTGTACATTGTTGTTAAATAAGATATCTCCTTACTTTGTGAAGTAGGTATCCTTCTTCTCTTCCTTATCATGTCTAGTAGACAGCCACGATAAGGAGGGGGGCATATATAGGGTCTCCCCTATGCCACATTTTTTTTCAAATATGCTAAATCCTCTGAAGGTAATGCACATAAGTTGCTAAATGTTGAAGAGACACGCATTTTCAATTTTTCAAATATGTTAAATCCTTCGAAGGTAATGCACGTAAGTTGCTAAATCCTAAAGAGACACACATTTTTCAATTTTCAAATATGCTAAATCCTCTGAAGGTAATGCACATAAGTTGCTAAATCCTAAAGAGACACGCATTTTATATTCAGAGTGATGCAAGAAGGTGGATCTATGAATATTCCAAAAGCCGTCAGAAGACTTAGTACAATTTCAAGGCATAGTTTTTGGGTGAACTATCAGGTTTTTCTACATGTTGGGCTCTCCCTCCTTGGTGATTCATGGTAAGGTGGACATCTTATTGGGTGAGTTAATCACTTTCTCTTTTCTCTCTTTTCACTTTCATGCTAGTAGGATTAGATCATGAGGCTATGTTATTTATAGTGTTTCTCTCGTCTTTCTTATGTAATCATTTATGCTTTTATGATAGCTTTCCAAATATGATATTAGTATAGGAAGCATTTCTTAGTAAGGTTTCCTTTTCTAGTTGATTTGGGTTTGTTTTTGTAATAACCCCTCTCTTTGTGTCTTTTATTTTTCTCTTTGTTTTCGCACCTTCGTGTGTGTATGTTGAGTTAGAATCCTTAGTTTGGGGGCTTGTGTCCTTAACTAAGTGATATTCTATCTTGTTGTGAATCCACTTGGATCTTTCTTCTCCTTTACCAAGAGTTTGCATTGAGTCCATAATCTTGCTAAAGTGGGGGCTAAATGTATCACCAAAAAATGGAAGCACTTCCATTTAGGACTGGTTTAGCCCTTTGAGTATGTGGTTTGGGTTCATGTCAGACACCTTCATGGGATCTCTGGCTTGGATCATAGTTTTCCCCCTATTCTGCCCTTTTCTCCACCTCTTTCCAGCCTGTTTCTTGCACCCTAACCTGAAACCCTAAGATTCTTGACCTCAGGGTCAAAGTCGACCATCTAGGTCAAGGTCAACCTCAACCTTGACCTAAGTCAAGATCAACCTCAACCTTGACCTAGGTCAGAGTTGACCTCGACCCTGACCCTGGGTCCAAATTTTAGATTCCAGAAGTTTCTGGATGTCGAGCTTCAGAAAGTTTATTTTCCCGCTTCTGGGTCAGCTCTTTCGGATTTTGGAATGGTAAAATCTTAAATTATATTTAATCTAGGTCCATTTCTAGGGATTAAGGTTTAAATGAGAATTTAATCCTCCTCTGTCAGCCTCTCTAGAATTTTATGCCCTAGACTAGTATAAAAGGAAGCCTTCCTCTCTCATTTTCATCCATATTTCATCTCTCAAGTGTAATCAAGTACTATCTTTTCACATCCATTTTCAAGAAAGCATTCTCAAGGAAGCATTAAAGCCATCATCTACATTCAAGTTCTCCATTTAAGATCAAGGATTCAAGCATTCAATCCTTTGAAGGGATTTGGTTCAAGCATTCAAGATTCATCATTCAAACCCTAGATCTATCCATCATGGTGGTGTGATCTTCTTTCAAGATCCTTTGTTCATCTTCAAGATCTATTCATTCTCCCTTCAAGGTAGATTCTAAGCATACAATCATGGAGGCTTTGATTTACATTTGTTAGTGTTGAGGCTAAGCTTTCATATTAATATACTTGTTTACATTCCAAATACAATTGCATATCTATTGAATATCATAGCTTCATTGTTAGATCTACTTCTACTACTTGCTAGCATTCTCTATTTCAATTCTATTTTAAAGGTTGATTTCAAATCGGGGTTTGACCAAGGCAAACCCCTCATCCAAACAAAAAAACCCTTTTTTCTTGTAGGTACATGTGTGGGACAATGAATTGCAGTTTAGATCTGAGTACCCTTTTCGGTGAACTTCCAGGATCCGTGAACAGATTTTCTGTTAGAACAGTGCAGGTCAAGGTTGACTTTTTGGGGTAAGATTGTGCCCCAAGGTAAGATCTTACCCCTATTTTGGGTCAAGGTTGACCTCTCTTAGAAAGACAGAAGGTTTCTTGGTTTTCTCTATTTCTGCATTTCCAGGCTAGATCCAGTTGCAAAATTTCCTGAAACTGAACATAGACACCAGAAAATAGCATTTTCCAGATTGGTCATATTTTGAGATTAGTACTTATTGTCAATCCAATTAATATTTATGTATTTCCTTTCCATAACAAAATATAGGTTTTTCTCCTTTCTTCATATTCATTATCGATTGATTCATTTGTGCATTAACCATTTCCTTTTGGTTGATCAATTTGGATCTTTCCTTTGGGAATTTGAGGCTAAGAAGAAGATCCTAATTTTCCCACACAACACATAAACACACCCCCCCTTCTTCCAAATCCATACATATAAAAATATATCCCAAAAAGATATATTTGTATATCTTACAACACTTTCAATCATCTTCCTTTTTCTCAAATTATAAAATCTATAGACCTTTCTTTTTGTGGAATATCCAAGGAATATACCTTCATCACTCTTAGCATTAAACTTCTTTATGTTGTCATCCCTTTTGATGTAGCATTTACTACCAAAAATTCTAAACTAATTCTAAAAGGTGTATGACCATACCATAACACATAGGGTATCTTACCAATACGACCTCTAATCTAAACTTTATTGATTGTATACATTGTAGTGTTAACTACCTCTCTCCAATGCATGTGTGCAACTCTTCCTTCAATTAGTATAGTCCTTGTAGGTTCAAGAACTAACTTGTTTCTTCTCTCAGATACACCAATCTATTGCAATGTCCTAAGTGTAGATTTCTACCTCAATATATCATGTTCTTCATAGAAAGCATTAAATTCACCTAATTTGAATTCACTGCATCTATTTGATCTCAAGCATTTGATCCTTAAACCTATCTCTATTTCTACTTTTGCCTTGAATAACTTGAATTTCTCAAAATCCTTTGATTTCTCTCTAAGAAATCCCACCCATGTCATCTTAGAATTATCATCAATAAAGAGTATGAAATACCTATCTCCAAAGTATGACCTGGTTTGAGTAGGTCCACTTAGGTCTATATGGATCGAATCCAACTTGTTTCTAGATGAAAATACCTTGCTATGAAAGATACCCCTTGTTTGTTTTCCCTTTACACATTCTATGCATGTTGTGTTAGTTGGATTCATAATCTTAGGTAAATATCTGATAGCATTGATGTTACTTTCCTTTACAATATTATCAAAGTCTATGTGGCAAATCCTTTTGTGCCACAACCAACTGTCATCAAATTTAGCAACAAAACAATGTACCTCAGTAGGGACATTACCTTTTTATTTGTACTAGATGCAATCATATCTCCTTTAGCACTTTTGATTGTACACTGTTCATCCTTTAATTGTAAATGATAACCCTTGTCTACCAATTGACCAACACTCAATAGATTATGTTTCAAACCATCAACAAACAAAATATCATCAGTATTAGTTTTACCATCCAAAGTGATAGATCCAATCATCTTAGTATTATTGTCACCAAGTCTGACAACACCACCATCATATTTCCTTAGATTAATAAATCTATCCTTATCCCCTAGCATGTGTTGTGAGAACCCACTATCTAAGCATCCACTATCTATGATCCAATCAGATCTCTTCTCAACATGAGATACTAATGCTTTTTCTTCATGGATAGGTTCTTCCTCTTTGATTTCCATAGATCCAAGTATATCATTTATATCATCTGAAGCACTATCATTAACATAATAGCATTCCTTATCCTTCATTTATTTCTCATACTTAGGTTTATGCTTAGGAACCCTAGTTGGACATCTAGAAGAAAAATGATCAACTTTTTTGTAATTAAAACTTTTTAGAGGTAATTTTCCTTCAAACTTAGCTTTACCTTTCCTTTCTCTTCTTGTGATCATGGATAAAAACTTTTCATCTACACCATTCTCTATCTTTTCAATTTTCTCTCATTGCTTGGCATTTTCTCCTAGGTCTTATTTTTAGTTGCTTGTTCTACAAGAACCTGCAAGACTTGATCTTGCATCTCTATCTCTAAGTGTAGTTGCCTCGAATGCTTTCTCTACCTTTGTTAAGGCCTCCTTAAGCTTTGCGGTCTCAAATGTTGTTAGCTTGGACACTAACATGTCTCTTTTGAAGTTCTTTGTTAATGGAATTATCTCTTCTATAGCATGCAATTTAGTTTTATAAGTTGGTGTCAAAGGTCTCAGTATCTTTGCAATGAATTCTTCTTCAGAGTAGGATCTTCCATTGCTCCTAATTTTTGTCACACATTCATTAACCCTCTGAAAAAACATTTGTATTGTCTCATCTTCTTTCATTTGAAGTGATTCCATCCTCACTCTCCAATTCTACAGTTTGGCTATTTTAGTAGAAGTATCTCCTTTATACAATGTAATCAATCTTTCCCATATATCATGTGCTCTATCCAAATCCCCAATCTCAAAAAATTCACCTTCTGATAATGCACTTATCAATGCTTTTATAGATATCATGTTGTAATGAAATAGTTTCTTTTCTTCACCAGTTGTATTAGAGTCTTCCAACTCATCTTCAACTTTGAGTGCAACATATTTCTTAGTTATTAACCAGTAATCCAATCCCAAATAGAACAAATGTGTCTTCATCTTGTCCTTCCATTCATAAAAGTTTTCTACATCAAACTTGGGATTCTCTCTCTTGAATTAAGACATCCTAGATGTTTTTCCTCAAGTGGTCAAGCTTTCTCTCTTAGGGCCAACAACTCTGATACTAATTGTTAGAATAACAATGTCCCAATCAACTGAGAGAAGGGGATGAATCAGTTGCTGTCAAACTTATTAAACTTAATTCACATAATAACCTTATGCTCAATTGAATGTAAAATAACCATAACACAATAACACCAATATTTTTTCTCAAGGAAAACCTTGTTAAGGGGAAAACCTTGGTGGGAATGATGCCCATAAATCATTGCTATGAGTATATTAACCCGGTAAAGAGTTATGCCCTGTTAGTATCTGATTATTACAATAGTAAAGTCCTTGTTAAATGAAATACCCTATTAGGATTCAAAACCATGTTAAAGGTATTACATTTGGTCACAGAATGAAATACAAGATAAGGTTGCATCTGATGAACTAAAACTGATTGAGAACCCGATTAAAGAACTTCAAGTGATTAGAGATCACCGAGCACTGAACTGTTATGTAAGATAATTGAATCAGTTTTATGTTGTCATTGATGTCAACTAGTTTTTGATAGTACTTATCCTGGAGTTACAAACATCTAGCACATTTGTAGAATAGAAGAGAAAGATGAAGAACCAAGATATCTACATGGAGGAAGATGGATATGACATATGAGGATAAGGAACACTCTTGGTAACTTATTGATTAGTCTATGACTTCATATTGTTGACTTGATTATGTTGCATTAATCTATTATGAAGTTGGGAGAAAAATGTTACAAAGTAGTGTGGTCGGTTAATGAAGCATTCCAGTATACACCGAGTAGTGTAGTGTATACCGAGCATAGTATAAACCGAGCTTGTGTTCACCGACACATTTCTTTATTAACTGAGAATGAACAAAAGAACTAAATGAGTAGTTTAGCCAACATAAGTTGATGAGCTGGAAAGTACCTCGTGATTGGAGTGGAAAGATAAAGTTTGTTACGAGATCAATGGCTAGAAAAATTCAAGGAAGATCTAAAGGATAGAATTGAAATGTGTTACTAACACATCAGCCGAGGAAGGTTTAAGTGGCAAAATCAACAAAGGAGATTAAGCGGCAAAATCTGATGGATGAAAGGAAAATGGTTTACTTGTCTATTTAAGAGAATAGGGTTTCATTATGAAACTTATGCCGTAGGAAAGAATAATATAGAGATATCACGTGAACAAGCTTCATGCATGCCTGATCAAACTGGTTAAGGAGAACCGAACTGCAGAGATTACCGAGGGTCAAAAAGCTATAATCGAGAGATAGTAAGTTATTGAATATTGTTGAACAAAATTGATATATTGATCAAAGAATTTGAATGAGCATAACATAGATCTATACATCTGCAAATCAAGTTGTATTGTAATCTGATCACCTGTTGTTATAGTTTAACCATTGTAATCAAATAAATCTCTTAACTGAGTAGACTAGAAATTCTTGTAATGTCATTCATAGAATGTACATTTGTTATCTTGTCAACCCCATAGTGAATGTTGGTTGGACGATAACAGTTAGTGTTAAATCCTCCAACAAGGTCACACCTTATAGTGTGTTTTGTAACCTTTAACAGGGTTGGGTCTTCACTGACCTCACTTCAGAAGAGTGAACAATTTTTGGGTTGTCGGTCCCAGGTGGTTTTTCCCTTTATAGGGTTTCCATGTTAAATCTCTTGTGTTATGTGTTGATTGCGATGATTATTGGATATCATACTTTACATGTTGCATATTTGATTTGATCGGTAGTTACTATAAGTTATTAACTGGTAATCGGTAAAAGCACAGACAGTTTACTATTCTATGTTACCGAGCTGCAAAAATTTGTTTAAATTGTTTTTGGATATACATTTTGTATTTGGGACTGTGGATAACTGATTCACCCCCCTCTCAGCTATTCTAACAATTGGTATCAGAGCATATTGGTTGCTTAGAAAAGAGTTTTAAGGACTTCAGCATAAAGATCACAAAATGTATAAGAGGGATGTGCCAAAGCTGAACAAGGACAACTTTACAATATGGAAAAGCCGAATGAAACTGCATATATCTGGAATTGGGAATTTTGCCCTCACACTATTAGAGAATGGCTACATTGCACCACCCACTGGACCTTTGACTCTTGATCAACTAAGAGATAGACATGAGCATAACATTACTATGATGGAGATTGTTGCTGCTCTTACAGATGTCGAGTTTGAAGATATTAAAGATTGCACTACTACTAAGGATATGTGGGATAAACTTGCTCAAGTTTATAGTGGTGATACAAATGTCAAGAGAGCCAGAGCCAAAATTTTAAGAGGGATATTTGATGATATGAAGATGAAAGAAGAAGAAAACATTGTGCAGTACATGCACAAACCGAATAAAGGAGGTAGTTCATGCTATCAGAGGATCTGATGGTGTTATTGATGAAGACACTGTGGTAATAAAAATTCTAAGGACTTTATTGCCTATTTATGCCAATAGAATATCTGCAATACATGAAAATAGGTCAACACCTAACAGTACTCTCACTCTTGATAATCTGAATGGAAAGCTAACAACTTTTGAACTAAACAACTATGATAATAGTGTTGTACTGACTATTAAATCTACTTTTATGACTTCTTTGAAGATTGGTAAGTCTAGTAGTAGAAATGATAAGGATGATAGTGATAGCAATACTGATGATTAGCTTGATGAGCTTGAAGCTCTTATGGCCAAGAGATTACCTAAAGGAAAGGGTAGATATAAAGGCAAATTACCTTTAGCATGTTTTAACTACAAAGAAGTTGGTCATATTGCTACTAGATGTCCAAACAGAAAGGAAGATGACAAAAACAAGGACCGATCTAGTGAAGGAAGCTATGGGAGGAGAGGCAACAGAAGTTACCGACACTACAACAGAGACAACCGTGACAATAATGATAAAGGAAAAAAGGTATGTTACATTGTGGAAGAAAATGAATCTGATTCTGATTCAGATGACGATGTAGAAGTGGTATTTGTTTCTATGAAGGATGATTCTGAGGAAGAAGAAAGGTATGTAGAAATAGCACTGATTTCTAAGGTTAATAAAAATGATACATGGATCATAGATAGTGGTTGTACACATCACATGACTAGTGATGAAGAAAAATTCAATCATCTTGAGGAATATAATGGAGGATCTATAAAAATGGGTAATGATACACCTTGTATGGTTAGAGGAAAGGGATCCTTACTAAAAAATGATAGAATCCAATGTGATAATGCTTATTGGGTAGAAGGACTAAACTATAATTTTCTAAGTGTGGCGCAACTGAATAATTCAAGTTACCAAGTAGCTTTTGAGAGCAAAAAAGTAAAAATATTTGATGATGGAGGAAGACTAGTTGGAACATGAGCACAATCGAAAGGTAACTTGTTTTATCTTGATAATGCAGAGTCTTCTTGTTTAATGATGAGAAATGAAGATGCTTGGTTATGGCATAAAAGGTTATGTCATGTAAACTTTGATAACATGAATAAGATCAATAAAAAGAAAAAGGTTAGAGGTCTGCATAACTTATCTAAGCCTGATCATGTTATGTGTCATGAGTATCAGAAAGGTAAAATGAAAAAATCTAGTTTCAAAAGCAAATATTATTTAACAAAGAAAATACTTGAGTTGGTTCACATTGACTTGTGTGGTCCCATGAGAACACAGAGTTATTATGGAGATAGATATTTCATTCTTTTTGTTGATGATTACACTAGATTGATGAGTGTCATGTTCTTGAAAGAAAAATTAGAGGCATTTAAAATGTTCAAGTGGTTTAAAGCAAAAGTAGAGAAAGGGACTGGTAAAGAATTGAAATGCTTAAGATCTAACAAAGGAGGTGAATTTATTTCTGATGAATTTACTAACTATTGTAATGAGCATGGTATAAAAAGACAGGTCTCTCCACTGAGAACACCTCAGTAGAATGGAATTGCTAAAAGGAGGAATAGGTCAATAGTTAATTGTGCAAGGACACTGATGATAGAGAAAAATGTTGCACAGACACACTGGAGAGAGGTAGTTAGCATAGTTATTTATGTTTTGAACCGAGTACAGTTGAAAATGGACACTAAAAAAACACCCTATGACTTATGGTTTGGACACAAACCCACTGTAAGTTATTTCAAAATTTTTGGAAGTAAATGCTTTATTTTGAAAGATAAAAGAAATGGAAAGTTTGACTCAAAAGGTGATGAAGGGATATTACTTGGATATTCCATTAAAAGAAAAGCATATAAGTGTCTAAATAAAGTTACTAATAAAATGATTGAAAGTGCTAATGTCAGGGTTGATGAGTTTGATGAAAATAATGCAGAAGAAAGCACAAAGGAACCAGAAGACTACGGTAGATTCACATACATTGAACAACTAGAGTATCTACCAAAGCCGCAGACAGTGACAATCGGTCAGCAGGAAAACAACACCGAGGAACAGGAAAGAAGAACTGACGAGCAGGAAGGACCTACCGACCAGGAAAATGAACCTGAACAAGATGAAAAAGAAAGAAGAGATCGGATACTAGAAAGATTTGTCAGAAGACATCATCTTGAGAACCAAATCATTGGCGACAAGCAAGCTGGCATACAAACGAGAGGTAAGTCAAGACAAGGTACGTGCTTAGTTTGTGAATATGAACCGAAGAATGTTAAAGTTGCATTGGAAAATGAAGAGTGGATAAATGCAATGAATGAAGAGATTGAACAGATAGAGAAAAACAAGACATGGACCTTAGTACCTAGACCTAAGGATAAGAATGTTATCGGTACTTAGTGGATCTTCATAAATAAGCTGAATGAAAATGGAGAGGTTACAAGGAATAAAGCCAAACTAGTATGCAGGGGGTATACACAAGAGGAAGGAATTGACTATGGTGAGACCTTTCCACCTATTGCTAGAATAGAAGGAGTTCAAATTTTACTAGCATATGCAGCACATAAGAAATTTAAAGTTTATCAAATGGACGCTAAGTCTTCATTTCTGAATGGGATACTTGAAGAAGAAGTCTACATAGAACAACCAGAAGGGTTCGTAGATCTAGACAAGAAAGACATGGTATGTAGATTACATAAAGCTTTGTATGGTTTGAAGCAAGCATCGAGAGCCTACTAAAGGCTGCATACTTATTTGTTAAGTATTGGATTTGTTAGAACTAGTGAGAAAAGCAATTTGTATATGAAAGGAGATACTGATGATACTATTCTAATTGCTGAAATATTTATGGATGATATTATCTTTGGAGAAAAAGATCACATATGTAAATCATTTTCTGATGAGATGAGAAAAGAGTTTGAAATTTCTATGTTTGGAGAGATTAAGTTCTTTCTAGGACTGCAGGTTATTCAGCAGAATGATGGGATATTCATCACACAATCCAAGTATATAAAAGAAGTACTGAGAACATTTGGCATGGAAGATGCTAAACCAGTTGGAATGCTGATGGTCACAGGCTGCAAATTGACTAAAGATTATGAAACTACAGAGGTGAACCAGACATTGTACCGATCAATGATTGGTAAGTTTATGTATGTAGTACATAGTAGACCAGATATAGCACATGTTGTGGGGATTGTTGCAAGATTTTTCACAAATCCTAGGGAGTCACACATGATTGCTACAAAGAGAATCTTAAGATACCTAAAGAAAATAGAGGCTTATGGATTATGGTATCCTAAGGATGGCAAGTTTGAACTTAAAGTATACACCGATGCTGATTGGGCTGGAAATGTGGATGACAGAAAAAGCACAACCGGAGGAGCATTTTTCTTCGGCGAAAGACTTGTTAGCTGGACAAGTAAGAAGTAGTCTTGTATTTCCTAGTCTACAGCTGAAGCAGAGTATGTTGCTGCTGCTACAAACTATTCAAATTTTGCATATATTAAGCAAGTGTTAGAAGGAATGAATGAGGTAATCACTGAGCTTTTGATTATATACTGTGATAACACTAGTGCTATAAAAATTTCAAATAACCTAGTGATGCACTAAAAAACAAAGCACATATCTATCAAGTATCACTACTTAAGAGAACAAGTAAAAGAGAAGAAAGTGAATCTTGAATTTGTTACATCTAAAGAACAACTTGCAGACATATTTACAAAGCCTCTACCGAAAGATACATTTGAATACTTGAGGACTAGACTTGGGGTCCGTCCCTTATCTACCGGTCACTAATGTGATCTGGAGGTTGCATCAGCCTAATCTTATCAGAAGATCATTCATGTTGATGCAGCATAGTTCACACTTTGGATTTCTATCTAAGGTTGTGAAAGATTTGAGAAACAAGTGGTATAATTAGTATACAGAGATATAGTAAATGCATAGGACAACAGAGAGTTAAATGGCTACTACAAGAGTTGTATGGTTTATTTGTTTCTTTGGCATTGTTGTCAAAGGGAGAGATAAACAATATGATAACCAAGGAGAATATTGGAACATCTATCTAAGGGAGAGACAATCTAAAAAGATAAAGGGATAAATAAACAGAAGGAATCTAAGAGCTGCTAAAGATCATATCTGTAGAAGATAATCTACACTTGCAATGTTGTTATGTAATGTAGTGATTAAACATATTAAGCTAAGGGAGAGCTTACCAAGCTACAAAATTTGTTTACAAAGTTGTAGAATACATGTTTGGTATGTATATGGTATACTTCATATTGCTTGAGTTGCCATCAATGCCAAAGGGAGAGATTGATGAACTACAACTGATTGAGAACTTGATTGAAGAACTTCAAGTGATTAGAGATTACCGAGCACTGAACTGTTATGTAAGATAAATGAATCAGTTTTATGTTGTCATTAATGTCAACTAGTTTTTGATAGTACTTATCATGGAGTTGCAAATATCTAACACATCTGTAGAAGAGAAGAGAAAGATGCAGAACCAAGATATCTACATGGAGGAAGATGGATATGACAGATGAGGATAAGGAATACTCTTGGTAACTTATTGATGAGTCTATGAATTCATATTGTTGACTTGATTATGTTGTATTAATCTATTATGAAGTTGGGAGAAAAATGTTACAAAGTAGTGTGGTCGGTTAATGAAGTATTCTAGTATACACCGAGCAGTGTAGTGTATACCAAGCATAGTATAAACTAAGCTTGTGTTCACCGACACATTTCTTTGTTAACCGAGAATGAACAAAAGAACTAAATGAGTAGTTTAGCTGACAGAAGTTGATGAGCTAGAAAGTAATGTTACAAATAGTAATTGTCATTGCACCAAAAGATTGACCTGTTAATGCTCGATACAACCACTACACTTATAGAAGACATAGGAGGTGGTTAAGCCATGTCACGAATCCTGAGGGGAGTGCTGACCATTTTTCCAACAATCTCCCCCTCAGCGTTACCTGAGGGGATTCAAACTTGCGACCAAGCTCTGATACCACTTGTTACAAGTAGCAGTTGTCATTGCACCAAAAGATCGACCTTTTAATGCTTGATACAACCACTACACTTATAGAAGATGCAGGAGGCGGTTAAGCTATGTCATGAATCCTGAGGGGAGCGTTGACCATTTTTCCAACAAGTACCTCGTGATCAAAGTGGAAAGATGAAGTTTGTTACGAGATCAACAGCTAGCAAAATTCAAGGAAGATCTAAAGGATAGAATTTAAACATGTTACTGACACATTATTCGAGGAAGGTTTAAGTGGAAAAATCAATGAAGGAGATTAAGCGGCAAAATCTGATGGATGAAAGGAAAATGGTTTACTTGTCTATTTAAGAGACTAGGGTTTCATTATGAAACTTATGCTAGAGGAAATAATACTATAGAGATATCACATGAACAAGCTTCATGCATGCCTGATCAAGCTGGTCAAGGAGAACTGAACTGCAGAGATTATCGAGCGTTAGAAAGCTATAACCGAGAGATAGTAAGTTACTAAATATTGTTGAAAAAAAATGATATATTGATTAGGGGATTTGAATGAGCATAACATAGATCTGTACATCTGCAAATCAATTTGTATTGTAATCAGATCACCTGCTATTACAGTTTAACCATTGTAATCAAATAAATGTCTTAACCGAGTAGACTAGAAAGTCTTGTAATGTCATTCATAGAATGTACATTTGTTATCCTGTCAACCCCATAGTGAATGCTGGTTGGATGATAACGGTTAGTGTTAAAACCTCTAACAAGGTCACACCTTACATTGTGTTTTGTAACCTTTAACAGGGTTGGGTCTTCACCGACCTCACTTTAGAAGAGTGAACAATTTTTGGGTTGTCAGTTCCAGGTGGTTTTACCCTTTACATGGTTTCCACGTTAAATCTCTTGTGTTATGTGTTGATTGTGATGATTATTGGATATCATACTTTACATGTTGCATATTTGATTTGATTGGTAGTTACTATAAGTTATTAACTAGTAATCGGTAAAAGCACATACAATTTACTATTCTATGTTACTGAGCTGCAAATTTTTGTTTAAATTGTTTTTGGATAAACATTTTGTATTTGGGACCGTGGATAAATGATTCACCCCCCTCTCATTTATTCTAACAGCATCCACCTTCAGGACTCATTGTCCTAGATTTGAAGAGATATCATCATAAATACCTGAACTAGCTTCCAGTACATTCACTACCAAGACAATTCCAACCTTATGCCTTAAGGAAAAATCCTCTACTTCTACATCAGTAGTCCTTCTATCCCAAAATTGTAGATAATCATATCCATACATACATTTTAAACTACAAGGAAAGACTTCCTTATATACAAGTACAAACATAATTCCTAGGACGACCATTATAGGACCTCTCCTATAAATTTTTTTTACATAGAACCATGGGAAGATACATATGGCATCCTTAAAAATATTACAACAATTAAAAATCATGAGATAGTTAGCTACAACATTAATTCATGCTTAATTATTTAAGAATACACTATCACTCCTGAGTCAGCTTTCAAAGAAATCTTTGCTAGAGTATACGCCAGAGATGATGTCATCAATCAAACTAGTACTCTTTGATCACACAGTAGACTCATGTGTGTTTCCTTTGACATTCCCCAAGCTCGCAAGGTTTAATCCATTTTCGTACTGAACTTATACTGTAAATACTGAGACCAACTCTGTGAGTTTCCTAGTCAATGGCCTTGTAACCAATCTTCACCAATTCATGCATAACTAGATAAAATGAGCATATAAATATATGCGAACACAAATGTGAATAGTAAACATGTTAGGCTACACAAATCTTAGTTCGCAAGAGCTAAGTCTTCGTACATTGTTTGTACAATTCTTTGTAACATGTATATCCAGTTTGTCTACATTTTCATGATTCCCTTACTGAAACATATGGACAAAATAATGATTTCCAACATCATAGACTGTAACAATTCCAAGAAAGACAACATAATAAATCAATGCTTTTAATTTATAGTTATTCTTGTAATTACAAAAGCTTCTAAAAATATGGACTTCCATAGAAGGTATGGATACTGTGAGACAAAAGACACCTTTTAATTCATATACACTAAACTTGTAGACAAAATAAAAATTTACAATGATTAATGACCTATTGGACAACTAGAAACCTCAACATAAGGCTTGAATTTCCCTTTTCTAAAATAAGAGAGTGAACAAGCTTTAGGCCTTTTACAATATTTTAAATAGCAGTAGGTGATTGCCTTGTTGCTAGGAGACAAAAATAGTTTGACTAGTTAACAAAATTTTCAAACATTCTTTTTTTCTCTATAAAGGGGTCGCTGAAATTGATTTCTTTGAATGTAATCTCCCATATAAGTTTGGAAACAAGTTGATAGGAAAAATGTTGATATGGAAAACTTGTCCAAACATCCTTGACAAAGAGCATCTTATGGTGCCTTCTTCAAAATATATGCATTTACTTTTGGATATATTGTGAAATCAAACCTAAAACTCATCTTTATGATGGTGATTGATCTTAGAGAGAGATTAGAACATTTTCATGATTATTCCAAATCCAAAAGAGAAAATTTTCAAAATCTCAAAACTTGGCAGGAACACAATGGCTACATCTTAGCTCAAAAATTCAAAAATACAGAGAATAGATAGATGCAATAAAAAATGATCACACATCATCTAACCCTTGGTGTTTGGAGTTTTGAAGAGCTTGAAGATGTTTAGTATATTATTTTTCACTTATCTTTCATTTTACATTTTTCATCCTTTTCATACACTCTTTCATATTAAACAAGAAACCCAAATTTATATCTAATCTCTCTAACAACCTATCTTCATTCATTTGAACATATTCCATTATGGAATCTGTCATGGATTGAAACTCTCCCTTCCATTTATATTCTAACCTAAAAAACTTCACCTTTTTGTCACCATCATTTTCCTCAATAAAAAGTGGAGGCATAATATACTATCAAACCATAAAAACTTGATAATTTTGTTTTAATAACCTTTGTATATAGCCTATGTTTTGAAAATATTTGATGTAGAATCTTCAATTTCCATTTCAATTCATTTGTATGATCTTTTAGAGGATTTGAATGAAATTTATCCAAGAAAAACTCTAAACCTCTAATCAACTTATGTACAAAAGAAATAGAACAAGCAAGAAACATCAACTACTAGAGATGGACCTATTGAAAATTTTAAAATTTTAAGTGTCTAGTATGTGCCTCATCAACATCTCATGAAATATTTCTCACTTTGAGATGAGCAAGAGTTTGAATGATATATGTTGTGTTCTTCTTTTCTAATGCTCTAATGTCTTTATTCAATTGATAAATCCTTTATTTTAATTTATAGCTTTTAATGTTGATTGTGGCTACCTCAATATTCAACCAAATCACCTCATCAAAAGGAATCCCTTCAATAGCAGAAACATATCCTACTCTAGCAATTAGTTGTTCCCTTAACCTTTTATTTTATTTTATCAAGGTTGCAATCTTCTCTTGATCTCTAACTGGAACCTTTTGAGCCATCATAGAAACATCAACAACAAGACCTAATGTGTGTGGACCTGTAAGGTTAGTGGACTTCTTCAAGAGTAATTGTATTTACAAATCATCATATTGAGGGACTATGGAGGGATTCCTCATAGATGGGTACATAGACCAAATGACCAATACATCCAACTTATCATCAAATCCAGATCCAAAGAGAAAACCTTTCTCTTGATCAAGACTAAGGTATGTAAGATTTATGTATTTCCTTCTCATTAAACTATCAAATTACATAGTAGAAGAAATGTACCATCCTTCTAGAAGTAAGACCCCACTATCTTTAACTATTTTTCTTCCTCGTTCTTGGTTCATGGAAACTAATTTATTTTCAACCTCTTCAAGGACCTCATATTTCATCTTTATTTACTCACTCTCACTCAACTTCTTAAAATCAAAAACCTTTTCCTTTACTAACAAGCTTTTGTTTAATAAAGTTCTCAAAATCCTTGATGAAGTCATCATCACTCAAAATATCTCTCCAAGCCTCAACCCTTGCATTAATCTATCAGTCCATAACCAAATCTAAAAATAGTAATATTCTTATTAGTATATGGCTCTTCAAATTGAATATCCTTTTGTACATCAAATTCATGAGGGGGAAGGGGTTTCTCTACTTGGGCACTGAATCCTTCATAAAATGTGTACTGGATGTCCCTACTCGAGGATAGAATTTTTAAGGGCACAATGGATTGAGGGATCTCTAGAATATCATAATGTTGAGATATTTATGATGAAGGATCTCCCATGGGTTCCTTAGAAGATGATCTAGGTGGTGGTAGAGAAACTTGAGGAGGTGATTGTGTACTTGTAGGAGTGTGAGGGGAAGAAGTAGATGGTTGTTCAAAATGTGGTGGGGGAGTGTGAACTGGGCTCTTGAGCAGAGAGGCTTCTCCAATGGGTGATCCAATGGATGTTGGAGAGTATTGAGATTCCATTATAATAGGGTCAAGCCTAGGTTCCTCAACTCTTGCAAACCTTTCATGAGGAAGGAACATATTGTAAACAAACACACACACACACACACACACACATGTGTGTGTGTGTACTTGAAAACATCCTCATCCTACACACACATAGATGTTTTCAAGTACACACACACACACACAGATATATATATATATATATATATATATATATATATATATATATATATATATATATATATATATATATATATATATATATATATATATGTCTGTGTGTGTGTGTGTGTGTACTTGAAAACATCCTCATCCTAAGTTCTATAGCATTTACCATTTTATATGCAAGAGCATAATTACCTTGTTTCTCCTTAGCATACTATATCATGTACCATCTTTCTCTCTTCTTTAGGATACCTCAATAATATTTAGCATTTTAGCATTTTTGATCCAATCTTCAAGTTCATCATATAGGTGTGCAAGGGCTTTATGTGAAATTCCCTTTATGAACAATTTTGGATCATAATTCCTATAAGTGTCTATGGGAAGATGATATTCATTCAATTTACTAGGAATAACCTTGAATACCTTTGTACTCAATAAATGATATAAACCTTGGATCACTACTTGAGATGTGAAAAATGATCATCTCCTATGAGTTCCCTTTACAATGGTAACCTCTGCAGAAACCAATTAATTTATGATTTCAAGAAATGCAATTATATTTGACACTATTATTGGTAAAGTCTTTGGTGCTATATAACTTTCAAATATTAATGGTTATATGGTATTTATAATAAAAACATGATCCCCAACTTTAGTATCCTTGTCCAAATCCTTTATTCTCAAGAACTTCTTAGCCCTTTCTGTTAATCCCTATTGAATGAATCCATTCAAATACCTCATTATTCTTCTTACAAAATAAGTTTCAAATATGATATAGGATAAACCTCAACTATTCTATCCCAAATATAAGACCATTCTTATACTAGCACACTCATACCTTGAACCTAAGGCTGAACATGGAGCCTTTTATCCCAAACTTTGTGCCCATTCCATAATAAAATATCCATTATTATAGAGTAGTACCTAAAATTTGAGGTATTTTTTTCACTCATGTTTATTAAAGATTTATGCATCATATCAGATAATACTTCAACATAATCAAAAAGTCTATGTGTGCCAAGTCTCTATATATCTAGACATGTCCACAACATCCAATTTGGGATGTTGACCCTTGCATCCTCACCATACCATTAGCATAAAGCATAGTAAGTATCTTGATGTATGGGGGAAAAAAGTCAATATGATAAGGTGGTCGATCCCTTGGGCCCAAGGCCTTCTCTGTCTTTGAAAAGTGTTTTGGCCTATGAAAAGGAATCTTATCCCTATATGTTTCTTTATGCTTATCAAAATCATAAATCAAATCTACCTAATCAAATATCATTATTATCTTCATGTCTCCAATATGAAATTTTCTTCAATAATTTCCTTGGTGATCTTCACCAACTATTTTCCTTCAAATGATAGTAACTACCTTGTATTAGGGTTATGCTTACTATTTATTGCTATTATCAAGTCAACATTTACAAAGATATTTGGGACTATGAGTCTTGCCAAATTGGAATCTTAAATATTCCTAGCTGGTGCTCCTTGTCTTCTTTTGTTATAATTCCTCCTCCACAGATCAAAACTAGTGGCCCCAATTATATGGTCTCGACATCCTGTATGAAAGTCAATCGGGAAATTGTTTGGCAAGATACCAATTATATCTCTTCCTTTGACTTCAAAATATTATTGAAATTATACAATAATATTCGAAGGATATGTCCTCTTATCTCCAGAGGATGAAGATTCTACCATGTTTCCAATCCATGGACTAGGTTTTTGATAAGGGATAGGGTTTTCAATTGTATCTCCTAGGCTCAGAAATGGACTTCAATACTAAAAATAAATCTAAAGAAAACCTTTTGTATAATTTCTTATGAGAAGAGTATTCACAATATAGGAACAATTGTAAACCCTAATTGCACAAACTCTAAACATATCCATGGGAGGAGATAGTTTATAACTATAGAGAGTTGACTTATACACATGGAGTAATTTCAATTTACTTGATAGTGAGACTATAGAAACATGAATTGGGTTGTAAATGCATGCATGTAGCTCTCCTAGTGCAAAATGATGGTTGGGTGGTCAGAAATGCAGTTACGCCCTTAAACCCATTAAGGAAGTTGACTTAATTGAACAATTGTGCATGATTGCAGGCCATCAATTATCTAGAAGATGATCATTGAATAACATGATCTTGACTCTTTGACTATGCCCTTACACCCTTACCATTTCATGCATCTTTTTTTTAATTTCACAACCATGTAATACCCTCAATCACCAATTTTGATCAAGATGAATGATACATATATCCTTTACATTTGGAAGTCACAAGGGTCCCATGAGCTTAATCATCAAATTAATAAACTTGTTACCTTGTGAATTATCAAGAATCATGAGATGGAACTGGTAGGGCTACAATTTGACGTGTTGAATGCACCCTTGCACTTTTAGTTTGAGGGCACATGTTACTTTAATCATGCAAGAACATTTCAATATGGATTGTTGATTTTGATGAAGATGCAAGAACAATACATTAATACCAAAGGGGATGCATTACATAGATCACACATATTTGGTGATGAAGAAAAAGCACACAACAATACAACATTATCAATTGTCCACATGTCCAATTGTGGTTGAGGTTTAAGATTAGGGAATAGGTCAAGTATGAGACCTATCAAATAGGTAACATGACTAGAAGGGGCCAATTAAACATATGACTTAAAAGACTCATATCAGTAATAGTCAATAGGACGACCTAGTAAACTCAAAAATACATAATACAATGGCTTTAAAACACTTAACCGGCCAAGCCAGGAAAGCTAAGAGACGGGGTTAATCATTAGGATGATGTAATAGTCTTACTTCATAACTTAAGTGACTTGTGACTAGTTATAAATAGTCAACGTCAAAACATAACAATAATGTCAAAACATATTTTTTCCTTACATAGATTTGGCACATGTCTCTATTCTAGAGACTTTTTATAGAATTTTGTGTCCTTCATAAATTCATCCCAAAATAGAGCTTATGTCATTGATATACGATCATCCAATGGTCATAAATAATAAATAATAAATTATATAGCTATGGCATGATAGATTAATAAGTACATTTTGTCTACCTATAAATTATATAGAAATATATAATAACCAATTGCAAAATACAATTAGGTGGAACTATGCAACACCCAAACTATACTATTTAATGTAATTATAGATTAATCTAAATTAATTATAAATTAGAATACAATGGTACAATTTGGATGTTGCACAGACAATGGTGAAATTATGGTTAGTAGGTATGTGTGGCCATGATATCGATGCCGCCTTACAGGTAACAAATCATGATAATTCAACAAAAGAGTACATGACAAATTTAGGATACGTGACGTGTGAATTTAATTTCTCTATGTATGCCTAATGAAAAGAGAAACTTTAAGGCTATATTCTCTCAATACTTGATGTGATATGTCATACAAAGTTTCCTTTATTACTTTAATTGGCCCATCATGATGACTCATGGTATGAAACTATTAATAGAATGGAGAGGTGGAAAATGACTCAAAGGTTATTTGCAGTCTTTAGTCTCTTAATAGAGTGGTGAGTATAGAAGCTATGGACATGTTCTTCCTTTTGGAATGTACCAGTAGAAAAAGGCGGGTAGAATTTTTAGGGGAGATTACTGACAAGAGTTTTTTGGTGTTCTTGAATCAAAACATATGTTGGTCCTACATCCAGTGAAAATAATTTTGGGGGTAGAATTTTTAAGAGAAAACCAATGCTATAGAGTGAATGCCAATATCACGATAATATTTATGGCTAAGCCTTAGTTGTTGAAAGCTTGTTCCAACTGTCTATGTCAGATGTTTTTCAAACACGCATTTGTAGGGGAAATTAATAGGGCATTGGACAATGGATGGAAATATCCTCACCCCTCTACCACAAAATTATTATATGTCCTAGGGTCGTGGCGAGGAGGTAAGAAAGTTCTCAATTGTCATCTCTCTTCAACACAAGTAATTGAAAGCTTGTTGGGGATTCATGAATTGCAGTATCCTCTTCTTGCTACATTTAGTGGGCATAAATGGGGTGTTGGGTGAGGGTTGGTTCCAAACATACATGGATGAGGAGAGTGTGCAGTTGGACATTAGAGGTGAAGGGGATGAAGATTATAGTTTAGGTAGCGATGAGGATTGGGTGGAGAATGATGGTAGAGATATCAAGGAGATGGAAGCCAATCTTGCCCATCATACTTGTGGATATGGGTCTGGCGATGGCCCATGTGATAGTTGCTATAGTAGCAAGGTTGGAGGAGATCAACTCCAACTTAAAAAAAACAAAAATTATCTAGTGTTGGAAGTGGGATGGTTGGTTTTTTTTTTTTTTTTTTTTTGTATTAGATAAATATAGACATATATAGAAAATGATTATAGTGATGCATAGAAAGAATGTATTGGTCGATAGCCCATTTTGGTAGGGTATAGTGATGTATAGATGGAAAACTGTATACAACCACATGCCATTTGTTGGAAATAATTGTCTGAAGGAAATTGCTACTCAATTATGTATTGTCTTTGATGTCACACTATGTCATAGTCCGCAGCAATCATTTCCTACCGAGCTCAGTCGGTCTGCCAAACAGGAATATTAGTGCGTACCGAGTCCACTCGGTCATCGAAGAAAAGATAGTGTTTACCGAGTTCACTCGGTCATCGAAGAAAAGATAGTGTTTACCGAGTTCACTCGGTCATCGAAGAAAAGATAGTGTTTACCGAGTTCACTTGGTCATCGAAGAAAAGATAGTGTTTACCGAGTTCACTCGGTCATCGAAGAAAAGTTAGTGTTTACCGAGTTCAGTCGGTTATCAAAAGGTAAAGGATTGTCGGTGTTTACCGAGTTCCCTCGGTCACTGAAAGATTATAGAAAGTTATGGTCACCGAGCATTGTCGGCCCTTGAAGGACTTTTGCAAATAGAGTTTGCTTATTTCAGCCGACTGTTATACTAAATAATGTCGATTTGACAAATCCAAAATCATATAAATAAAAGGTCAAATGTGAAAAATATATATACAGCAGAAAATTTACAGAAGAGAAGAAGGAAAGGTATATGCGAATTTGTGAAGGATGTTCAGATATCCTTGAGGAGCAACAGAGATTTATCCGATCAGAAAGGATCAGACTTATGCAGAACAGAGATCTGTAATCAGTAAGACAGTTGCATTATTATACAGGTCACTTTTTCATTGTTACCTTCTTATCATTGTAACAGTGAATTCTAAATCTCTTAACCGAGTTGGTTTAACAACCATATTGTAAATCCTCTAACAAGGTGACAATTCCATTGAATTGTTTTCAAGACCTCTTACCAGGCCACTCCTTGCAGGGTGTTTTAAATCCTCTAACAAGGTCACACCTAACAGTGTGTTTTGTAACCTTTTACCGGGTTGGCTTCTAACCGGGCATCACTTTAGAAAAGTGAAAATCAGTATCTAGATACATTGGTGGTTTTTCCCATATTGGGTTTCCACGTTAAATCTTGTGTCTCTTGTGTTCTTAATTGCTTTCTCAATCATATACATGTGCTGATGAATATCTAAAGATAATATTGCTAATACTTTCTGCATCTTTAAAGTTACTGCAATCTATTTACCGAGTGCTAAAACAGATAACATTGTTAAGATATCCTAAGGGATTTGGAAAGAATTAATAGTGAAGTGTTTTTATGGTTGACTGATTCACCCCCCCCTCTCAGTCACTTCATCCATATTCCATCACCATTTTGGGCGGGTATAGTTATAGGGAAGGTTAGATGATAGATGATTACCATTTTTTATGTATCTTTCTTTTTAGCATGATAAATATATCTCTCGTGACTTTATTTTCATTAATGAAATTATTTTATTAGTTTTAATACAAGTATTCATTCACCAAAATTTTCTATAATTTTCAAGGGATAAAATGTTTTTGCCAAAATAAATTCCCCATAAATAATGAAAGATTTTCTAATTTTTTCTAGAATTTTCATATGATTGAAAAAAAATCACCAATATAATTTAATATCTTTTCCTTTACAATTAAAAAATTACCAAATACATATTATTTTTTACCCAAAATAATGAAAGATTCGCCAAAATTTTGTAGAATTTTCATACGATTGAAATAAATTCACCAATAGAATTTATTACTTTTTCCTTTAAAATTTTTAAAAATCACTAACAAAATTAATATTTTTTCCCACAATAATGAAAGATTCGCCATGATTTTATACTTTTACCCAGGGGGTTTCGTAAAGTTATCCCCGAATTCCTAAGGGCCTATTATTGGCACTAGGTCAACACAAATGTGATTGTAATGTTTCTAGCCATTATTTTGGACATGGACGAACCTAAGATGAGAGTAAGAAATACTCTGTGTAAAGATATTCAAGAAACGCTTCTTAGAGGAAATAGAAGACATCCTAGAGATTGTGGACAGGGAAAAGAAGATCGCATTGCCTCAAGAGTAGTACTTGGTTCAATGTCGTAGCAAGAGGTCAAGATGTTTTTGATAATCACTGCACTAGAGCCCAAGAAGTATGAGGAGAGGAAGCCCTCCATAGCATACAACAATATTTTTCCAAATAAGTTGTTGAATTTCATGTTGAACGAGGCGGTGGTTAGATAAAGCAATGCCTTTTCATTACAGGACTTGATACTAATGAAAAGGATGAGTCCACCGCTAATGAGATTATCAAGGAACCCCAACAGAGGATGAGAAGTTGTGCAAAGGAAATATGCATCGCAATTGTAGACCTGGGTGCTCCACTTGGGAGAGAACTTCTGCTAGAAGAAGCTCTAGTAATAACTAATGCTTGGGGAGGGTTGTTTGATAATATTTTTATGTTCATATACTAGATAAATAGCAATATATTGATAGATAGTAGGGGGTTGGTCAAATTTAGTTTCTTTGTTGGCTAAATCCTAGGTATGGGATAGGTGTTGTCAGATGGGCAACCTTTTTAGTAATGGGCTCATATTGTGGTGGGATGGTCTATTTGGACCCCTATAGTCATCCAAAGGAAACTAATGTAATAGTTTCTCTATTAATATAATAGGTGTTGTCCCTTAGCAGCTATTTACGTACCAAAACATAAAGATGAAGTGAAAGTAATTAATTTTTTTTATCTCATTAGATACTACTTCCAAATAAAATAAAATTAAAAACTACACATTAAATAAATAAATTCCACAACAAATTAAAAGAGTGTTTTCATAATTTTTTAAAATTGCCATTGGTAATTTATTAAAAAACTGAATTAAGCAATATTAATTTAAAAAAAATCTTAAATCTTTCAATTATATATTGTAAACTCTTGTTAGATCACTTTAAAAATAGTGCTCTTATCTAATTTATTTGAAATATGTTTTTTCTAGATTTATATTTTAAAATTAAAATTAAAATGACTATAAAGAAAATGATCCTTGCACATATGTATTTAAAATCAAAATTTAATATAAAAAAAATTTAAATCTATACAATAGATAAATATATTGTATAAATAAATTCAATGACAATTTACTGTATTTTATATTCTTTAAAATATGACAAGCAATTTATAAATAATTAAAATTACAAAATATATATTATTAATTAAAAAAATCTTAAAATTTTCAGTTATGTACTCTAAACACCTGGTAAAGCACCCGATTTTATTACTCGATATGACTGAAACATAAAAAATGTTTCGAATTCATATTTTTAACATAAATTAAAATAGCTAAAAACTAGAGCAAAATCAAAGACAAAATTCCATTGCCGGGATTTGAACCCGGGTCGTCTGGGTGAAAGCCAGATATCCTAACCGGACTAGACGACAATGGAAGTTAATTTCTGGTCAATCAATTATTCACTTCATAAAACTAATTCATCGATCGCATACAAAACACAGGTACATGACAAATTTTTTTAAAAAAATTCAATTATTTATTTATTTAGTCTGATCATATGAATGTTTGGTTCAGAAAGAGTCTTTTTAACAATTATTTATTGTTTTGTGTTATATCATACTCTAATAAAATAAATATTTCAATTATTTATTTATGTAGTTCAGACATATGAATGTTTGGTTCACAAAGAGCTCTTCAACAATTATTAATGGCTTTGTGTAATGTTACATTGCAATAAAAATACAAGGTTGAGTGATCAATTTTAAATGGAATGGAGTTCACTTGAAATTTGTAACTATATTAATTAATGTAATGAAAATTTTGAGAAAAGTAAGGTTGAGTCTTTATGTTCTTGTTTGGTTTATTTTGTTTAGTGGTCATTGTTCAAATTATTTTGAAATTATTTGTGGAACTGGTGGTTCATTAATATCTATTTTCTTATAGTTATTTTTAAGCAATCATCTTAAATTTTATATTAATAGTATTTATAAAGCTTTGGGTAACTGAAATTTGGCAAAAAATGAAAGCAATTGGTAGAAAAGAAGAAAAGAAATTTGTGGAGCCACTACATTTTTGGCAATATGCAACTATTTCTTATTTCTACACCCATCTTTTTTCCACAACTGATTTTGAATTTCTAAATAGTATTTATTCCATGCAAACGAGGGGAGATTCCAAACTGTCATTTATCCATAGTTTAAATTTGAATGGGAATTCTCTAATTGGAGTGGAAAACACACTTAAGTGGTCATTTGGGAGCATGGGGCAAGTGATGATGTTTGTAAGAAGGCAAATTGTTCAAGAGCTAGTGACCTCAAAAAATGTAAACACAAAAATATAACAAGAATGTCTAAAATTAAATAATATATTATCTTTATAAAGATTTTACCTAAAAGATCTATAATTTTTAAAATGTAAAAATACATGACAATTCAGACCCCTTTGCAATGTAACATAAGAAAAAGTTTAAAAAACTTCTCTTATCCCATAAAATAACATCATTCTCAAATAGTTACAACCCCAATTTGTAAAAAATAAAATATAAGGTAATAATGCTTCATAAAACTTGGTACTACTTATTATATTGTGTATATACATCTAAACCTTTGTCTACACTATTTTACACATTGTTGCTTATAAGACATTAATAGGTAGAAATGAGACTACGATTTTATAAAGTAACATATGAACCATCTTAAAAACTTTTCTTATCTAATAAAAGGTCATTATATTCAAATAGTTACAACTCCAATATGTAAAATAAATGAAAAATAATTCCCAAAATAAAAAAGATTCTAAGAAAATTATTAGACACTAAATATTATCATTACATACATTCAAACCTTTTTCTACATTATTTTATATAATTTTGTTATATTAAATATAAAGTACATTATCAGAAGCAAGCTCTACTAATCAAAGATCTAAACCCCTATTACAAGCTGATCTACTAAATACAAAAAGCTTAATATAGTACCAAAAGATCAAAAAAGGATTAAATACTGCGAATTACAGTGTCATATAGCATCAAAAACAAGCTCAATATCATATAGATAAAGACAATCAAACTGCTCCCAAAGACCCTTGGCATTACTATTTAATCTGCATAATCACAATCATGTGTCCTAATAGTAGGACTTTTGTCCTCTTTTTGGCCTTGTGCTTTCTTCTTCAAAGAGGTTTACTAATATTGTTCTATCCATATATTTCCTTAAGAGAGTAAGTTCCTCATTCAGATTGTTTCTTTTATGTGGGAAGAAATGCATGGACATCATCTCTGTCTTGTACACAATTGGTATACCTTCTTTAATCAGATCATAAACCTATCTTTAAAACATTTCATAACTGCAGAAATCAACAAAATAATGTAAAAAAAAAGTGAGCACACTAATGAATTCAATAAGATTCCTTCTTTATCTTGACAAATATATCAAGATAGCTTATTAGATAAAATAAGCTAAATTCCATTAAGCTTAGAAAAAAAAACATTGACATAAGCAACCAAAATTTCAAACCAATTAAAACCATCTTTTCAATCCCAACTAATCAACTAACCCAAAAACATTCAATAGATTGAAGCAGATATGACTTAGCCTAGTAAACCAAATACTTTCATTCCCATCCAACTTCAGGCCTTATTGATCCAAATAATAACATTACTTGTATCCATAAGAAAATTTCTCAATTCTTTCACAGAGATTTGTTGAAATTGAGAACCATTTTCAGAATCCTCTGAAGTTTATCAAAATGACAATTAACAAATAACAAGGTGGACGAAAAATAACTAGCATGTGAAGCTAAAATGTTTTGAACAACTTGAATTCTACCTGCCAAGGAAATGAGGTGAGTATTCCGTTTATGATGTTTATTTCAATTTTTAGAAACAACCATTCTCGCATGTTTTTAGTATTAGGCTAAAGAGATACCAGAGAAACAGACAACCTGATCTGGGCCCAACCACCGTCATTCCTGGTCTCTTAACCACTCAGGTGGGTGTTGATTCCAACTCAGAATAGAATATTAGCATTAGATATTTGTGCACCCAAAGCCTTCCAAAAAATTTCCAGCCTATGAAGCATATTGTCAAAATTATCTTTATCCATCTAAATAAATAAAGCACTGTCATCACCAAAAAAGGTATTTTGGAGTGGATCCTTGCAATTAGGGAGGCTTATACCATGTAAAGGAGGACTAATCAGAGATGTTCTCAAGAAATAGTCCAAAGCATCTGCAACAATAAGGTCGGAGAAATAGGGAAACCTTGTCTTATAGATATTTGTAAGAGAATTGGGGCAGTGAGATATTCATTGATCTCTATTTAGGTAGAAGAGTCTTCAAATAATTTACTTATTCATATGTATAACTTAGAGGAAAACTCATAGCTTTCATCAAATGTATTACAAAGGGCTATTCATTTTGTTGCATGCCTTTTCAAAATCTAAAGGAATCGTGACCACACTTTAGTTAGTGTTTTTTTCATTCATTTTGTCATGTGCTTTTTTAAAATATAAAAGAATCATAACCACATTCTAATTAGTATTTTTTTCCCAATACATCCATTCTAAACTAGTGATTAAGTTCTCCAAGTTAAATACTCCCTTGATGAAGCCAATTTGAGTCATCAAACAACTTTATTTAGAACATTGTCTAACTTGATAGCAAGAGTTTTGGCCAAGATTTTGTATGACAGATTTAGATGAGTGATTGGCCTCAAATTTTTAATAAGGTTTTTATCTTACCCTTTGGGATAAGTTTGATGATCCTTCTATTATTGTTTTCTTTTAGAGTGCCAGATCTAAAAGCCTCACTGCAAACTCCTAGTAGCTCTTCCCTAATCGAATTTGAATTGGTCTTATAGAAATTAATGGGTGGCCCATCAATTCTAGGAGCTCATTACGAAAGGTTTTTATAGAGTTTACAATCTTATCTATAGACAACTTTATTTGGAGAACAAGGATCCTCAATTCTAAACTTGAGGGGGATAGGTTTCATGCAAAATTCCATAGCTCCAGCAGAATTGGAGTTATCTTTAGGTGAAAAGAGACTCTTGAAGAAAGAATTAAAATATTTTTTCATGAAATCATTGTCTCTAGAGGTAAGACCATCCATGGTTATATGGAAAATATTTTCTCTATTATGCTTCTTCTTTATGATATTAAAAAAGTATTTAGACATTTTATCCCCTTCATGAGGCCAAGACATTCTAGCTCTAATCCTAGCACCCTAATGTTAATAGCTTTGAAT
The DNA here is from genome assembly GCA_027943335.1 of Chamaecyparis obtusa. Taxonomy (NCBI): domain Eukaryota; kingdom Viridiplantae; phylum Streptophyta; class Pinopsida; order Cupressales; family Cupressaceae; genus Chamaecyparis; species Chamaecyparis obtusa. The sequence continues at coordinate 822,638 of BSBK01001979.1, forward strand.
TTTCTTGAGAAATGATTTAGTTCTAACAACTAACTCCCCAATATTCCTTTGAAGCTTACCCTCAAGACCAATCATCTTGCTCTATAACACAAATTCAATATTTCTCCTATTATAGCCTTCTTTTTCCCTACAATATTGAACAAGTTCAACCAAAGAGAGATAAGTGAATCCCAATTCTATAGGAAAGAACCTTTATTGATATTCTTAGAAATCTTAGTGGCAACTCTAATCCCGTTCATACAATCATTATCATTAATGAGAGAACGATTTAATTTATAACAAGAGGAGAGAGATCTCTTGGGCATTCAGGTGTTTTCACCAATTTCAATGTTGGACTCAATAGGGTAATGGTTAAAAACATAGTAGTAGGGAAGAAAAAGGAACCTCTTCCTTTATCATCAAGTTTTAAATGAAAAAAAAAAACTCTTGTGTGCGTAAAACTTATCCAATCTTGAATATATCCTCTTATTATATGATAGTTTGTTGTACCATGTAAACTAGATGTCTTTGAATTGAGATTTCATGTTTTTCAAAGGATCTCTAAAAAATAGAGATCTCTTCATCCTAAATGAAAAATAAAGTTAATTTCCTTTATAAAGACAAGCTCTACCTCCATTCTTATCTTGTCTATATCCAAGCACATTGAATTCTCAAACAATGAGCCATAAGATTTCAGAAAGATTTGAGGTAGTCCGGTTCCAAAGTTGACCTCTCTTGTTACACTTATTTGGGGCATATATAGAGCATAGATCAATTATTTTAGAATCAATGTCAAACTTTACCTATACAAATATGTTACAGGGGGAGATGCCCTAGCTAACTACAAACTTAGCCCATTTGTTATCAACAAAAATAATAATTCCACCTTTTTCCTTCTCACACATGGTGGAGAAGGTCAAGGAAGATTTCCATATGAGTTTGAGAACATAGTCTTTTTTAATCCTAAGGACCTTAATCTCTTAGAAACATAGGATATCTAAATTAGGTTTTTCATTTCAAAAAGCCCTAAAAAGGAATTTTATATTAGGGGATTCAAGTCCCTGACATTCCAACTACTAATGTTTAAAATGATTAATGATAAAAGGTTAGGGAAGGACCTTTTGACTCTCATACAATCTTCCAATACATTGGGGGACCCTATCCTTTTTTGAGGATTTATCCTCCTTATCACTGTTTTCTTCATTTACTTTCTTCCCACCCCTCTTGAGAGATTCAAACATTTTGGATTCTTTCAATCTATGTTTATTTTTTAGGAATATCACCACCTTTAAACCCCCTTATGTAATAAAAAAATTTTAGTTTTAGAAGTAGAGGAAAGGGGGTTGGAGTGGTTAAGAATTGGAACCTTTGGTCCATGACTGGGAAGATGTCCCAAGGCCTTTAGATTATCAATTTTTAGTAATAGTTCATCTAGACACACCATTTCTTCCTCCATCTTTTCTTTTACAACCCAAGACTTAATTGGTCTCTAAGGATAATTGTCATGCATTCTTAGTGTGGGGATTATCCTACCCCAAATAAGCATCTCTAGCTTCAAGATTAGTAGAATCCATAGGATTGGAAACTCCTAAAATAGAGTTTCTCAAAGAATAATCATCCCATCTTCAGATAAGGGGTATGCAAGAGAGATTTTAGGAATGTCCTACTTGGAAGGCCATGTGTTTGGAGGAGAGAGGTCCAATGTTCCCCTAGGCATATCCATGCCAATATTTATGTCAATAGTATTGTCCATGACCATAAGATTATCCAAGTCTACTTGGAGGCTAGAGTTACCAGTACCATGAGGATTTTTATTTTTCATCTAACTTGAAGAGGCTTTTTATAGTTAGAAATGAGACTAGTACTAGTATAATTTTATAGAGTAACATATGTATTGCCTTAGTTTTTTACCCCCTTATTTTGTAATCATCATTTTGTTCATTAAATGAATAAAAATATATCTAGGAGTCTTAAAAGTCTTCTCATAGTGTCAAAATTCCATTAAGTCATTTTCAAACAATTTCAATACTTAACCATTTTCTCTAAGGTCGATAATCTATGATTTTCAATCACTATTGGATCCCAATGTGGTTCTCACAACCTATCTTAACCCTAACAATATTCTTGCCTTCACAATTTTTATTAAGAGCTTTTAAAAGTTTAAGTCTTCCAAAAATCAATCTCAACATAGGTTCTAACAACTCCTTTGGGATCCACTAAGGTTCTCAAAACGTGGTGACTTACCAAAAGGTTTTTCTTTAGGGAATTTATTTCTAAATAAGTTCAACAAAGGAAGAGTTTCATTTCTTAGTTTTACAACAATTGTCAGAAGCTGACAAGATTTGCACAACCTTGTTGGTCTTTGACACCAAACCAATAACCTCAAGGTTCCAACCAAAAAAGAGATGAAATGGAAAATTTCAAAATTTTGAAGGAGTGTTTTGTGAGTTGTCTCAATGCTCTTTTCCAAAGGGCATATTTGAAAGTTGGCACCAACAAATAATGCCTAGCCTACATTAATTACTATCAATGCTAAGGTCAAAGGATTAAATAAAAAATATAACAAAGGAAAAGTGTCCAATCTGAGTCACTCTAAGAATTTGTAAACAATAATTGGGGCTTTGTATCCATAAGAGTGGGATTGTTATGGATAAATTGGAAACAAAAAGAGAAAAACATCTTCTCATAGCTACTCCCAAAATTGATAAATTTGGTAAATGTATACTCCTAACACTTTGCTAGCTCATTATGTTGCTTATTTTGAGTGATTTTCAAATAATTATAATACCTAAATTCGAGTACCATAGGTTGAACTCTATCAAAATTTCTCCAAATATAAAAGGTATAAGTTTGAGCTAAAAACTATAAAAAAAAAAGTACTCTTGGGATACGAACATTTTCCAAGTCTAGATAGTACATTGTCAAAGATTTGAGACACCAAACTTAGGCATATTAAATTTAAGATAATCCTTGGAAAGGGGGGATAACCCAAATAGGCACCCAATTACTCAAAGAATAGCAAAGAGTGGTTTACTAGAGGCATATTCTTTTCCCATTACTATACAATGCACAAACTTGGTGCTTGAATGTATAAACCACTACAACCCACATACTAGGGAGATTAGAACGAATGATGAAAGGTTGTTGTTTACTGTGGATAGAGCCACTATTAGTGGATGTTTTGGGTTAGCTAAGAGGGTGAAATATGTTGATTTGGATTTCACTACATCACGGGGCTATTTTACTGAATACAAAGAAGATTATAAAATATAATTTATAGGGAGTGGTTTGTAATTCCCAATGGGGGAAAGTATCAGCATCCCAAAGACCTAAATAAATGACACTTCAAGGTTGAAATGATAGACATTATCATATTTTTTCATATATTGAAAGGCAACATGATTTCTAATTAATTTGAAGAGTGGATGTTCTTCTTTGTGGTAATTATTTATGTAGGGAAATAGTATCTTGATTTGACTAGTTTAATCAGTGATAAACTACATACATGATTTCTCAATTCTATCTCATCAAATTATTTTATATGTTCTCTTATCATTTTTATTCCTTTTCTTGCACAAGCCTTTTTCCATGTTTCAAACTTGTTGAAGATTTTGATGTTAACATTTAAATTTAACTACTATCATGGCCTACAACTAGAGAGAATTTATCATAAGTTCAGGAGGGTGAATGATGTATTCACAAAGATATTGGTTAAGGAGCCACATAGAGACTTGGGCCAAAGAATCTCTCCTAAGGCCATTAAATTGATCAAAAAGGTTTGAAGTCACTTTATTTAGTTTCAAAGGTTAACCTGTATCAAAGTAGGGGGTTAGGATGGGCTACCTCATAAGATTCCCAAATGTGCAAAGGATATTTTTTTAATTTAAATATGTAGACAAGTTTCAAAAGTAAACAAAAAATGTGCAAAGAGGAAGAAAATAGGAATCCAAATCTCCATTGGAATTGTACACTATTTGTGTAAATCTCAGTTAGATTCTCTAAAATTTGAGAGATAGTTCATTGAATAAACTACCTCAACCTATGAAATGAGGTTTCCATTTGGCTGTGAGGATATTGTGAAGAATAATTTACATCTTGGCTCTTTCTTTCATTATGTGCTTCATATGGAAGAATATTGGGCATATTTATTAGACGATTATGAGATAAGAAAGAAAGATTGGATGAGAATAACTCTCAGAAAAATATAACATATAGATTGGTGTGGAATATTAATGGTGTTGAATATGATGAGTCTTATTTAATTGATCTCATCTACATTTACTTCATTCAAATGCAACCAATAGTTCCAACATACTAGAGCCTTAAGGAACATAAGGACCTCAACTCCACAACTGTTGTTATGTTGAGAAGAAATAAAATTTCATTATCTAAGAACAACGTAGAATCTTCAAATTTATACATGAAGGGAGGGAAAAATACAGGAGAAAATTTATGTTGAACACACCAAGAGGCTAAGAGAGGGGATGAATAAGTCTTTGACAATCTTGAACTTTTCATATAATCTCAAAACATGTTAATTTAATTAGTAGTGATGAAAGATAAAACATTCAACACCAATATAGAAGAGAACACTATATTTTTGTTGAAAACCTAATTAGGAAAAAAAAACAGTGAGAATATCTCACAATATATAAAAATATTACAAGAGGCTCACTACCAAACTTGCAAACAAGACTTTCTATTTTAGGACAAGATATGTAGGAATTGCAAAATGAATATCACTTCTCTAGGTCAAGATAAAATAAGTACCACTAGAGGAGAGTCACTATCTCAAAACATGATGCAAAAAATGTATTTTATTTCTTTTGACATTCTCCCTTGAATGTAGTTTCTCTTGACTTACTACCTCAAGGAACCATTTGAAAATTGCAATCTAGTACTCTCACAATGGACATTTGATACCTTATATTCACATCCTTTACAATCCATACACTTTTCAATTTATTTGACCTTCCATTTATACCATAGGGATTATCACATATCATCAATTAGGTTGGCCAAAACTAAGGATAAGGGGTAATCCCAAAAGGTTGGCCACAAAAACATGATTGTGGTGAAAGAGGTCCTATCCAAGAGATGGAGATGACCTAAAATAAAATATCACAATATTGAAAGTGATACCAAACATAAAAAATTCTTGGTGCATATTTTCCAAATTCAAAAATAGGGTAACATGTAGAAACAATTAGTCAACCCACAACACTTCTTCAACATGAAACTACTTAATGTAGATCCCAAAATAGAAATGTGGGGCCTAAAACCAAGTCAAAACATCATCCAATGCAACCAATAACATGGCATGGTCAAGAGGATAAACCTTGTTGACTAGATAGCCACAAATAACCCTAAAAACCAACTCTAGATATAATGCATCACCAAAGAACACAATCACTACAATGAAAATCACATAGAGAAGTTCCTTTAACATCGAACATCATTCCCAAGAATATATGTCATATTTCCTCAATGATCCAAGATGCCACAACCTATCTAACAAAGAGTTCAACATAACAAGAAGGCTAGAGAGACACACTTATAAAGCATGTCATCAGAAAAATACTTGTAGTATACTTTTCCACTAAAAAAGCAAATTTAGATATTGCACAAACAATATAAGCCTTCTCTAAAAGTTGCAACCTAAGAAACATCAATGGGGAAAAATGTGGAGCTTTTTGTGGACTAGTCTTTGTATACGCCCAAACTACCAACACACAACATACACCAAACATATCAATGGAAACACTAGGGACTTGAAAATATAGGATTGCAACATCCAAAAAAATCTATAATCTATGTTTCAAACACAATGTTGTAACAAAAAATGTGGAGGATTTCATAGCACTCTTCCAAGAAGCTCTACCAGAGCACTTCCCATAAAACACATTCTTCAATGATCAAAACATCTTCATAGTATAAATTTATCATTAGGAGTGACAAGAGAGATACTACAATAGCCTATAGCATCATACAACCATTCGTACCAATTTCGTGCTTGTAATCCTCATTTCAACAATGTCATGCTTCTATTCCTTATCTCAATTTGATATAATCACTACACAATCTTTCAATTCCAAAACTCATCACTAATGCACATCATTGTACACACAAAAGAGGGTTGACATCCAATATTACTACATGAAGCCAAGACATTCTAGCTCTAATCCTAGCACCCTGATTTTTATAGCTTTGAATTTTCTTGAGAAATGATTTAGTTCTAACAACTAACTCCCTAATATTCCTTTGAATCTTACCCTCAAGACCAATCATCTTTCTCTATAACACAAATTCAATATTTCTCCTATTATAGCCTTCTTTTCCCTACAATATTGATCAACTTCAACCAAAGAGAGATAAGAGAATCCAAATTCTATAGGAAATAACCTTTTTTTGATATTCTTAGAGACCTTAGTGGCAACTCTAATCTCATTCATATACTTTTGTGGAAGTGAGTGATGGTGAGCGGAAGCGGAACGGAAGTGGCAGTGGCAGGAGCTGCTAGGGTCACTAGTGTGGGAGATGGTGAGGGCGACGCAAATGCTGATGAGGGTGACCCAAATGGGAGCAAGAAGATCCTCTTAGGCTTTTTTTCTGGCGTCGAGAGTTTCCTTTTCTCTCACATTGTTTGTTGGGGGTCTCCTATTGGTGTGGGTCTGTGGTGGCAGAGGAGGTGCTCTGTCTCTCTTCAGTTGGCTAGAGCTGGTTGGTGGTAGCAGTGGTTCATCTCTAAGGGTTTGTGGGGGGTCATCTTCCCTATTTCTTTGGTGTGGAGAAGACCTCTACTCACTCTTGTTGCCAGAGATGGTGGGTGGCTATAGAGGTCTTTCGGTTGGATTTTTCCCGTTGCAGCCTATCCCTGGGGCCCTTTTGTGAGGGTTTTCTTTTGGGCTCCTCAGCTCTTTCCTTTTCTATGGAAGTTTGGTGGTGGGTTTTCTGACTCATTTCAAATTGGGATCCCTATTGAGGTGGGGTTCCTCACTAGAGCTCTTTGGCAGCGGAAGGATGCTCCCTATCTTTACTCCTCTTCCCAGTTTCCTCTAGAGGTGGAAATTCCTTTTGAGGTTAAGATTTCTTTTCCTCTTACGACCTCTTTCTCGCTTCCTATTGAGGTGGAAGTTCCTTCTAAGGTGGAGGCTCAGCCTATTGAAGTGGCGTGGTTCTGGATGGAAGAGGTGGGTTGGAGTACTGTCGGTGAGCTTGGCCGCTATTGGAGGGTTATGTTTTTGCCAAAGACTGTTGATGGCCTTATCTTTTTTCTGGTAGGTAGTGTTTTGGGGGTTTGGGGGGTCTCTCTCATTCCCTTGTCTTTGTTTAAGGTTGGGGGAGCCTTTCAAAAGCCTGATGAATTGATGCAATAGAAGCTTAACATGCTCATAAATTTAAGCTGCTATTTTTTATTTGGTTGTGATAGGGTGGTTTGGAGAACTAGCCTCAAACCCATTTCTTTGTTTAAGGTTGGGGGAGCCTTTCAAAACCTTGATAGTTTGGTGCAGCTGAAGCCTAACATGCTCAATTATTTAAGCTGTTATTTTTTATTTGGTTGTGATTTGGTGGTTTGGGAAGTTATCCTCATACCCAGTTCTTTGTTTAAGGTTGGGGGAGCCTTTCAAAACCCTGATAGTTTGATGCAGCTAAAGCTCTATTTGCACAATTACTTAAGTTGTTGTTTCATTAAGTCTGGTTATGGGAGCCATCAAAACCCTTATATTTGTTTTAGGGAGCCTAAAAACCCTAGACATCTGGTGATGTTGTAAGGCGTTGGCTTTACACATTAGGTCTTAGCAGCTCATGCCTTTCTGGGTATCTTTTTTCTGGCTGCTGTTGTTTTGCTGGGTTTGTTCTGCTGGCTTTTTTTCTGGCAGTGTGTGCTGGGGGATGCTGTAAGGTCTATCTTTTTCTCAGTTGTTTCACTTTGGTTTGAGCTAATACTTCCTATTTTTAAGCTAAGGGTTATAGTTCCCACCAAAAACTAATTGTAAATGGTTTCGGGGCCCATTCAAAACCTACTTTTACCTTAATCAAAAACTCTAATCTCGTTCATACAATCATTATCATTAATGAGAGAATTAACAAGAGGAGAGAGATATCTTGGGCATTGAGGTTTTTTCACCAATTTCAATATTGGACTCAATGGGGTAATGGTTAAAGACATAGTAGTAGGGAAGACAAAGGCACCTCTTCCTTTATCATCAAGTTTGAAATGAAAAAAAAAACTCTTGTGTGCATAAAACGTATCCAATCTTCAATATATCCTCTTATTCTATGATTGGTTGTTACACCATGTAAACTATATGTCTTTGAATTGATATTCCATGTTTTTCAAAGGATCTCTCAAAAACAGATATCTCTTCATCCTAAATGAAAAATAAAGTTAATTTCCTTTACAAAGACAAGCTCTACCCCCATTCTTATCTTCTCTATATCCAAGAACATTAAATTCTCCAACAATAAGCCATGAGATTTATAAAGATTTGAGGTAGTCCAGTCCCAAAGTTGACCTCTCTCGTTACACTTATTTGGGGAATATATAGAGCATAGACCAATTATTTTAGAATCAATGTCAAACTTTACTGATACAAATATGTTACAAGGGGAGATGCCCTAGTCAACTACAAATTTATCCCATAATTTGTTATCAAATAAAATAATAATTCCACCGTTTTCCTTCTCACACATGGTGAAAAATGTCAAGGAATATTTCCATATGAATTTGAGAACATAGTCTTTTTTAATCCCAATGACCTTAGTCTCTCAAAAATATAGGATATCTAAATTAGGTTTTTCATTTCAAAAAGCCCTAAAAAGGTATTTCCTATTAGGGGATTCAAGTCCCCTGACATTCCAACTATCAAATCATAAAAGCATTTTATTTAGTTCTTTGAACCAATAGCAACAATGAAATGACATACAACCTAAAAGTGTTGCAGATGAAATTTAAGACTTTCTCAAATATCCATGAAATCTACAAAATAGTAATAAAAGGAGACAAGATTTTTGACACAATAATTCCTGCAATGCTCTTTGTATTAATCTCTTTGAGAAAGATACATTCACTATAAATCTCTATAAAAATATTCAAAAAATAACTCAAAGACAAAGACCAACAACTTTCTTCATTAAAGCTGAGAATTAAAATTTACAGACATCAATAATCTTGCTACTGCCCACTGTATGGATTGACCTAGTAGGACACAAAAGTGCTTTCAAAAAGTGAAAATTCAGACCCTTCTTCCCAGTCTTGGAAACCCTTTATAGAATAGGATTGCAACAAGCTTTAGAACATGGGAAGGTACACTTGTCATACTATAATTGGTTACACTTTTCCTTTTCACAAGATGACAAAAAGGTCATTTTCAAAAACTCTCCACTAATAAAAAAGGCAGGTTGTCACAGAAATAGGGGCATCATTCTTGAACTGGCTTTGGTCCCACCTAGACACTTGTTGCCTCCTAAATAAAATTTTCAACCCACTCGTTGAAGACAACATCATCTGGCCACCCAAACTGCAGAACCTTATGTTATTTTTTAATTAGGTGCTTACACCTGTATGTGATGGAATGGGGACCTCAAATCCAACTACACAAGCAACATGGTCATTACTCACATGATCGAATTACAAGAGAGAGTATGAATTACTCAATCTAAAATTCATGGTGATGCGACCTGTTACCTCCTATGTAGACGGGGTGTTTGATTACTCTCAGATTGGAGAGCCAACAACCATAAGACTGATTCTACAATGGAGGATTTTCAAAATCCATGACGATAAACAAACTGAAATTGAACTAAATGAATGCAATTTAATCTAAATAGCTTTGAAAGAGATATGATACTGATCTAGAATAGCTTTGAAAGAAAAAAAGAAATGCAAATTATTCTAAAGAACTTGAAAGTGAAAAATGATATTAAGCTATGAACAATTAAGAAAATTAATTCTACAATGAGGTGCAATATTAAGCTAAAATGGGAAAATTATACTAATGCAATAAAAGATTTGAAATGAGACACAAAAATACTATAGTTTAGTTACTCTCAATAATTGCCTCTTTCAAATGAAGAAATAAGGTTCATTAAATAGAAAATCCCAAGAAGAGAATGAAGGGGTTCTTGATTTGAAACTCCTGACTCTTCATTTCCATTTGAGACAAAAATGCATTGAATTACTTAATTAAAAGAATGGAATTTGCCACATAGGGGACTTTTCAAATATCTTGAATTATTAATTCAAAAAATGAGTGTCCATTCAAATAACAAGTAATTATTAATTCATTTTTATGGGTAATTAGCTAAAGGGGGTAGATTTTAATTTAATTCCAAGTACTTAGGACTTTAGGATTCAATTAATTTATCATAGGGGTAATTTAGCTAATAAAAGTTGAAGAATTTAGGAATTAATTTTAATATTTAATTATTGCAATTAGGGTTTTTTCAATTGACATCAAGTAGAATTAAGTTAAGTAGGAGAGAGAAAATTGCCTAGGAAACTAGGACTTTGGAGATGTAAAATTGACGAAAGTGCACCAAAATTGATTGAATTTAATAGGTGCCAATTTTAGGGTATTACATTTTCTCCTCTTTGAATTGATGTGCGAACAATGCGTTGATTCAAAGAATAGTCTAAAGTGACAGATGACAAGAAATTCAGAAGTCTAGGTTAGGTTGCCAAGACACTGAGCAGATCAAAGCATGATTTTCCAAAGTCTAAGTTAGATTGCGAAGACAACGGTCTTGAGAGAAGATGAGAATCAGGGTTAGGTTGCCCCAATGCCCAGAATGAGATTCAAATGCAAACTTAGGACTGTATCCAGAATCAGGGTTAGATTGCCCCAATACGAAGCTTAGCCCTCCGAGACTCGAGTTAGATTGCCCAGATAACGGTCTTGAGAGATTTCGAGAGCCATCTTCAAAATGAAGCTTGACTCCCAGGAATTAGGGTTAGACTGCCCCAATACCTAATAGATTTCAAGAACCATCTCCAGAATGAAGCTTGATCCTCGAGGATTCAAGTTAGATTTCTCAGATACCTAAAAGATAGATGACCAGATAGAAAGATGCGAGGCATTGAGATGCCCCTAGAAATGAGAACTAAAGATTTAGATCAGACTGATTCAAGAATTGATTTGACAAGATTAAAATAATGAAATCATCCTACCCCCTTGGGAGAGAAATCTAAAGATGACATTAGCAGAAGGATGATTAGAAACAAGAGGTTGCAGAGCAGAAGCAATTAGACTAGATTCGAGAAGCTACAAAAGCAAATCAGAGCAAAGAAGAGGTCCTATTGACCAATTTTGACCATGGTTGACCATGGTTGACCAAAGTTGACTATAGTTGACTTTGATGAAAAGAGAAAAGATCTTGAGAACATGATGCAAAGATGAGGGTCTGGCAGGAAAATGATGCCAGAAGGCTGACTGCACAAGCGTTCGATCCCAGAGTCCCAAAATTTAAAATGTGATTTTGAGATATTTAGAGATGTCAAATTTTGATTTCAATCCCAAAAATGGATTCAGAGCAGTCGATTTAGCCAAGGGTGCAATTTTCATGCAAAACGGAGCACTTTTGAAAATTAGGTCAAAAGCTATATAAGGCTCGGAGGGGTCATTTTCAATTCATTATTCACTTTCATCTTCTTGTGATTTCTGAGCTCTGAGAGAGAAAATGGAGGGTCATCCACTATATATGCATAGATTTGAGCACTCTCGATGACATGCTTGGCCCGCGGAGTATGACACACCTGTAAGTAGTCGATAAACCTTCTTGCTTTCAATTCGTATAGCTTTTTAGGTCAATTTAGGATAGATTTAGCAATGTTTAGTCCATGTTCTTACAATCTCACATGAGGAAGTAGTTTCCTCATACTAGCCTAGGTCTCCCCTTGTGTGAGGAAGTAGTTTCCTCACTCCAGTTAGGTCTCCTTCACGCGGGCTCTGGCTGGAAGCTCATGCGAGCTAAGAGGGGGTCCTGTGCGAGATTGTAGTAACTCGAGCAAGATTGAGTCCTATCTCACACAAGAAAATAATTTTCTCGCGCAAAGATCTATTGCAAAATTCAAAGTCTTTTGCAAAAATTTGTCAAATTTGCATGAAATTAGCCAAGTATAGCATCACAGAGCCATGTCTAGGATAGATGTCTTGTTGCATTTACTGTTGTTGTGTTAAAAACTATTATGTCGAGATACTGATCCAATGTCGTCACTTGCTTTGCAGGTTGACTTTCCTGATGTTGCCTTCAGGAAACACCATCCTGTCATCACCACATTGGTGTAGAGACTAATAGATGTAGAGAGTGCTCATAGTGATGGACTCAGCCTGGGATACTTGCATGATCTACCCGACATTCGGGTAAATCATGGTCTTCTTGGTGCACTGGTAGAGCGTTTCCATTTGGAGATGAACAGTTTTCACTTTTTGATGGGGGAGATGACGATGACTCCCGAGGATGTATACAGGATCCTGCGGATACCAGTCCATGGTGCTTGAGTGGAGTACGAGACATAGCCACGATAGGGGACAGTAGCCTTGAGGATGATCTTTAGGGATGATTTAGTGATGAGCCGGGCCATCTCCTGGGATGATTTTATGCATAGATATGGTGGTGCTCACCCATTAGCCATTTTACTGGCGATGTTCTTGAGCTGCTACCTTGTTCTAGATCGGGGTCAACATGGTCTAGAATGCGGCTGGGGCACGATGTTGTAGAGGATGCTGGCCAGACCAACAGTCAGGTTCAGATGGGGTGAGTGCATGCTAGCCCACATGTATCATGAGATGCATGAGGTAGTATATCATAGCGTGAGGACGATGGTGGTAGGAGTCTTCATCTTGTAGATCTAGGCTTGGGAGCATCTCCCCATTTGTAGACCCATTTTCTGTGACACATGATAGCCACTTAAGCCGTACATTTATAGATATGCATGTCAGATGATCCAGCCTCTGCTGGGTAAGACAGAGTAGTGGAGAGGACAGCTGGACGACATGGTAGCTATAGTATAGAGACCTTGGGTGGCTACTGAACCATGGGATGATGCTCAAAGAGAGATATCACATATGTTTGTATCTTGTCCATTGATTGGACGTAGTGTTACCATCATAGAGAGGTTCCTGGTTACATGCATCCTGCACCAGTTTGGTAGGCAGCAGGACATATCATAGGAGTACTGCCCCTATGCCCACTTCTCTGATGAGGAGAAGAAGGGGTGGCATGCTAGATTGGATCCAGGATGGTGTGCTATAGAGGCATGCATTCCAGCCATGCAATGGGATTACATGGTGGGTGTCACCAATGCAAGGGTGACACCTGCATATAGAGATCATTTGATTGCACGCCCTCATTTGAGGTTCATAGATTTGGTCAGTGTGGGAGCACAATAGTAGCCTGTGCAACAATAGAAGGCATAGGATCAACAGCCACTAGCCCAGTAGCCACCAGTTCAGCAGCTTGTATAGTAGCAGGCTACATAGTAGGGACAGTAGCAGCAGAGAGTACTGAGACCCTGAGCAGGGAAGATTAGCATCCCTGCTAGGATGATGGGCTTAGATGCAGGAGCTGGGAGTAGTGGGGGCCAGCAGAGGTCCACTACGTAGTGGATGGGAGATACATCATAGCAGGCTTCTTGAGATGATGATAAATATATGCCTGATATTCTGGTAGGAGTAGGGACACCACAGCTGCAAGAGGCTCTCAAGAAGAGTTGGGAGAGGGTGCGACAGGTACAGTGAGAGCGGGATGATTACCATACTTGAATCATTAGAGAGGAGACCCATGTAGCTGATCGAGATGCTGAGATTAGATAGCTGCAAGATGAGCTGGCGCAGTCAAGGATCGAGACTAGATATGAGGCTGCTCAGGTATCATATTACTATGCAGCTTATTATGGGGTTGTTCTACATCTGTCAGAGCAAGTACCACCATTCACTGATTACACTGGAGCTCCATAGGCACATCCACCAGTACCTCCATAGGCACCACCACGAACACCATAACAGCAGGCACCACAGGCACCCCCTCAGGCACCTCCACAGTAGCAGGCACCTCCACAGCGGCCGATGCCACCACCTCAGAGACCATTGCCAACTCCTCCTCCAGGTGGTGCAGGACCTAGCTAGTCCATTTTGATACACTTGTACATTGTAGCCCATTTTTGATACTGTGCTCGAGTAGCACCTCCTCTTTTGTACATGACATTATTCAAGATATATATATATATATATATATATATATATATATATATATATATATATATATATATATATATATATATATATATATATATATATATATATATATATATATATATATATATATATATATATATATATATATATATATATATATATATATATATATATATATATATATATATATATATATATGAGATCGAGAGTTTGATATCATTGTACTTGTGGTTATATTGTTTTGATATTGATGTTTATGAGATGTTTCTATATGCTTAGATGTATGGGTAGAAATGTATGAAATGCACATGCTTTATTTTATGAATATGCACATGGTTTATTTTTATGATGATGCAATGATAGATGGATAGAATGTATGCATAGATAAAATGTATGATTTGAATTATGCTTATAGTGGATGCACATGTATATGTAGATGCAAATGAATTTATGAATGCAAATGGGAATGAAATGAAAATGTAATGGATATGTAATGCACATGGTACTAATCATCTCATGCAGGATTGAGGCAATATATGATAGGTACTAATCAAAAAAGATATGTTTCGAAGATTGAGAGCGAGGACTGAACACTTGTGCAGCCAAGATGAAATCGGGACAAAAAGATCAGAACCTTTGATGAACAAAAAGAAATTAAGAGAGTAACAAGATATCATCTCAAATCCAAGCTTAGCATGCAAATGCAAGCCTCAACTAAAATGCAAGCCTAGAATGGAAATGCAAGCCCTAGGACTTGGTTGTTGGACTCACCATATTTATCATCATCGAGTTTGTTTAAGCACGGGATGATCACAAGATGTCATACAATCCTCACTAACATTGAAATTATGAGAATATGAATATGACATAAGTCTTAGATTTGTCAGAATGAGGTGCAAGCATTAAGGCACAAGAAGCCAGAATGACCTGAACACCTATTCCTTTTGATTTAGCAAGTTAACATAAGCATCAAAGCATGATTGCTAGAATGACCTGAATGTTGCTTGCGAACAAACACACCAGACACACAAGAGTTCCTTCTTTCACCAAAGAGTGCTCACAGTGACCCTTACGTTCACTTAGCAGGATGAGCGTTAGCAATTATACTTGTAGCAAAAAGAAGTCACTCAAAACAGACAAGGAGAAGAACCAACCTCACCAAAGCATCCATATAAAAGGAGTCAAGGTACGCATGGCCATCCAATATGAGATCAAGGCTCTTACAGACAGACACCCCTCTTAGATAGATTCTTTGGATCATTGGAACTAAACCAACAAAAAAAAAGCAAAGAAGAAGCAAACAAACAAACAAGCAAAGAAAAAGCTCAGCATGCTTCAAAGGAATACAAACTCAGGTTTTAGTTTTAGTTTGTGTTCAAGCGGATTAAAGTCAAATCAGAAGCAAACAACATTTGAAATCTCGACGGGATAAGGATAGTAGGCAGACGTAGCAAGAACCACTGGTGACCTATACAAGGAAGATTCTCGAAAGAGAGAATAAAGCACAAGTGAAACATCAGCAAGCAGACGCAGTGAGAACCACTGGTGATTGATGTAAGGAAGAGATCCTAAAAGAGAGGGGTTCGAATGAGAGCTAAGTATTAGTAGGCAGGCACAGTGAAAATCACTGACGACCGATACACGAGAGATCCTCAAGGAGAGAAATCTCAAAAGTACCTCGGCATCAGCAGGAAGACACAGTGAGAACCACTGGTGACCAATGCACAAACAAAACTCTCGAAAGTGATAGGATAATGCCCCCTAGACTAGGAAGGTGCCCCCAAGTGTGAACCAGTTCCAATCCATGAAGAGTTGAGGGAAATCACGTAGACAACTGAAAGTGAGTGCATGAGCTAGCAAACCAAAGCAGGAAATGAACTAAAAGCAGGAAACAAACTAAAGCAGGAAAGCGGGAAAGCAAACTAAAGCAGGAAAGCAAAGAGACTAAAGCGGGAAACTAAGAGCTAAGCAACGTTGAGATGAGATGTAGCTTTAGGAAATAAGAGGTGCCTATTTACCAGGTTTTCACCATCTTGGCAGAGATTCTATTTTTTCTACCATGACACCTATTTACCAGGTTTTCATCAATGACACATTTTTCTTCTTTTCAATTTTTTTCTCTTTTTTGTATTTTTTTGCATATTTCATTTTTTTTGTATTTTTGATCTTTTCACCTTTTTTTGTATTTTTTCAATTTTGTATTTTTTTTTAATTATTATTAAGGTGCCTGTTTACCAGGTTTTCACCAAGATAATAGATACATCAAAGCGCATGTTTACCAGGTTTTCACTAAGATGATCATTTTTTCAGGACATTTTGCAATTTTTAGGATTTTTGCAATATATCATTTGTTTGGATTTTTTCAGGACCAATAAGTATGTACATGAGCATGCCAAGAATGTCTCAACTGTAGAACTTCTTCAGATGAAGAGCGTTGATAGGCTCTTTGAGTTTCTCTCCTTCAGTGGTGGAGAGTTGATAAGTGCCAGACCCAAATGTTGTAGTAATAACATACGAACCAAGCCATTTTTGTTCAAATTTCCCTTTCTGGACTCATTGCTACTGATTTTTGGGGTTCTCTCTCAAGACGAGATCACCCACTTGGAATTCCCTTTGTCTGACTTTTTTATTGTAAGCTTTAGACATCCTCTTTTGGTATGCTCTTAGATGATCGAACGCCACCTTCCGACGTTCATCAAGTAACTCAAGCTCTTGAAGCCGAGATATTCTTGTATGCACCCTAAAATGGTCGCCTAGACTTTGGGCCCCCATTCAGCAATTTATCAAATCCCTGAATCAATATTTTAAAAAATCAGCATTTTATCAATTATATCAATTTCTTTGATCAAATCCTATTTTATCATTTTTAATTATTTGCCTTGGGCTAACCATTTTATCCTAAGTCTTTATTTATTTAAAAGGAATTTCCTCCCCTTTTAATAAATAAAAAACCCCCACTTTTCATCTTATCCTAAGTTGCACAAATAAAGCATTATTCCTATTTTATAAAAAGGGGAAAAAATATTTTTTGTCTTATATGGACACAAAAGTCAACTCTTATTTTCTCATTGGAGGATATTTGTGCACATGGATTGCTCCTCTTTCAAGCTCCACCCTTGATTAAATCTTTTGCCTCTTAATCTCCATGGTCCATTTCTCCTCATTTCCTATAAAAGAAGAGCTCTCTTCCTCACTTTCATATGCATTTTTGAATACTAATGTTATGCTGCAGGTTTTCTAGGTCACTTTGGAGCTTTTTGAAGATTTGAAGACATTCTTGCATCAAGCTTTTGCAAATCATTGTTGCATCACATCTTAGATTTCTTCATTACTTCATAGTTTAGCTTTCATTTCTTGCATAGTAGTTTCATTCTCATGGCATCCATAGTTTAGATTTCCTTTATGCTATAGATTAATCTCACATAGTTTAATTAGGATAGATTTGTAACACTTGCATATTTCCTTTTCATAGCATAGCTTGTACTTTCATTTCCATAGTTTAGCTTGCATCTCTCATTTCTAGCTTGCATATTCATCTTAATCTAGCTTGCATTTGCATTTCATTTGATTCTTGGAGATATTGGCATCCTTGCCCTTGTCTTCATTTGAATCTCTCATTGTGTGGTTGACTAGCAAGGTCCTTAAGTTTATTAGCTCTAGCTGAGAGAAATTTTAAATCTTGCAACTCCATACATAGAGAGCTATGGATCGATTTTTGAGACCTCATTCTTGAGTGTTCTTGATTGTAAGGATTCATAGAAGTGCACTACTTTTGTGTGTACAATTTTGTTATCTTCATCAGTGATGAGGCCCCTCAGAGAGATTTGCAATGTTGGAATCTCGACCTCAATAGGTAATACTACCTCTGCTCCATAAACCAAGGCGAAAGGAGTGGCCCCCGTTGGTGTTTGGATACTTGTTCTGTAGGCCCACAAGGCCGGATTAATCTGGAGATGCCAGTCTCTACCAGATTTATGAATTGTTCGGTGCAAGATTTTTAGAATTGTCTTATTAGAAGCCTCTGCTTGTCCATTACCCTGATGATAATAGATGGATGACCAATACTGAATAATTCTAAATTTAGTGCATAAGTCTGTCAGGTCCTTATTTTTGAATTGTTCCCCATTGTCAGTGATAATAGATGAGGGTATGCCATATCTACAAATGATATAGTTCAGTATGAACATAGCAATGGTCTTGTCGTCAGCTACAGTGAGAGGCACTGCCTCAACCCACTTGGTAAAGTAATCAATTGCTGTGATGATAAACTTGTGCCCTCTTGAAGATGAAGGATGTATCTGACCAACCAAGTTGAAGGCCCATTGCTGAAATGGCCAAAAACTGATGAGAGGACTAAGTTCATGAGTAGGAGTATGAATCAGGTTCCCATGAAATTGGCATTCCTTGCAAGTTTTAGCATAATGAACAACTTCTTTTTCCATGTCCGGCCAGTAATAACTAGCTCTAATAAGTTTTCGGGCTAACATCAGACCACTAGAATGAGACCCATAGATACCTTCATGTATCTTAGTTAGCACACGCTTGGACTCATCATGTTCTAAGCACCTAAGGAGAGTACCATCTAGGCCCCATCTATACAAGTCATTTGCTATGAGGACATACCATGAAGCAGTACGAATGAGGTGACGCTTTTCATTCCGGGTATAGGTGTCTGGAATGATCTGGTCATGGAGGTAGGAAAAGATATGGTGGTAGTGGGATGAATCATGTCCAATGACTGAACAGATCATCCTGGATTCAGGAATATCATAGGCAGGGTAGTGTAATGCCTCCACCAGGAACTCATGTTTGAAGTCATTTTCTGACATTTGTAACATTGCAGCAAGAGTGGCCATTGCATTAGCTGCTTTATTGTCTGCCCTTGGAATCTGCTAGAAAGAAATATGTGCAAAGTACTATTTAAGATCATCCACCATCCTTTTGTAAGGTACTAGTTTGTCATCTTTATTTTGGTAGACATCGTTGACTTGATTGATGATTAACTGTGAATCTCCAAAGACCTTGAGCTCATCCACACGCCATTCAAGGGCTATCTTCATTCCATTAATGAGAGCTTCATATTCAGCTATGTTGTTTGTGCAGGGAAACAACATCTTATATGCTTTTGGCAATGAGTATCTTTGAGGTGTAACAAACAAAATGCCTGCACCGAATGCTTGTTGAGTGAATGATCCATCAAAGAACATGATCCAAGATTGGTGTGTGAGATGCATGATGGATTCATCTAGGAATTCAATACTCAAAGGTTGATGATATTTTAAAGGAGCCTCCACCAACTGATCAGCAATTGCTTGTCCCTTAATAGATTTCTTTCCACATACTCAATGTCAAATTCACTAAGTATCATTACCCATTTTGCTAATCTACCCGTGAGGGCAGCCTTGCTCAACAAGTACTTCAGAGGATCAATTTTTGCAATAAGTCTCATGGTATGAGCTAGCATGTAATGCCACAACTTCTGGGAAGCAAATACCACTACTAAACAAGCCTTCTCAATGATAGACTAATTCATTTCATAGGCAACCAATGTTCTGCTGATATAGTATATGGCTCTCTCTTTATTGTTCTAGTCTTCTTGAGCTAAGAGAGCACCCAAGGATGTGTTTGTTGCTGAGATGTATAGGATAAGAAGCTTCCCATGGATAGGAGGCATTAGTATAGGTGGATTAGCAAGATACTATTTTATTTGAGTAAGTCCCTTGTCACATTCCTCATTCCATTCATAGGTCACATTCTTATGCAAAGTCTTAGTAAATGGTTGTGACTTGTTAGCCAACTGTGAAATGAAGCACCAGATAGATTGTAGCCTTCCTTGTAATCCTCTCATTTGACTAATATTCTTGGGTGGAGACATGTCCATAATAGCTTGTACCTTTTTAGGATCAACTTCTATGCCTTTAGCTGAAATGATATAACCCAAGAGTTTCCCAGAAGTAACACCAAAAGCACATTTCTTTGGGTTAAGCCTGAGACTAAATTGTTCCATGCGGTCAATGATGGGACCTAAGTCTGTGAGGTGAGTTCTTCACTGCATGCTTTTGGCTAAAGTATCATCCACATAATCCTCCATCATTTTATGCATCATATCATGGAAGATAGTAGTAACAACTCTTTGGTATGTTGCTCCAACATTCTTAAGCCCAAAAGGCATGACATTCCAGCAAAAGGTGCCCCAGGAACATGTAAAAGTGGTATTTTCTTGATCTTCTGGCACAATTTTGATTTGATTATAGCCAGAAAAGCCATCCATCAAGGAATACATCTCATATCCTGCTGTCATGTCAACTATCATATCAATATTAGGTAGTGGGAAGTCATCTTTCAGACACGCCTTATTCATATCTCTGAAATCCATAAACACACAAATGGATTTATCATGTTTAGTGACTGGAACAATGTTTGAAATCCATTTTTCATAATCAATAGTTCTTATGAAGCCAGCCTTAAGAAGCTTTTCCAACTCTACTTTAACCAAAAGCGCTATGTGTGGATGCATTTTTCATAGCTTCTGTTTAACAGGTTTGATACCTGGTGCGATGGAAAAATGATGCATGATTAGATTGGGGTCTAATCTAGGCATGTCAGAGTAGGTCCATGCAAAGTTTATTTTCTTGCTCTGAAAGAATCTTGTGAACTCTTCTTTTTCTTCAACAGATAATGATTGTGCTAGATGAATAATCTGTGGAGCAGCTTCTGTACCCAAATTGACCGGCTATATTAGCTCAATCAATACTGATGACCTCTCTTGAAAGTGGCTCAGAAGCGTATCAAGTATCTCATCCTTGGGTGCCTCAGAGAGGTTTTCACCCTCAAATGCATCTTTTATTTTTACTATTTTTGGCTCTGATACTGCCACAAAGTGGTTTTCATGATCAGAGCATCTATTTTTTCTTTTAATTTTTTGACTGAGATACTTGATATCCACCTCTATCATGTTGACACTACTTTCACTGGTGGAGGACATCATAGGTTCAATAGCATGGAGGTAATAGGCTAGATCATAATCAATCTGGAATGTTAGGACTTCATTGGATTCAGAAGGGGAGTTCCAATTTATCAGATCGGGACAGCGGAGTGAAAGGGAAGTAGTGACTGGTTCAACTGCGTTCATGCTATAACCCTCAAAAGCACTGATGAGCAAGTCAAAACCTAGAGTGATCTCATCCAAAGGAGCATTCAAATCTCTAAGATACCTTGCGTCAAAAGTAGAGGACATGTTAACATTAGTGGTGCCTAATTCATGCGGCCTAGTGCTAGACCCTTCACCTACCTCGAGGAGTCTTTCATACACGTGAACAATATCTATGTCTACATCATAGGTAGCATCAAACAAAGACTCAAACTCATATTCATGTGAGTCAGTGCTTGATGTGGGGATTTCATTAGCAGCATCATCAGACTCATTATTATCCCTTGTGGCATTAATAGCTTGCTGAAGTTGTTCTTGTTCAAAGTACTTTTGAAAATGAGGTGGCCTATATCATTCACCTTGAAAATCAAGATCATCATTTAGTGTTGCTTTCCATTCCTCATATGTGAATTGGTATACTAAAGAAGTTTTATCAGAATCATTATCAGTATCAGTATCTATCTCTATCATATGAACAGGTATGATAGGCTCATCAGGTTTGGCAAAGAGTGCTGCAAGATCCGAAGGAATAGGATATGGAAATGTATCTTCATCAGAGTTGGCCTCTAAATTCACTTCTGGAGTGGCATCTTCAATTTCTTGTTCAGGTTCAGGCTCAGGCTCAGGAGCTAACACAAATTTCTTGGTCCCCAAATGAAAGGGAGTCTTTTTAAAGCCCAAGCCACTAGTATCTTTTGTGCGGCGGCCTGTAGCTTCAATAGGTTTTAGTAATCCATTATCATTTTTCCCTATAGGACCACTCCCCTTATAACCAAAGAACTTCATGATCTTGAAGGCTTCACTATATGGTTCTTGCTCTAAATCTGGAGATGGAGTGGTTGTTTCAGCTATTTCTTTTCCTTTATAGATCCATGATCTGATAGCCCTCTCTTCATCTTCATCTTCTAAAGGTGTAGAGGCCCTTACAAAGGCACCATCATAAACTATTTGAGGAGTATTAGAAAGTTTTTTGTCTTTAGAAGGTCTCCCATAAGAGCGTGGAGACATAGGTAGAGTAGCCAGTGATAGCATAGGTTCCATTCGATATTCTCCGATGCCTGTATCCTTAAGTCTCAAAGTTTGTTCCATTTCTTTCAGCTTAGCATCATAAAATTTAGTGGATTCTCTATTTGTTGGAACAAAGCTATTTGCGGTTTGTGCAAGAGTGTTGCAAGAGAAATTAGTATTCACAGGTATAGTGACTTCTGCTCCATGGAATGGAAACTTAATGCATTGATGATACATGGATGGAATAGCCTGCATCTCATGAATCCAAGGCCTACCCAACAAGATATTGTAGGCAAGAGGAATATCGAGCACTTGGAAAGTAACATCTCTCTCAACAGGACCTACGCTGATAGGTAGCATGACTAAGCCTTGGGACTTACATTCTTCCTCATCATAAGCTTTGATGGTATTCTTTTTGTGAGGATCTATGCAATTCTCATCATATCCTAGCTGAGTGAGCAGTTTAGTGGAACAAATATTAAGATCAACACCATTATCTATGAGCACTTGACAAATGCGCTTCGGACCTATCATGACCTCTATATGCAAGGGAGCGTTATGTGGGTGACTCAAAGAGTGGTCATCTTCTTTAGAGAAGGATAGATAGTGAGGTGAAGTCAAATGACCCACCATAGATTGGAACCAGTTGAGATCAAGATCCTTGGGAACATTTGCCTCAGCAAGGGCCTTATCCAAAATCTGCCTGTGAGCAGGCGAGATCTTCAACAACTCAAAAATGGTAATATGAGCATTGGTTCATTGGAGTTGATCTAAAATGCTATAACTAGCTGAGCTAGCTGTAGGAACATATTTCATGTTTTTGTTGGCAAGGCCAACAACAGTCTTATCCACAATTTGTTTCGGAGCGGATGCGGGAGTATCAGGTCTCTTATCCATAGTTTGCTTTGGAGTGGATGTGGAAGCATCGGGACCTTTCAAGACAACTCTCCCTCACGATCAAGTGACAACATTAGCACAGTCTTGAGATTATTCAGATTCAGATGAATGAGGTGTAGAGCTATGCAAGATAAAATGAGTCTTAGATTTGGGAGTATCGCCGCTCCCTCTAGAAGTGATTACGTCACAATACTCTATCTTGATAGGTTCAATCATACCAATAAAATTTTCATTATTAGTGTATGTGTAATTGACTTTAGCATTGGTATTCTTGGTGTTTGAAGACTCACCCTTCTCATGAGGAGGGAAGGGATCCTTAAAAGCTTGGTGGTCCGAATTCTTGTTATGGCCATCCACAAAAATATCACTGCTATCGATCAAATCTTGGACCTTGTGTTTTAGCTGAAAACAAGTTGAAGTCTTATGACCAATGTTTTGGTGATATTCATAGTAAGCATTATCATTCCACCAATGAGGTCTTGGTTGTGGGTCATAAGTACACTTTTCTAAAGGAGTAAGAACCTGATTCTCTATTAGAGTTTTATAGACCACATCAAGAGGCTCTCCCCAAGGGGTGAAATCAGGCTTGGGTCAAGAGGCCCAAGGTTTGTTCCTAGCAAATCTTGAAGTTTGTTGGTTGTTTGTTGTGGTCTTTTTGATAGCCTTAGCTGCTTGTATACTGGAAGTAAGATTAAATGTATACTTTGAAGGCTTCGTAGTAACATTATTCACTACTCTATCATTTACTACATCTCTGTTCTTAGTGGTAGTCTTTCCTTTATCCTTGTTTGTGGAGAATCCTTGTTTATTGTCCTTATTCAAAGTTAATTCTCCCTTCTTGATCATGAAGGCCTCTATTCGCACTGCTTGTTTGATCATACTATCAAAAGTAAGAGGACCTTGTAATTGTACTTGGTATCCAAAGTTTGGGACAAGATTGTCCAAGAAAATGTCGAGTCTCTCAGACTCTGGTAGTTTGTGAGGACACCTTGTACATAATTGTCTCCACCTTTGGAGGAATGTTAGGAAAGATTCTCCTTGTTGCTGTTTTAAGTTGCAAAGATCCCAGATGTTGACCGGATGCTGAATATTATGTGAGTAGTGCTGGAGAAAAATATTAGCCATTTCATCAAAAGTTTTAATACCAGTAGGCAATCTAGAGAACCATTCCATAGCTGGTCTGCCTAAACTATGAGGAAACAAGTGCATAAGATATGTTTGATTATGCATGAATTCCATGGACAATGCGCCAAACTCCCTCAAGTGATCTTGGGGATTGGTTGTACCCAAGTATTTGTCATATTTTGGGAGTTCCACACCTCTAGGAAAAGGTGGTATATGAAGACTTCTGTCAAAAGGGAAAGGCCAAATACTTTCCATCGTAAATTGTTGAGTGGGTTTGTCTTTATTCCTCGCAAGTTGACTAATCTAATCTTTCATTTCTTAGACTATCTTTTGCAACTTTGCGGTCTCAGTTTCTTCTTCCTTAGCTATGAGTGTTTCAACTTGATAGTCTCAAGGTAACTTGGCCCCTTGTTTAGCTAGCTCAAGGAAGTATTTTTCTTTCTCCTCTAGGAGAAGGATCTCCATCATTTTAATAAGACCCTTATTGGCTTTGGTAGCATCTATATCGTGTTGAGTTATCACTTCATCTTCATTCCCAAGGATCTCATAAATACTCTGAATCTGATCTTGTTGCTGATCATCTTGGTTTTGATCGAATGGAGGAGGATGATAGAAATAGGTGGGTTGTCGATCACCTTGAGGTTTGCTTCAAGATTGATCATCATTATGGGACTGATTTTGGTCATGTTGAGATTGACCATGAGGTTGTTCATTTTGAGGTTGAGCATGATGTGGGTCATTAGAGGATTGACCATGATATTGATTCTTGTGAGATTGATCAAAGGTTTGACTATATTTTCCCAGTTGGAAATCAAACGGATCTCCCATCTTGTCGTAGACTTGTGCAATATATGAAGACTTAGCAAAGTGATGTGAATGAGATCAGAAAGGTGTGGCCAAGGTAACCTTTGGTGAATGAATAGGATCAAAAGATTTAACAAATCTAGGTGAGAAGATATCATCAAAAATATCACTAGGTTCAATGATAGAACTATTCTCAATAGGATCAACAGGTATGATAATAGGATTAGTCCGAGGAAGAGGTCTTCCAAACTTGTGAAACAATGAGTTTTCTTGGAAGAACGAGTTGTCTTGGTCTTGAAATGAGAAACCAGGTTGCGCTTCAAACAATGGTTTAAAACACTCTTGAAACACCAGAGGTGATGGTTGAGATGGACTATCTTTCGAAGTATTCAATGAGGAAATTGAAGATATCTCAAAAAGTTTAGATTTCACAATAGATTCAGGAGGATCTATTTCTTGATTAGGAGGTTCTCTTCTACCTTGATCAAGATTCTGAATGGGATAAGTCTTTCCACTTCTATTCATGATAGTCATAGATGAATATGAAATGAGAGAGGATTTGGGATAAAGCTAGACTCAGTCTCTAGGAATAGCGCAAAGGAGATAAAGGCTAGGACAACCAAGATGTGAGATGGACCTAGTATGAATTGTCAAAAGAGGTGGCTAGAATAGCTGAGATAAGACTATCGCAACACAAGATACAAAAGGCATAAAGAGATAAGGTAAAAAAACAAGAGATGACACAAGTCAAAGCAAAGATCGATCGATTCCTAACTCAAAACAACCAGTTTCTGACAGTGAATGACAGGAAAGTAGAAAAGAGACCTCAGACAAAAAGTAGATCAGATAAAAAGTCAAACAGTCAATGGAAAATAGGTCTCTATTTTTGCAAACTGGGCTACAGTCTCGTGCAAGAGAGTACCAAGCTGCATGAGAGAACACCAACCTTCACATGAGAGAACAAAGTCTCACGTGAGAAAGTGCTCTGAAGTGTGAAACTTCACGCGGGAAAAGTGCAAAATTTGACAATCTGACATAGTTTTTGAGGTTAAAGTTGAATTTTGAGGTACAGCCTGAATTGATGTCTGACAGAAAATCCAGTTTCCTAATAGGTTTGAAGAACAGTTTAATCAACAATCTCATTTTAGGATTTCAAGCATTCATTTAAAGACACAAAGGTTCAGATCAAGTAGTTGTGATACAAGAAGCAGTCATTAACAGACCTATCAAGGACAAAGCAACTTGATAGCATCAGGGGAGTCTTTGTTTGATAATGATTGGACAATGTTTAAGGCTCGATAACAAACACATAGCTTAGTCCTACAAAAAAAATGGTGAGAAGCCAAAACCTTTGCCCCATTGCTTATGCGCATACGTGCACATCACACAGCCGTGTCACCCCCTAGAGGGTGTCCGTGTTTTTGATGTTTCCAAGGACTCAATGTTGTACATTCAAAGGTTACCCTTGTAGTAGGGGCCAATGTTTCAACCACCTTCAAGCATCTAGGTGTATTCCTATGATGGGAATCTACGGGAGAGATTCTTCCCCCTCCCTGCACAAAGATTATGACTCCTTTTGAAGGTGAACCGGGTAGGTCACTAGCTAAGGAAATTTTTTAATAGGCTTCCATTCATGCTAACCTTCGGTGCCCCCAATACAGGGTTGAGGCCTCATAGCCACACCAACACCTGAAAGTCATACACCCCCGCAAGCAGGGCTAGGAGCGGCACCGCTCAGTATAATAGATGGAGCCTTCTCAAGATGATAGTCAAAGTCTTGAGAAGGAAGATAAAATGGTTTTGGAGTCTTTAGAATCAACAAAATGTTCTTTATTAGAGTTAGGTGGAATCGCCGGTGATAGGTGCGTACTCACTTGGGTTGTTCCCGGAGGTTCAACTTCCAGTAGGCCCTCTAAAGGTGACACTGGATTTGGTTTAGATTTGGGGGTTAGATTTTATAGTTCTCCCAAAGGGAGAAGAGCATACTTCTCTATCCTGTTTCCTCACCCAAACACATCAAGAAGATTCATCACCGAGTTAGCTTTACTCCACCACAACTATAAGCTTTTGGGTTTTTGTTTCTCTCAAAGAGAGAAGAGCATAATCCTCTAGCTAATAGAAGCGTAAAGATTCACTACCTTTCTCTACTTCCCCAAGAATTTGTCATATTAGTAAGATCATTAGGATTTTGGGTTCATTCATGGTCATCACTTCCATGTAATGAAGAGCCAAATTCCCTACTCACTATCAAAATCCTCAAGAAATTTTAACAGAGCCCTATTTAGACTATGTGAATGAAAGCAAGAAACAAACACAACATTTTAGCAAGTCTTCGACTATCGTCCTACAATCAAACCATTAGCATGTTTAAATTCTTCGACAAACATCCTGCAGAAAACTATTACGCTATGAAAATAATAGAGAAATAATAAACAGCAAACAGGAAACTGTCAGAAAATTGAAATAGGAAAGACAGAAACTGAAAAAGTTAAACCACTGTATCCAAATCTCGCGTGAGGAAGTACTCCACAACATGTGAGAAAGTACAGGGTGTCGCACGATGATGCAAAAGATCGCATGAGAGTGCTACAGGGAGTGAATCTTCATGTGGGATGCTCTAGATTCTTGCACGAGAATCTGTACATAGATAGTACGGACGCACGACAGAGCTTAAATTCTTCTCAAAAAAAAAGAAAAAAGAATGAGGCCAAAAATTAGATTTTATGCCCCACGGTGGGTGCCAAAATGTATGTGAGGGAATGAGGACCTCAAATCCAGCTACACATGCAACATGGTCATTACTCACATGATCAAATTACAAGAGAGAGTATGAATTACTCAATCTAAAATTCATGGTGATGCGACCTGTTGCCTCCTATGTAGATGGGGTGTTTGATTACTCTCAGATTGGAGAGCCAACAACCATAAGACCAATTCTACAATGGAGGATTTTCAAAATCTATGAAGATAAACAAACTGAAA
Organism: Chamaecyparis obtusa; assembly: GCA_027943335.1. Lineage (NCBI taxonomy): Eukaryota > Viridiplantae > Streptophyta > Pinopsida > Cupressales > Cupressaceae > Chamaecyparis > Chamaecyparis obtusa. The sequence continues at coordinate 850,778 of BSBK01001979.1, forward strand.
TTTAACTAAATGAATGCAATTTAATCTAAATAGCTTTGAAAGAGATATGATACTAATCTAGAATAGCTTTGAAAGAAAAAAGAAATGCAAATTATTCTAAAGAACTTGAAAGTGGAAAATGATATTAAGCTATGAACAATTAAGCAAATTAATTCTACAATGAGGTGCAATATTAAGCTAAAATGGGAAAATTATACTAATGCAATAAAAGCTTTGAAATGAGATGCAAAAATACTATAGTTTAGTTACTCTCAATAATTGCCTCTTTCGAATGAAGAAATAAGGTTCATTAAATAGAAAAGCCCAAGAAGAGAATGAAGGGGTTCTTGATTTGAAACTCTTGACTCTTTGTTTCCATTTGAGACAAAAATGCATTGAATTACTTAATTAAAAGAATGGAATTTGCCACATAGGGGACTTTTTGAATATCTTTAATTATTAATTCAAAAAATGAGTGTCCATTCAAATAACAAGTAATTATTAATTCCTTTTTATGGGTAATTAGCTAAAGGGGGTAGATTTTAATTTAATTCTAAGTACTTAGGACTTTAGGATTAAATTAATTTATCATAGGGGTAATTTAGCTAATAAAAGTCAAAGACTCTAGGAATTAATTTTAATATTTAATTAATGCAATTAGGGTTTTTGCAATTGACATCAAGTCCAATTAAGTTAAGTAGGAGAGAGAAAATTGCCTAGGAAACTAGGACTTTGGAGATGTAAAATTGACGAAAGTGCACCAAAATTGATTGAATTTAATAGGTGCCAATTTTAGGGTATTACAACACTTGGCTCTAAGAAGTTTGGCTCTCTTCTCAAAGGATTCAAAATACATCCTTGCAGTCACAATCTCCTCAATCACTTTACCAAATAGATAATTAGCATCATTGACAAAAATATTATTACTTTATATGAGGGATGAATCCAACTCCTCCATCCATTCTTCTTGGTCCTCAATCTTTTTGAGGCTCTTTAAAATGCAAGGAAATAAATTAAAATTCTTATTTAAATATTCCAAGAGAAGGAATCTAGTCTCATTTTGCACTGACTCCCTGACAATGGTTAGCTCCAATAGCCCTGTAATTTGGTCATATGTATTCTCCAAAGTAGCATCATCTTTTGCTTGATTCTTAGCCTTTTAATAAATTTCATCCATTGTATTCTCTCTACTAGTCCATTTATTAAGGATCTCATTCAATTTATTCTTATCTTGATCAAAAGAATTTAAAATATCAAAAACCTTTGCGATCCTGTAATAAACAAACCTAGTGTCAATACAGCTGAGAAGATGAAAAGTTGTACCATTTATCTTCTCATCATACCTTTTAACCACCTCTATCTCTAAATCTTTAAGCTTAGCCTTCTCATCTTGTAGAGCTTCTTCAAATTGGGTATCTAGGAGAATGGGGGGTAGGGGAATAGATATTATGGGGCTTTTGATAGGAGGTGGTGTAGGGGATGATGCAATTATCCTTGTTGAGGATTCATCTATCTCAAACTACAGAGGTGTTGTATCTCCCAACTGTGTGAGTCTCCCAATCAATTCATTGTTTCTCCTCGTCTTAGCATCATATGCCTCCATCAGCTTTTCATATTTGAGCCTAAGCTCATCCATGATCTATTTTACTTTCAATGTTGTGGCCTCTAAAAAAATGGCATCATGCACTATTATATCAGTGGCTTCTACTACTGAGGTCTCACTCACCCTCCTAACCATCAAGCCACCAACAAGATCAATTATTGTTCCCTCATCTTTCTTTGTTCTTTTGTACTTCTATAGTGATCACATAACCAGAGTTTCATGATCATCACTAAATCCCACACTCATTGATGCTTCCTTAGCCTCTTCCTTAGTATTATAAGTGTTGGTGCTCTTCCTGATTGCAACAAACAGAATAGCATCTGCTATGTCCCACTCTGGTAATATCAAGACACCAGCATCCATAATCATTTTTCTTCCCTCTTCAGGGATGATCTTACCAAAATTGTCAAACATTTCTCTTTTTACCTCATCCTTAATAGCAGAGTCCTCTTTGTCAAGTTGTTCTGCTTTTATTTTCTCACATTTTCTCTCAAAATCTATAATGCTCATCCTCCAGGAAAATTGAACAAAAGCTCTAGAATTAACAAAATTATCATTTGACAAAAATCTACTAAACTCCTTAATTACTAGATCAATTTCTTTAGCTTTTAACTCTACTACTGTTAGATCCATTGGAGGGGCAACTGGTTCCTCTCGTATCCCATCTTGTAATTCAGCCTCTATCAGTACAATACCACCCACATTGCCCAGTTGAACCAATTGTTCAGCTGCCTATTCTTCATTTACAAACTATAGTAGGGATTAGGAGGGTGAATAGGCCTCTTCACTTGAAAGGGTTGTCTCCTCAGTCCTTGGCCTTTTAGTTCAAGGTTCATCTAGGGATTCTACTGTAGGCCTTTTGTAGATTGTGTGCACCTTAGGTGGTGAGGGCCTTTCTTCCAATTTCTTGTGTTGGAAATTTGGCTAATGTGGATGCATAGATGTTGTCATTATGGAAACATATGATCTCTATTAAGAGCGCAGAATCTGGAATGCAAGTATGGCAAGTTGAAGGAAAAAATTGTCTAAGTATGGATACAGTGATCCTGACAGACCACCCGATGAAGATTTAGTTGGCGACATCCACTGGAGCAATATTTTTGTTTGTCCAGTTAACTAAAGCTTCTATAGAGTATGAGGATACCCCATCTCAGTGTGCATAAAGTTTGGAGTAGTACGGACAAAGTTATTTGAAGTTTACCGAAGACAGTTTTTGCAGACAGAACAGTTTTGGAGACAGTATTAGCGAAATAGTTAAGGGATTATTTTTGCTTGTCAAAATAATGACTTAACATTATGAAGGGATGACATCCTAGATGTTTACTCTTGGATAAATATTTTGGAAGCCGACCATGTAAAGTTATTAGCTCTAATAACTCATATATTAGGCATACTTGAAAAGTAATGAAAGATAGATGAGATATGTAAAAAGAAAGAAAAGATAACTTGTGATAGTTGTATATTGTGATAGCAGAAAAGGCTATTGATGTGAAGTTGTAAGCAGTACCATATTACAGTTAGAAACATTTTGTATTATGTAATACCCCTCTAACCCTAATATAAGTTTTGTGTTTTTGAAAGAATTAAGATCCTTCGATGTTTTCTTACAGCTTAAGTTGTACATGATACTTGTTTGATCTATTCCTATAGTTGTTTATAATAATTTCATAAGCTAGTACTCAATGATTCTAATATCAGACATACTATCTAAAGGTATCATTTTTGTATGTATTTATCTCCATGTATGTATTGAGTACCTACAAGACCTTTATGAACATAGTTAGGATGTTATATGATATGTACTTGATAGATATATATAAGTGGTTATTTATATTTTCTTCTATTAAGGTTACCTTGGATGAATCTTGTATCTCACTTGATGATTTGATTATGTTAATTTATTATTAGTATTGATAAGAGACTAACACAATGCTTGATATTCTAACCTTCATTATGATGATGCTACATGCTTTGAGTGTATATATATACATGATGTGTTTTCATGATTCAGGACGAAGTCGTAGTTACTCACATAGCTAAGGTCCACACGATGTATCCATCTTGGTCATCTGTCTGCAATGTTTTTCTTTTATATGTATATCCGTGCATATGTATTTCTTCTTTGTGATGCAGGCTTGCAGGTACCGGGCATCGACTTCACCTGGCTTCACAGGTCTGAGCATGCCCTCAAATCCTCGATGGTTGTTGTTATGGAGATAGTACTAAGGCCCCTACATGAGTCTTCCTTTGTCATTATTCTAATTTGGAAATATTAGGGTTCCTTCTTTGTCAGTCAACCTTTGGGTCAAAAACCCAGATCCAACGCACCCGGTTGGGCATGGTTGTAGTTAGTACCTTGTGACCACTTGAATTCATTTGGTTTTATGATTTGTTTACTCATTTTATTTATTTCTCCTTCTTGGTATGATTCTTAGTTAATTTTTCTATGTTGTGTTTCAGGAGTTTGGCTTGACTTTCCTTGTTGACTTTGGTTGACCTTGTTTGATCTTATGGTTTTCTCGATATGTTTCATAGATGATTTGTAAGGCCTCTTTGGATGATTAAGTTTATTTTGAGGTGTGTGATTTTATTCTACCTCAGTGATTATATCCTATAGTAAATAGGTAATAATATTGTGATCTATTACTTCATAATCTTATAGATTATAGTGTTTGGTATTTGGCATGTATATATATATATATATATATATATATATATATATATATATATATATATATATATATATATATATATATATATATATATATATATATATATATATATATATGGAAATATATATATGGGTGCACACATATATGTATTTATATATATATATAATTTATATGTGATTATATATTAATTATTGTAGATATTGTTGATGGTGTATATTTTGGGATTAATGTAAAGTATAATATTATTAATAATTAAATATTAAATAATGCGAGGTATATTATTCTCAATTATTAATTATTAATAATGAGGATAGGTTATATATATAGATATTGATGTAATTAATGATGGCATATGCATATATGTTAGGATAATATTACATATGTGTATGAATGAATACAAATAATCTTTTATTGTATATTTGAGTAATATAGTTGTATGATATTAAGTTATTTTATAATACCCTTTAGTTAAGAGTTAGTTGGGAGTTGGTTACTTTTCCTCTCAACCTTTGGAAATCTATTTATATGCACTACTTTCTCATTTGAAGAGGGGGGATTTTGGGGCTGAAGCATTGAGGAGAGGATGGCCTTAATTTTCATGGTGATTTTGGAGAGAAAACTTGGAGATGTGAGGGAGATTTTGTAAGCATATGTCTTTAAGAATTTTTGGTTATCTTTGCTTTTGGGAGAGAGACATTTTTGTGAGAATTTCAATAGTTGAGAGAGGGATTCTTTGCTGTGGAATTATTTCTTTCTTTCATGGAGATTTCTGAAAGTGGATAGGGTTTGAAGGATGCATCTCAAGTTTGGATTTGTCTTCTCTTTTGTTTCCTTCCTTCTTCGATTCAACCTTCGTAGGACATGAGGTATGGATTGAATATGTTAGTTACTTTATGTCTCTGATAGATTATGGATCTATTTATATATTATAATTATTTATTATATCTATACTTTTAATTTCTATGGTTATTTTAAAGTTTTGAATTTTTGTTTGTAAGAATTGGCATGTGTTTTCCTAGGGTTTTTAGCAACCCATTTTTGGAGATCTATTATTATAATAATTTAAATTGCATCTAGGGTTTTACTAAATTGATTTTCTGAAAGTAAAATTCACAGATCTCAAATGGGTATCTCTCTGATTTTATTTTTAGGGTCGAATTAATACCTTATTTTTGACATTTTGGCAGACTATGCCTGTCCATTTTCGATTCCGAATTTTCTGTCAAATGTATTCATATGCTACAGGCTGATATGATTATATAAAAGTCTAAATTTGATATAAAATATTCTCCTAAGTCTTATCTTTCATTTCCAATTGGTTTGGAAAATTTTTATTATATTTTGTGAAAATTACAACCGTTTTAGTGAAGGCAGGTCTGAACCTTAACCAGAATTTTCTATTTTAAACCAGAAGTCATAACTTTCATTCCCACCGTTGGATCTTTCTAAAAATAAAATTGAGAGTCCATAATTATGTTAGCTAAATCTCCACCGAAGCGATTTCCTTTATTATTTGTTTTGTGGAAGATATGGATGACTGTTCTATGATGACTATTCTTTGCATTTAATCCTTGCTTGAAATAATTCAGTTTAAGAACATCATTAAGTTTTAAGGTTTCGTATGGTCACCAGAGGCTATTAGAATATTTTTTTAGTTAATTGGATCTATGTATACTCTGAATATGTTTATAATATCACTTGGATGTCTTCTTATATGTTTGGAACATTCTGTATGCCATATTGGGTTTAGGGTTGTCAAGTGGACTAGGGACAACATATGTTTTCCTAAATTTAATCAAATGTTGTTATGAAATTGGTATGAATTCTTGATGATGGATCTATTATGTTCTTATAATTTTTATATGCATGTTAGGGAACCTAAGTACACTAGGTGAGTGGCTCATAGTGAGGGGCCGGGGCCCTAAGTGGCTAGTACCAGGATAACCTACTATGAGTTATTTAATCAAGTGATAACCTAAATAAATGAATTGGGAATGGGATTGGAATGGGAAATTACACACTAATCAAGATTAATTGTGCCTCCCCCATGCCTTTAGTGCTAGTAAAGACTAAAGATGGGAGTGGGAGAAGGTACCTATGCGTAAGTACGACTGGATGACCTTGTCTGTACGAGAGGCATTCGGTTCCGCATGTGCCTACTTGGGGGCCGGGGCCAAGAGTGGCTAGTACCAGGACAACCCAAGGGGTGAGGGCTATGCGATGACACTCACCTAGCTTGTATCTTAGAGTCTCTACCAAATTTGATCATGCCTCTGGTAGTCTTTGTGGTCTTCTTGTCTTTTCTTTTGTGTTGTGACTTTGGGGAAATTTTATCACCACCTTAGGAATTTCCTAGTTGTTACCTCTTGTATGGGCCTTTGATTCTATCTCCTAGCTCGGGGGAGTGGGCCTATTGGTTCCACATGGTTGGGTGGTTAATATTTATATCGAGGTATTGATCGTGATTCTTTGGATGATCCTAGCACATATTCCATTCCAGACCTGCAGTTGAAGATTTCTTATTGGATATTTTAATATGAGATGTACTTATGTATTTGTATTCATGTAATTTTAATCTCCTAAAAGGAGTCTTGTAGTATTGATATAATCTCAATTCAAAGCAATGCATAAGGGAATGGGTAGTTCTAGGTAAAAGAAAGGGAAAAGAATGTGAAATATTGGACATGTTACTAGCATTAAAAGAAAGTGTTTATGTTATTTCTCCTATCCTCTTATGTTGTCCATATGTAAAGGAAATGATCTTAAATATAGTTATATATAATGATGTATCACAAAAAAATAATGTATTCTCTCTTGATGAAAGGATCCAAGGAAATTATTGAAAAATGATAGGTTAGTGATTGGAATTATTAACAATGAATGGTTATGAAACAATGCAATAGAATAGTAATTTGATTTTAATGTTAATACTTGGTTCATATTAATGAAGTACCTAGGATGATGCCTACCTTAATGAATATTAATCTCTTACCTAAATTATTAGAGAAAAGTGATATAAAGGATAGTAGATGTAGATGAAATCAATATGAATTTATGGAATGAGTTGATAAAAGGAATAATGATGTTGGATGATTAACCTATGTTTAATAAAAGAAATAAGTTAGGGACATTTAACTTGGTGCATTAAAATGAATGTAGATCTTTTAAGCTCATGATTCCGTGAATATCTTATGCATGTAAATGGTTTATATGATGTTACTTTAGTAGCGACGTTAGGGAACCCGGGAGGACTTAAGTTGTATAAATCTTACATTCAAGTAGTAGAAAATTATTTCTTCTTTTAGAAATATGAAGTGTAATGATGAATATTATTCTAGTTAAAATAAATAAATAAAATAAAATAAAAATTCACTACTTGCATTTTATAGAGGTTTTATGTCTTGTCCTCTTGGGTTGCCTGGCGGGGCATTACATCTGGTATCAGAGCCCTAGGTTTCTACAATGGGAACTTTGGGACTCATAGCTCACCTATGCATAACCTTGAGTATCTTAACTTTGTCTCCTTTTGGATTTTGTTGTTAGGCTAAAATTTGAATCTTAGGAAACGAAGGCTACCTTTCGTGTTCTTATGTTGTATTGTCTTACAAGGGCACACCCATTCTTCTATGATTGAGTTATATTTTAACAATTATTTATGTTTTTGCATAATGAGATCAATGATGTGTTAAGTGGATGTTTCCTATAATATTAATGGAATGGCAAAGAATTCTTGAAACTTGTGTTTGTTTTCTTGAAAGGTACTAGTATCTCTAGAAGGGTCAAAAGTTAAAGGATGCTAAATGTTTTGAATCTTAATTATGGTAGTAGATAATATTACCCCTTGATCATACCTATAATATAATGTTGTGCACTGTATCTTCTTACAAATACCTAGTTGAATTTTATCCTACTCAAAGTATCTTAGAAATAGATTTCTTTTGGATCTTTAAAGAATGAAATGATTGTGGTAGTACTTGATAGGAATAATAGGGCAATAATTAGATTACATGGCTAATAATATGTACCTAGGAAAGAAGTGAAAAAAATAAATAAATAAATAAGGAACAAATAATCTACTGTCATATGTATTTCTCTCTCTTTCTCTCTCCCCTCTTAAGAAATAAGTTTTGCATGACTAAAATTGTTTAGACAAGGCAATAATATATTAGGAAAATTTGTAAATACTCAATTAGGAAACCCTTGGGTGAAGGACCTATGTCCCCAAGATTTTATCATAGGCTATAATTCACATTTTCATTTAGGAAGAGGAATTTTTATCCCTATCTTGGTAAGAAGTTATATCCTTTCTGCATATCTTATTAAATTACACAAAAAAGATTTAAGATAACATAATCAAGAAATTCTAGGGAAGAGTATGTGCGATGATGGATTATCTGTACTAATGATGGAAGTTGTTTTTATTAAATATATGTCTTGCAAAATGCCTAGTGAATAGTTAGGACCCTAGATGGGTATTTTGGAAACAAATTCATGTTATGTATATATTGTGATCAACACCATAGTAGTAAGAAATTAACAACATTAAGTGATTGATCAACTATGAATAAGGAGTTGTTGTGGTAAATAAATGTTATAGAAATGTACCTTACTCAATTTCTACTTAGAACTGATGTTATCTCAAAATTTTAAAGTGTAAGAGGGTAATGTTTCAAATAGGTAAAGGGTAGAAATTAAAGTTATGTACAGTAGTTAATGTTATTAATTTAGATGTTGTGGTTATGAAGATAGTAGTAGGACTCATATACTTCTTTCTCTCTTAATGGATCTATGATCGTTATGCAATAAAGAATTTGAAATAACTCTTAAAAAAATGTCATATGAAAATTGCCTGACATGCAAATTAGGGAAAAGTGCATAGATAAATAGTAAGCTTTAAGAAGAGATCCCAACTTAATGAATAATAGTGCAATAAATTGTAAATTGTTTAGATCTCCTCTAGGGGGTGAATGTGTTTTTGGAAATCAAGCACTACAACTATTGTGAAAGATGACTTAGAATATGTATATTGTAAAATTTGTGTGTCCTATGTCATTGGAATTCTACTTAAAGCTTTGATGGAAAGGAATATTTCTTATAAAACTATGTGTTAATGAAAATGGTAAGTTTCAAGTATCTAGATTGTTTTATTTTCATGATTATAAAAGTAAATGAAAAATTATTTGATGTATTCCCTTCATGATCATAACAAATATAAATTTTACATACCTCTCTATGTTTGGTATTCATAGCTTGTAAGGGACACAAATTTTGGACCCTATTTGTAATAAGGTCTCACAAGTTGTATTATGTAGGGTTAGATTATGTCTCAAAAGAGAAAATATATCATAAATACTTTCTTTCTTTTATACTGGTTACCATAGATAGAAACTTTGATATTGTGAAAGGAAGTGATAATCTCAGTTAGTAAAACATGCAATTTCATAATATATTGATATTAGTGAGTAAACATGAATACCTTAGAGTTTCAACTTGATAACAATAATTTTGATGCAATTTCAAGTATCTTGTTAACAAACTTACTGCACAAAGTGATAGAATCACATAGGTAATTCTTTTTGAAAGTCATTACTAATTGAATTGAGTTAATCTACACTAAAGTTGTAATAAGATAGGATTTACCAAAACTCTTGATAGGAGAAGAATGTGTGCAGTCATTAAATTAGGATCTAGAATAGTAATAATATAATTCTGTTAGATAATGTGTGATATATAGTTCACATTCCCGACTTCCAGGAGTAAGTCGAATCTTAGTGGGGGAGGATGTAATACCCCTCTAACCCTAATATAAGTTTTGTGTTTTTGAAAGAATTAAGATCCTTCGATGTTTTCTTACAACTTAAGTTGTACATGATACTTGTTTGATCTATTCCTATAGTTGTTTATAATAATTTCATAAGCTAGTACTCAATGATTCTAATATCAGACATACTATCTAAAGGTATCATTTTTGTATGTATTTATCTCCATGTATGTATTGAGTACCTACAAGACCTTTATGAACATAGTTAGGATGTTATATGATATGTACTTGATAGATATATATAAGTGGTTATTTATATTTTCTTCTATTAAGGTTACCTTGGATGAATCTTGTATCTCACTTGATGATTTGATTATGTTAATTTATTATTAGTATTGATAAGAGACTAACACAATGCTTGATATTCTAACCTTCATTATGATGATGCTACATGCTTTGAGTGTATATATATACATGATGTGTTTTCATGATTCAGGACGAAGTCGTAGTTACTCACATAGCTGAGGTCCACACGATGTATCGATCCTGGTCATCTGTCTGCAATGTTTTTCTTTTATATGTATATCCGTGCATATGTATTTCTTCTTTGTGATGCAGGCTTGCAGGTACCGGGCATCGACTTCACCTGGCTTCACAGGTCTGAGCATGCCCTCAAATCCTCGATGGTTGTTGTTATGGAGATAGTACTAAGGCCCCTACATGAGTCTTCCTTTGTCATTATTCTAATTTGGAAATATTAGGGTTCCTTCTTTGTCAGTCAACCTTTGGGTCAAAAACCCAGATCCAACGCACCCGGTTGGGCATGGTTGTAGTTAGTGCCTTGTGACCACTTGAATTCATTTGGTTGTATGATTTGTTTACTCATTTTATTTATTTCTCCTTCTTGGTATGATTCTTAGTTAATTTTTCTATGTTGTGTTTCAGGAGTTTGGCTTGACTTTCCTTGTTGACTTTGGTTGACCTTGTTTGATCTTATGGTTTTCTCGATATGTTTCATAGATGATTTGTAAGGCCTCTTTGGATGATTAGGTTTATTTTTAGGTGTGTGATTTTATTCTACCTCAGTGATTATATCCTATAGTAAATAGGTAATAATATTGTGATCTATTACTTCATAATCTTATAGATTATAGTGTTTGGTATTTGACATGTATCTATATAAATATAAATATATATATATATATATATATATATGAAAATATATATATGGGTGCACACATATATGTATTTATATATATATAATTTATATGTGATTATATATTAATTATTGTAGATATTGTTGATGGTGTATATTTTGGGATTAATGTAAAGTATAATATTATTAATAATTAAATATTAAATAATGCGAGGTATATTATTCTCAATTATTAATTATTAATAATGAGGATAGGTTATATATATAGATATTGATGTAATTAATGATGGCATATGCATATATGTTAGGATAATATTACATATGTGTATGAATGAATACAAATAATTTTTTATTGTATATTTGAGTAATATAGTTGTATGATATTAATTTATTTTATAATACCCTTTAGTTAAGAGTTAGTTGGGAGTTGGTTACTTTTCCTCTCAACCTTTGGAAATCTATTTATATGCACTACTTTCTCATTTGAAGAGGGGGGATTTTGGGGCTGAAGCATTGAGGAGAGGATGGCCTTAATTTTCATGGTGATTTTGGAGAGAAAACTTGGAGATGTGAGGGAGATTTTGTAAGCATATGTCTTTAAGAATTTTTGGTTATCTTTGCTTTTGGGAGAGAGACATTTTTGTGAGAATTTCAATAGTTGAGAGAGGGATTCTTTTCTGTGGAATTATTTCTTTCTTTCATGGAGATTTCTGAAAGTGGATAGGGTTTGAAGGATGCATCTCAAGTTTGGATTTGTCTTCTCTTTTGTTTCCTTCCTTCTTCGATTCAACCTTCGTAGGACATGAGGTATGGATTGAATATGTTAGTTATTTTATGTCTCTGATAGATTATGGATCTATTTATATATTATAATTATTTATTATATCTGTACTTTTAATTTCTATGGTTATTTTAAAGTTTTGAATTTTTATTTGTAAGAATTGACATGTGTTTTCCTAGGGTTTTTAGCAACCCATTTTTGGAGATCTATTATTATAATAATTTAAATTGCATCTAGGGTTTTACTAAATTGATTTTATGAAAGTAAAATTCACAGATCTCAAATGGGTATCTCTCTGATTTTATTTTTAGGGTCGAATTAATACCTTATTTTTGACATTTTGGCAGACTATGCCTGTCCATTTTCGATTCTGAATTTTCTGTCAAATGTATTCATATGCTACAGGCTGATATGATTATATAAAAGTCTAAATTTGATATAAAATATTCTCCTAAGTCTTATCTTTCATTTCCAATTGGTTTGGAAATTTTTTATTATGTTTTGTGAAAATTACAACCGTTTTAGTGAAGGCAGGTCTGAACCTTAACCAGAATTTTCTGTTTTAAACCAGAAGTCATAACTTTCATTCCCACCGTTGGATCTTTCTAAAAATAAAATTGAGAGTCCATAATTATGTTAGCTAAATCTCCACTGAAGATATTTCCTTTATTATTTGTTTTGTGGAAGATATGGATGACTGTTCTATGATGACTATTCTTTGCATTTAATCCTTGCTTGAAATAATTCAGTTTAAGAACATCATTAAGTTTTAAGGTTTCGTATGGTCACCAGAGGCTATTAGAATGTTTTTTTAGTTAATTGGATCTATGTATACTCTGAATATGTTTATAATATCACTTGGATGTCTTCTTATATGTTTGAAACATTTGTATGCCATATTGGGTTTAGGGTTGTCAAGTGGACTAGGGACAACATATGTTTTCCTAAACTCAATCAAATGTTGTTATGAAATTGGTATGAATTCTTGATGATGGATCTATTATGTTCTTATAATTTTTATATGCATGTTAGGGAACCTAGGTACACTAGGTGAGTGGCTCATAGTGAGGGGCCGGGGCCCTAAGTGGCTAGTACCAGGATAACCTACTATGAGTTATTTAATCAAGTGATAACCTAAATAAATGAATTGGGAATGGGATTGGAATGGGAAATTACACACTAATCAAGATTAATTGTGCCTCGCCCATGCCTTTAGTGCTAGTAAAGACTAAAGATGGGAGTGGGATAAGGTACCTATGCGTAGGTACGACTGGATGACCTTGTCTGTACGAGAGGCATTCGGTTCCGCATGTGCCTACTTGGGGGCCGGGGCCAAGAGTGGCTAGTACCAGGACAACCCAAGGGGTGAGGGCTATGAGATGACACTCACCTATCTTGTAGCTTAGAGTCTCTACCAAATTTGATCATGCTTCTGGTAGTCTTTGTGGTCTTCTTGTCTTTTCTTTTGTGTTGTGACTTTGGGAAAATTTTATCACCACCTTAGGAATTTCCTAGTTGTTACCTCTTGTATGGGCCTTTGGTTCTATCTCCTAGCTCGGGGGAGTGGGCCTATTGGTTCCACATGGTTGGGTGGTTAATATTTATATCGAGGTATTGATCGTGATTCTTTGGATGATCCTAGCACATATTCCATTCCAGACCTGCAGTTGAAGATTTCTTATTGGATATTTTAATATGAGATGTACTTATGTATTTGTATTCATGTAATTTTAATCTCCTAAAAGGAGTCTTGTAGTATTGATATAATCTCAATTCAAAGCAATGCATAAGGGAATGGGTAGTTCTAGGTAAAAGAAAGGGAAAAGAATGTGAAATATTGGACATGTTACTAGCATTAAAAGAAAGTGTTTATGTTATTTCTCCTATCCTCTTATGTTGTCCATATGTAAAGGAAATGATCTTAAATATAGTTATATATAATGATGTATCACAAAAAAATAATGTATTCTCTCTTGATGAAAGGATCCAAGGAAATTATTGAAAAATGATAGGTTAGTGATTGGAATTATTAACAATGAATGGTTATGAAACAATGCAATAGAATAGTAATTTGATTTTAATGTTAATACTTGGTTCATATTAATGAAGTACCTAGGATGATGCCTACCTTAATGAATATTAATCTCTTACCTAAATTATTAGAGAAAAGTGATATAAAAGATAGTAGATGTAGATGAAATCAATATGAATTTATGGAATGAGTTGATAAAAGGAATAATGATGTTGGATGATTAACCTATGTTTAATAAAAGAAATAAGTTAGGGACATTTAACTTGGTGCATTAAAATGAATGTAGATCTTTTAAGCTCATGATTCCGTGAATATCTTATGCATGTAAATGGTTTATATGATGTTGCTTTAGTAGCGACGTTAGGGAACCCGGGAGGACTTAAGTTGTATAAATCTTACATTCAAGTAGTAGAAAATTATTTCTTCTTTTAGAAATATGAAGTGTAATGATGAATATTATTCTAGTTAAAATAAATAAATAAAATAAAAGAAAAATTCACTACTTGCATTTTATAGAGGTTTTATGTCTTGTCCTCTTGGGTTGCCTGGCGGGGCATTACATATTACCTGTTTGGGCAGTGAGCTCAGTTGGTGATCAGGTTTTGTAATCTAACTCCTAATAGGGTTAAGGCTTCTAACAAGGCCTAAAGTCCTTTAACCAGGACAGATCTACTATATATTGTAAATTGACTCCTAACAGGGTCCAATATCCCTAACAGGATACTTTTGATTAGTGATCTTTGTGGGTACCATCCCCACTGGGGTTTTCCCTTGGCCAGGGTTTCCTCAAGAACATATCATGTGTTATGAGTTCTTTCTATTTACTTCTATGTTTGTTAATCAGCTTGATAATCTTTGTATGCACTAAAGTAATATGTTATATCCATAATTGGGCAAAAGAAAAAGTTTGTGAAATACTGATTCACCCCCCCTCTCAGTATTTCCTATTTCTAACAATTGGTATCAGAGCGCAGTTACTCGGAGAAGGAACATTCAAGGAAAGCTTAGCAGCTTGAGTAAGATCTCTATGGATATGGATCAACTTCAGAAGAATCTTGAAGAAGCTCTTGAACAGATTGATATGCTTACTGATGAAAGAAACTCCTTAAGAAGAAAATATGAAGATGCAAAGAATGCTATTGACAAATTAAAAGGTAAGATTGAAGATCTAAAATCTGAAAAGAAATCTGATATGCTTGTTGAAGATTATGATGAATTAGAAAAAGAAAATGAGATCCTTAAGCATGAGTTGAAGATAGTAAATCTGAAGCTTAGTATGAAAGATGGAAATTTGAAATCTGATAATGAAAAATTGAAAATTGAGAATGAAGATCTGAGGTCAAGACTTGAAAAGGAAACATTCAAATCTGAAAAAGTAAAAGTGCAGTATGTGGAACTTGAGAAGTATAATAAAATTGTGAAAGGTGAATTAACTCAATCTAAACAACAACTTGACAGGCTATATTCAAATAGTGATAAGACTAGAAAAAAATTTTCTTTTGAAGAACCATTCTTTGATAGGACTGGATTTGGATTTAGTATGTTTAGAACAATCCATGATAGTAAGAAGCCAGATTTGAAGACATCTGAAAGTGTGGAGGAAATAAAGCTAGATGAGAACACATTGGAAGATCCACCTAAAGAAGAACCACCTAAAGAGAAAGAAGAATCAAAATAGGAAGAATCATCTAAAGGTATGCAAAGAGAATTCAAAGGTAGATGTTTTGCTTGTAATACTATTGGGCACATGAAGAGAGATTGCACAGGTAAGCAATTTAAACCTCTTAATGGACATTGTTATAATTGTCATAGTTTTGGACACAGAGCTAACGAATGTAGAAGACCTAAAGTAATTGTGAATAATTATGATAGAATGATTGGGAATAGTAACAATGCAGATAAGAAATCTATTGAAGAAATGAATCAAAAAAAAGTGGTAGTATGTTTTAGATGCAACAAAGTAGGACATATTGCTAGAAATTGCAGGTCACAGATTAACCAGCAAGGACAAATATTTGGAAACAATGGAATCATTTTTCAGATATGCAACAAGTTTGGACACTCAGCAAGATTTTGCAGAATGAACAATGGAGGTTATCATCATAACCCTAACCCTAGGAACAATGCAAGAAGGAATGAAAATGCAGGAAACAAAGAGAAAGGTTGCTGTAGCAATAAAGATGAAGTAAAATTTGATAAAGGCACAGATCAAGGAGGTATAGTCACCACTGAAAGTAGTCAGGAAGGTAATGTAACTAATGGTAAGGATGAATCTTTACCTGACCCTTCTTTAAGTACTTAAATTATGTAAGTTTTTGTAGTTTAGGACTTAGGATTAGTGTAGATTAGGAATTTGAATGAGTTAAGTTTTGCAAAATTAGATATAGGTTTATTATGTTGTACTAATGCTATGGTTAAGTGCGCAAAAGAAAATATTGTGTTTTGCAAGGTCGCAGAAAGTTTTATGGTTGCAGGTTTGCAGAATCAGCTTTTTGAGGTTTTAGCTGCAAAATGAATGAATGCGATGTCAGATTGAGTTAATGAGAAGTGTTATAAGGTCAAAATTGAAGTTATCATGATTACAAAGTGATTGAAAAGAGATTTGAAAGAAGAAAAAGTGATTTGAGGATGATTTGAAGAAGTTTGAAAGCAGTTTACAGCGACGATCATACTGAAACCCTAGATTTGCAAAGTTGAGGTATTTTTTGATCTTTAATCAGTTGATAAGATGGATATTTCTATGGTTCATAATGTTAAGGATAAGAATAGACCTAAGATTAAGAAAGAACCAGTAGAATCAATTGAAATTGATAACTGTCTAGCATTATCATCCGTACCAGACAGAGTATTGCACATTGAGAATGTTAAAGGATATTTAGGTTGCAAGTTTGAAACTTTGGAAGATGCAAATTTTAGTGATGATTATAGGAAATTGTACAATCAAGACATGTTAGTTAAACCAGCTTATGGGCACCTAGAGAATAATGAAACTATCAAATATTCCATGAAGTATGAATTTAATGATGAGGAATGTACCAAGATCATTTTAAGTAGAATCCACAATGGGAAATTTTGGATGGAGGATAGAGTTATTGATATAACTGCTGACCTAATTCATGATGTTACTGGATTATCTAAAGTTGGAGAGATTACATTGAATGAAAAGAACATGAGAAAGATTGTTTTAGACAACACTGGATCTAGTTATAATGGTAGAGGAATTGTGATAAGTAAAATTAAGCAAGATGATGTTAGGTACCTTTGCAAGATCCTAACAACTAAATTTTGTGGTAGTTCAAGGGAAGATGACATGGCTATAGGAATGGTTCATGTAGCCTATCTTATGTGTATTGAGAAGAAACAAGTAGACCTATGTGAAATTTTGAAAATTCAGTTATTTGAGAACTTAGAAAAGATTAAGAAGGCTAAGTACACACGGTTTAGGTTTTCATCTCTGATAACCTATATGTTTTTCCATATTTTGAGAAGATTTCCTTACACAGTTGATTGGAGTGACAATGTGAACACAATGGAAAGAATAAACTCAGTCTACATGAAGCACCTTTTTGATAAAGTTAATGACAGTGTGAAGCTTGTATTGAAGACTTTTCAGAATATTGTTAAGAACAAATCAAGGATTCCTCAATCCTTAGTTGAAAAGCATAAAGATGACATTTGGTTTATTGTAGACACTGATTTCACCTACATTGAAGTAGTTGAGCCTAGAATGGAATTCATAGACCCTCTTGGCTATGAAATATCTGAAGCAGAAACAGTAGGATATGTGAATAGATTGTTAAAGTGTGAGTTGGATGGTCATGCAAATAGGTTTGGAACCTATGAAGAGAATTTCAACTCTGCAATAAGTTTGAGAGAAAAGAAGCAATCTAGTAAGAGATTTGAATCTACTATGAAGAAAATATTGAAAGAATCAGGTATGTCAAGTCATGAGTTTGACATAGCTAAGAAGACTGCAGAAGCCTTAAAGCAAAGTGAAAATCTTGTAATTTCACCTGAGGCATCTAGTGCAGATCATGTTGATCCTATTGCAGTAAAGGTAAAAGTTGAAGTACCTGAAAAAGATGAAGGAGATAAATCTTTTTCTCCTATTCCTAGCAAAAGAGTAAAAGTGAATGCAACAGGACCCGGCAAGAGATAGAAAGTAATTGTACCACCTGTACCTAGAAATGTAGCAGTAATTAAAGATGATGATGTAGTTTCAATCAAGAAGAAAACTTGGAAACCAAGAATTGAAAGAGTTAATGAAGATATATTGAAGCATGGAGACTTCACTAAGTTGAATAAATTCTATGATCTATATGGATCATTTGATAGATTGAATTTTGAAAATGCAATGATTACACATATGATTGTGATAGATAAGAAACTCAGCACTATTCATGGTAAAATACCAAAAGATTTGTATAACAGACTTGTGAATAGAAAATAGAGAGCACAAGAAGAGGACATAAAGATGAGAGAACATGTAATCAAATAGTTCTGTGAAGTTGAGGATGAAGATCATTTGAAGAGATTCTTGAAGTCTCTTGGAACTTTATTGAGAACTAAGAGAAGAACAATCCTTATAATGGGAGGCAAAAAGGAGGAAGTACAGAAAGAGACAGAGCAAGCAGTAATGCAAGTTCTTGTAGATATAGTTGCAGAAAAGCATGTTGAATCAGACCCTCAGTAGAAGCAATTAGAGGAACCACATGCAGAGGAAGTTGGTATTGAAGAAGTTCCATCTTCTTCACATATCAATATCGGAAAAGAATCAATGGACATAGAAGGAACCAAAGTGACACTAGAGTCAGATGATGTTGTATTTCATGATCTAGGAAACATTGTTGATAATTTGGCTTTAGAAGAGCAAGAGAAGATTACAGAATCAGAAAAGGATATAGAGGCAGTGGAAGCAGCAGTAGTATCAGAATCAGTTCCAGCAGTACAGACAATTAAAGGTAAACAAATTTTGATAGAGGTCACTACCCCTAGTGCACCTGACAGTAAGAAGAGACAAATTGCTTCAATTTTTGAAGACCTTGGAAAAGAATTTGAAGATGATGATCAGCTTGAGTTCATCACATCTCTTAACAAAATTATTGGAAAGAATAAGAAGGTGAAGGACCTTGAAGGCAAAGTTAGAGTTTTGACAGAGAAACTTGAGAGTGTGATCAACACTAAGGTATCTGAATCAGATCCACTTGAAAAAGCTAAAATAGTAATAAACTCTTTTGACTCTAAATTTTCTAACTTAAAGGATATTGCTAGAATAAAAGTTCAGGAAGACTTTGAAGCAGAAATGCAACAAAATTTAAGTGTAAATATTCGAAATGATATTGGTAGTTTGGATGTATGCATAAAGAATTTGAGGAAACATTTTGAGACTAGAAAGAGTTTGTATATACAATGCAAAAAATTAGAAATCCTAACAGCTGAAGAAGATAAGAAGATCAGAGAGAAGATAGATGCAATTACAGCTGAAACAAACACCTTGTCAAGCCCAAATGTAAAGATTAGTTCTATAGAGAAGAACATAAGGAAGTTAAATGATGAAATCAGAATGTTAGCAGAGGAGAAGAACAGAAAGATGCTCATGATTAACATATTGAGAGAGCACATCTCAATCAGGACCTCAATTGTTGAAGACCAAATTGAGCAGTGTTTTTCAGCAAAGACATCTTTTCAGAAGTTTAGCTTCAATTCCTTGCAAGCTTGTCAGACAACAGCATACAGATTGAGTACTCTACTCAATGTTGCTGAATCCATCAAGAAGGTATGGGAGAAAGATTTTGAATCATGGAAGTCAGAGTTTGGTAACTGTGTTGCAAGCCTACCGGCTTTGCAATAGCTGATAACAAGGTATAAAGTTTTTTTTTGAAATTTTTGTACACCCTATCTTTGTCATTGTTGTCAAAGGGGGAGAGATAGAAAAAAATTGAATATATTATGAGGAAGGATAATCATAGGGGGAGATATTCTATGGAGTACAATATTGTATATGTGTTGTATAACTTTTGGCCACAATTTTGTGTAAATACTTTGAAGTTTTGTTTGCACACTTAGCCAATTTTCCCATATGTTGCCACCAATGACAAAGGGGGAGATTGTTGGCAATTTGGCTAATGTGGATGCATAGATGTTGTGATTATGGAAACATATGATCTCTATTAAGAGCACATAATCTAGAATGCAAGTATGGCAAGTTGAAGGAAGAAATTATCTAAGTATGGATACATTGATCCTGACAGAGCACCCAATGAAGATTTAGTTGGCGACATCCACTGGAGAAATATTTTTGTTTGTGTAGTTAAATAAAGCTTCTACAGAGTATGAGGATACCCCATCTTAGTGTGCATAAAGTTTGGAGTAGTACGGACAAAGTTATTCGAAGTTTACCGAAGATAGTTTTTGCAGACAGAACAGTTTTGGAGACAGTATTAGTGAAAGAGTTAAGGGATCATTTTTTCTTGTCAAAATAATGACTTAACATTATGAAGGGACAACATCCTAGATGTTTACTCTTGGATAAATATTTTGGAAGCCGACCATGTAAAGTTATTAGCTCTAATAACTCATATATTAGGCATACTTGAAATGTAATGAAAGATAGATGAGATATGTAAAAAGAAAGAAAAGATAACTTGTGATAGTTGTATATTGTGATAGTAGAAAAGGCTATTGATGTGAAGTTGTAAGCAGTACCATATTACAGTCAGAAACATTTTGTATTACCTGTTTGGGTAGTGAGCTCAGCTGGTGATCAGGTTTTGTAATCTAACTCCTAACAGGGTTAAGGCTTCTAACAAGGCCTAAAGTCCTTTAACCAGGATAGATCTACTATATATTGTAAATTGAATCCTAACAGGGTCCAATATCCCTAACATGATACTTTTGATTAGTGATCTTTGTGGGTACCATCCCCACCGGGGTTTTCCCTTGGATAGGGTTTCCTCGAGAACATATCATGTGTTATGAGTTCTTTCTATTTACTGCTATGTTTGTTAATCAGCTTGATAATCTTTGTATGCACTAAAGTAATCTATTATATCCATAATTGGGCAAAAGAAAAAGTTTGTGAAATACTGATTCACCCCCCCCTCTCAGTATTTCCTATTTCTAACATCTTGTCTATGTCATCAACCTCTTGTCTTAGCTTTACCACATTGTACCCTATTCTTTGCTACATAATATAAGCTACTGGGGCTATAGTTGGAATAGGTGTAATCCTCTTCATTACATTACTTTCTTGATCAGGGTTGGCCTCAATCACCCGTAGCATTTTTCTAATTAAGGACACCCATTATTTCCTCAAAATGCACCATAAATTTATTTAGTTTTTCACCAAAAGGCCTTATGTCCCCTAAATGGTTATATTTAATATCAAAATGATTCAAAAATTCTAAGATCCTTTTATACACCAGCCACTTCTCTTTTTTCATCTCCTGCTCCTGCAAAGAGAATTCATTTTTGAAGATGTCTTCAAGGAAGTGGAACTGATGGACCATGTCCCCAACCTTTAACCTCAATCTAAACATCTGATAAAACCCCTTTGGGTCTACAAATATTTTTACTAATTTTCTCATCCCAAAAGGCTTCAGAATCTTTCCAAGATGCACCCACCCACCTTTTACAATAACAAAATGGTTTGCCTCAGTGAAGGCTGCAAAAATAGTTCCTCTCCCCCTTCTTGTCAATTCTTTTTCTTGCAAACATCCAATCTACCATAGTATTCCAATGAGACCAACCCTTAGAGGCACTAGTATGGAAATATGTGTGGTGTACCTCTGAAACCATATACTCTAAAAATAATAGAGACTGGGTACAAAATGATATCACCCCAATTGTGGACAATTTTTAATTCGGGAGAAAACTCCTTGGGTATAATGAAGTCTGACAAGGCCTTTGGGATCCTAGGGTTTTCAAGTGCAAGGAGTGACCCAAACTTGAAGCAAACACCTTGTCAAATCTCATGAATCTAGCCTCAGCCCTATCCCAAGATAAATTCATACTTAATAACTAAACTGGGAGCTCCTCACTGTCCTTTTGTTTAACCAAATTCATTTCCTTTCAAAAGAAAGACTCTCCTTTGAACAAAATATGCATCAAACAAGAATAAAATCCAAAAGGATGATCTACCTTGGCCTTTTCTATGCCAATTAACACATTGTGAATACACTTAGCCAAATATGGTGCAAAATTAAAATTCACCCCTACCACTGGATGCAATATTTGAATCATCATAAACATAAAATGTATGGCCATAGGGTCAATCTCATCCTAACCAAAAAAATTTCACAAAGACAAGTAAATACCTAGAGCATGGGGATTGAAGTATTTTTTTAGAAAAGGTTCTGGGGTTTTGGGTCCTGCAAGCATCAACCCTCCAATCACTAAAAATTGTTCCCTCAACAGACCACTCCTGATAAAAACCCTTTGAGCTTCATATGTCTCATTTAAATTATCAAAATCAATTGGTCATGGAAATCAGTAGACGCACTTAGCCTAAAAATTGACCTAATTTCATCTGCAGTGATTGAAACAAGAGGAGTCCCAGTCTTACTTTTGATAACCCTAGCCACTAGGTCAAATTTTTTTTCTATCAATATCAACAAGTCTACATCCATGAACACTCTTGGGACAACCAATTTTCCCATGTCTAGCTCCCACACATTACAATGTGGAGCATACAAGTTTCTTTGGATGGGCCAAATTTTTAAGATGTTCAAGCCACTCATGAATATCTGGGCATCTCTCAGCCAGTTACTTTTTTCATAAAGCTCATCATCAACCCTCAACCTAGGTGCAGTTAGAATCAATTTCTTCCTAGCGGCCATATCATTTTTGGAATAGACTAATTGAACTAGAAAATCATCATAAACCACCCTATCTTTATATTCAATTTTGCCTGTAAAATCCCTTCATGGTGTCATGGCTTCTATGGTTAGGGTTTCTTCTTTTAATCTTATCTCACATAGAGTCTACTCAAAAAACCTCACAAAAAAACAATTGCAGAGAGAAATTTACTTGTTAATTGCACTGTATTTGTAATTTTGTGACCCTTGAAGCTCCATCCAACTACAAATCTTGGATTTTTTTGCACTCAAGAAAATAAATCTCGCTCTGTGATCAATGAAGACTTTGTGAAAAGAGAGATCCCATCAAACATCTATTTATGCAACAGCTAAAAACTATTGCACACTTCACAATAAGTTTCTCAGAGATTGAATTTAATGTCGCCAGTGATCAAATTTTCTTTTAAAAAATTTAAATCTCCACTGTTGATGAAATCCCATGCAAATAAATCCTACGACTCAGATTAGACCTTTTAAGACCGGGGCCATTTTTAAAATCCACCTTGGAAATGATGACCTACAACTGATTAAATATCTTGATGAACTGAAGGAACAGTGATTAGAGATCACCAAGCTATTAAAGTGATATGTAAGATGATTAAATAAGTCAATATATTGTCATTGATGTCAACTA
This sequence comes from Chamaecyparis obtusa, assembly GCA_027943335.1. Lineage (NCBI taxonomy): Eukaryota > Viridiplantae > Streptophyta > Pinopsida > Cupressales > Cupressaceae > Chamaecyparis > Chamaecyparis obtusa. The sequence goes on from BSBK01001979.1 coordinate 874,251, forward strand.
GTTTTGACTATACGTATCATGATAGTTACAAACATCTAAATATCTATAGAAGGAAGAAATGGTAAAGAAATGAGATATCTACATAAGGAAAAGATGGATATTACCGATAAGGATAAGGTATACATTGGGTAACTTTTTGATGATTCTATGGCTTTATATTGTTGACTTGAGCATGTTACATTATTCCATTATGAAGAAGAGATTTGAATTGAACAAGTTAATGTGGTCGGTAATTGAATAATTTTGCATACACCGAGCCAGTGCAATGTATACTAAGTGACAGTAATAACTAAGTTAGTTATCACCAACCCATTTAGTATTAATTGAGTATGGATGAAAACATTAAATGCAAAGAACAACCGATTGAAATTGATGAGCTGGAAATTGTTATGATTTTGAGGTAAAGGATAAAGTTTTTTATAAGATCCATGGCTGAAAAAATTTAGAGATGATCTAAAGGATGATATTGAAATGTGTTATTGACACACCTTCCAAGGAAGGTTTAAGCAAAAAAATGGATGAAGGAGATTAAGAAGAAAAATCTGATGGTTGATATGAAAATGGTTTACTTGTCTATTTAAGAGACATGAGTTTCATTGTTGAAACAATTCAGTTGAATAGAGACTGCAAAAGATTTTGCATGAAATTTTTAGTCATGCATTACTGATCAAACTGGTTATAGACAAAACCAAGTGTCAGAGAACTATACACCAAGTAATTTTGGGAAATATTGAGGAAGTGAATTGATTAATGATCAGATGAATTTTATGAGCATAGCATAGATCTGAATATTTGCAATTCAGTTGTATTTGAATTAGATCAGAACTGTATCAATTTAACCATTGATTCAACAAAATCTCTTAACTGAGTGGACTTAACAGTCTTATGTATTTCCATATGACATTTAAGGAATGCCAAATTGATATCTTGTTGATGCAGTCAAGGTAGGTGGATCCAATGAAGGACAGTCCAAACCTTGTAGCCAATAGAATTACACAGCGGATAACTCAATAATGCAACACAAAGTAATTGTTTAAAATTGATTTTCATTAACATTCCCATCTGTAAGGCCTTCTAGGTTAGGGCCAATTACAATTAGAAAAAAATTCTGCAAGATCCGACAAGATCCAACACAATCTCAGCTAGTTCAGCTCTGAAGACAATCAGAAGCTGATGGAAACCCTAAGGCAGATCTAAACTTGAGCTCGCAAGCCTCCAAGCAGTCTCCTTGTTCCCAAGTATGCAAACCCCTAGCTCTGCTACAAATGACTATCAGATTACAATCTGATCTGCAAGATCATCAAGAACTTTTCCACAACTTCGCTCTCAAGCTTCACATCTGACATCTAGATCTGCTCTATTGTCTAAGTCCTCCAAATCTACCAAATTCTCTCTATAAACATCTACCCAAGCACTCCTTAAATACTAATCATCAGCCATACGTTGGCAAGATGAAACCCTTAACTCCCCAAAACAAATAATTAAATGTCATACAAGTCAGCCTACACATGTATAAAAACATTTAATTCTTCATGTCGGCCCATAACAATGGCTACCAACAATAAATTCACCAAGTCGGCTCAACAAATCACACAAAACTCTAGTCGGTAAGCCAGAACTACCGAGCATTAATAAAATCACCGAGCATGCTAGGCATCACTAAGCACCAGTGTTAGCTGAGCACCACAAGCATGATCGAGTAACACTTTCACTAAGTGTTAGAGACTACTAAGTTCCTTTAGTGACCGAGCTTCCTTCAATGATCGAGACCGTTGGTCAAGGCTGCAACTGAGCAACACTGGCCAAAATACAAACACTCCATGCAGTTTCACCAAGGACACAAAATGCCCTGCCTTAACCTTGGATGTCCCTACATCAGACACCCCAGGTTCCAAAAGACGTTCATATGTGAGAAGAACATCTTTTAGGATTCAACACATAAATCCTAAACTAGTTCTTCACATACAAGTCCTCCACCTTTTATGCTTGCAAATTCTTTCACTTTAGTTTCCTCTGTCTCTTCAAGTATTTTCTTGAAACTATACATGTCAATTCTCCATACTGATCATTCATTTTCTCAGGATCCACAATCTCAACTCGGCTACCAATACTCGAGCTTCTCCTACCGAGCGTTGTATCCAACAAAGGCATCAGTGAAAATTTTTGGTCATTCTTCTCAATAGTAAACACATTCTGGACACAGTCATAAAAAGCTCTGCAATCATATTGCCAAGGTCTACTAAGCAATATATCAGAACTATTCATCTTCACAATGTCACAAATCACAAGATCCTTGTACTAGCCAATCTGAACATCAATGAAGCATTGTTCTCTAACTTCCAAAGCATGAACATCTTGTAACCAGCCAAGCCTATAAGGACAAGGATGTTTCATTCTATTCAAACCAAGTTTCTGAACCAGGTCCTTAGCAACAAGGTTATCAATACTACCACTATCAATAATAACATCATAGAGTTTACCTTCAGTCTTGCATCGGGTCCTAAACAAGTTACTCCTCTGACAAGGTTCATCCTTTGTACCAAGCAATGTTCATCGAAGTAGCAAGTTCTCTGATTTAGGTTCATTCTAAATGTTCTCATTCATCACAGTTGTTTTTCAGTCAACCTTCTTTTGTGTGCACTCAAAAGAACGATGTCCTTCTCCATAATTATAGCAAGTACCCTTAAAGATAACTCTACCTATCTTCTTTTTCAGTTCCACAGGTTTCTGTTCATCTTCTACATCAGTTGGTTTATCCTTCGCCGAGTGATCAATCTTTTCCTTCCCTTGGGAGTTACTAGGTTGTTTCCTCTTGAACTTATCTTCTTCCTTCAGAGCATACTAATAAGCATCTTCAATAGAATTAATCTTCAACATACCAAGCTCATCCTGAATATTGAATCTCAGACCATTCACATACTGAGCTACCTTTTCCTTACCAAGATATTGGTGTCTAGACCGAATAGTAAGTTTGTAGAACTCCTTGATATAATATTTAATAAACAAATCCTTCTATTTCAGATTTTGCAACTTCTTAAACAAGTCAAGCTCATAGTCAGCCGGTGTGAACTTAGCTTTCAACTTAGTCACCATTAACCTCCACTGATTGATCTTTGTTTCACCTTCATCTTCTCAATCTCTTTGTAGTTCCTTCCACTAAAGAGCAGCATGTCCTTTCAACTTTGTTTGTGCTAATCTCACCCAAAGAGGATTGTCAATTTCTTCTAGCTCAAAGAAATCTTCAAGTTCACCAATCCAATCAATCAAATTGTTAGGCTTCAAAGTACCAGAGAAAGTAGAAACTTCCATTTGGTAATTACTAAATTGAGCAGCAGATCTAGGCAACCAAGTAGTTCTATCTTCACCAGATATGTTCCTCCAGTCATCACCACTAGATCCAGTAGTTTCAAATTCTTTACTAGTTTCTTCATAGCCATCCTCAGTACCAACATTCCAAGGTATACCAACAATAGTTCTCATGATCTCGGTGACCATATCATTCTTCATTAATTCCATCTCAGATCTGAAATCTGATTTCACCTTCTCTATGATCCAGGATTCAACAATATCACAAAGATCAGAAATAACTCTAGGGTACAATCTTCTCAGAGGAATCCTTAAAGATATGCAAATAAACCCCCTACAACAAACCCTCACCGACCACCTTGTGACAATCTCCAAGTTGCAACAAGTCAGATCTCAACCTGTAATCTTACAAACAACTAGGGAACAATTTCACAAGTTCAGTGCTTCAAATCTGCAATCCATATTTTGCACAATCTCTGCTCCAACAAGATCAACTCCATAAGATCAACCTTGCTAGGTCAACCTTCTGCTTCAACAAGATCAACTCTCACTCTAATACCACCTGATGTAGTCAAGGTAGGTGGATCTAATGAAGGATAGTCCAAACCTTGTAGCCAATAGAATTACACAATAGATAACTCAACAATGCAACATAAAGTAATTTTTAACACTAATTTTCATTAACATGCCCAACTATAAGGCCTTTTGGGTTAGGGCCAATTATAATTAGAAAACAATTTTGTAAGATTTGACAAGATCCAACACAATCTCAGCTAGTTCAACTCTGAAGACAATCCAAAGCTGATGGAAATCCTAAGGCAGATCTAAACTTGAGCTCACAAGCCTCTAAGCAATCTCCTTGTTCCCAAGTATGAAAACCCCTAGCTCTACTACAAATGACTATCAGATTACAATCTGATCTACAAGACCATCAAGAACTTTTCCACAACTTCACTCTCAAGCTTCACAATTGACATCTAGATCTGCTCTTTTGTCTAAGTCCTCCAAATCTACCAAATTCTCTCTATAAAAATATACCAAAGCACTTCTTAAATACTAATCATCAGCCACAAGTCGGCAAGATGAAACCCTTAACTTTCCAAAAAAAATAATTAAATTCCATACAAATTGGCCTACACATGTATACAAACATTTAATTCTTCATGTCAGCCCATAAAAATGGCTACCAACAATAAATTCACCAAGTCATCTCAACAAATCACAAAGAACTCCAATCGGTAAGCCAGAACTACTGAGCGACAGTAAAATCACCGAGCACGCCAGACATCATCGAGCATCAGTGTTGACCGAACACCACAGGCATGACCAAGTAACACTTTCACTGAGTGCCAGAGACTATCAAGTTCCTTCAGTGACCAAGCTTCCTTCAATGACCAAGACTATCAGTCAAGGCTTCAATCAAGTAACACTGGACAAAATAAAAACACTCCATGCAATTTCACCGAGGACACAAAATGCCCTGCCTTAACCTTGGATGCCCCTACATCACTTGTTGACCCCATAGTGAATGTTGGTCAAAAGTTAATTGTTAGTGATAAATCCTCTAACCAGGTCACACCTAATAGTGTGCATTGTAACTTTTAACAAGGTTGGCTCCTAGCCGAGCTCACTTCAGAAGAGTGAAATATTTTGGGTTACCGGTCCCAGGTGGTTTTTCCCTTAGCAGGGTTTCCACGTTAAATCATTGTGTTATGTGTTATTTGTTATGATTTTTTTTCTATCATAATTTACATACTGCATAGTTGATTTAATTGGTAATCATAGTTTGGATAATTACTGGTATTTGGTAAATGAATAGACAAATTGATATTTTATCTTACCAAGTTGTTTATATTGTTGAAAAAGTTTTGAAAATTACATCTGAGAGTTTGGGACTATAAGATAACTGATTTAATTGATTCACCCCCCCTCTCAGTTATTCTAACAATTGGTATCAGAGCTATATTGGTTGATTGGAGGAAATTTTCAAGGACTTAAGCAAAAGATCACAAGATGTATAAGAGGGAAGTACCTAAGCTGAACAAAGACAAATTCACCACATGTCAAAGCAGGATGAGGCTGCACATATCTAGAATTGGAGAATCTACTATCACTCTACTAGACAATGGCTACATACAACAAACTATTAGCCTTTGATAGTTGATCAGTTCAGAGATAGACATGATCACAATATAACCATGATAGAGATTGTTGCTACTCTATCTGATGTTGAATTTGAAGATGTCAAAGCATGCACTACAACGAAACAAATGTGGGATAAACTTGCACTAGCTCATGGTGGTGATGTAAATGTAATGAGAGCCAGAGCTGAAATCTTAAGAGGTAGATTTGATGACATAAAAATGAAAGAAGGAGAGAACATCACATAATACTCTAATCAAATCAAAGAGGTGGTCAATTCCATCCAAGGAGTAGGAGGTATTATGTTTGAAGATACTATGGTAAGTAAAATATTGAGAACCTTGCTACCTATCTATGCAATTAGAATATCTGCAATTCATGAAATAAGATCTACACCTAGTAGTACTCTTACCCTTGATAGTCTGATTGGAAAGATGACTACTTTTGAGTTGAATAATTATGACAATAGTGTTGCACTGAGTGTTGAGTCTTCTTTTTTGTCTTCTTTGAAGATCGGTAAATCTAGCAGTAAGCATAATATAAAGAATGAAAGTGGCAGTGACAGCGAAGATGAGCTTGATGAGCTTGAAGCACTTATGGCCCAAATACTTTAGAAAGGTAAAGGAAGGTATAAGGGAAAGTTACCTTTAGCTTATTTTAATTATAAATAAATTGGCCATATTGTTGCTAGATGTCCTAATAGGAAAGAAGAAGATAAAGACAATGACCAATCTAGTGATGGAAATTTTGGTAGAAGAGACAACAAAGGAAACTGATACTATGATAGAAGAAACAAATGAGATTACAAAGACAAAGGAAAGAAGGCATGTTACCTTGTTGGAGAAGATAAGAATGACACCGACACCGACATTGATGATGAAATTGAAGTGGTATTTGTTGCAATGAAAGATGATTCAGAAGAAGAGGAAAGGTATGTAGAAACAACCCTTATTTCTAAAGTTGGCAAGAATGATACTTGGATCATTGATAGTGGTTGTACACATCACATGACTAGTGATGAAGATAAATTTAAATACCTTGAACAATGCTAGTACCTTGCAAAAAATTTCATGGCTCTAGCAATTTTCCCCTGGTCTCTGTGTCATTTTTAGGTCTCTGCCTTTAGACCTGGTTCAAATTTTCAAAAAACTAGCTGTTATAATGAAATACCCTAAGTTTACCCAGGCCATGTTCTATTTTTAAGTTACCTTTTTAGGTCACTTAAAATTCCTAATTTTCATGTGCTTTATATTTTGGCCGGTCATGTTTTAATTCTTCCTAAGTTTTACCCCCCCCGGTGGCCTTAATATTTTCCTAAGTCCTTAGCCTTTAATTTTTCCTAAGTCTGGTGCCCTGTGAAATTAAAATCTTTCCCTAAGTCATGTTTTAATTTTTCCTAAGTTCTCAACTTCATTATTCCCTTGGGCCCCCCTTTGACAAATTTTCCATCTAACGGTTGGCGTATCTTCTCATGCGATGTGTCAGAGGCTTGCGATCATGTGCCTGCCGTTGATTTTCTTTCATGACATAACCTTTCAATGCAGGTGGGTCCACTACCACATGAGCACATTTGGCACTCCCTTATTGGCTAAAAGAATCAATGACTTGGCAGGGATGTCAAAATGTTCTTTTGAGCGAAGAAAATTGGTTTGTCTGTTTGCCAGATTTTGTGACGTGGTGGTCTCTAGTTGGTCAGCATGGATGATGCAGCACAGTGGGGTCAAGCTTTACGTTAGCAGAAAAAGATTCAAGATCTACAACGGGTGCATGATCTCAAAGAATCTTTTGAACCCTTGAGATTATGTGCCAGCCGTCCGATTATCTAGGTGTTTAGGTCAGCATAAATGGTGGGTCCAAAATGAAACATAGGTACAATTGGTAGTTTTTGATTGGTCCACGGGTAAACAACTTAGCATGTGTTAGTGGGACTTGATTTTTTGATGGGTTAGAGGGTCCTGACATCTGTAATCCATCCAACAATGAGCATAAGTTCTCATGGAATCTGTTAGAGGCTTGAGATCTTATGCCAGCCGTTGATCTCATTTGTCTCAAACATATCTTTGGTGATGGTCCCGGTGTCAGGTGGAGCTGATTTGGAGGTTTTTTATTGGTCCACGTAGTATGAGGTGGAATCCTATCAATGGGACCTAGTTTTCAGATGTGTCAGTGGGTCTTGATCCTGTCAGTGAATCGAAAACAACGTATAATCTTATGGGTTTTGTCAGAGGCTTAAGATCTTGCGACGGCTATTGATTTTGTTTCTTGTCAGATGGTTTTTAGAGATGGGGGAAGATTCTTTATCTAATGGTGGGTGTGAAATCTGATAGAATCTTGGATGGGTATGCGAACTTGCAACGACCATTGATCTTCCTAATGCGGGCCCGGTCAAAGTTTCTCAGTCTTTTGGTGGTTGGGATAAATGTTTTGGCGGTTTGAAAAATTTATGAAGGCTTCACTCATTCATGTGAAATAGAGGTGGTTCTCTAAGTGTTTTAGCAATTCAGCGAACAAGCATTCGCATAATCGCTAAACTTTCTGGCAGATAGATAAAGTGTTTCGCAAACTGGCGGTAACCTTTTGTCGCTAGTTCACTAAATGTGGGGCTGAGGTTAGAATTTTCTTTGGGTCACCAAGTCACGGAGTTAAGTGATGGGTTAGGTTTTCTTTCCATGAATAGAATAATGCCTTGTCCCATGTTCGCTGGAAGTAAACCTCGGGTGGCAGTTGAGTTAAGATTTAAAAGACTGCGAAGCATGAAGATCTAACGGTCATGACTTAAAGTTGGTTCAGATTTGAACGTCGACTGCCAATTTTCTACAAGTGCCATAAAGTGACCATTGTTTTTCAAATTCAAATTTTTGAAGGGTTTCCTACAACCAGAAGGACTTAAATTCAATGCAGAAGTGACTAGTGCTGGTGGGGATGATTTGTTTGTCATTGCAGTGTGGTCCAGGGTGTGATGATTGATTTGCAGAGATCTGTACCATGTAAGGAATGAGATGAATGGATTGAGGTGTGTTGCAGGTGGTTGAATAGATTGGTTTTCATGGTGGATTTATGATCTTCTATACACTGTTATGAGAATTATCATAATTGGAGATCAAATTTTGATCTGTTCTTCACCAGGTTGCTCGGTTTTCCCCAAAATGCAGTAATTTCTAATCTTTTGAATTGTTTTGGTGGGTGGAAACCCTAACCCTTACTATGGTTGTCCGTAGATTGTTGCATCCTAACTTGTGTAGGATTCCAAGATAACCAAGGGTATATATGGTTGTAATTTTGACTTTGTAAGGGTTCTGAAATCCTAGTTCCCAAGGGTTCCTTTTCGGTTCCATGAAGGATCATTTTCCTAAAGATTTTCTCTATTTCTCTACATATAGGGTGTTCTTTTCTCCTTTGTTGGCTTAGAGAATATGATATGTATTATAATTGATTTGTCTTATGTATGAGATTCAATATATTTCTACTATTATCAGATTGTCTCCATTTGAGTTTCAGACTTATTGAAGCATCAAGGGTGTTTCCATCTTTCTATTTGCATTTCCTATGTGTCTGCAATAGAGTTGTTTTTGCAAAAGCAACTAGGTTTGGGATTGGTTTTCAGGTGTGTATGAACTGGGGTATCAAGGGTATCTTATGTTTGTCTTCCAATGGATGCTAGTTAATGTATTACTTGTTTATAGGTCTCTTCTAAGGGGAGAGTTAATATCCTTTGAATAGGTGATAACACATTTGGATACACAGGTGGATTGTTGAAGTATGACCTGGTTGATGGTGTATGTTCGGTGTAAGGCATCAACATATTAGAATATTTTTTTTTCTTGTTTCATAGCTGTCTTTTGCAATAGGGTATTTGACTCTGCTGCCCATTGGATAAGGCACTGGTCTATGAGAGACTTAGGACATCTCAGGGGTCCTTCAACCCATCTTCAAATCATTTACTTTTAGTTCCATCCTTTCCCTTTCATGTTGTTAGTATAGGTCTCTGGTCTTCAGACTCATTCCATGCAAGTAGGGCTATTGCATGAGGTCTTGGTTTCATTGAGGTACAGGATACCTAAAGAGGTTTGAAGACTATTCCATAATAATCTATCTACAGGCCTATTGTTTATCATGAGGTGTCCTGAGTGTGCAGATAAGGCAATACCCGCTTGAGTGATGTGGAGCTCAAAGAAGAAGGAGGATGTTCTCTATCCTCATCAATTGGTTCTATTTTCTTGTCAAACTTGAGTGCCTAATTTGAGGATCAAGCCCACCTTTTGATTCAAGTTTGGTCCTGAAAGGAAAATCCCCAACAAACAATACAATGGAGGATCAATCAAAATGGGAAATGATACACATTGTCAAGTAAAAGGAAAAGGGTCTATCTTATTGAATGATAGGATAAGATGTGATAATGAATACTTGCTAAAAGGACTTAACTACAATTTTTTGAGTGTAGCACAACTGAATAACTTAGGTCACCAAGTTGCATTTGAAAGCAAGAAGGTGAATATCTATGATGAAACTGGAATGCTGGTCGGTACTTGAGGATAATCAAAAGGTAATCTATTCTATCTGGACAATGTTGAAACTTCTTGTTTGTTGGTAAAAAATGAAGATGTATAGTTGTGGCATAAGAGACTATGTCATGTGAAATTTGATAACATGGTTAAGATCAGTAAAAAGAGAAGAGTTAGAGGCTTACTGAGTCTAACCAAACCTGATCATGTTATGTGCAATCAATGTCAAAAAGGAAAGATGATCAAATCTAGTTTTAAACGCAAAGACTATTCATCTAAAGGTATTTTGGAGTTGGTACATACAGACTTATGTGGGCTTATGAGAACTCAGAGTTACTATGGTGACAAATATTTTATTTTATTTGTTGATGACTACTCTAGGATGATGATTGTCATGCTCTTAAAGGAAAAATCTGAGGCTTTCAAGTTGTTTAAGTGGTATAAGGCTAAAGTTTAAAATGAAACTAATAAAGTATTAAAATGCTTAAGATCTGATAGAGGAGGTGAGTTTATTTATGATGAATTCACTAATTTCTATAATGAGCATAGAATCAAAAGACAAGTTTCTACACCAAGGACACCACAGTAGAATGGAATTGCTGAGAGAAGGAACCGATCTATTGTTGATTATACCAGAACATTGATGATTAAGAAAGATGTTACACAAATGTACTAGAGAGAAGCAGTTAGTACTGCTTTATATACCCTGAACTGAGTTCAATTGAAGAAAAACACAAACAAGACACCTTATAAGTTATGGTTTGGCTATACATCGAATGTAAGTTATTTTAGAATTTTTGGAAGTAGGTGTTACATTCTGAAAGATGATAGGAATGGTAAATTTGACTCTAAAGATGATGAAAGAATAATTTTAGGATATTCTACTAAGAGTAAAGCTTATAAATGTTTGAACAAGGCTACAAATAAAATTGTTGAAAGTGCTAATGTAAAATTTGATGAGTTTTCTGAAAAGAATAATGAAGAAAGTAGAAAGGAACTAGAAGAATATGGTATATTTAAATATGTTGAGCATCCAGAATATCTACCGAAGCCACAGGCTGAGTCTACCAAGCATCAGGAAAATGCTACCAAGAATCAACAAATGTGAACCGAGAACCAGGAAGAAGCTACCGAGGTACAAAATGAACCTGAGCCGAATGATGAGAAAAGAAGAGAACAATTTCTAGCAAGATTTTTTGGAAGACACCATCTGAAGAACCAAATCATTGGAGACAAGCAAGCTGACATGATGACCCGGAGTAAGTTAAGACAAAACACATGCTTAGTTTGTAAATTTGAGCATAAGAATGTTAGAGATGCACTTGAAAATGAGGAATGGATTAAGGCTATGAATGAAGAAATAACAAAAATGTAATTAGTACTAAGTGGATTTTCTGAAACAAGTTAAATGAGAATGGTGAGGTTACTAGGAATAAGACAAGACTAGTATGCAAGGGATATGCACAAGAAGAAGGTATAGACTATGGTGAAACTTTTGCACTAGTAGCAAGACTTGAAGGAGTTCGTATATTACTTGCATATGTTGCACATAAGGTATTCAAAGTATATCAAATGGATGTGAAATCAGGATTTTTGAATGGAATTCTTGAGGAGGAGATCTACATTGAACAACTAGAAGGTTTTGTTGATCTGAATCAGAAGAACATTGTTTGTAGACTGCACAAAGCTCTGTATAGACTAAAGCAAGCATTGAGAGCATGGTATGAAAGACTAAATGCTTATCTTATCAGTAATGGCTTTGTAAGGACAAGTGAAAATAGTAATTTGTACATGAAAGGAGAATCTAAAGATAATATTTTGATTACTAAATTTTTTGTTGATGACATAATCTTTGGAGGAAATGATTTGATTTGCAAATCTTTTGTTGATGAAATGAGAAAGGAATTTGAGATTTCAATGTTTGGAGAGATTAAATTCTTTCTAGGTTTGCATATTATACAACAGAATGATTGGATTTTCATCACTCAATCAAAATACATAAAGGAAGTGTTAAAGACTTTTTGTTGGAGATTTCTGAGTAGGACAATACTGACTATATGTTTGTCATTGATGAAAACATATGGAAAGTAGCATGTGTGGAAGTATTATGCAATAATATTTTAGCATATATAGCATGGACATGATATCATCATGATATCATGGGCACAGAGGTTAACTATTAGTACAGATAGTTATATAGCAGCTTATGTCAGCAGTGTTCCTGATAGAGTAACAGGCAGTGTTATGTGTATGGTTGTCTGTACATTTATCATGAAGCCTTGTGTGCTTGGATATATGATGAAGATATATTAGTGATGTTACATTCATAGACACAGAGTCTGATGATCAGTAGAAGTGAAGTTATGTAGTCACTATTCACCAGTAGCAGTTTCTTGTGTTTGTTCAAAAGAGCCGACAGAGATTTTATTGGTTCTGGAGTTGTGCCTATCATTTGGGTATGCACCCTTGTATTTAAGCTTAGATGAGAGTTATTGATGTTTGGTTAAGATTGCATGAATTAATTCAGCTTGAGGAGAAAGATCTAGTTGTTTTGGTAGAGCCGACAATGTGCAGCGTGCGTCTACAATTATCTTATTGGACAGGTCCCAGAATGTGTTGCATGCATAGTAGAGCTGACTGAATTGTTATTGGATTTTTTTATGGCTTCTCTAATATGATTTCAAGGTGGTTATAATAGGCTGACTTGATTATATCATTTAGAGAAAAGATATTTATAGGCAATCATTTGTGATTGCTTGAGTGTGGTTCATAGTTGATTAAGAAGTGCAGAGTAGAGTGTGTGAAGTGTTGAGCCATTAGAAGAAGGTCTATGTGACCAAGTAAAGTGTTGGAGCTATACGTTGGAACTGATCCAGATAATAGGTCTAAGCACAATTCACCAAGATCTAGATATAGTGTGTATCTATTAAACAGAAGGTTGTAGCCTTCACCCCTTTGAGCAGTGTGCTCTCGGACAGTGTGTCCTCTCCCCTAATAGGGACTATTGTAAAAGACTCCTAACAAGGTCTGAACCTTGACCAGGTCTACTATACTAAATATATTGTAAAGAAACTCCTAACAGGGTTAAGGATCTTCTAACAAGGATCATAATACACTAGTGCAGAATATTAGTGGGTGTCAATTCCCATTGGGGTTTTTACCTATTTGGGTTTCCTCGTAACCAAAATATTCATCTTTTGTTCAAGTGTTCTTTCATTGTGTTTATGCTTTATGTTTAAGTATACTTAATTGGATAAAGAATTGAAACTTGTAGATAACTGATTCACGCCCCCCCCTCCCCCCCTCTCAGTTATCTCTTGGGACTATTCCTAACAATTGGTATCAGAGCCAAGTGCCTCGGAGAGAAATTTTAACAGCTTGAGGTTGATCAGATGGCATACTTCAAAAAAGAAAGTCCTAAGTTTTATGGAGAGAATTATCTTGATTGGAAGAACAAGATGGTGACCCATTTGTAGTACATTGCTTTTGAAGTTTTTGATGTAACTATCAAAGCAGTCAAGATCCCTACTTTAGAAGACCTTTCAAAGGATGATGCTACTGATAAGAAAAAGGAATTATTTCATCAAATAGTAATAGCCAAAGAATCTCTTATGAACACCCTATCTGATGGTGAGTTTTCAGAAATAAAAAAGGTAGATACAACCCACAAAATATGGAAGCACCTAGAAGACATATTTGAAGGAGACAAACAAGAAAAGGATGCATGCAGAAAGACATGGAAGAAAAGATACAATGCATTAGAGATGTTTCCTGAAGAAAATATAAGATTTTACAATAAAAGGATAAATGAAGCAGTTGCTGGAATCAGAAACAATGGTGGAGAGATTTCAAAGGAGGACATTATGGACAAGTTAATGACTACTCTCACTCTAGAATATGAAAGAAAGATAAACATCCTTGATGAGACCATGTAGCTTACATCAAATTTTAAGAGAGAAACCTTGATCAGCAAAATCTCAACCTTTGAGATTTCAAGCTTGAAGACAGAACCTAAAAGTGAGACAACCTTCAAAGCAACAGTTCATGGTAAGAAATCTGCAAACACTTCTAGGAATTTTGATGATGATGATGAAGAGAAAACATTAGATTATTTCATTGCTATGATTTCAAAGAGAGAAAAGAAAGGAAATGGAAAGTATGAAGGTCAATTACCATTTAAATGCTTTTCATGTAATAAGATTGGTCACTTTGCATCTAAATATCCCTTAAGAGCTAGGAAGTTCAAAAATGACTACAAGCCTAAATTCTCTAAGGAATATGACTATGTTGGAGATGGAGCCTCAGATGATGATTTGGCTGAAGAAGAAATAGGATTCATTACTATCATAGAGAAAATGAACAATAAGACAAATCATGAAGATAAGAAAGAGAATCAAGAGCTAGCATTGATTTCACAAGCTGATATAAGGACAGACTGGATTATAGATAGTGGTTGTTCACATCACATGATAGGTGATAAAGGCAGGTTTGTTCATCTGGAAAAATATAATGGTGGCATGGTTAGAATCTGAGACAACACTCCTAAACCCATAGTTGGTAGAGGAGCCATCACCTTGGATGGAAAGAATAGTACTGATGATGTTCTCTATGTAGATGGTTTGAAACATAACCTTCTTAGTGTTGGACAGTTACTTGGAAAAGGTTATCAGTTGGAGTTCAAAGATGAAAAATGCATCATTAACAAAAAGGATGGTGTTATGATTGCATCAGGCTCAAAGACTAAAGGTAATTTTTTCCTACTCAATTCAAAAGCAAGTTGTTTTGTTGCTAAAGTTGATGACAGTTGGTTGTGGCATAAAAGACTATGTCATATCAATTTTGATAACATAGTAAAGATAAGAAATGTAAAAGCAATAAGAGATCTACCTAGCATAGCAAAGCTAGTTGATACTATATGCAAGGAATGTGTGATGGGAAAGCATGTGATAAATTCATTCAGGAGCAAGCAAAATTTAGCAGAAAACAAGTTGGATCTGATTCATACAAACCTATGTGGTCCAACTCAAACAAGATCATACTATGGTGAAAGGTATTTCATTTTGTTTGTTGATGATTATACTAGGATGATGTGGGTTTCACTCTTGAAAGATAAATCAGAAGCATTTGAGAAGTTCAAAATATTCAAAGCTAAGGTTGAGAATGAATCTAGATTAATGATAAAATGTTTGAGATAGGATAGAGGAGAATTCACCTCTGACAAATTCTATGAGTACTACAAAGAATGTGGCATAAAGAGATAGTTAAGTGCACCTAGAACCCCTTAGTAGAATGGAATTGTAGAGAGAAGGAATAGGATCATCCTTAATACAGTGTGCACCATCATGATTGAAGGAAAAGTTGCACACACCTATTGGAGAGATGAGGTCAATACAACAATCTACACCATCAATAGAATTCAATTGAGGCTTGGCACTAACAAAACACCATATGAGCTATGGTTTGGTAATGTTCCCATAGTAAAATACTTTAGAATCTTTGGAATCAAGTGCTACATCAAGTGGGATGAAGCAGTAGGAAAGTTTGATGCAAGAAGTGATGAAGGTATTTTCCTTGGTTACTCTACTAAAAGTAAAGCTTATAGATGTTTCAATTTAAGATTGAAAAAGATCATTGAAAGTTCTCATGTTAAGATTGATGAAAATTTTATGGTTCAAGAAAGATATCATGATTACTCACCCATGATTGAAGAAGAACCCAGACCCTCCACTAGTGAAACAGTTATTGAAGAAATGTTTGACAGTATTGTTGTGTTATTCAATGACCCTGAGACAAGTGAAGAAGATACTCCTAAGGCTGATGAGTTAGCATCACCTAAAGTTCCAAAGTTTACATCTAGAAATTTTTCCAAGAAAGACATCATTGGAGATTAGAGCGACAAAGTCTTAACAAGATCACAAGCAAAGAACTCAGCTAGCAATGAAGCAGTATGTTTACTATCGCAGATTGAATCTTTAAGTGTTGAAGATGCATGTAATGATTTAGATTGGCATGATGCTATGAAAGAAGAACTTGATCAGATTATTAAGAATGACACTTGGGAACTGGTCCCAAGACCTAGTGATAAGAATGTGATTGGAACAAAGTGGATATTCAAAAACAAGATGAATGAAGATGGTACAGTAGTAAGAAATAATGCAAGGTTAGTATGTAAGGGATATGCACAAAGAGAAGGCATTGATTATTTAGACACATTTTCACCTATAAGCATATTAGAAGCTATTAAGTTGTTTCTAGCCTATGCTACAGTAAAAAAATTCAAAGTATATCAGATGGATGTCAAGTCAGCATTCTTGAATGGAGATTTGAAAGAAGTATACATTGAGTAGCTAGAAGGATTCACCTTATCAGACATACCTGATATAGTATGCAGATTGAAGAAGGCCCTCTATGGACTTAAGCAATCCCCTAGAGCTTGGTATGAGAGACTAGATGGATATCTAACAAAGATTAGATTCAAGAAAGGAGCAGTAGACTATAATCTATTCATAAGAGATACATCTGAAGGTTTATACTTGTAGCTATATTTGCTGATGACATTATCTTTGGAGGTAATGATAAACTTAGTGCTGAATTTCCTAAGGAGATGCAAAATGAATTTGAGATGAGTATGACTGGTCCTATCAAATACTTTTTGGGATTGAATGTACAGTAGACAGAGAAAGGCATTTTCATTAATCAGTCCAAGTATGTGAAAGAAATATTAAATAAATTCAAGATGGATGATTGCAAGCCAGTAGGAACACCTATGATCATTGGATGCAATCTCACAAAAGAAGATGACTCATCAGCAGTGGATATAACTTTGTATAAGTCTATGATTGGAAAACTTATTTATCTTACTCAGACTAGACTTGATATTTCCAATGCAGTTGGCATAGTTGGAAGAATTGCAGAAGAGCCTAAACAAAGTCACCTCATTCCAATAAAAAGGATATTTAGATATTTGCAAGGCTCTATAGACTATGGTCTATGCTATCCTAATTCAGAAAATGTTAAGCTTCATGTGTACACTGATGCAGATTGGGCAGGATGCGTTGATGATAGAAAGAGTACATTAGGCGGAGTAGTGTTTCTTGGTGATAGAATTATCACTTGGACAAGAAAGAAATAGAATTATATTTCTTAGTCAATAGAAGAAGCGGAGTATGTTGCAGTAGCCTTGAATTGTTCTACAATTTTTTGGATCAAGCAAATGATAAAGAATTTTGGAATTCAGATTGATTATCCTATTGTTATTCATTGTGATAACAACAACACTATCAATATGTCTAAGAATCCTATGATGCATGCAAAGACAAAGCACATTGAGATCAAGTATCACTTCCTAAGAGAGAAAGTGGTAGAGAAAGAAGTCAAGAAGGACTATGTGAGTACTAAAGATCAATTGGTAGACATATTCACAAAGCCCTTGCCTAAGGATACTTTTGAGTATCTCAGGGAGAAGTTGGGAGTAATTCCCTTCCCTGACTCTGCTTAGAAGAAAGGAGGAAAAGCATCAGTCCACAGGGACTGATGGATGGTTGACTACTCTACTTCTAGAGTAGTATCGATGCTTAAACTGATTGGCTCCCTTTTCCATTGATGTCAAAGGGGGAGTAATATATAGTCATGAAAAATAGAAGGAAAAAGGAGGAGTAATATAGTAAGGGGGAGTAGTATTCAGTTATGACATCAGTTCAGTTGAGGAAATGGAGAATGTTGGAAAATATTGCAGCAGATGGAGGACTCATCTTTGGGGGATTTTTGAAGAGGAAATGGAGAATGTTATAAAATAAATGTTCATTTGGATTGGTGGAGTTTTTCATTCCATATGTTGCCATCAATGCCAAAGGGGGAGATTGTTGGAGATTTGCCAAGAGGACAGTACTGACTATATGTTTGTCATTGATGACAACATATGGAAAGTAGTATGCATGGAAGTCTTATGCAATAAGCTTTTAGCATATATAGCATGGACATGATATCAACATGATATCATGGGCGCAGAGGTTAACTATTAGTATAGATAGTTATATAGTAGCTTGTGTCAGCAGTGTTTCTGACAAAGTAATAGGCAATGTTTTGTCTATGGTTGTCCATACATTTATCATGAAGCCTTGTGTGCTTGGATATATGATGAAGATATATTAGTGATGTTACATTCATAGATGCAAAGTCTGATGATCAGTAGAAGTGAAGTTATGTAGTCACTATTCACCAGTAGCAGTTTCTTATGTTTGTTTAGAAGAGCCGATAGAGATTTTATTGGTTCTGGAGTTGTGCCTATCATTTGGGTATGCACCCTTGGATTTAAGCTTAGATGAGAGTTAGTGATGTTTGGTTAAGAGTGCATGAAGTAATTTAGCTTGAGGAGAAAGATCCAATTGTTTTGGTAGAGTTGACAGTGTGTAGCATGTGTCTACAATTATCTTATTGGACAGGTCACAGAATATGTTGCGTGCTTAGTAGAGCCAACTAAATTGTTATTGGAGTTTGTTATTGCTTCTCTAATATGATTTCAAAGTGGTTCTAATAGGCTAATTTTATTATATCATTTAGAGAAAAGATATTTATAGGAAATCATTTGTGATTGCTTGAGTGTGGTTCATATTTGATTAAGAAGTGCAGAGTAGAGTGTGCGAAGTGTTGAGCCATTAGAAGAAGGTCTATGTGACCAAGTAAAGTGTTGGAGCTATACATTGGAATTGATCCAGATAGAAGGTCTAAGCGCAGTTCACCAAGATCCAGATATAGTGTGTATCTTTTAAACAGAAGGGTGTAGCCTTCACCCCTTTGAGCAATGTGTTCTCGGATAGTGTGTCCTCTCCCCTAACAGGGAATATTGTAAAAGAATCCTAACAGGGTCTGACCCTTGACCAGGTCTACTATACTAAATATATTGTAAAGCAACTCCTAACAAGGTTAAGGATCTTCTAACAAGGATCATAATACACTAGTGTAGAATATTAGTGGGTGTCAATTCCCACTGGGGTTTTTACCTATTTGGGTTTCCCCGTAACCAAAATATTCATGTTGTGTTCAAGTGTTATTTCATTGTGTTTATGCTTAATGTTTAAGTATACTTAATTAGATAAAGAATTGAAACTTGTAGATAACTGATTCACCCCCCCCCCTCCCCCCCCCCCTCTCAGTTATCTCTTGGGACTATTCCTAACACTTTTGGCATGGAAGATTCAAAACTTGTAGGAACACCAATGGTGACAAGATGTAAGTTGACAAAGGATGATGAATCAACCAAGGTAAATCAGACACTGTACAGATCAATGATTGGGAAAATGATGTATGTTGTACATAGTAGTCCTAATATAGCACATGCAGTTGGGATTGTCGCAATATTTTCTGCTATTCCTAAAGATTCACATATGGTTGTTGTTAAAGGGATTCTGAGATACTTGAAGAAGACTAAAGATTATGGTTTATGGTACACAAAGGAAGGCAAATTTGAACTCTGAATTTACACAAATGTAGATTGGGCTGGAAACATTGATGACCGAAAAAGCACAATTGGTGGAGTATTCTTTTTAGGAAAAAGACTTGTGACTTGCATAAGTAAGAAACAATCATGTATTTCTTAGTCTACTACTGAAGCGGAGTATGTTGTTGCTATTGCAAATTGTTCAAATATTGCTTGGATAAAACAAGTGTTGGAAGGAATGAATGAGGTGATCACTGAACTAGTGATTTTATATTGTGACAATACAAGAGCTATAAACATTTCAAAGAATCTGGTTATGCATTTAAAGACAAAGAAAATATCTATTAATTATCACTATTTGAGGGAACAAGTACAAGAGAAGAAGGTGAAACTGGAATTTATGAAATCTAAAGAACAACTTGCTGATATTTTTATCAAGCCCTTACCAAAGGACACTTTTGAATATTTAAGGACTAGACTAGGGATCTATCCCCTATCTATCGGTCACTAAGGTGATCAGGAGGTTGCATCAACCTATAATTTATGATAAAATCATTCATGTTGATGCACATAGCTCACACTTTAGGATTCCTAAGGTCATGAAAGATTGTAGAAGCTGGAACAAAGAATTGTTTATTAGTACATGAAGGTACTAGATCTGAACTGAAAAATAGAGAATTACTTGGTTGCTAAAGAGCTATTTATTTTCTTTGGCATTTTTGTCAAAGGGAGAGGAAATTCTATAAAATAAAGAGAGGAAGTTCTATGAAAATATCTGTTGATGAGAACATGAGAAGGAATCAAGAGACTTGAAAAGATCAAATCCGTAGGGAGAGTCTGCATGGAATGTTGTTTATCGTAATTAAACATATAAAAGATCGAGCTAGGGAGAGCTTGCCAAGATACAAAATTTACCTATATAGTTGTAGAATACATGTTTGGTATGTGTATGGCATATTTCCTATTATCTATGTTGCCATCAATGTCAAAGGGACAAATTGATGACCTACAACTAATTGAATATCTTGACGAAATAAAGTAAAAATGATTAGAGATCACGGAGCTATTAAAGTGATATGTAAGATGATTAAATTAGTCAATATATTTTCATTGATGTCAACTACTTTTGACTATACTTATCATGATAGTTAGAAATATTTGAATATCTGTAGAAGGAAGAAATGGTGAAGAAATGAGATATCTACATAAGGAAAAGACGGATATTACAGATAAGGATAAGGTATACATTGGGTAACTTTTTGATCAGTCTATGGATTTATATTGTTGACTTGATCATGTTACATTATTCCATTATGAAGAAGAGATTTGAATTGAACAAGTTAATGTGGTCGGTAATTGAAGAGTTGGGTATACACTGAGCCAATGTAGTGTATACCAAGTGATATTAATAATCGAGTTAGTCATCATCGATGCATTTAGTATTAACCAAGTATGGATGAAAACATTAAATGCTAAGAACAACCGACTAAAATTGATGAGCTGGAAATTGTTATGATTTCGAGGTAAAGGATGAAGTTTGTTATAAGGTCCACAACTGACAAAATTCAAAGATGATCTAAAGGATGAGATTGAAACATATTATTGTCACATCTACCGAGGATGGTTTAAGAGGCAAAATGGATGAAGGAGATTAAGAGGCAAAATCTTATGGCTGATATGAAAACAATTTACTTGTCTATTTAAGAGACATGCATTTCATTGTTGAAACAAGCCAGAAAAATAGAGACTACAGAATATTTCATGTGAATATTTTATTCATGCATTCCTGATCAAACTGGTTATAGATAGAACCAAATTGTAGGCATAATTGAGCGTCAGAGAACTATACACTGAGTAAAGTAAGTTTGGGAAATATTGATGAAGTGAATTGATTAATGATCATATGAGTTTTATGAGCATAGAATAGATCTAAATATTTTCAATTGAGTTGTATTTAAATCAGATCAGAACTGTATTAGTTTAACCATTGATTCAACAAAATCTCTTAACTGAGTGGACTTAACAGTCTTATGTATTTCCATATGACATTTAAGGAATGCCAAATTGTTATATTGTTGACCCCATAGTGAATGTTGGTCAAAAGTTAACTGTTAGTGATAAATCCTCTAACCAAGTCACATCTAACAGTGTGCATTGTAACCTTTAACAAGGTTGGCTCCTAACCCAGCTCACTTCAGAAGAGTGAAATATTTTGGGTTACCGGTCCCAGGTGGTTTTTCCCGTAGCAAGGTTTCCATGTTAAATCATTGTGTTATGTGTTATTTTTTATGATTGTTTTGCTATCATAATTTACATAATGCATAGTTGATTTAATCGGTAATCACAGTTTGGATAATTACTGGTATTTGGTAAATAAACAAATAGATTGATATTTTATCTTACCGAGTTGTTTATATTTTGAAAAAGTTTTCAAAATTACATCTGAGAGTTTGGGACTATAAGATAACTGATTTAAATGATTCACCCCCCCTCTCAATTATTATAACAGGAAAGTCAACCAATGACATGGCAATGAACTGTCAAAGAAATGTCATCATCTCCCTTTAATTTTCTGACTTGGACACTTGCCATTTAGTCATGAAGCCATGGTTACTAAAAATCTTTCAACTTTCCATCATAGGCTTGTGATAGCCATCAAATTCTCCTTGATCTGATCATTCATTAAACACCCTGAGGACTAAGCTTTGTGACATCATCAACACCATGTGTTGCACTGTCATGAAGCCACAATGGATAAAGACCTTTTAACTTCTTATCACGGCTTCATAACAATAGTTAGATCCTCCTGGATCTGATCATCCTTGACTTCTCCATTTGAGAACACATGGTTCCTTGTTGTGAAGCCGCAATGATAAAATAACATGCATCTTTTGATCACAGGCTTACGATGATTGTTGGATCTTCTTTAATCTGACCGTCCCTTTAACTTTATTTGTAGCTATGATGTGATGTCACCGGGGACACATGTCGCAAGGTCATAATGTCATGAAGGATAAAGTCTTTTCATCTTTTCATAGCAGAAATATGACAACCATTAGATCAACCTCGATCTAACTGATGCTTATCTTTGACTCAAGCTCCACCCTGGGTTTGTTGGTGTTTTCAAAATGGCTTATGCTCTTAGGTTGCCAATATACCTTCAGACAAATTTTAGGATTGGTTAGTTCCAAAATGTATAAGAGACTTAAGGTAATTGGACCAACTATAGGGATAGGACTACCCTCTGCACTTTTGGTTCTGCAAAACCAAGGTAGGTATACCTAATTCAGTGAAAATAATACTCTTATAAGACCAAGACTAGATTTGAATAATAGATGATAGCAAGAAAGTCCTAAATGGTAACCAGTCATTCATTGACTCTCCATTGCTATGGTGGGACAAAATGGCCTTGTGACCTCAATACTTTGAGGGATTTTAGGATTGGTAATGATTAATACTTGGGTTTCTTGCAGAATGTAAACAACCATGTCATACTTGTAACACCACAAGAGGTACTAGTTCTTGATCAGTGCCTTATCCATTGGGCATTATACCTAAAGCAAACATAGAATACAAGAAAAATTACCAGATTCATCAAAGATTCCAAGCCATAAACATAGTTGACCAAACTCTTAAACTACTTGCAAACATCCTTCCTGTTGAATCAATGAATCTATGCAATGAGTTAGAAAACTCAAAAATTCATCAAGAACAACTAAAGAAGATATCTGAGAATGAAAAACCATGTTAAGTATGAGGATTCAAATCCTTGTATTAAAATTTGATTCAGAGAATACCTTAGACAATATGCAAATGATGAAGGAGGTTTTTCCAATGTGTTGATACAACTAACAAAAATGTTACACTCTAGACTGAGGATGCACATTCAACTTTTCAACCTCCTATGTTCAAGAATTTTCAACCAGCTAGCAGCCCTTTCTAAATGATCCAGAAAATCCTTTTATAGAAACCAGGATTGCAATAAGGAAAAGATCATTTAGGGAAAAATTAAAACCTCCAACCACTTTCAAATAATTAATAATAATTGCAGACAAGACCTACCACCGAGCACAAGGCCATCGAGATCAAACTGATCAACAATCGTAGCAACAGTCTAGCCATGTAATCCAAAAGGATAGAGGAAATCATCACAAAACCCCCGTTAATTTAGGTTGTATCAGAGGCAGCGTGATCCTTACTTCAAATTCTCCTTGATATAAACACCTCAGGACACAAAATCATCATGCAAAGGCCACCATGATCCTACTCATTAATTTCCACCTACAAAATTGATTTGGCTTTATGGCTTTCTGGCCCTCTATTTCAAACCTTGCAGAAAACCCTAAGCATAAATTTGAATTTGAAAAATAATGGCTAGCAGGTTCAAGTTTAAAACATGACCATTGATCTATCTTTTCCCGACACATTGGGTGGCTCTCATTAATTTTCAATAGTCAACCAAGCTTTCAATCATTCTTTAAAATAGGACTGTTGATCTTCACTAAAGAAAGATCTAATGATCATCACAACATCACGATTAATAAAACCTCATGCATTTCTTCTTCACGGCAATGCAACAACCATCAGATCAAGGAAGATCTACGGTGACTCAAATCCTTCAGCATCTCAGCCCCACTTGACAACTGGACACATCACTACCATCAGATGGAAAATCCAATGCTCGATGCTCTTCTGACTAGACCCACAATGGTAACCCATGGCCTAACACCAAATCGATGGCTATCACAATTCCGCAAGCACAAATGTCTGATCATCTTTCATTCACAGAAACATGATAGCCGTCAAATTAACTTACATCTGGCATCCCATTAACACACTAAAACCTCGGTCCCATTGACAACTTCCACATCATCAGCCCTCGTGACCAATAAAAATAGAGCACGCCTGCAACACCTGGCATTAGACCCACCACATCATCAATCCTAATCTGCTAGAAGATCAAACAATTATCGCAACATTGTGATGGATGAATCTTCTTACTGCAGAAATATGACAACCGTCGATCTTGATCAACTTTAACCGACCACGTAGCCTTAAGGAATTGGGCCCGCTTGGATAGGTGTCATTTATTCATAGGCCTACAAGAAAGAAACTATCAGAGAAGTCAGGCTAAGGTGCAACGATGATCGTTGATCAAATCTGATCGACAGCCCAGATGTACAAATGAAAATGGTCCCACCAGACAGAGGTGCTGAGTTGTCCACCACATTGATGGTTGTCACAACATCGCGATGGATAAATCCTTTCTTTACGGATGTGCGATAGTCGTTGGATGAAAATAGGAGATGAGGGCCTTAATAAAAGTCGAAACCTTAGTGAAACCACTTAGGACTTAGGGAAAAATTATTGGGACTTAGGAAAAATTTAACAAGGGCATCGGCTCAGGTAAATAAGAACTTAGGAAAAAGGCCCCGCCCGATGGTAAATAAAACACATGTTTTATTTAGGACTTAAGTGATTTTAGAAAGGTAATGGGGAAATAGATTAAGGGTAGGGTTTTTCAGATTTAAACAATGTTTTTATGAAACCCTAGACATGGAAAAGACCTATTTCTCAAACCTTGATAATGCCACATCTTTCTGGATTTTGCACATTAGGCCATGCGATCTTGATTGGAGCTTGGTGACATCATAAAATACCCCTGGACAAGGGTGCAAGCCATGAAACTTCATAGATCATCTTCACTGATAAAAAAAAGTTTCAGCCAAGGCAAGGCAATTTCACAAAATTTTGTAGGGAATAGTCCAATTTCTTAAGATTTTGGCTATGATAGGAAAATGGGCTAATAGTGGCTCTGTCTAGGGATGCATGCCTCTTGCAGGCATGACAAGGATTCAAAATTATTGGAGGAAGTAGACCACCCACTGGACAAAAATTGACAGGGAACCCTCTCAAAAATTGACAAACAAACTAGGGAAACAAGAAGGGAAACACACAACAAAAAGGAAAATATGTACAAAATATTTACAAGATTAAAATTTTACTTGGTGGCCACTGGCCACCAAAAAAAAATGAAAGAACCTCCCGAGTCAAAGGTCTAATTTTCATCCACCCATGCAACGAGCCACCTACAAGTGTCATAACAATTTTGCTGCCAACATACGTGGATATTCATGGGCTGAGAAATGAAACTATGATTATCACTACCCATGCTCTTCAAGTCACAACCATCATCTTCATACTCCAAGAAGTATGTAACATCATTTACTTCTTACTGATGACTAGGAATAAGAAACTGATCTAGTAATGCATGAGAATATACAACATAGTGGTCATCATGCATTACTACAAAATTACCTGGCTGAGAAGGACTTGGAACCTTAGATTTACCTTCATGTATTGCTTCAACCACTAAGCAACTTGGTTCGTCCATGATATCTTCACTGAATAGATCATGAACCAAGTGAAGGTCTTTTTCATAAACATTGTGACAAGGGAGCAATTGATCTGCATCATCATTTCTATCAAAAGAATTACTGTCCCAATCATTGAAGACTAAGTCCTCAATATTGTCACCTTCACTATCATATTCATGAAAAGAAGGAAAAGAAACTAAACTAGAGACTTGTTCATCACTGCAATTTTCATAATAGGACAACACACTATCATGGTCTTCATTCACTTCTCCTGAGAACTTTCTATATGATGGGGACTCATGCAAACATGAATCATCTTCATCACTTTGAACACCTGCCTCATTATCAGTGTCAAAACAAATATCAATAGGGTTGAATATTTGCTGACAACATAGATGTGTACATTTATTGTATTCAAATATCAACAAATCAGAGATCTCATCACTGATGAGAAAAGGGGAGCCCAACTCATCCTTGGTATCTTCATAAAAATCTTCACTCAAATAATCTTGACTCTCGAATTTAGAAATCTATGAACAAGATGAAGATCTTGCATACAATGATTTTGATTCGTGCTCCCTACTACAATTTGAATACTCCTCCGACATAACATTATCATTCTGAGAAATACCTTCAGCATTAGATATGGATTGCTCTGGAATATTGCTTGTATTTTTTTCTTGCTGATGATCCTTTTGCAACTTATTACATTCATCATTATCAACAAATTCTGTTAAGAACAACCACTTGAAATCAGTCAATGAAGAGATGCATTTTGGAGGTAAATTTAAGTACCAATCAAATGCAACCCCTCTGAGGAATCTCCCAAAAAACATCATACTAACATCCTCCTCATAAATCTGATATTTTACAATAAATATGAAGAATTCTAGGACATGCTCTAATGTTGATTCAGACTGACCATCAAAAACTAAAATCAAATCCATGAGCTCACTAGGAAAAGAATTGGGGGATCTTGGAAGAGCACAACTTAAAGCTCTACCCAACTTGATAAAACACAGCCTTCTAGATTGACATTTCCCCTGGCTATCCATCTATTTTGAAACAAGATGAGAACCACTCATCTTATCTCCCTCTTCCCTTTACACTAGTGTTGAACACTTGATAGGGAAACATTCTTCACCACTAATTTTCATAAAAGCAAGGCACATGAAAATCAAAATTCCTGGAAGTACTGCAGTTGAAAATCTGCTTGTTGATTGGGAAACCTGGCAAATCTAGAGCCTCTTTGTAGCTCCATTAGATTCTTTTCTTTGTAGAGTTTCCACCTCCTTGAAGAGTAAAATATTGCACTTTTTTTTGTATCTCCTTCCAACCAACACAAAACTTCACCAGGATTTTCACACTGTTTATAAGGATTGAAAATATACCATTGTGCATTGATCAAACAAAGAACTTAGAGTCGCCACCCACAACTTGGTGAGATGATAAAAAAAAATTGAATTTGACTCTATACAATCAATGGTAGCCATTGGATAAATAAATAAGTAGGCCAAGAGTCTAGCTCAACTTGGAACCTACATTACGTAAGCTTTACTTAACATGTCCCCAACAGAGTCACCATCTTGTTGGTGACTTGGATGGGCCAAATCATTCTGGTCAGTAAGATATTGAAAATTTGTGATTTAACCAGAGATTCCTAACAGATGCAGTTATTTGTTATTTTTCTCCCAAGTAGAGTTTCCATCTTGTTGGTGTTTTCAAAATGGCTTATGCTCTTAGGCTGCCAATATACCTTCAGACAAATTTTAGGATTGGTTAGTTCCAAAATGTATAATGGACTTAAGGTAATTGGACTAACTATAGGGATAGGATTTCCCTCTCCACTTTTGGCTCTACAAAACCAAGGTGGGTATACCTAATCCAGTGAAAACAATACTCTTATAACACCAAGACTGGATTTGAATAACAGATGATAGCAAGAAAGTACTAAATGGTAACCAGTCATTCATTGACTCTCCATTGCTATGGTGGGACAAAATGGCCTTGTGACCTCAATACTTTGAGGGATTTTAAGATTGGTAATGATTAATATTTGGGTTTCTTGCAGAATGTAAACAACCATGCCATACTTGTAACACCACAAGAGGTACTAGTTCCTGATCAGTGCCTTATCCATTGGGCATTATACCTAAAGAAAACATAGAATACAAGAACAACTACTAGATTCATCAAATATTCCAAGCCACAAACATAGTTGACCAGACTCTTACACTACTTACAAACATCCTTCTTGTTGAATCAATGAATCTATGCTTCATTCAAATACTTTTAACCTGATCCTAGATCAAGGCTAAGAAATGAAAACATATACACAAGACACCTTGATGCAATGCGTTAGAAAACTCAAAATTCATCAAGAATAATTAAAGGAGAGATCTAAGAATGAAAACCCATGCTAAGTATGAGGATTCCAATCCTTGTATTACAATCTGATTTAGAGAATACCATAGATAATATGCAAAGGATGAAGGAGGTTTTTCCCTTGTGTTGATACAACTAACAAAAATTTTACACTCTAGACTAAGGATGCACATTCATCTTTTTGACCTCCTGTGTTCAAGAGTTTTCAACCAACCAGCAGCCCTTTCTAAATGATCCAGAAAATCCTTTTATAGAAACCAGGATTGCAACTAAAAAAAGATCATTTAGGGAAAAATTCAAACCTCCAACCACTTTCAAACAATTAATAATAACTATAGACAAGACCTGCCATTGAGCACAAGACCATCGAGATCAAAATGATCAACAATCGTGGCAATAGTCTAGCCATGTACTCCACAAGGAAAGAGGAAATCATCATAAAAACCCTTGTTAATTTAGGCTATATCAGAGGTGGCATGATCCTTACTTTAAATTATCCTTGGCAAAAGAACCTCACGACACAAAATCATCATGCAATGACCACCATGATCCTGCTCATTAATTTCCACTTGCAAAATCGATCAGGCTTTATGGCTTTCCGGCCCGCTGTTTCAAACCCTGCAGAAAACCCTAAGCAGAAATTTGAATTTGAAAACTAACGGCTAGCAGGTTTAAGTTTAAAACATGACCTTTGATCTATCTTTTCCCAGCACATCGGGCGGCTCTCATTGATTTGCAACATTCAACCAAGCTTTCAATCAGTCTTTAAAATAAGATCGTCGATCTTCACTAAAGAAAGATCTAACAGTCATCGCAACATCGCGATCAATAAAACCTCGTGCATTTCTTCTTCACAGAAATGCGAAAAGTGTCAGAGGAAGGAAGATCTATGGTGACTTGAATTCTTCAGCATCCCAGCCCCACTTGACAAATGGACACATCACTACTATCAGATGGAAAATCCAAAGGTCGATGCTCTTCTAACTGGACCCACAATGGTAACCCATGGCTTGACACCAAATCGATGGTTGTTGCAATGCCGCAAGCACAAATGTCTGATCATCTTTCATTTATAGAAACATGATAGCCGTCAGATTAATTTACATTTGGCATCTCATTAACATGCTGAAACCTCAATTCCACTAACAACTTCCACATCATCATCCCTCGCGATCAATAAAAATAGAGCACACCTGCAACACCTAGCATCAGACCCAACGCATCATCAATCCTAACCTGTTGGAAGATTGGATGGTTGTCACAACATCATGATGGATGAATCTTCTTACTATAGACATATGACAACCATCGATCTTGATCAACTTTAACCGACCACATAGCCTTAAAGAACAGGGCCTGCCTGGACAGGTATCATTCAGTTGCAGCCCCACAAGAAAGAAACTGTCAGAGAAGCTAGGCTAAGGCACAACAATGATCATCGATCAAATCTCATCGATGGCCCAGATGTACAAATAAAAATTGCCCCACCGGACAGAGGTCTTGAGTTGTCTGCCGCATCGACGGTTGTCGCAACATTGCGATGGGTAAATCCTTTCTTTGCGGATGTGTGATAGTTATTGGATGAAAACAGGAGATGAGGGCCTTAATAAAAGACAAAACCTTAGTGAAATATACCACTTAGGACTTAGGGAAACATTATCGAGACTTAGGAAAAATTTAACAAGGGCACCAGCTTAGGTAAATAAGAACTTAGGAAAAAGGCCCCGTCCAATGGTAAATAAAACACATTTTTTATTTAGGACTTAAGTGATTTCAAAAAGGTAATGAGGAAATAGATTAAGGGTAGGTTTTTTCAGATTTAAACAATTTTTTTTATGAAA
Source organism: Chamaecyparis obtusa (assembly GCA_027943335.1). Taxonomy (NCBI): domain Eukaryota; kingdom Viridiplantae; phylum Streptophyta; class Pinopsida; order Cupressales; family Cupressaceae; genus Chamaecyparis; species Chamaecyparis obtusa. The sequence goes on from BSBK01001979.1 coordinate 904,240, forward strand.
CCCTAGACATGGAAAAGACCTATTTTTCAGACCTTGAAAATGCCATAACTTTCTATTTTTTACACATTAGGCCATGCGATCTTGACTGGACCTTGGTGACATCATAAACTGCCCCTAGCCAAGGGTGCAAGCCATGACACTTCATAGATCATCTTCACTGATAAAAAACAAGTTTCAGCCAGGGCAAGGCAATTTCACAAAATTTTGTAGGGAATAGTCCATTTTCTTAGGATTTTGGCTATGACAGGAAAATGGGTTAACACACCATCCGCTAGGTGTTATACCATCGCGATGCCATGAAGGATAAAGGTCTTTCACTTTCTTTAAGCGGGATCATGACAACCATTGGATTAGAAGAGATCATGCATAGTTTAGTACACACCAAGACTTAGGGAAATAATTCACCGTTGGGAACCTAAAACCTAGGAAAACTTAAAGAGGGACCCGCTAGACTTAAAAACTTTGCAAGGAACTTGGCCCCACCTGACAACTTAAAACACGTGACTTTAAGGGGAGCTTAAGTGACATAAAAAGGTAACGTAGAAATAGAATAGAGTAGGATTTTTTCATATTTAAACGAGAAATTTTTTAAAACCCTTTGAGAATTAATAAAACCTATTTCCAAACTAGGTCATTTTTCACACAATAATGCATTGAAACACAAAAAAAAAAGAGCAACAATTCTTTTCATTTGTTATGGTTTCTTCATTTTCCTTTGTTTGACGTTATAGATAAATATATTTTTTTTGCTTTTTTTTCCCTTCAGTTTCATTTGACAACTTTTATTTTTATTTCCTCTAAAGCTATGGTGTATTCACACAAATTTTTTTATTTTATAATTGTACTTATTTTTAATTTATAAAATTGTTTATATTTTTATTTATTTATTTATTTTATTTATACGCACCCCCCCCCCACACATAGATGCATACATATACGTACATACGTACATACATACATACATACATACATACATACATATATATGTGTGTGTGTGTGTGGGGGGGTGTGTATAGATAACATACACACACATAGATATATGTTTATAAAGCCTTTATTACTCAAAGATGGGGGCCAAGTTATTTCCACATCCTGTTAGTTGGAAATAAATTATTATAATTAAATAGACGTATAGAGTTCTAGGGTGAAAAAACCTTTGACAAACAAACTTATTGATAATGTATAGATTCTAAATGACCTTACTAACAATCTATATCTCATGAATGGATCACATAACCCACTTCACCTTGCAAATTTTGTACCTACAACCAACCATGATTCTCACAAAAGTCCACAAATTTGTCAATTTGGGTTATCCATAAAATTAAATCAATGCATCAAATTAACAAAATCATGATGTGGTGGTGTGTGGTCCGGATGTGATGGAAAATGTGGATTTCTACAAATGCTTCAGATTGGTTTGCAGATTCACTGGTTTCTAACCCTCTCTTTTAGATTTTCATCGTTGGGTGATAAATTCATGGAGACCTTTAGTCCCTAGTAATATTGAGATTTTACCCTGCGCAAAGGGTTTTTTTGTTGCTCTTTTTACTTCTTTTGAAGAATGAGATTTTGTGCTAATCAAGTTATGGATTTGGGAGAATCGCTCTCTCTTGACCAAACTATGGATAATTTCTTTTAATCCTCTTATTCAACCACTTAGTGTACGTCAGTGTTAGTTTTCCTCCCTAATATTACCCTTCACTTTTGATAGAACTCTTGTTTTTATGGTATTGACAACTCTATTTGTCATTTTATAAAGGTGGATGAGACTACGACAACCATGATACTATCTACCTTTGCACATATTTTGGTTGACATTTTTATCTCCACACCTCTCCATGATGATGTGTTTCTTATGGTGGGGGATAGGCCATGGACTCAAGTGGTAGATTATGAGGGCATCCCATTTTGATATTGTCAATGTTTCTCTAATGGTCATGTTGGTAGTATTTCTAGTCTTAGTGTTTTCCTGATCAGAATTTTGAGTTCTTGTCTAGTCTCTCTTATCAAATTTTCAGTCCTAGGTGAATAACCTTAGGTTTCAAACCCTTTGCCCTAAAAAATCCAAAAAATCCCTAATTTAACCTTTCGGCCTTCTATTTTTCTATTACTTTATCAGGTCACTTAAAACTTCTTAAAGGCATGTGCGCTTTATATTTCTCTGGTTAGTCACGCAATCTCCAAACTAATCTAAAATATTCCTTTCTTATTAACGACTACCCGAACCTCATGTCGCACAATCTCCCTAAGAAGAAGGAATATTCCCTATTCTCAAACGACCTGGCAGTTGCCTTTAGTCTCCAAGTCTCTATATGTTTTTCCAAGATCTAGTGACTGCTTTGATAAATTTTGTGAGAACAACTATAGTCGCGCCATCTCTAAGTTTAAAATTACCTTTGGTTGGGTTGTCTCTGAATGATTTTGTAAAGTGATGTTTTCTGCAGTGATTATGAGTTTCTCTTTGGTCACTGAATCTCTAAATGAATGCGCGGTCTTATTCTATGATAGTCACCAAGTCTCCAGATCTTCATGTGGTTAGTTCCTTCATTCAGTGACTTGGCATTTTAACGGTCGTGTCTTCTCCGGTTCCTAGCAGTTATCTTCTAGGCGGTCAGTGACCTAGCGACGTAGTTATCTCCATATCTCTTGATGCGATGGTTAAGTTATAAAGGATTAGAGAACTCAGTGTGGGCCACTGGATGAAGATTTGATCGGCGGATGGCGTTTAATCTCAGAACTAAACTACAGTTTAGAAAATGATTCAGCGACTCAGAGAGTAGAGGTGTTCACCAAGTCTCTAGTTTTAACCAAGGTTAGAGAAAAGGTTTCACGACTGGGAGATGCATATAGTTGCATGATCTCTAGATTTTGCTGAGTTAAAAGAAAAGTTAGTAAGTTGCATCTTCTTAGCCGTTGATATGATTTTGATCTTGTTGTGGTCACGAAGTCTCAATACCAAACTCAGGATAAGAAAGGCTTTCGACAATTAAGAGTTTTCTTGTTGTCGCCAGATCTCCAAGTAAGATAAATTGAAGTATCCTCTCCTTAGTCACTAGATCTCCAGATGGTTAAGTCAGGGGATCTCAGGAAGAAGTTTGAATAGTCAACCAGATTCAGCGACTAGGAGATGTCTTATGGTCATGAAGTCTCATGATGGCCCTTTGTCACCTAATCTCGAGATAGTTTCAAAGAATAAATATTTTGCAGTGACCAAAACTGTAGCCCTTTGTCGCTAAATCATAGTATAAATTTTTATTTTGATTTGTTGTCATCAGATCACCAGATAATTTCAAAAGGTTTCAAATGTTTCAGAAACTATGATTTCTCATTGTCGCTAGGTCTCTAGATAAAATGTGAGCTGTTATATGACTAAATTTATTGTCGTTGGATCTCTATAAATTTTAAAAGGGTGCTAGATCCTCCAGTGACTACAAGGATTGTGTTGTCGCTAGATTGCTAGAAGGTCAAATTTGAATACCTATCATCTTCTCGGTCACGGCTAGTGAATTGAAGTACTGAGTGTGCCAAGTAATGGTGAAGTGACATGGTTTTTGCTCTTTGATCTCTAGCAGATTTTTGCAATCAATGCGGTTGAATAAGTATAGTTCTTCTCTATTCATTTCAATCAACCAAGCATTCAGAGAGCTAGAGCAATAAGATTTCTCAGAGCATTTGTGAAGTTCCAGACATCCAGAATTTGCAGAGAATTTGAATTTGAAAACAAGATGAGTCAACAGATAGGAGGTGAAACTTCAACCAGTAAGGGTGCTAGGGAGAAGGCTAAGGAGAGCTTCTTAGATGAGTTCCTCACTTTGTTGTCAGGCTCATCACAGAACAAGAAGGTTAGTGATGAATGTTTTTCTGATTAATTTACTTTGTGTAGAGATGCTAAGACACCAAAGGTCTCAGGGATGTGTTTGTTTAAGTATTTTTTCAAAAATGCCAAGAGTCTAGTCCCTGTCTCCAACCCTTGGATGACAGGACTGGAAAATTTGATAGTTCCTGAGCTTTTTATCGATGTAGATCTCCTAATTGTCTTGTCTTACAATTATGAACCTATGTCCAAAATAATTAGGAAGAGTGATGGTTCTCCTCTAGTTACCCTAGAAAGAAATTCATTTATTAGGGCTTTTGGTATCTAGGTCCCTGTGGCAACAGAGATAAAATTGTAGGATTTGGCTAGTAGATATATCAAATAATCTATTGTAGTGGTGAAGGAAATTCAGAGTCATGTGCCATGAGAAAACTAGAATTATATTGCACTAGTTGCCCAGTCAACATTCTCGTACAATTATAAGGATTTCAAATTTTATGTAACGTATATTGGTTATGGTTTGTGCATAGTACTGGGAATTGATGGGGGAGAGCAGATCCCTTCTAGTATCTTGATGCTGATATTGTACTCTCAAAGTATCCATGCAACAAATGGATATGATTATATTGGTTTCATAATAGAGAGAATGCATGAGGGGTTGGTTTCTCTGAAGAAGCATGTGGATGGATCTGGTGACATGCCTAGGTTTTTGCATTACTCTTTGTTGATGCATCTTATTTTGTTTTCTAATTATGATATTATAAACATGGACAAGCTTGAGCCACATATGACATTTAGGGGATGGCCAAATCTAGTTTAGTTTTGGTTGAGAGCTTGGAGTCCTTCATCTACAAGGAGTGATTTTTGTATTTTTGAAAATTGGATTGTTAGGCCTATTCTCCTCAGCTTGGGGATTAACATTTCAAGGCTCCCTACCAAAGTTTTGCAAGTTGTGAGGCCTCAAAAATTTGTTGACAAATGGAATAAGGGTCACAATTGGGGTGACATATATTATGAAAAGGGATATACAATGATTCGAGTGTATGGCTGCCCCCAGCCCCCTCACTTGTTACCGTATTTTGTTCCACCAAGGGTGGCATTTCTAGAATTTATTTGGTAGCTAATGCTCATTAAGAAGGAGCATTTAGCCTCTCACAGGAAGGGTACTTTCACCCCAAGGCACTTCAGAGTGCATAATATTACCATAGGCAAGAATTCCTTTAGCAAAGTAAATGATTGGTTGGGACAATTTAGGATGCATGCTGCTCCTTACCGGTATGTGGATACTGAGGGATTCATAGTTGCTGCTAGGCAATATTACATGCCTACCTTTCCCTTCAATAAAAGACATGAGGAGTATCCAAAGGAAGATGAAATCAGGAACATCATAGAAGATGAGGAGGTGGTGAAGATTGCAGATCAAATAAATGAATTATATGCTATGGAGAAATGAGTCAAGCAAAAGGGATTCACATTTAGTGGTTTCTTCCCTGATCTGCCTTATCTTCAGAGACTTGAGAACATGATGGCTCAATTCCACACCCTGATGAGAGGTTTTGAAGATAAAATTGATGAGACTTATAAGAAGAAGGGTGCCCACTCTGAATCATATTGTGATGAAGATGGTAGTGATGGCTACTCTATGCATAACATCCCTCTCTTAGAAACAATAATGGTGGAAGGGCACCAACATGGTGAAAATGTAGTTGATTTTGCTGAGCTCGATAGCTCTCATGACACAAGTGAACCACCTACAAAGAAGTAGAAGCTGCTAATTTGTGAGTCTTCTTAGGTGAAGAAAATAGATAAAGTTAGAGCCCTCTTCTGTAGAACTGGTATACATCACCACCAAATTAGAAAAAAGGTGAGAGAGGAAAAGAGGAAGCAGAAACTTGAGCAACCAGATGTTGAATTGCCCTTGGCCCTATGCCAAGATGAGAGGATGATAGAGCAAGATGCCTTTTTGAAGGATGAAAATTTCATCAAGTTAGATGAATTCAAAAGCTTCTTGATTTGGCACAAGCAATAATAGGTTGCATCTAGTGTACAAATTACTGAGGAGGGTCAGGTACCAGAGGAGGTAGTCCAACAACTGAAGGAGTATGATCCTGAGGCTGAAAATTTTACTCCTGATGAAGCCAAAGAGTTGGTGAAGAAAAGCAACATGCTGCTTGTGCCTGGTTGGAATTTGTATTCAGATTTTATAATTGATCAGATTAAAAGGTAGGAAGACATTACTTTGTCTTTAGAAACCCAAGTAGGAGACATTATTAGAGGATTTGGGTATAGCCCAAAAAATCAAGCTTTAGCTCTATGGAGTTTATACCCTAAGGATAAAAAGCCTTCAATTTTAAATGTGAAGGAGAAAATGGAGGGAGACAAGATTGTGTGGTCTATCCAAAATATAGGGGATCTTGATATTTCTCAAGTATTAACCCATTTTGCAAAATTAAATGAAGATAAAATGAAGTAGCTGTCAGAGAGATATGGGTCTCTTTTAGAGGATTATAGCACATTGTTGAGGGATAGAGATCTCAAGATAATAAGGGAGAAAGCATTAGAAAAGTCTCTAGAAGACTTAGAGCTCCAAGTTATGAATACTCCTATGAAAGCCCCTACACCTCCTGAACAACCAACAACACAAGGAATGACAAAAGAAGAGGTCGCTGCAGAATTGAAGAAGATAAATGAAGAGAAGAATGAGGCTATCTTGCAGGCCCTATTGAATGTTCTGCAGCACAGAGTAAATATGATTAAAGATAAATTTGATCTTATTTTTAATGCTTATAACAAGTTGTCAGAGTTACAGATAGAAGTTGGGAATTATGTACAAATATTGAACAGATATCATGCAACTTGGTCTATCAGGGTGCCACTTTTTGAGAAGTTGGTTTTTGCTCAATCTTTGAGAAGTGATATCCCAGAGACAGTTGTGAGGGTTGGTGAGGAGATAGGTAGAATTAAAGCCATATTACCACTTTTTAAGGGTAAGGAAAATTTTATTGAGGCTGAGATAGCCATGCTCACCTCCTCTTCCAATAAGTTTATCCCTTCTATAAAGAATGAAGATGGTGTCATAAAGAGTCTTGATCAGTGGAGGTCAGATGTTGATCTTTTATTGCCTAGAAAGGAGGCATTTGTAGGTGAGGAGAATAAAGTTGATTTGGAGATCTTCAATAAAACCCTAGACGAAGCTTTTAAGGCAGAGACAGATCTCACCAAGTTTATAACAGATGTCAAAGCAATTATAGATGCCAGGTGGGAAAGGCAAAAAGCACAATTGCAGCTCATCCAAGACTTTAATTGGCCTTCAGAGGAAGAAGTAACTACATGGGATGAGCTAACAAAGCCCAATAAAGTTAAATCCACTGCAGTTGACTTGGACATTCTGGATGATGAGTGAGAGAGACACCTGGAGCACTTGACACCTGAGCCTAAAATACAGGGATGATAAGCTATCATTTAAGAATGGTGTAAATTAGTCAGATGGAAGTCACCATATCTTGTTATAACTACAACAACTATCATGAATACTTGCAGATAAAGGTGTCAGTTTTCAAGCAATCCAGGATGCAGAACAGTCCAAGAAAATTTCATCTTTCCATCGCTTGAGGGCTTGTTGTATTTTGTTTTTTATGATTCATCTCTTATGCTCTTAGGGTTAGGGTTTTCAACCATCGGAAGCTTGTTACATTCTCATTGATAAGATAATTCCAAGATGGTTGAAGATGTATAAATAGGGTTGTAAAGCTCATTTTGAGAGGTTGAAAAGATAATAGAAAAAATTGAACAGAATTGCTTTGAAGCAGACTTATAAATTTTGTGTCTGACCTTCTAAGTAATCAAATCTTGAATGTAATTGGCAAGTTGATTTTAATACAAATACACTAAAACTTTTGCCATATATTTTTGTTGTCTCTTTACCTTTATGTTATACTCTTGTATGTTTTATATGTTAGGCATTTAAAATATACTAGTTGTAAAGCAACTTGTTTAATTGATTATGAGTTTCTTTCAAGGAAAAAATTAAACTTCTCATAATTCATTTCAAAGGGTAAACATATCTGTAAGGATTGTTGATGATAACAGTGTTTGGTTAATAGAGTAGTTTGTAAGGCAATCTACTTGAATTTGCAGATAGTATGTAAGGCATACTGATTGTATCTCCTTTAAAATTATCTTATCAATTTGCATTTGAATTTCTTTTGCCCATTGGATAAGGCACTGGTTTAGTATTTGTTTCTTATAGTTTTATCTTTCATATTTCTCAAAAGGAAAAATTGAAACTTTCATATCATTTACCAGTACTTTTTTATTTCATGTTTACTGCACCAAATAGATCGAACTGTTTCTAAGTAGGACAGTTCTTATTTCTTGATTCCTTGAAGAGAGAATCATTTAGGTTGCCCCTCCTTAAAAGGAAGAAGGATGAAAATCCTTAAATCACTAATTCTCACTGTATTTGCAATCATATTTTGCTTGGTTAAGTTCTACATCAAGTTGATTTTGGTCATATGCAGACTATTTTATAGATTGAATCATTAGAAGGATTAACATAAAATCAGTGTCCACTTATATAATACTATGTAATCAGTAATCATTGAAAGGTAATACCTTCCTGAGTATGTGGAGCTCAAAAATGAAGGAGGATCCTATCCAATCCTCAGCAATTAGGTCTTTATCTTGTTTGAATTAGTTTCAAGAAGCATAGTTTTAGGTAATCTTTCAAACATTTGATTCATACAAGGAAAATCCCTAACAGGCCACTTGGAAATTTTTTGTTCTCTCCTATGATATAAAGGCAGGGCCACTTGGTGGGAAGACACTGGTGAATAAAATTTGACTATCTCACCTTTTTATTCTTCCTTTGCTGAAGAGTCACAAGATGATGATGAGGATGAAGCTTCTACTACAAGTCTAGGTGATTCTCTTGTTGTAAGTCTTGGTGATACTCTTATTGTAAACCATGAGAATACCACTCCTACTCCTACTGGTGCAACCCCCTCTAGCTATGAGGACCCTTCTTGTCCTTCTACTCTTATTGTGCTCCAATATCTTTTTGATAATATACAACTTTCTCAACACTTTGCCTTGGTGGTGAAGGTTGTCCATATGAATTTTCATTAGCTCCTCCTTCTTGTGGTGAGGATTCTTAGGACAATATTGCATGGACAATTGTCTGATGACACAAAAAAATTAGTTTTTCAAACTTACATTCTTCTCCACATGTGGTGAATGAGCTTCCCTCCCACTCTTGAGGAGGGATACTATCTTTTGTGTTAGTGTATTTTTTATATTTAATATTTTTGTATTGTCAACACCTTTACAATTAGTTTGTTGTTATTATAAAAGATGACACCCTTTCTTATGTGATGTTTTTCTCTTTGATGATATTTTGGTCTTTCCAATACTTATACTATTAGCATGTTGTTATTATAAAATCCAACACCCTTGTTTAACTTTTTGTTGTTCTCTTAGATGCCTTTGGGTTATGGTTATGGGTCAGCCCCCTTGTTAGGTTGTTGATTTTAATAAAAAAAATTGTGATAATATTAATAACATTCATGACATTAAAAGTTTATAACCATCACATACACATAGGTTTACTTATCATACTATAATTAAAAAATCAACTCTCATCCAAATTACCATGTTTCTAGGATCAGTCAAGAAAATTAATAAGGTTTCTAGGGCATATGACAGTGGAGAACTCCCAAATATTCTTAAATTTTGTGATTACCTTTTTTAAATAAGATCTTACCATGCGGGTGATAATTTAGAGAAAGAAAACATATCAATTGATCCCATCAAATAGATGAAGATGAGAAACTAACACATGGCTAAGATCTTGTCCAATCCATTCAAGAACAGACCCTTGCTTCTATGCTTTCCATATTTTGAAATGTTTTTGAGAGATTTGAGGCTTAAATTATTTTGCATAAAGATCTTATCTTTCCACCCAACTTCTTTCCAAGCATTATTGACTTTAGCAGTATCAATTTTATGTCAAATAACCATCTTCCATTGTGTTGGTCCATAAAGCGCTCTAATAATCTATTTGGCTATCAAGAAATCTCCTTGCCTAAAAGGATCAGCTACTCCTAAAACCCCTTTGATCCTTAGTTGAATACAATATAAAAATGAAGCAATAGATTGGCCTTTTTTTGTTATTCCATTTTCCCCACAAGAACCCTCTAATTATTTGTGTTAGTTGACTATAACTACTTTTTGAGGGGAGCCAACATGATGAAATGTAAACATGACTAGCTATGATGATTTTATTGGAAATTTGAATGCAGTCAACCACATAAAGAATTTTTTTTTGACTAAGGATCAAGCTTTCTTTTTAATCTGTGTATGAGCCATTTCCATATTTCAGATAAAGAGATTCCTATCCCAAACAAGATGCCAAGGTACCTTGAAATAATACTATGATAGTTATATTTTAATTGTGAGGGTTTCCAAGGTGGTGGTTAATTGGTTGATGTCATCCAAAATTTTACTTTATTAAGATATATTTATGATCTTCAAGATGAACAAAACAAGTCTAAAATTTCAAGGGTGTTATTGAGCTCCTCTTGAAAAACTTGGATGAATAAAAGGCTATCATCAACAAAATGGAAATTCAAACAAACTTCAACACTAGGTAGAAAATTTTTGTAAGTGAGATTATGTTATTTTTTATGATGTAGAAGGTAGTCAAGACCATCATCGATGAGGACATAGAGCAAGGGAGATAAGGGGAACCCTTGTCATATCGATCTTTGAACATGAAATGTGTGATTGATTGAACCATTTACAGATTTAAGAAAGAATTAACATCATAAATAAGGAGTTTTTTATTGGAAATGAAATAGGGATTGAAGCCTAACAATTTAAGAATTTTCAATATAAATGGCTGCCTAATATTGGTATATGCTTTGTCAAAATCCAATTTGTTGAGGATATAGTTTTGACTTGTTTGTTGAGCCCATTCCATAGTTTCCGAGGTTAATATCAATTTTTCAGGTATGACTATTCCACCTATAAAGCTAGTTTTCTTGGGTCTTATAATCTCTTGAACAATGTATTTTCTTTTTCTAGAAATGGCTTTAGCTATAATCTTGTAGGAGTATGAGAGAAGGGTGATTGATCTCCATACTAAAATGTTTCTCTCATGTTTTCCTTTAGGAATTAGTTTAATATTCAACCTTTGATTGATAGATGAGCCTAGGGAGCCTTATGCTAAAGCTTCTTTATACACCTCATAAAATTCCTCCCTAATGAAAAGCCACATTTATTTGTAAAATATCACAGGAAAACCATACGTTCCCAAATTTTTTGAGTTAACCATATCCTTCAAAGTATTATCAAATTCTTCAAGAGTGGGAAAACTATTTAAATAGATTTTTTTGTTCAAGATTGATTTTATCAAGAATTTAGTTTCCAACCACATCTTCAATAATATCTTGAAGTTGATCATCTCTAACAGGATCAATACAAAGATGTTGATAATTAAAGAAGAAGATAGATTTAATGTCCTCCAAAGTGTCATGAATTTTCCCTTCTTTGTCATATATGGACAAAATTATTTCATTAGAGTGTTTTTGTTTTAGATAGTTGAAGAATAATTTTATACCTTTCTATCCTTTCATCCAATTATGTCTAGCTCGTACTTGAGCTCCTTGACTTGGAAAAAATTCAAATCTTCTAAACTTTGTTTCAGTAGAAGAAATAACATGCTAAAGGTGAGTGTTATTTGGAGCTAAATTTAAAATAACTTTATTTTTCACCAATTGGTGTCTTAAGGTTTTTTCCATTGTAGATATCTATCTAGACATTCTTTTCTTGTAATCTCGTAGAAAAGTAGTATAGCAAGAGATAACATCATTCCACCATTTTATCCAACCAATATTTTGTTGAGGTCTAAAGACATTATTCAAAATGTAAATAAGAGAAGCATTAGGGTGATTTAGGTGCAAGGTGTTGAACTTGTAAGGAAGGATAATAGATTGGGATGGGCATGAGGAGAGTTCAAAAGTCAACAAAATTGGGAGCCAATATGAAAGAGAGGTTACAACATCAACTTTAATAAGGGTGTTTTTAGAAGAGGGAAAAATGGAAAGAGAATCAGCTAGGTAAACTCTATCAAGATGACTAAGTTTACTTAGATCACCTTATCTTGAGTTAAACCATGTAAACTAATGAAAAATATGAGAATCTCTTTTGTATACAATAGGATCACAAACCCCCAAGGAATCCCTTGTATGGATTCAAGCATCAAATTATTTTTGGAATAGCTTATAAGGGCTAAATGAATTCCTATCATGATGATTTTCTACCATATTAAAATCACCTCCCCATAACCATTTAGTTGTTGGGAGTTTATTACCCATCTATTCCCATAATTTGATTCAAGATGCAGAAACATCGAGAGCATAAATGGAGGAAAGAGCAATGGATCTCCCTTGTAACAATAATAAGCACCACACATAATTATTATCAAGATCTACTCCTAAAGAAATAATAAACCTGGATAACCAAGGTGCAATTCCTAATATAGAACCCCCACCTCCCTCACATTGAAGAGTGGTTTTAAAAAATCCTTCATTCCATAATGATTGAAGATTAAGTTAAAGGCAAGTTTCTCTTATTTTGACTTCTTGCAAGAAAATAAATTTTGTCTTGTGTATTTCAAGAGCCTTCTTGAACTCTTCTTGAGAGGCTAGATAGATCCCTAACATTCTATGACATGATATAAAACTTTATTTGATGTTAGGAAGGGAATCCATATCCTTTGAGTCTAGCACTTTGAACATAGGAAATAGGAAATAAAAAATTAAGAGGGGGGGCGAATTAGTTGCTACCAAAATAATTAAACTCCAAAACCCTTAATCACATTAATTGATATTAATAATTTGAAAAATGTAAAGCATGTAAACAAAAATTATAAAACATCAACACCACATAGCACAAATATTTTTATCGTGGAAACCCAAACTAGGGTAAAAACCATATTAGGGATGATACCCGCAATAAGACTAATACCTTGTTATAACTATAGCTTATTACAATATTGGGAATGCACTTGAATTCAGGCACACTTCCTAGAGTTTAATTTTTGAATTACCTTGGGAACCCACCCTAAGGAAGTTACACTAACTTACAATTATAATTTAGAAGTCTTACTGACTTACAAATAGTTATCAGACTCCAATTTGATCATTCATGAACTAGATAGTAGCATCTCTCTATGCCTAGGTCAACTCCTTTTAGGTATAGTCAGATCCCTTTGTGTAATTATTTTTTCCACACTACAAAAAAGAAATTCATCCCTTAGTAGATCTATCAAAATGCTTCATTAGCATACACTTACTTTCATGATCTCAAAAACATTCACACATACAAATGACACACTAATTAAACCCTAATTCACCATATTTATCAAGAATTAGACTGAAGAAAACCTAATCCCTAATCATCCATCTCTTAGTGCCAAAATCAACCATCAGGATCTCTATACGCTTTCCAAACATCCCTTAGGTTCATCAATAACATCTTGAGATCATGATCATAACCCTAAAATGTTTTATCAATCTCTTTGTGATATAGAAAATGGTGATCAAATATAGACCCCCACTTCCTATATACATTAGAATACTAAACCCACCCTTAAACAAAATATTATTTACACAACCCAAAAGGATAAAGGGGTAGACATACAAGATCTAGATAAACAGAGATTTGGTATTCCCTATGCAGATAGAAAGTTTTATTAATGCAAGAAAGATGCTTATGCTATGACTTGGGAATTAATGACTAGAAAGATATGATATTAGATCTTATGGGAAAAAGAAAATGCTAAAGATAAATGAGAATGATGTACTCACCTTGATTTCTAGAAGAGGACAACTGAACTTCAAATATGTATTTGACTGACAAAAACCTGTCAGAATCATAAACCTTCTGGGATTTGGGACTCTGAGACCTATAACTTCTAATCATGCAATTTTTAGATCCTATAGAACATGTCACAAAAGTTGGCCTAGTCCCAAAAAGTTGGCCTAGTATTGGAAGGATAAAATATGATGGAATATATAGAGGATCAATCCCTGGCTCTGAAATCCTAAAAATCTAGATCTAAAACTACACACTTGTTCTTGCACACAAGAAGAATGGGGACATTTTTGTAAGAAGGGGCTTGCCTTGGTCAGACCCCATATAGGAATTAACCTTGAAATGTAATTGAAATTGCATGAGGGATTTTATTCTAGATATGAAACATAAATTACCTTTGTTGGATTATAGAGGCGGGGGTGAATCAGTAATCCGTATCACAAAATATATTAAAATATTTTCTCTGATTAACTTGGTAACTACTCAGTAGAAACATAATTCTTTATTTATCGATAATAGTAAATAAACTATATCAATCACTAAAAAAATCTCAAAATTCATGCACAATGTGTAACACAAATATTTAACATGGAAACCTAGTTATGGGAAAAATTATTGTGGAAATTGTCACCCACTAAGAAATATACTCTTCTAAAGTATGCCTAGTTAAGAGCCAATCTTGTTAAAGATTACAAAACACACTGTTATGTGTGACCCGATTAAGGGATTAACCTCTCATCTGTTAGGATCATCACCCTATTAGGAGTGACCTTATTAAGGGGCTTTAACCACTCCTTTTGGAATGTCACCTTTCTCAAGGATTTACAATAAGACAGTTAGGTCCACTCTATTAAGATATTTAGCTGTTACAAATTCTAGTAAGAAATATTAATAAAAATGACCTTTAGATGTGCAGCTATCTTTTCTCAATCATATCCTTATGCGCTTATCAATATTCACTTTGAATCTTCATCTTCCACTGGCATCAACACTTCATCAAATCACTATTTTCCTTCTTAGAATATCACTATGCCTTCACCTCTGTAATAGTTGGTAGCCCTTCAAATATTCAGTTTTCCAGTCCATTGTACATACAAGATCATCCTTTATATAGATAATTTTTGCCTCTTAATACTATCTATTACATTTTCCTTTAATCAATCTTGATCGTTTATTTCATTATTCATCAGATTTGGATCTCGGCAACATGTTTCCTTTTCACCTAGGAACTTGAACTTTTCTTGTAACTTGTTCCACTTATTTTTGCCACTTAGATCTACCCATAGGTCTCCATCTTGAATTTTCATAACCGTAGATCTCTATAACTAACTTAACTTAACATCATAATAATCTAAATCATGATAGCTAATCATTAAATATGTATTTCATGCATATTTAATACCTTTTTCTTTCTTGGTGTTCTTCACTTATAATTTTGGTTACATCACTCGGTTCCTAGACCTTTCTACTTTACCGAGTGACCAACTTTTTCTCTTTACCTTACCGAGTGACTTTTCCATCTCAGTGGCCATAACAACTTTACTTACCAAGTTGTCATATCTTTATCACCATACTTTACTGACTTAACATAATCATATGTAAGGTAGAAAATAATCATACCAACATAATCAAATCATTGTCTGATTTGTTTCAGTTGCCCAATTAAGTTCTACAACTTATTAACTTCTTATTTCCTCTTCTCCTTAACTCATTCATCTTATATCATTACCGAATGATATGGAAACATAATATAAATCAGAAATCAATTTCTTAACATCAATGGCCAGCCTTCATCATTAGGTCCATTAGATAAACATTATTATCATTTATGATAACAATCTCTCTCTTTGGCATTGGTGGAAACACTAACAAATTCATTGTTCAATTGATGATGGTACACTTCACTATCATTCATATTCTAAACTCCCTCTAAGTAATAACTTATCTATTATAATATTTCATCTATACTCTTTCTCTTTCTAATTTTTCTCCCTCTTAGTGTATTCATCCTCTGATATTCTTCCTCTAACATATGAACTTATTCTTCTTTGACATAAACTAATTCATCTTCATTCTTCTGAACTTTGATCTCCCTCTGCTTGCATCAATTGAATTATTCTCCTCTTAGTATTCTCCCTCTAGTTCTTCTAACTTAATTTCACAGTATTCTCCCTCTTTGAAAAAAATTCCAAAGAAACATAACCATCTTAGATATACCTCAAGTATATATATTTTCCATTACAATCACAAAACTTTCTTCTTCACAAGTTTAGGCTTCCCTAAAGAGTGAAAAACTAGCATCAACTCACAAGATAGATATTCTATTGAGTCCTTGAATTGATGCAACATGCACCTTTCCTTAATGTACAATGGATGGGAGAAGAACCCCTAACTTACCTCAAAGATACTCAAAATCATCTTTTGATAATGGTTTAGTAAAGATATCAGCTATCTGCTCCTTTGAATTCACATACTTCAATGTCACATGCTTATCGTGTACTTTCTCTCTCAAGTAGTGATACTTAATAGATATATTATTTCTCTTATAATGCATCATCACATTATTTGATATGTTAATAGCACTGGTATTATCACAATAGATTGTAATAGGATCAGTAATCTTGTAATGTCCCTGCCAGGGAACCCATAAGGAATCAGGTCTTAAGTACTAACAAATTTTTTTTAAAACATTACTAACATTTCATTGATTACATTTACCAAAAGAACATTCCTTGAATGTTCCCTTATTGAATTCATTTACCGACATTAAAATCATTGCATTCCATTAACTAACTAATTGGATTCATTTCCTTTTTCTTCTATTTTTCATTCTTGAGAATTTAAGGAAAAGATAAGAACATAATGTTTCATTCTTAACTAAATGAATATATCTTTTATTTAGAATTCCATTTTCAATCCTTCTTATCTACACATTGTATAACTAACCTTTACAAAATATAATCAAGCTTTCACATTTGAGATCTTACTTTTCATTTCAAATATAGGAGAGATAAAAGAAGAATACAAAGATCACATTATTTCTTAATTAATACTTTTGAATCTTCAATAAACATCCTTGAAAACCCCTAAAGTTATCCCTCCCTAATTACATTGCTTTGTCTTTTCAATATCCAATTACAATTACAATTACATCAAATGTCCCAAAGGCTTACACAAACATCTTTACATTCTTGCATTGAAATAACAAATGGTACATGGTACTTTTGAGAAATCTTCTTCACTGCATAAGTTTGAATCCAAGCCAAGACACGAACCATGGATAGTACCTCAAAAGATATTTACCACCCAACCATGTAAAATTGGTGAAGTTCCACCCCCCATTCTAGGAGATAGAACCAAGGTACTCACAAGGCCTACTGCAACCTAAGGAAAAAGACCATTCACTTAACCAAAAGAAAAGACATAAACCATATATGATCATACTATTCACAAAGGTTAGGTTTCTAGCATACCATCTAGGTGAGTGTCATCACACAACCTATACAATAGGCTCCTCCCTAGCAACCATATAACCCCAATCCCATTTTTATGTGAAGGATCCACCCTGGAAGTTACCCATGGTCCTGGTACTCCAACAGGTCTATATGGACCTATATTACATGTCTTTCATTATCTTTTGAAACCGCCCTTCCCAATATAATTATTAAGGTTATCACTTGATTTCAAACTCACCCATAGGATCATCTAGAAACCACTTTGGGTTCCAACACCTAGGGTGAGCCACTACCCTAGGGTACCTAGTCCCCTACCCCAAACACAAACCAAAGAAACCATAGTTTACTTTAAATGGTCTATTTTACATGTCTAGGGAACTCTCATGTGCTCTCAGGCCCTCAAGATGAGTCCTTGCCTTATCATATGTGCCAATGATTACAAAGAAATAATTCCAAGTACTAAAACACCTTAAACACAACATTATTACACAACCTAAGAAATGATTTGACATTAAAAGGTTTAAAAAGTTGTAGACCAGACTCAAGAACCAAATGCAAGAGCCATATGCCAAACCCCAAGCCCAAAAATGGCCAAATTGGACCCATAGGAACCCATAAGTCCCATACAAGTATTATCATAGGGGAGTTAAATCATTCCCATAGCCCCATACAAGTTTCAATGAAGGCTTGTACGAGTAAGAAAATTTAGGGTTGTTTGCTTGTATGAGGACTGTCATAAAAACCCTTAGAATTGCCAGAAAATAAAAATTTAAA
Organism: Chamaecyparis obtusa; assembly: GCA_027943335.1. Taxonomy (NCBI): domain Eukaryota; kingdom Viridiplantae; phylum Streptophyta; class Pinopsida; order Cupressales; family Cupressaceae; genus Chamaecyparis; species Chamaecyparis obtusa. The sequence continues at coordinate 922,162 of BSBK01001979.1, forward strand.
GTGTGAAGAGTGCCTGGGAAAGGTTCCCTGAGGTATACTTGATTCAAGTACCTTAGTACCACATCCACAATACTTCCTCAACACACCATTTAACTTAAAACATAAACAAAAGATCAAAACCAATAAATGAAAATCTAAATCTCCATAATCCACGGGAAGGGAAAACTCACTACCAACCTTCCTAATCATTCCTAACCTTTCCTAAAATTCCCTAAAATTTCCTAAACCACATATAAATAGACATATACACATATGCTACATTACCCTTGATGGTCAGTATACTAGGCTACATTACCCTGGTGCCTTTTTTTATTTGTTATCATAGGCTACATTACCCTTGATGGTCGGTATACTAAAATCTACAACCACCATCTTACTCTTCTGAACCATTTTAGGCACGGGGTTAAGATTAATTTTCCTTTCTATTTAATGAGTTCTTTGAATGCTTCCCTCCTTCACTGGAAAAGGGATCCAAAGGGTGATCATGCCTGCCATGAAGGGCTCATGGTACTCATATTTGAGGTGTTGAAGTCGAAGAAGGTGGAAAGATTTCAACTCAATAGAAAAGCCCTGGAGGACTATGATACTGATGGGAAGGAGTCTGAGGAGCCTTTTATGGAGGAAATAGAAGATGAAGAGGGGGATTCTAAGGATTACCAGGAGGATAGCCCTAAGGAGAAAAAAAAGAAAAGGAAGATGGAGGATTCTACTACTGACATGGAATTAGAGGAAGAAGAGAGCAGGGAGGAGAGTTCCAAGAAGCAGGGGAAGAACAGATCGGAACCTACTGGAAATCATACCAGAACTAAAACTGGGAAGAATAAAGTGGCGAAGAGGGTCTTCATATCTTCTGATGAGGGTTCCTCTTCCCAGGGAAAAAATGATTAGGAAAACTATGTGGAAAACAACCCTGCTGTGGAGGAGAGTGGGGGTACCGGTAAAGATGTTTGGGTTGAGGAAAAACTCTTGCAAGAAGTTGCATAGGATGTGACTAATATTGAGAAAGAAGGGTATGAGAAGGAAAAGGCCAACCTGGATAAGGAGAAGGTGGAGAATCCTAAGGAGAACATGGAGGAAGAGAATAGGGGTCCTAAGATTAATGAGGGGAGGAACAAGGATTTTGAGAATTTGGGGTGCCTGGCCTTCTTGTCTACCCTTAGCATAATGAAGAATGACATCACTGTGATGAAGTCCAACATCCACCAGCTACAAAAAGAAACAGGGATTCTTAAAAGGATGAACCTGGGGGAGAAAACCTTGGGCTAGACTATTGATGAGCTCACTAACATTGTTGCTAGAGTTGAGGGTATTGCTACCTTCAATGATAGACTTAATGCCATGGAGGAGAAAATCTAATGCAGTAATTTTTTAACCATGAAAGTTGAGACTATGGAAAAGAGAATTGACAAGCTAGAGAAGACCATGGGGAATATTGCAGAACAGAGCTTTGTTGTCCTCAAGGCTTCAAATTTGCATGTGAAGATCCTGGTTGACAAGTTTGATAACGGGAAAAGGAACCAAGAGATCATAGAGACTAAAGAGGAACAGGGACCTAGTAAGCGTATGAGATCCAGGTCGAGGATGGTGGAAGATGGCAACCAGAACAACATGGAAGAGCTAAAGCTGTCTGCTGCAAACATGCAGATTCTTGCAGATCAGGCTGTAGAACTGATGAAATGTGTTTAGATAGTAGCTTGCTATCTTGCTTTCCTTTTTTGTTGTCCTTTGTCTTTTGGCTGGTCTTTGTGTTTAAGGACTTGTTTGTGTTGCTTTTTTTTGGTGCTGATGCACTTGAACTGTTGGAGCTTAAATGTCTTATCTATTATCTCTATGTAAAAGGTTTCGGGTCCTTTCAAAACCTATTTTTACATAATCAAAATAGACATATACACATAATAAAATTCATAAGAACAATGATAAAACTTCCAGGAAGGAATTTGAATAAAAAATCTCATAGACATAATCATAAACACCTCCCATATGTAATAACTTTTTAATAACCAAATAAAAATCTAATTATTCCTATAGAAAAAGTAGTTTAAAATCATAATACATATTAAATATACACACACATAAGAAAGAAGTTGATTCTTCCTGGTTCTAGATCCTACCTAGAGTCTTGTAGAGAACCCCTTCCAAAATTTGAGGACACCACAACAACCCTCCAATCTTGAGTGATGATAGCCTTCCCAGATAATCTTCCCTCTAAAAAAAATCTCCCTTCCTCCTATGAGAATCTCCCAAACACTCTTATAGAACCATAATGATGATTGTAAATACAGGAAACCCCAAAACTATACTTCCAGAAAAACTCCCAAATTTCTCCAATCTTTCTAATCTCCCAAAACTCCTCCCCTATGAATAATTTATCCAAAAACTATATGTGGTTGGAGGAGTTTCTTTATGGGAAGCAACTACTCCAACTACTTTAGTTGGTTGCATTTAATTAATCAATCCCCATAAGCAACTTTAAAAGCTTTTATTTTTAATTAACTTATTCTTCAAAATAAGACCATAACTAGAAAAGAAACACAAGAGTTCTCAAATAACTCCCATAGCCCAATTGGAAACAAATTAGCCTAACTTCTGGGAGGTCTTGGGTTCAAATTTCCTAGGTAGCTATTTTTACCAAAAAGAGTCATATTTTACTTAATTATTATTTTTATTTAATAATCATAATTTAAACATTAAAGATACCATTACATTTTCAAGTAAACACATAGGTTATAATATTTATATATATGCATATGTATATATGTGTGCACCCATATATACATATACATTTATAGTATACATCCAGTTATAATAGAAATACAAATATTTATACATATATATTCATAGAAGAGATAAATCTGACTTAAAACATAAACCTCAATACAAAAATCATAACACTGCACACAAGCCCCCAACTAAGGTGACCTCCTAAATAGGAATCTAAGTCTACAAGAATTCCTTGGAGAGTAACTTGTTAAAATCTCCACAAAATAATAGTTCAAGGATTTTGGAGGCACGCTTAGACCTGTGTAGCCAGGTGGAGTCGATGCCTGGTACCTACATCTTGCAACACCAACTGAGTACACCAATATATATATATATATATATATATATATATATATATATATATATATATATATATATATATATATATATATATATATATATATATATATATCTATCTATATATGCAAAATCAGTGGAAAACAAGGAGGAAGAGTGCGACATAATGTGGATCTCCCATAGGAGTAACTACGACTGCCTCTCCTCATCCTACACTCACATCAGACAGTGTAATCTATTAGAGTAATAAAGTGTTTACTTATTAATTAAATCATATTGATTTAATTATTAAGTCACTTATCATCTCTTTCTACTTAAGCTAAACTTTAGGCATATAATAATTAATTGATTTATTAATTATTATCATGCAACCTAGGTTTGTTCACCCTTTTAGGGTTTTGATCTCCTTTTATAAGGATTGATCTCTCTTGTAATCTTATTGAGAAACATTCATTTTATTGAATTGCAACTTCTTCTTTTTTGCACATCAAGAATGTCTCATCTTTCATGGATCTATGCGTTCAGGCCTCTCTAGCTTATTGCTTCTCTCTCTTTCTATGATAGGTGTTTGCATGTAGGTGTTCTTGGGAGCTATGATTTGTTTACTCATCGACACCAATATGGTATCAGAGCTTCAAATAATTTTTCCCTTGTCTTCTTCCTGAGAGATTCAGTCATGTTCGTCAAATTTGTAGTTTCAGAGGGTTTTTTGTTGAATCTGGGGGTGACCTCTCTTTCTATTCATCTTGGCTTCAAATGAACCTTACGGATGCACTCAAAGTATCCAAGAACCCCTAGATCCATAAAAAAATTTCCAATTTTGATAAATTTGGAATCTATGGCAATTTTTTTTGTAACTGGCCTTGGCATAGATCCCGAGGTGGCCACTGGTATTTTGGAACATTTTTTGCTCAAATGGAACTCACCGTTCAGCTTGCAGTGGCAAAAAACCCCCCAATCCATATAAGGCACACTTGATTCAGACGTCATTGCATTCAAAGGAAAAAAAAATTACATGTCAGGTCGTACAACCCTGATACCTAAATTGAGGCAAAAAATTATACCACATTGGAACACAAATCAAGGCAAAAATTTTACTACCCTAACATGCAAATTGAGGCAAAAATCAAATGCCTTGGCACATAAATTGAGGCAAAAGTCATACAACCTGACACACATTCCAAGGTGCGCATGTGATTTTGAATTTTTTTTTCTTTTTTTGGGCGGCAACGACCATTTGCCATCAAATTTAAGCCCCTACTAGATGCAGCCTCAGCCCCTAGTCATATGGTGACTAGGGGCCCAATCTTTTAGCCTCACGGGCCTTTTTTCAATGAAGGCCATATGACTACCAATTTTAATGCCTTGAAGTGCTAACATCAGCACATGTCAGCACCTCTGGACACCATTTTTAGGCCCTTCAGCATACCTGTGGTTTTTTGCTCATAACTTGAGCATACGGTGTCAAAATCAGGAAAACAAGACATCCTTAGAAAGTTGGTTCTGAGCTTTATCTAGATCTAGAGGTTTGAATTTCTTTCTCTTTTTTTTGATGATTTTTTTCTATCAAAGCTAGATGCTCAATTTTGCACTCTGGGAGCTCTATCTTGCACATCTGGACTCCATTTTGGGAAAATGATATATCATTGGAAAGCTTGTTCTGAGACCTTTCTAGTGCTATGAGTAATTTTTCGACATTATTCTTCAAGTATATTTCATTCATTTTCTTGCATATTTGTAATATGATAGATATATTGGATGTTGTAGGTCCTGAGATCCTTTCCTTTTGTGGAATGGCTCATCTTAGGTTGTTCTTTTGTTTCAGTATCCTTCACTCTTCTTTAAGAAGTGTATACTTCACTTTTGTAGAATTATTTTATGCACACACACTGAGATAAAGTTCCATTCTATTTCATGTATGGAATATTGCACATGTTCATGCTCTATGTACTTGCAATCTATTATAAATTACCAAGGGGGTTTGATGTTTTACTTTTTTGGCCATCTACTTTTGTCATGTGAGTGTTTCTCCAATGACATTAGCCTCAGGTATCTCTATATGTGTTTTTACTCTCTTCACCTTTGATGTTTTAGATTCTTCTTCATCATGCAAATCATATCAGATGTTCTTTTTAGTGTACCTATCACTACTCCCTTGTCAGCATTATGGGGGGTTTCTACTTTGGTTCTACTTCTTCCTTGGTTTGATAGTGTGAGCTATGTATTTAGTATTTGTTCCTATGTACTAGGTGGATGCAGTGGCTAGGTACCTATGCATTCTGGTGAGATGGATCATTTACCATATGGACACTCTTCTCTTTCCTATTTTTGGATGCACTCTTCCATCTTTGATTGACCAGCTCTTTAGACTTTGGTGTTTTTATGTCATCTGTATCTTCGAGTGTAGGTGTTTGCCTTTATTTTCCTCCTGATTCAAGTAATGTCATTTGAGGGCACTCATGTAGATTACAATATTCTATATCTTTGACTTCATTTGTTTTCCTTTGTTTTCCTTCTGATTCAAGTAGTGTCATTTGAGGGCACTCATGTAAATTATAGTCTTCTCTTCCTAGTCATATTTCAGTGGAGGATCTTCATATCAGTAGTTACTTATTGATAGAGTTTGTAGCTTCTTGCTTTAGTGATGTTCTACATGTTCAAACTTGTTCCTATTTTCTAGAACATTTCCTAGTTTTGGAGGCTTCTTCAGTCCTTCAGACTAGTCTATCTCTTTTTGGAGTAGAGTTTTTCCCATGTGGTTTTCTCTATTCCTCCACTTTATAGAGAATCTCTTTTATACTTGGGTACCTGATCAGGCCTTTTTTTGTCAAGATCCATTTGCTTTTAGTTGTTCTTTCTAGGTTTTTAGCTTCTCCCAAAGTTTATCTTAAGGGGGGGTGTTAGAGTAGTAAAGTGTTTACTTATTAATTAAATAATATTGATTTAATTGTTAAGTCACTTATTATCTCTTTCTACTTAAGATAAACTTTAGGCATATAATAATTAATTTCTTTATTAATTATTATCATACAACCTAGGTTTGTTCACCATTTTAGGGTTTTGATCTATTTTTATAAGGATTGATCTCTCTTGTAACCTTATTGAGAAACATTCATTTTATTGAATTGCAACTTTTATTTTTACACGTCAAGAATGTCTCCTCTTTCATGGATCCATGCGTTCAGGCCTCTCTAGCTTCTTGCTTCTCTCTCTTTCTATGATAGGTGTTTGTGTGCAGGTGTTCTTGAGAGTTGTTAGTTGTTTAATCATCAACTCCAATATAATAAATAAAAGCATAGTGGGATTAGTAGGGTTAGCGCCATAGTAACCATAATTCCAAAACAAGAAATGAATCATTTTCACAACTAGTATATTCCTACACATATATACATCATCTTATGCAAATTCATTTATTATTTCTTCAAAATAATTCTATTAACCAAATATATGCTCAAAATGTCCCATCATGAAATAAAAATAATCCAAACATATAATCCAACGTAATAAAGTAATTATCCTATCATTCCAAAATATGAAAGTACTAGGGTGGGAATTACATCCTCTCCCCCTAGAATTAGGTTTACTCTTGGAAGCCTACAAAAAAATATGGATATGAATCTCTGAGCTTGGTAGCATCCTCCCAAGTGGTTGAGGTCTCACATTGGGGTCCCATAGTACCCTTACCTACTCTATGTTACGACCCGTCGGGGTCAAAGTTTGTTGTTGCAGTATACATACTGGCTCCAAAGCTAGTTGCATGTCCTCTACTTGTAAAGTGTTCTAATCCAAGACATGAGTCAAAACAAGAATATAATCTCTAAGAATGGATACGTGAAATACATCATGCACACCTGTGAGGCTAGGTGGTAGGGCAAGTCGGTAAGAAACTATTCCTATCCTCTCAAGGATCTCAAATGGACCCACAAATATAGGTGCCAACTTAGAACCTTTTCCATAACGGGTAGGGATCTTATGCGGGAGGACTCTCAAAATTTTTTTATCTCCAACAAAAAACTACCTATCAATCATGTGAGCATCAACATACTTCTTATGTTTGTTCTAAGATTCCAAAAGGTTCTCTCTAATTCTACATTCCCACTACTTCATATCCTGTAACATCTCAGGGTCAAGTAGTACTCTATCCTCTAAGAGATCCCAAATTAGAGGGGTACAACAAGGGCAATCATAAAGAGCCTAAAAATGTGACATTCCAATAGAACTACGATAGCCATTGTTGTATGCAAACTCCACTAGGTACATATAATCTTCCCAATGGGTCTGTTTGTCCATCATATACATTCTAAGAATGTCCTTGAGAACCTAATTAACTCTCTTGGTCTGATTGTCAGTCTTCAGATGATATGTTGAACTGAAATTCACCTGAGTCCCCAAGGCATGTTGTAATAAGTTCTAGAACTTTGAAGTGAATATGGGATCTCTATTGGAGATAACCTTCCTAGGAACATTGTGGAACCTGACTATATCCTTCATGAATACTGTGGCTACTGAGGTGGAAGTATAGGATGACTTCATAGGAGAAAACTATGCTACCTTAGTTAGCTTATCCACCATGACCATGACAACATCATGTCTCTGATAAGTGACTAGGAGTCCCACAATAAAATCCATAGATATCATATCCCATTTCCATTTGGGAATTAAATGTGTATGAAGGAGGCCTATTGGATGATGATTCTTGGCCTTGAACCTTTGACATTCCAAGCACCTACCCACAAAATCTTATATATCTCTCCTCACACCGGATCAAAAGTATAACTGTGACAAATCTGAATGCATCTTCTTAACCCTTGGATGAGCTAAATAGGGAGCACAATGAGCTTCTATCATGATGAATTTCTGAAGATCACCTGAAAGTGGTACATAAATTTGGCCTTGTTGTCTTGATATCCCATCTGATTCTAAGGAATAACATAAGAACCTTCCTTCTAAGGCTCTTCCTGACTCTATCTCTGCCTTAACTTCTTGATACAAAGTATCTGAAGGAAGTATCTACAAAATGTGACTTCTCAAGTTGGTAGAAAGAGAGAGCATGGATAGTTCATGTCTCCTTCTTCTCAAAGCATCTGCTACCACATTCTATTTTACTTGGATATATCTAACCTCAAAATCATATTCACAAAGGAACTCCATCCACCTATGTTGCCTTGTATTAAGATTTGGTTGCGTAAATATGCATTGAAGGCTTCAGTGATCAGTGTGTGATTCAAACTAATGCCCCAATAAGAAGTGTCTCCAATGATTCAAGGCATGAACTATAGCTGCCAATTCCAAATTGTGTATAGGGTAGTTAAGCTCATGATCTTTAATCTTTCTAGACTCATAAGCAATAAAGCTTCCTTCTTGCATCAACATTTCCCCTATGCCTTCCAGGGAGGCATCAGTGCAAACCACAAAATTTTTAGCGGGGTCAGGTACCGCTAAAATTGGGGCACTGGTTAGTTTTTCCTTTAAGATCTAAAAAATTATACACATTTCTCAATCCAAAGGAACTTCTTCCCTTTCCTTTGTAAGGAAGTGATGGGATGAGCTAATCTAGAGAATCCTTGGATGAAGTGTCTCTAATAACTGACTAAACCCATGAAACTATGAACCTCTGAGATGTTGATGGGTGCTGGCCATTCTACTATAGCTTGCATCTTTGTGGGGTCGACTAATATGCCTTCCCCTAAGATAACATGACCAAGATACTTAACTTCTGTTTGGAAGAATTCACACTTCTCCAAGTTTGCAAATAATTGATTGTCACAAAGGCATTGTAACACTTGTCGAAGGTGTTGTCCATGTTCTTCCACTAATTTAGAGTACACCAAAATGTCATCCAAAACAATTATGATAAATTTATCCAAGAAGGTCCTGAATACCCCATTCATAAGGCTCATAAATACAAAAGGTGCATTTGTGAGACCGAAAGGTACTATGGTAAATTCATAATGCCCATAACGAGTATGAAAAGTTGTTTGATGAATATTGGCTTCGTGGATTCTCAACTGATGGTAGCTTGACTTAAGATCAATTTTGGAAAATACTTTGGCTCCTTTTATTTGATCAAACATATCATCAATTCTCAGCAAAGAGTACCAATTTTTAATGGTTACTTTGTTGAGATGACGATATTCAATACACAACCTAAGTGAGTCATCCTTCTTCACAAAGATAACTAGAGCTCCCCAAGGTGACACACTTGGTCTGATGAAGCCCTTTTCTAAGAGTTCTTCTAACTGCACTTTTAACTCACTTATCTCTTGAATGGTCATGCAGTAAGGAGCCTTGGAGATGGGTTCTGCACCTGGTACCAACTATATGTGAAAATCAATCTCTTTTAGGAGACATTCATGGTATGTCTACTGGATAGACATCCTCAAACTCTTGAAGTAAAGGGTGATCAAGTTTTATTTCTCTATCTTCCTTTTCAAACAATTAATTAACTAAGACTGCAAGAAGTTGACATCCATTTCTCATACATTTATTGATTTGCATTGTCGATATCATCTGAAGTGATATGGGTCCTTGGATACCAACGATAGTCATATGCTCCCCCAAATCATCTATGCAATAGATGAGCTTCTTTCTGCAATCTATTATGGCCTCATGAGCTGCTAACTAGTCCATTCCTAGGATGACTTCATAAGATCCAAGAGGAATTACTCAAAGATCAAAATTGGTAGATAATGGTCCTAATCCAAAGTTTTAATTTTAAACACACAATTATTTGGTCATTTTAGCCCCAGAGGCTAGCTCTACCTGCCACGTAACTCCTTGCCCTACAACCGCTAGCCCGCACTTTTTTATTAAAGGAGATATGAAGGATTCAGTTGATCCTAAATCAAAGAGGATAGAAATAGGTTTACCCTTTAACGAACCTGAAGTCTCTATGATGGTGTTTTGGTGGTTAGCTTGTCTATTCTCTACTATGAAAAACACTCTATGGGGTCGGCCAACATCTCCCACAGTTGGTTCTAACGCTATCTAGTTCTGATTGGTGAAGTTAGTGCACTGAGGATAAAAAACTAAAATGTGTCCTTGTTGTCCACAAGAATAACACCCACTATTCCTTCCAAATATCTTTGCAGGAGGCATGTTGGATTGCTGATAACCCCCTTTATTGAAATTTTGAGAATTTTGGGATGGTTGAGGAATCCTTTGCTGGGTACGATTATTGCTACGATTATGGGGCTGTTGAAACTTTCCATTGCCTTGATTATTATTCTGAAATCTCTTTTTGTGGAAATTTGTTTCCCCCTTTAAAAGATGTTTTTTTGTTCTTGGAGTTATAATTTCCTTGGTTAAAGTTTCCTTTTGAACATGATCCAACATTAACAGTTTGGCCACTAGAATAGCCACCCCTTCCTTTAACTTTTCTTTCAACTAGGAAGGCCTTAGTGATATCATCCCAAAGATTTTTGGGTTCCATGACTGCCACATCTTGTGATAAATGGTCATTCAAGCCTTTTATGAAGTGTTGTACAAGAATGGGGCCATCATCTTTGTAGCTTGAGAAGGGCTTAAGATCATAAAATTTCCTCTCATATTCCTCCACAGTCATTTTTCTTGTCTAATGTGGTGATACTCTTCCGCCCTACCTTGCATCCATTGATCAGACATGAATCAATCCTTAAAGCTTTCTAGGAATAATTCCAAGGAAATAGTATTAATAGTGACCTGTAGTTTGTCCTCTTCCATGCACCACCAAGTGGATGCAAATTTCTTTAGATTCATAATGGCACACCTAGCTTTGACATTAGTTCTAAAAGGGTGCATAAAGAAACATCTCTCAAGGTCAAACAACCAAGTTTCTGTTGTGGATCCCCCTTCGTTTCCATATAAAAGGGGTACCTTGACTTTGAGTAAGTCCCTCATATGAGAGGTATCCTTATCCTCATATTTTGGCATAGCTTTTCTTCTCCTAGGGCTTCTATCCCTTTCCCTATCTTGATGGTGAGATTGGTTTCCTTCCTCAAATTTAACCCTATTTTTGAGATTGTCAAGTCTTTGCAGAAGTTTTTGCATAAGTTATCTTAATTGGGATCCTTCCGAGTCATTACTCTGAATCTCATTCCTATGGTTTTCCTAATTTTGTTCTCCCTCACATTCCTCATGGGAACTCTCTGGATGAGATCTAGAGGAAGATTCTTGAACTCTTTCCTTTGCTCTTCTGTGGGTGATGGGAGGCATCTTAGAAGAGTGGTACAACTTAAGTTTAGGTAACTAGTTTGTTGAGTATTCAATGTGATGAAGAGCTTAAGTTTAAACATAAATAGACCCTTGAGCTCCCAATGTAGCAACCTGGCTCTAATACCAAATGTAATGTCCCCGCTAGGGAACCCATAAGGAATTAGGTCTTAAGTACTAATAATTTTTTTTAAAAACATTACTAACATTTTATTCATTATATATACCAAAAAATAATTTTGTAAAGGTTCCTTTATTGAATTCATTTACTGACATTAAAAGCATTTCATTCCATTAACTAACTAATTAGATTCATTTTTCTGCCTTGTTGTCTTCAGCTTTCTTTTTCTATTCAACAACTTCACAAAGTCTTATTGATTGTATTTCTTGTTCTCTTTTCAGATTTTTGATGTCTTCATTCAGTATCTTGTCTTTCTCTAATAGATATGTTATAGCTATGTCACTTTCAGCAAAATTACCATTGTCAAATAGACCTTTAGTATCCTCTTCTTGAGATTGAGTTTCATTTTGTTGTATTGTTATCTCTCTCCTTCTACCTAAGGATTTCTTCAGTTCACCTCTAGCTACTTCAAGATATTGTAATGCAAGATGAGTGACAATCTTTTGATTCTCTATGATCTTTCCCAACTTATAAACCTTCATCTCAAGATCTTTGACTCACAAGTGATTAGACTTTTTTAAGAGACTTAGCTCTAATACCAATTGTTGGAAATCTATTATGGGAAAGTGATATAGTGAGAGGGGGGGTGAATTAGATATCTACCAATTGTTTCATTTTAACATAATCTTACTTGGATATCACAAATATCAAATTCAATACTGAAAATAGATCTAACATCCTAATCATCATCTATGAAAATAAAACATAACACAATGATTTTGGTTACCCAGAAACCCTTGAAAGGTAAAACTGGGGTGGGGATGACACCCATAAATCTTCACTACTGCAGTATTAAAGTTTTCTTGTTAGGGATACAAGTTTGATCATAAAATGATGATCTACTCTATGAGGGGTCTTCCCTATTAAGAGCGTTAAGACTTATACAATCTACCTTGCAAAAGGATTTCAACTTACAACAAAGTAAGCACTCAGTTAAGAGATTTACTTAGGTCTGCTAAAACCACTCTATTAAGATATTTACCTTGATTTACCTATTAGAATGTCTCAGTACTCGATCCTTCAATTTTCACTATGTTGTTGATAATAGATCTTCTCCTTTCAATATAGATTTGATCTCCTCTATCAAATATATCTATGTCATGTCCTTCACTGCTCTACTTTGTCACTAAACTCTATTTTTTATGATCAATACACTTCTTTGTTTTGCATGTATGAGATATTCATCATACTCATACTCTTCTACTATGCTCCTTCATTACATTTTAGGGTTCAGATCTCATCTTATATAAGCAATAGATCAACTCCATGAATTAAGATTTATGATCTAGATTATCTACTTATGTTGCTTAACCATTCCCTAATTTTGATTGGTTACAAGGATTACATAGGGATTAATGATTACAATTCTCAAGCATAATCAACTTTGTGATTTCCTCAACAAACAATAAATATCATGTAGATGTCTGCCAAAATGGTTTACCTAAGTGTTTGTGCCATAACAAACACATATGTCAAATCTGGCTTACTTGGCACTTGATATATGTGACACTTGACACTGACTGTTCTTCATACCCTATTGCTCGGCACTAATAGATCTATATAACTCAGCATAAACTAGCTCGGCTAATACTGAAGTACTCGGTGACCTCTAACTTTCTCAACAGTAACTATTACTTGGTAAATGTACAATATTCATGACTCAGCCTATACATGATGACTCGGTCACAGTGATGACCGACCAACATTTCCTAGAAAATGACTAAGTGTAAGACACTAATAGACATCAAAACTTAGGGATCAACAATACATATATATATATACATACATATACATATATATACATATATACACATATATTTGTACATATATATATATATATATATATATATATATATATATATATATATATATATATATATATATCTGTGTGTGTGTGTGTGTGTATCATGCAACTATTACATATATCTCACAAGATCCCTGCAAGTGCTTCAAGAATTTTTAGATCCCTACTTTAGAGATATCTAAACTAACTCACACCATTGTTAATGCAAAATAATAGATAAATCTAGGAAACCCTTGATTGCTAATTTTATTAGATCTTGAATGCATGAAAAGACCGTTAGAATAACAATGTCCCCAATCAACTAAGAGGGGGGTGAATCAATTGATGTCAAACTTATTAAAATTAATTCCAATAATAACCTTATGCTCAATTGAATGTAAAACAACCATAACACAATAACACCAATATTTTTTCTTGAGGAAAACCTTGTTAAGGAGAAAACCCCAGTGGGAATGATGCCCACAAATCAGTAGTATGAGTATAGTAATCAAGTAAAGAGTTATAGCCTTGTTAGGAGATGATTATTACAATAGTATAGTCCATGTTAAAGGACATACCATGTTAGGAGTCAAAACCATGTTAAAGGTATTACAACTAGTCACATGCCAAAATACAAGAGAAGGTTACATCCAAAACAATGAATGCCAACATCATAGATTGTAATAGTTCCAACAATCTCCCCCTTTGTCACTGATGGCAACATATGTGAAAAACCATCAACCAAAAGTAGCCTTTCACAACATCCTCTTCAAGGCTCCCCCTTAACCAATAAGGGTTTTCACCAATATCTCTCCCCCTTTGACATCAATGGAAAAGGGTTCCATTACAAACATCATTGTCTGTCTTCTTCGTTAGGCATAACTTTTTCAAATATTTAATACCTCCAACTACTAGGTGCAAGATCACCTTGATCTAGTCAAATATGCTCAAACCACTACTCCCCCTGAGGAGTAGACCTTTGAATCAAGTCCACAAATGACATAGCTTTGATTTATAATGGACTTGTGCATTACTACATCTCCTTACTTACCTTCAGGTGGGGTCATAACCCAAATACTACCTCTGAGATATTCAAAGGTATCTTTTCTCAGTGGTCTGGTGAAGATGTCAGCAATATGCTCTTTTGTGCTTACATACTCAAGCTTCACCTCTTTCTCTTTCACTTTATCTGTTTAAAAATGATACTTGATTTAAATATGCTTATTTTTTGAGTGCATCACCAGGTTCTTTGACATATTCATTGTACTTATATATTATTACAATGTATGATAATCGGTTCACCAAGATTGACACCAATGTCCTTCAACATATATTTATTAAAAACAATCTATGTGCAATTAGTTGCAACAGTGACATACTCTAATTTAGTTGTTGACTAAGCTATACAATCTCACTTCTTTCTTAACCAAGAAACTAACCTATCCCAAGGAAATAGGCTCCTCCACTTGTTCTCTTCATGTCATCTACATTATCTTCTCAATCTGCATCAGTATATGCTTCTAATGTAAGGTATTTTGATCTATCATACCATAGGCCAAGATCAACTATTCCCTTTAGGTATTTGAATATCCTTTTTGACTATAGAAAGATGTATTTCCTTTGGATCTTCCTAGAATCTAGCAACAATTTCAACTACACTTGAGATATTAGGTCTAGTATGTATCAAATATTGAATACCTCCTATCATAGATCTATATTATGTCTAAGGTACACCTTTTGTTTCATCGGAAGTAGACAACTTATTCCCTGATACCATAGGAGCTCCAACTAGTCTACTATCATCCATGCCCAAAAAAATTAGTAGATCCTTAAGATACTTGGCCTTAGATATAAAAGTCCAATCCTTGCTCTGATTTATTTGTAGCCCTAGGAATAATTTTATCTCTCCTATCGTAGACATCTCAAATTCACTCTTCATTTATTTTGTAAACTTGTTACTCATAGCATCATTACCTCCAAAGATAATATCATAAAAAAAAACTTCTACTATCAAAATGGTTTCATCATTACATCTCAAGTTTAATTTTCTATCTGCATTACCTCTTTTGAAACCAATATGTAGTAAATACAAGTCCAATCTAGCATACCAAGATCTAAGTGCTTTTTTTAGACCATATAGTTCCTTCTTCAATCTGCAAACCATGCATTCATTACCTGATAGAGGAAATCCATTAGGTTTCTCAATGTAAACCTCTTCTTCTAAGTAACCATTAAGAAATATTAACTTGACATCCATCTGATAGACCTTGAAATTCTTATATGCATCATAGGCTAAGAATAACCTTACTGCCTCCAACCCCACAACTGGTGCAAAAGTTTCCTCAAATTTAATTCTTCTTGTTGTGAATATCCCTTGCATACCAATTTTTCTTTGTCTTTGGTCACAAAACCATCTTCATTCATCTTATTTAAGAATACCCATTTTGTTCCAATAATATTCTTGTCTTTAGGTGTAACACCCCGCTAGGCAACCCAAGAGGACAAGACATAAAACCTCTATAAAATGCAAGTAGTGAATTTTATTTATTTATTTATTTATTTTAACTAGAATAATATTCATCATTACACTTCATATTTCTAAAAGAAGAAATAATTTTCTACTACTTGAATGTAAGATTTATACAACTTAAGTCCTCCCGGGTTCCCTAACGTCCCTACTAAAGCAACATCATATAAACCATTTACATGCATAAGATATTCACGGAATCATGAGCTTAAAAGATCTACATTCATTTTAATGCACCAAGTTAAATGTCCCTAACTTATTTTTTTTATTAAACATAGGTTAATCATCCAACATCATTATTCCTTTTATCAACTCATTCCATAAATTCATATTGATTTCATCTACATCTACTATCCTTTATATCACTTTTCTCTAATAATTTAGGTAAGAGATTAATATTCATTAAGGTAGGCATTATCCTAGATACTTCATTAACATGAACCAAGTATTAACATTATAATCAAGTTACTATTTTATTGCATTGTTTCATAACCATTCATTGTTAATAATTTCAATTACTAACCTATCATTTCTCAATAATTTCCTTGGATCCTTTCATCAAGAGAGAATACATTATTTTTGTGATACATCATTATAACTATATTTAAGATTATTTCCTTTACATATGGACAACATAAGAGGATAGGAGAAATAACATAAATACTTTCTTTTAATGCTAGTAACATGTCCAATATTCCACATTCTTTTCCCTTTCTTTTACCTAGAACTACCCATTGCCTAATGCATTGCTTTGAATTGAGATTGCATCAATACTACAAGACTCCTTTTAGGAGATTAAAAATTACATGAATACAAATACATAAGTACATCTCAACATATTAAAATATCCAATAAGAAATCTTCAACTGCAGATCTGGAAAGGAATATGTGCTAGGATCATCCAAAGAATCACGATCAATACCTCGATATAAATATTAACCACCCAACCACGTGGAACCAATAGGCCCACTCCCTCGAGCTAGGAGATAGAACCAAAGGCCCATACAAGAGGTAACAACTAGGAAATTCCTAAGGTGGTGATAAAATTTCCCCAAAGTCACAACACAAAAGAAAAGACAAGAAGACCACAAGGACTACCAGAGGCATGATCAAATTTAGTAGAGACTCTAAGCTACAAGCTAGGTGAGTGTCATCGCATAGCCCTCACCCCTTGGGTTGTCCTGGTACTAGCCACTCTTGACCCCGGCCCCCAAGTAGGCACATGCGGAACCGAATGCCTCTCGTACAGACAAGGTCATCCAGTCATACCTACGCATAGGTACCTTCTCCCACTCCCATCCTTAGTCTTTACTAGCACTAAAGGCATGGGTGAGGCACAATTAATCTTGATTAGTGTGTAATTTCCCATTCCCAATTCATTTATTTAGGTTATCACTTGATTAAATAACTCATAGTAGGTTATCCTGGTACTAGCCACTTAGGGCCCCGGCCCTTCACTATGAGCCACTCACCTAGTGTACTTAGGTTCCCTAACATACATATAAAAATCATAAGAGCATAATAGATCCATCATCAAGAATTCATATCAATTCCATAACAACATTTGATTGAGTTTAGGAAAACATATGTTGTCCCTAGTCCACTTGACAACCCTAAACCCAATATGGCATACAGAATGTTCCAAACATATAAGAAGACATCCAAGTGATATTATAAACATATTCAGAGTATACATAGATCTAATTAACCAAAAAAACATTCTAATAACCTCTGGTGACCATACGAAATCTTAAAACTTAATGATGTTCTTAAACTGAATTATTTCAAGCAAGGATTAAATGCAAAGAATAGTCATCATAGAACAGTCATCCATATCTTCCACAAAAAAAATAATAAAGGAAATCTCTTCAGTGGAGATTTAGATAACATAATTATGGACTCTCAATTTTATTTTTAGGAAGATCCAACGGTGGGAAAGAAAGTTATGACTTCTGGTTTAAAACAGAAAATTCTGGTTAGGGTTCAGACCTGCCTTCACTAAAACGGTTGTAATTTTCACAAAACATAATAAAAATTCTCCAAACCAATTGGAAATAAAAGATAAGACTTAGGAGAATCTTTTATATCAAATTTAGACTTTTATATAATCATATCAGCCTGTAGCATACGAATACATTTGACAGAAAATTCGGAATCGAGAATGGACAGGCATAGTTTGCCAAAATGTCAAAAATAAGGCATTAATTAGACCCTAAAAATAAAATTAGAGAGATACCCATTTGAGATCTGTGAATTTTACTTCCAGAAAATCAATTTAGTAAAACCCTAGATGCAATTTAAATTATTATAATAATAGATCTCCAAAAATGGGTTGCTAAAAACCTTAGGAAAACACATGCCAATTCTTACAAACAAAAACTCAAAACTTGAAAATAACCATAGAAATTAAAAGTACAGGTATAATAAATAATTATAATATATAAATAGATCCATAATCTATCAGAGACATAAAGTAACTAACATATTCAATCCATATCTCATGTCCTACGAAGGTTGAATCGAAGAAGGAAGGAAACAAAAGAGAAGACAAATCCAAACTTGAGATGCATCCTTCAAACCGTATCCACTTTCAAAAATCTCCATGAAAGAAAGAAATAATTCCACAGAAAAGAATCCCTTTCTCAACTATTGAAATTCTCACAAAAATGTCTCTCTCCCAAAAGCAAAGATAACCAAAAATTCTTAAAGTCATATGCTTACAAAATCTCCCTCACATCTCTAAGTTTTCTCTCCAAAATCACCATAAAAATTAAGGCCATCCTCTCCTCAATGCTTCAGCCCCAAAATCCCCCCTCTTCAAATGAAAAAGTAGTGCATTTAAATAGATTTCCAAAGGTTGAGAGGAAAAGTAACCAACTCCCAACTAACTCTTAACTAAAGGGTATTATAAAATAACTTAATATCATACAACTATATTACTCAAATATACAATAAAAGATTATTTGTATTCATTCATACACATATGTAATATTATCCTAACATATATGCATATGCCATCATTAATTACATCAATATCTATATATATAACCTATCCTCATTATTAATAATTAACAATTGAGAATAATATACCTCGCATTATTTAATATTTAATTATTAATAATATTATACTTTACATTAATCCCAAAATATACACCATCAACAATATCTACAATAATTAACATATAATCACATATAAATTATATATATATAAATACATATATGTGTGCACCCATATATATATTTCCATATATATATATATATATATATATATATATATATATATATATATATATATATATATATATATATATATATATATATATATATATATATATATTTATATAGATACATGCCAAATACCGAACACTATAATCTATAAGATTATGAAGTAATAGATCACAATATTATTACCTATTTATAATTGCTATAGGATATAACACTGAGGTAGAATAAAATCACATGCCTCAAAATAAATCTAATCATCCAAAGAGGCCATACAAATCATCTATGAAACATATCGAGAAAAACATAAGATCAAACAAGGTCAACCAAAGTCAATAAGGAAAGTCAAGCCAAACTCCTGAAATACAACATAGAAAGATTAACTAAGAATCATACCAAGAAGGAGAAATAAATAAAATGAGTAAACAAATCATACAACCAAATGAATTCAAGTGGTCACAAGGCACTAACTACAACCATGCCCAACCGGGTGCGTTGGATCTGGGTTTTTGACCCAAAGGTTGACTGACAAAGAAGGAACCCTAATATTCCCAAATTGGAATAATGACAAAGGAAGACTCATGTAGGGGCCTTAGTACTATCTCCATAACAACAACCATCGAGGATTTGAGGGCATGCTCAGACCTGTGAAGCCAGGTGAAGTCGATGCCCGGTACCTGCAAGGCTACATCACAAAGAAGAAATACATATGCACGGATATACATATAAAAGAAAACATTGCAGACAGATGACCAGGATCGATACATCGTGTGGACCTCAGCTATGTGAGTAACTACGACTTCGTCCTGAATCATGAAAACACATCATGTATATATATACACTCAAAGCATGTAGCATCATCATAATGAAGGTTAGAATCTCAAGCATTGTGTTAGTCTCTTATCAATACTAATAATAAATTAACATAATCAAATCATCAAGTGAGATACAAGATTCATCCAAGGTAACCTTAATAGAAAAAAATATAAATAACCACTTATATATATCTATCAAGTACATATCATATAACATCCTAACTATGTTCATAAAGGTCTTGTAGGTACTCAATACATACATGGAGATAAATACATACAAAAATGATACGTTTAGATAGTATGTCTGATATTAGAATCATTGAGTACTAGCTAATGAAATTATTATAAACAACTATAGGAATAAATCAAACAAGTATCATGTACAACTTAAGCTGTAAGAAAACATCGAAGGATCTTAATTCTTTCAAAAACACAAAACTTATATTAGGGTTAGAGGGGTATTACATCCTCCCCCACTAAGATTCGACTTACTCTTGGAAGTCGGGAATGTGAACTATATATCACACATTATCTAACAGAATTATATTATTACTATTCTAGATCCTAATTTAATGACTGCACACATTCTTCTCCTATCAAGAGTTTTGGTAAATCCTATCTTATTACAACTTTAGTGTAGATTAACTCAATTCAATTAGTAATGACTTTAAAAAAGAATTACCTATGTGAGTCTATCACTTTATGCTATAAGTTTATTAACAAGATACTTGAAATTACATCAAAATTATTGTTATCAAGTCAAAACTCTAAGGTATTCATGTTTACTCACTAATATCAATATATTAGGAAATTGCATATTTTACCAACTAAGATTATCACTTCCTTTCACAATATCAAAGTTCCTATCTATGGTAACCAGTATAAAAAAAAAGAAAGAATTTATGATATATTTTCCCTTTTGAGACATAATCTAACCCTACATAATACAACTTGTGAGACCTTATTACAAATAGGGTCCAAAATTTGTGTCCCTTACAAGCTATGAATACCAAACATAGAGAGGTATGTAACATTTATATTTGTTATGATCATGAAGGGAATACATCAAATAATTTTTATTTACTTTTGTAATCATGAAAATAAAACAATCTAGATACTTGAAACTTACCATTTTCATTAACACATAGTTTTATAAGAAATATTCCTTTCCATCAAAGCTTTAAGTAGAATTCCAATGACATAGGACACACAAATTTTACAATATACATATTCTAAGTCATCTTTCACAATAGTTGTAGTGCTTGATTTCCAAAAATACATTCACCCCCTAGAAGAGATCTAAACAATTTACAATTTATTGCACTATTATTCATTAAGTTGGGATCCCTTCTTAAAGCTTACCATTTATCTATGCACTTTTCCCTAATTTGCATGTCAGGCAATTTCCATATGGCATTTTCTTAAGAGTTATTTCAAATTCTTTATTGCATAACGATCATAGATCCATTAAGAGAGAAAGAAGTATATGAGTCCTACTACTATCTTCATAACCACAACATCTAAATTAATAACATTAACTACTGTACATAACTTTAATTTCTATCCTTTACCTATTTGAAACATTACCCTCGTACACTTTAAAATTTTGAGATAACATCAGTTCTAAGTAGAAATTGAGTAAGGTACATTTCTATAACATTTATTTACCACAACAACTCCTTATTCATAGTTGATCAATCACTTAATGTTGTTAATTTCTTAATACTATGGTGTTGATCACAATGTATACAAAACATGAATTTGTTTCCAAAATACCCATCTAGGATCCTAACTATTCACTAGGCATTTTGCAAGACATATATTTAATAAAAACAACTTCCATCATTAGTACAGATAATCCATCATCGCACATACTCTTCCCTAGAATTTCTTGATTATGTTATCTTAAATCCTTTTTGTGCAATTTAATAAGATATGCAGAAAGGATATAACTTCTTACCAAGATAGGGATAAAAATTCCTCTTCCTAAATGAAAATGTGAATTATAGCCTATGATAAAATCTTGGGGACATAGGTCCTTCACCCAAGGGTTTCCTAATTGAGTATTTACAAATTTTCCTAATATATTATTGCCTTGTCTAAACAATTTTAGTCATGCAAAACTTATTTCTTAAGAGGGGAGAGAGAAAGAGAGAGAGAAATGCATATGACAGTAAATTATTTGTTTCTAATTTATTTATTTATTATTATTATTATTTTTCACTTCTTTCCTAGGTACATATTATTAGCCATGTAATCTAATTATTGCCCTATCATTCCTATCAAGTACTACCACAATCATTTCATTCTTTAAAGATCCAAAAGAAATCTATTTTTAAGATACCTTGACTAGGATAAAATTCAACTAGGTATTTGTAAGAAGATACAGTGCACAACATTATATTATAGGTATGATCAAGGGGTAATATTATCTACTACCATAATTAAGATTCAAAACATTTAGCATCCTTTAACTTTTGACCCTTCTAGAGATACCAGTACCTTTCAAGAAAACAAACACAAGTCTCAAGAATTCTTCGCCATTCCATTAATATTATAGGAAACATCCACTTAACACATCATTGATCTCATTATGCAAAAACATAAATAATTGTTAAAATATAACTCAATCATAGAGGAATGGGTGTGCCCTTGTAAGACAATACAACATAAGAACACGAAAGGTAGCCTTCATTTCCTAAGATTCAAGTTTTAGCATAACAACATAATCCAAAAATAGACAAAGTTAAGATACTCAAGGTTATGCATAGGTGAGCTATGAGACCCAGAGTTCCCAATGTAGAAACCTAGGGCTCTGATACCAGATGTAACACCCCGCTAGGCAACCCAAGAGGACAAGACATAAAACCTCTATAAAATGCAAGTAGTGAATTTTATTTATTTATTTATTTATTTTAACTAGAATAATATTCATCATTACACTTCATATTTCTAAAAGAAGAAATAATTTTCTACCACTTGAATGTAAGATTTATACAACTTAAGTCCTCCCGGGTTCCCTAATGTCACTACTAAAGCAACATCATATAAACTATTTACATGCATAAGATATTCACGGAATCATGAGCTTAAAAGATCTACATTCATTTTAATGCACCAAGTTAAATGTCCCTAACTTATTTCTTTTATTAAACATAGGTTAATCATCCAACATCATTATTCTTTTTATCAACTCATTCCATAAATTCATATTGATTTCATCTACATCTACTATCCTTTATATCACTTTTCTCTAATAATTTAGGTAAGAGATTAATATTCATTAAGGTAGGCATTATCCTAGGTACTTCATTAACATGAACCAAGTATTAACATTATAATCAAGTTACTATTTTATTGCATTGTTTCATAACCATTCATTGTTAATAATTTCAATTACTAACCTATCATTTCTCAATAATTTCCTTGGATCCTTTCATCAAGAGAGAATACATTATTTTTGTGATACATCATTATAACTATATTTAAGATTATTTCCTTTACATATGGACAACATAAGAGGATAGGAGAAATAACATAAATACTTTCTTTTAATGCTAGTAACATGTCCAATATTCCACATTCTTTTCCCTTTCTTTTACCTAGAACTACCCATTGCCTAATGCATTGCTTTGAATTGAGATTGCATCAATACTACAAGACTCCTTTTAGGAGATTAAAAATTACATGAATACAAATACATAAGTACATCTCAACATATTAAAATATCCAATAAGAAATCTTCAACTGCAGATCTGGAAAGGAATATGTGCTAGGATCATCCAAAGAATCACGATCAATACCTCGATATAAATATTAACCACCCAACCACGTGGAACCAATAGGCCCACTCCCCCGAGCTAGGAGATAGAACCAAAGGCCCATACAAGAGGTAACAACTAGGAAATTCCGAAGGTGGTGATAAAATTTCCCCAAAGTCACAACACAAAAGAAAAGACAAGAAGACCACAAGGACTACTAGAGGCATGATCAAATTTAGTAGAGACTCTAAGCTACAAGCTAGGTGAGTGTCATCGCATAGCCCTCACCCCTTGGGTTGTCCTGGTACTAGCCACTCTTGACCTCGGCCCCCAAGTAGGCACATGCGAAACCGAATGCCTCTCGTACAGACAAGGTCATCCAGTCGTACCTACGCGTAGGTACCTTCTCCCACTCCCATCCTTAGTCTTTACTAGCACTAAAGGCATGGGCAAGGCACAATTAATCTTGATTAGTGTGTAATTTCCCATTCCAATAATCTCCCATTCCCAATTCATTTATTTAGGTTATCACTTGATTAAATAACTCATAGTAGGTTATCCTGGTACTAGCCACTTAGGGCCCCGGCCCCTCACTATGAGCCACTCACCTAGTGTACTTAGGTTCCCTAACATACATATAAAAATCATAAGAGAATAATAGATCCATCATCAAGAATTCATATCAATTCCATAACAACATTTGATTGAGTTTAGGAAAACATATGTTGTCCCTAGTCCACTTGACAACCCTAAACCCAATATGGCATACAGAATGTTCCAAACATATAAGAAGACATCCAAGTGATATTATAAACATATTTAGAGTATACATAGATCCAATTAACCAAAAAAATATTCTAATAGCCTCTGGTGACCATACGAAATCTTAAAACTTAATGATGTTCTTAAACTGAATTATTTCAAGCAAGGATTAAATGCAAAGAATAGTCATCATAGAACAGTCATCCATATCTTCCAAAAAACAAATAATAAAGGCAATATCTTCAATGGAGATTTAGCTAACATAATTATGGACTCTCAATTTTATTTTTAGGAAGATCCAACGGTGGGAAAGAAAGTTATGACTTATGGTTTAAAATAGAAAATTCTGGTTAGGGTTCAGACCTGCCTTCACTAAAACGGTTGTAATTTTCACAAAACATAATAAAAATTCTCCAAACCAATTGGAAATAAAAGATAAGACTTAGGAGAATCTTTTATATCAAATTTAGACTTTTATATAATCATATCAGCCTGTAGCATATGAATACATTTGACAGAAAATTCAGAATCGAGAATGGATAGGCATAGTCTGCCAAAATGTCAAAAATAAGGCATTAATTCGACCCTAAAAATAAAATCAGAGAGATACCCATTTGAGATCTGTAAATTTTACTTCCAGAAAATCAATTTAGTAAAACCCTAGATGCAATTTAAATTATTATAATAATAGATCTCCAAAAATGGGTTGCTAAAAACCCTAGGAAAACACATGCCAATTCTTACAAACAAAAACTCAAAACTTGAAAATAACCATAGAAATTAAAAGTACAGATATAATAAATAATTATAATATATAAATAGATCCATAATCTATCAGAGACATAAAGTAACTAACATATTCAATCCATACCTCATGTCCTACGAAGGTTGAATCAAAGAAGGAAGGAAACAAAAGAGAAGACAAATCCAAACTTGAGATGCATCCTTCAAACCCTATCCACTTTCAGAAATCTCCATGAAAGAAAGAAATAATTCCACAGGAAAGAATCCCTTTCTCAACTATTGAAATTCTCACAAAAATGTCTCTCTCCCAAAAGCAAAGATAACCAAAAATTCTTAAAGCCATATGCTTACAAAATCTCCCTCACATCTCCAAGTTTTCTCTTCAAAATCACCATGAAAATTAAGGCCATCCTCTCCTCAATGCTTCAGCCCCAAAATCCCCCCTCTTCAAATGAGAAAGTAGTGCATTTAAATAGATTTCCAAAGGTTGAGAGGAAAAGTAACCAACTCCCAACTAACTCTTAACTAAAGGGTATTATAAAATAACTTAATATCATACAACTATATTACTCAAATATACAATAAAAGATTATTTGTATTCATTCATACACATATGTAATATTATCCTAACATATATGTATATGCCATCATTAATTACATCAATATCTATATATATAACCTATCCTCATTATTAATAATTAACAATTGAGAATAATATACCTCGCATTATTTAATATTTAATTATTAATAATATTATACTTTACATTAATCCCAAAATATACACCATCAACAATATCTACAATAATTAACATATAATCACATATAAATTATATATATATAAATACATATATGTGTGCACCCATATATATATTTCCATATATATATATATATATATATATATATATATATATATATATATATATATATATATATATATATATATATATATATATATTTATATTTATATAGATACATGCCAAATACCAAACACTATAATCTATAAGATTATGAAGTAATAGATCACAATATTATTACCTATTTATAATTGCTATAGGATATAACACTGAGGTAGAATAAAATCACATGCCTCAAAATAAATCTAATCATCCAAAGAGGCCATACAAATCATCTATGAAACATATCGAGAAAACCATAAGATCAAACAAGGTCAACCAAAGTCAACAAGGAAAGTCAAGCCAAACTCCTGAAATACAACATAGAAAGATTAACTAAGAATCATACCAAGAAGGAGAAATAAATAAAATGAGTAAACAAATCATACAACCAAATGAATTCAAGTGGTCACAAGGCACTAACTACAACCATGCCCAACCGGGTGCGTTGGATCTGGGTTTTTGACCCAAAGGTTGACTGACAAAGAAGGAACCCTAATATTCCCAAATTGGAATAATGACAAAGGAAGACTCATGTAGGGGCCTTAGTACTATCTCCATAACAACAACCATCGAGGATTTGAGGGCATGCTCAGACCTGTGAAGCTAGGTGAAGTCGATGCCCGGTACCTGTAAGCCTACATCACAAAGAAGAAATACATATGCACGGATATACATATAAAAGAAAACATTGCAGACAGATGACCAGGATCGATACATCGTGTGGACCTCAGCTATGTGAGTAACTACGACTTCATCCTGAATCATGAAAACACATCATGTATATATATACACTCAAAGCATGTAGCATCATCATAATGAAGGTTAGAATCTCAAGCATTGTGTTAGTCTCTTATCAATACTAATAATAAATTAACATAATCAAATCATCAAGTGAGATACAAGATTCATCCAAGGTAACCTTAATAGAAGAAAATATAAATAACCACTTATATATATCTATCAAGTACATATCATATAACATCCTAACTATGTTCATAAAGGTCTTGTAGGTACTCAATACATACATAGAGATAAATACATACAAAAATGATACCTTTAGATAGTATGTCTGATATTAGAATCATTGAGTACTAGCTTATGAAATTATTATAAACAACTATAGGAATAGATCAAACAAGTATCATGTACAACTTAAGCTGTAAGAAAACATCGAAAGATCTTAATTCTTTCAAAAACACAAAACTTATATTAGGGTTAGAGGGGTATTACATTAGGGCTAGGAACCAATTACCAATTATTGTTCCTTTGTATCTGATCCAATTCTCCCTACATTGCCTTGATCCATGAGTCATCTTTACATGCTTCATCAAGGGTCTTTAGTTCAACCTATGAAATCAAACAAACTATATCTCTAATCTGTGACCTTGTCCTAGTGTCTCTACTTTTGTCTCCAATGATCTGATCCTATGGATGTTCCCTCACAACATATCTAGGTGTCCTAGACACTTCTATTTTCTCATATAGATTCATATCTATGCCATTATCTATCACCAAAACTTCTTGCAACTAATTATAATCTTCTTGCTGACCTTTCTCTTCTCGATTTGGATTCTAATTATTTTGAATTAGTCTTTCTTCACTCCTAATCCAATCAGGGTCATCAAGATTGAACTCACAAGTTCTTTCTTATACTTGAAACTTTTCATCAACCTTGACATTTGCACTTGCATCATCAAAAAATGGAAGCACTTACATTTAGGACTAGTTTAGCCCTCTAAGTAGGTGGTTTGGGGTCATGTGAGATGCCTTCATGGGATCTCTGGCTTGGATCATGGTTTTCCCCTTATTTTGCCCTTTTCTCCACCTCTTTCCATCCTGCTTCTGGCACCCTAACCTGAAACCCTAAGATTCTTGACCTCAAGGTCAAGGTTGACCTCAACCTTAACCTAGGTTAAGGTCGACCTCGACCTTGACCCTAGGTCCAGCTTTCAAATTCCAAAAGTTTCCAGATGTTGGGCTTCGAAAAATTTATTTTTCCACTTCTGGATCAGCTATTTCAGATTTTGAAATGGTAAACTCGTAAATTATATTTAATCTAGGTCCATTTCTATTGGTTAAGGTTTAAATGGGAATTTAATCCTCCTATGTCAGCCTCTCTCAAAGTTTGTGCCCTAGACTAGTATAAAAGGAAGCCTTCCTCTCTCATTTTCATCCATCGTTCATCTCTCAAGTGCAATCAAGTACTATCTTTTCACATCCATTTTCAAGCAAGCATTCTCAAGAAATCATTCAAGCAATCATCTACATTCAAGTTCTCCATTGAAGATCAAGGATTAAATCATTCAAGCCTTTGGAGGGATTTGGTTCAAGCATTCAAGATTCATCATTCAAACCCTAGATCTATCCATCATGATGGTGTGATCTTCCTTCAACACCCTTTGTTCATCTTCAAGATCTATTCATTCTCTCTTCAAGGTGGATTCTAAGCATACAATCATGGAGGTTTTGATTTAAATTTTTAAGTGTTGATTCCAAGCTTTCATATCAATATACTTGTTTACATTCCAAATACAATTGCATATCTATTGAATATCATAGCTTCATTGTTAGATCTACTTCTACTACTTGCTAGCATTCTCTATTTCAATTCTATTTTAAAGGTTGATTCCAAATTGGGGTTTGACCAAGGTGAACCCCTCATCCAAACAAAAAAACCCTTTTTCTTGTAGGTACAGGTGCGGGAAAGCAAGTTGCAGTTCAGATTTGAGTACCCTTTTTGGCGAACTTACAGGATCTGCAAATAGATTTTCTATCAGAATAGTGCAGGTCAAGGTCGACTTTTTGGGGTAAGATTGTGCCTTGGGGTAAGATCTTACCCCTATTTTGGGTCAAGGTCGACCTCTCTCAGAAAGACAGAAGGTTTTTGGGTTTTCTCTATTTTTGCATTTCTAGGCCAAATCCACTTGCAAAATTTTCCGAAACTGAACACAAACACTAGAAAATAGTATTTTCTAGATTGGTCATATTTTGAGGTTAGTACTTATTGTCAATCCAATTAAGATTTATGTATTTCCTTTCCATAACGGAATATAGGTTTTTCTCCTTTCTTCATATTTGTTATCGATTGATTCATTTGTACATTAACCATTTCCTTTCGGTTGATCAATTTGGATCTTTCCTTTGGGAATTTGAGGTTAAGAAGAAGATCCTAGTTTTCCCACACAACACATAAACACACCCCCCCTTCTTCCAACTCGTACATATAAAAATATATCCCAAAAAGATATATTTTTATATCTTACATTTTGGTGAACCCGCGATAGACAACTCTTTCTTTTTGGTGTTAGACGCTTTGCTTTCCTTCCTTAAGGTTAGATTTCTTTTATGCTCTTGCATTTTAAATTTGAAAAAAACAAAAAAAATCTATATATTCTACAAATTACAAAAATATTTCTTGCATTTCATTTGCTATGAAGATCTTTAAGATGCTTTTGTGTAAAGGATATCAATAAGTATAAGGTTTTTCTGATAACAATTGATATATTTACTTATAAAGTGAGGAAATAGGTCATAATGAACATTATATCTCTGTGACTCTATGATGATAACTGATGGATAAGGCATTGGTTAGTATTCAATCAATTAGAGAAAAGTTGTAATACTCTTCATGGTTAAAATAAAAAATCAAATTTAAATCATTATAAGAAAGAAGAAAGGGCGTAAAGAATGGTCATCTCTTAAAAAATGTAATAAAATAGATTCATTGCTAGCTACTCTAAGATCTATTTTGTGTCATTCAGTAGAAGAAGTGTTATATGACTAAATTTGCTTAATTGGGATTTGTAAAGTAAGAAGTTGTTGGGAAAAGGTGCGAAATCCAAGGTGTACCTGCATTGGTTCTGTAGAGGCAAAAGTGTAGAAGGATTTGTTGTCCTTATTAGTTGGCCCAAGGTCAAATAAATTATTCTGAATATGGTAAATAGCGGATCCCTGGGTATATTTTTTTGTTGTCTCTTAGTTATTCAAATCTGTGTAATCAAAAGCCAACAAAATGGTGACTCTACTAGGGAATGTAGTGTAGGTAGTGCATTACTTGTCAGACCAGTGTCTGTTGGGTTGGTAAAAGTTTGTTTTCATAGGTCTTTCTATTCACATGTATTTCAGTCTATCTAGGTCTTCGTGTTTCTCCTGTACTGTTTGAATTTTTTTTTATATTCTCAAGGTTTGTCTATCAAAATATTCCCATTAACATGGGTGATGACTCAAAGGGTTAGAACCAGTGTGTACTCACAAGTTGCAAACAATGGATAAAAGAAAAAACATGAGGGATTTTGTTAGGAAACACCCAGAAGTAAACCTAGAAGAGTTACCTCGATTAGGAAATAAGAACTGGCTTAGAAAAAGTGGTGAATCTACAAGTGCACATGTGAGAGAACACAATAATGAAGATGATGGGGTATTACACACATCTGAAAATGAAAATGAATCTATATACAAAAGTTCTAAATCTGATAGTGTTCTCTCTGGAGATAATTTCTATGATACCCAAGAGGTATTATATCAAGACAAGGTTACACCTCCTGTAAATTAAAATGTAATCTTAGGGAATAAAGGTTATATGCAAAGTTTACCTCGAGATGAAATTATTTCTAAAAGGAAACCAATGGAGCAAGGACAGGTCCATTTTTCATATCAAAATATTATTGATATGGATGTATTATCAAGCTTGGATGATGTTATGATTGACATAACTGACTTGGGTGCATTGAGATTATAGCTAGTAGAGCAAGATGCCACATATAAGAGGTTGTAGAAATAAAGAGAGCCAGAGACTATAAATGCACTAATGGAAAGAGTGTCTCTACTCAAAAAAATTAATGAATTAAAGAAAAGGAAAAAATAATTTTCTTATGCTCCTAAGGCTTTACAACCTAGCCTCTTTGGTGACCTTGGTGCCCTGAGAAGTGAGAAAGAGTGTTTGTCATAGGACCATGAATTTTAACAAGAAGGCCATGTGATTAGACAAGTACAAATCTATGTGTCTCAGCCTAAAGAAAAGAATTTAAATGAATGTACCAACCCTACTATTGTTGACAACAATAAGGGTAAGAAAAAGGTGGTTGGGATCAAAATAAATGAACCTTTGATTAAACCAAAGATCCCACCACTTGTCTCAAGATTTGATATAGAGATGGAAGAGAGAGGAAAATAAAGAGATGATCTAGCAAAAGAATTGGAAAAAGCTTAGTTTGAAGCATCTATAGCAGAAACAAGAAGGAAGATAAAATTCTTGAAATATTCATCTGCAGACACTTCTAGACCATCCACAACTGAAATAGGTATGCCATCTGCAACTACTCATGTTGCTCCACTTGGTAGGCTTGATGTTCATAATTTTCTTTCTTCTTCATCTACCAAGATAAATGTTGATCCTAAAAAATAGTCAAATATGAAAGTAGGTGCGGGTATCAAAACTAATGCCAGTCCTAGTGGAAATACTAGATTAGGCTTTCAAAGAAGACCTATGCAATTAGAAGGGTATAGGAAAATAAGTTTTGATGGGATACCAGATTTGATGCAGACAAAAGTGGATGCTTCCAAGATTCCTCCAAGAGACCTCATGAAATTATTCAACAGAGATTGATTTCCTTAGCCCAACCCACTTGATTAGACCAACCAATGGTCAAAACACTAGCTCTCACCTCCACTTCCCTTCACACCATTCAAGTTCTCAAAAAAGATTAATTGCTTCCCACATTGTTCCCACACCAAGGAAGGGTTTCTGTCCTAAAAGACAATAACTTTGCATCTCTTGACTACATACTTGGGACAGTCACTTAAACCAATCCTCTTAGACATTTAGGAATTTTTATCTCATCAACAAGACTCCCTAATATCCTTCTAGAGTCTTTCCATACACTTTCCCATCCACTAGATCCATTAAACAAAACTCTGGAAATAAATGCTCAAATTATACCTTCTCCCTGTCTTCTTTGACATACCCATACACAAAGGGCAATAAATTTTTATTGGGACAAAAATTCTCGATCGTTCTAGTGAGGATGGGTGAAATTAGGATTCAAAAAAATATCAAAAGCTGAGAAAGATCCAATGGTTGGTTGGAAAGATATGTCCCCGTATTGAGAGTCTTTTTTTCTGAGACAATATTCTTTCTTTTCAATGCATTTCCCATCAACCAACTCACTGTATGTGGGTGTGGGTCCTTCCTTTGTCATTTTTATCTACACATAGGATACTAAAAACACATATAATACATATTTTGGACTCATACCATGAAGGAATGTGGTAGCATAAGGTTTTGGAACCTTGGACATTCCATTTTAAACAAGAAATCTGTGACTAATAACTCACTATCACAATGCAGTTTATAATTACCCAACACAAATATACAAAGATAGATTCATAGAAAGTAAAAATAAAGGAGACAACACTCCATCACTATGCATAAGCAATGTGACTCATGGTATCCAAGAAAAAAAAAAAAAAACTCTATTAAACTCTGCTCCATATTTTCAAGAATACAGTCCAGTCCATCCATTCCAACAATGCTCATTATGCATTTCTCCTCTTGTTTTGTTTTTTTTGGAACTATCTATCAACCATATAATGCATGTCCCATTCTTGGGGGACTTTCTAGCTACACTTTAACCACTTAACTACCTTCCTTATAACCTATTTATGACTCCTTATTGGCTATATTTGCCAATCTTGGAGTCTTTACATATTATGCACAAACATGGCTTGATCACAAAATGGATTTAGAAGCCTCTTTACAATAGTATGATCTTATTGATCATTGTGTCCTTAAGAGAATACCTAGGACATCTTCCTTATCTTCACCACATTTTTTCTATGCATGGAGTTGTAAGGTCAACCAAATGCTCTGCACCATACTCTCGGGGTGGAAAAGAATCCATGTACCATGGATTAGATGTTTGCTTTTTGGTCTTCCAATTCAGGGGCACTGATTGTTGAGGACCTGAATAAATTAGAGGGCCATTAATGGGAGTCCCTTGCAAGTCTGTATCAAATGAAATAAAAAACATCAATATCATGACTTCAGCATGTGAGCTCTTTCTAAGTGAAGAAAATGTAGTCACCATGGTCTGTTCATGACTAATGCATCCTATAAAGTCCTTCTGAGTGCTATCCTCTGAGATGATATGTGCATCCACAAAAGGATTCCAACTAAGCTTGTGCCATTGGTTTAGATAGACTACTACTGCTCCAAATTTATCATGCCATCCTTCATCAATAGCTTCCATCTCCCTCTCTAAGTCTTCTTCCTCATCAAGTCCTTGAGGACTGACTTTCTTGGCATATTTAGCACCTTGGATTGAATTATCACAACCCACTCTTTTCAGTGGCTTCTCCTTTTCAATCTCACATTTTCTTGCTTCACACTCTGACTCTTTCTTGTCAACTTCATGAACCCTTACATACTCAAGTTCATGCACTACCTCCTTCTGCTCACTCTTCACATCCATAGCTGATTGATTCTTGTGTCCTTCAAGTGGACAACTCAATGGTTCATCCACCACTAGTTTCTTCAGCTGACCCTTATCTCCATTTTCTATTCCTTCTTCATGCTTCTCCTTGTTCTCTTGTCCATCCAATGGACAACTGACCTCTTGAATTTCTATCTCAACTTCACATTCTTGTATATCCTTCATGGCTAGCTACTTCAAAGCATCATAGTCCTTTACCATACCTTCTTCTACTTCCTCTTTACTTTCATCCTCATGCTCCACATGTTGTGGAAATACTATTCTATCAAGTAGACCCATACTCCTTGTCAACTTCCATGATGGATCTGCATCTTCCTTCAATGGAGTTAACACAAACTTAACTCCATCCTTGGTAAATCTGTGGGTGTTATTATAACCATCATATATGGTAGAGTTATCAAACTTCCATAGCCTCCCTAAGATCAAATGACAGTCCCTTAGTGGCATAATATCACATTCAAAAAAATCACAATATGTTCCAATTTTGAAAGGAACATATGCTTTCTCTAAGACATCAACCCATTGGTCATCATCTAACCCAAATTCCCTATAAGGTTCTTCATGTGATACCCTTAGTATATTTAATTTCTCAACCATTTCAATGGAAACTATGTTGTCCAAAGAACCACTATCTACAATTACCTTACATACTTTACCTTTGCAACTGCACTTGGTCCTGAAGATTGAATGTATATGAGCATTCCTTCTCCTCCTTTCTTCTTATTCATCCATGGTAGTTACAACTACTTTCAATCCTCAAACATACAAATTACCAAAAATATCTTGCTGGGCTCTGATACCAAATTGATGCGGAGAAAAGTGGATGCTTCCAAGATTCCTCCAAGAGACCTCAAGAACTTCTTCAACAAAGATCAATTTACTTAGCCCAACCCAATTGATTAGACCAACCAATGGTCAAAAACCTATCTCTCACCTCCACTTCACTTCACACTATTCAAGTGCTCAACAAGATTCATTACTTCCCACATTGTTCCCACACCAACTAAGGGTTTCTGTCCTAGAAGACAATAAATTTGCATCTCTTGACTACATACTTAGGACAGTCACTGAAACCACTCCTCTTAAACATTTAGGATTTTTTATCTCATCAAAATTACTCCCTAAAATCCTTATATAGTCTTTCCATACACTTTCCCATCCACTAGATCCATTAAAAAAAACTTTGAAAATAAATGCTCAAATTATACCTTCTTGCGGTCTTCTTTGACATACCCATACACAAAGGGCAATAAATTTTGACTGGGAACAAAAATTCTAGATCGCTCTAGTGAGGATGGGTGAAAGTAGGATTCAAAATACATATCAAAAGATGAGAAAGATCCAACAGCTGGTTGGAAAGATACATCCCCCGCACTGAGAGTCTTTTTTTCTGAGACAATATTCCTTCTTTTTAATGCATTTCCCATTAACCAATTCACTATCTATGGGTGTGGGTCCTTACTTTGTCACTTTTATCTGTAAAAATGATACTAAAAACATATATAATACATATTTTGGACTCATACCATGAATGAATGTGGTAGAATAAGGTTTTGGAATCTTGGACATTCCATTTTAAACAAGAAATCTGTGACTAATAACTCACTGCCACAATGCAATTTATAATAACCCAACACAAAGATACAAAGATATATTCATAGAAAATAAAAATAAAGGAGACAACACTCCATCACTATGCATAAGAAATGTGACTCATGGTATCCAAGAAAAAAACAACAAAACTCTATTAAACTCTGCTCCATATTTTCAAGAATACAACCCAGTCCCTCCATTCCAAGAATGCTCATTATGCATTTCTCCTCTTTTTTTTTTTGGAACTATCTCTCAACCATCTAATTCATGTCCCATTATAACTACCCTTTAACCACTTAACTACCTTCCTTATAACCTATTTATGACTCCTTATTGGCTATATTTGCCAATCTTGGAGTTTTTACATATTATGCACAAACATGGCTTTAACAACATGACTTGATCACAAAATGGCTTTAGCAGTCTCTTTACAATAGTATGATCTTATTGATCATTGTGTCCTTAAGAGAATACCTAGGACATCTTCCTTATCTTTACCACCTTTTTCTATGCATGGAGTTGTAAGGTCAACCAAGTGCTCTGCACCAAGGTTATCCTAATATTATTCCAATTGAGTTAAGGGACAAGGTAAGTAAGTTTTCTAGAAATAATTCTATCAGTTGTGAAGAACATCTTAGGTTGTTTATTGATATGCTGAATAATTATGAAATACAACATGAAGATGTGGTTATGAAGTTGTTTGTTTAGTCTTTTGTAGAAGATGCTAGGGATTGGTTTAAAAGACTCCATGATCATAGTATTGATTCATGGGATCCATTTGAAAAGTGTTTTAAGGAGAAATATGGTGACAAAACTAATTCTAGTTTCATGTTAAATGAATTTAATAACATAAGGAAAAATTAGAATGAGTTTACAGTTGAGTTTAACATGAGATTTCAAAAGGGTATGCATAAATTATTTCACGTTATGAGGTTGGATGATAATGTTTGTCTGACAACATACTTTAATTCCTTTGATGGTAATCTTGGATATCTACTAAGTGATAAAGAACCAAGAACTCTCAGGGATGCCTTCAAGATTTCTATGAATATTGAAAACAATATGAAAATATCTGGTAAACTGGGTGAGAAAAGAGATGACCCAAATTTGTTTGGAAATATGGGAAATAAGAGGGACAATGAGAGAATTATTAGAAACAAGAGGCAAGAGGAAGACAAGTTGGATAAAGTGTTGAATGAATTGAAGGACTTGAAGACATATAGAAATAGAAATGAGAATATTTCTATTATAGAAAAGCCCCAATTTGACAATAATTTCAACAGGAAAAATAGACTGCAAAATCTCCCTTATAACACCCAGTGGAAAGATGGTAAACCTATTGCTCCACCTGCAAAAGGAAATAATGACAAGAGCATCCTTGATCCACTACATAAAACTTCGATGAATGTTGTAGAAGATACACCTTGGTGTATGGCCTGTCAGTCACCTCACTCTTTAGAACATTGTGTAGTTGCACAATCTATAGTTGCCTATCAAGATGATGATGTTGAGAAATCAGATTAGGAAGAAAACAATGATAACATTAGATGTAATCTTAGTGATTCATACTTAGGATAGGAAGATGCCTCAGATTATGATGAGGAGATTGATGTATGTCTGAAAAGAAATAATAAATCATTGTTCCATCAAGAAGTATTTTCTGATGATGAGAATGTTGATAACAGGGCATGTAACATGACATCTACCTCAGAGGGAGTGAATTTGAGAAGACCTTCAAAGGAGGATATTGTCACAATCACTGTAGAAATGATTACACAAGTGAAAACCAAAAGCATGACTATGAATGATAATACTGGTAAGGCTATCGATATGTTCATAAAGAATATCAGTTCTAAGGAGCCCATTGTGAATAAGCCAAAGGGTGATTATGTAGTGAAAGTAAAAAATGTCAAAGGCGAGAAGTGAGAGCCAAAAAGGGTTGAAGCTACAAGGATATCTGTTGTCCAAAGTAATGATAACCAAAAGGAAGTTGAGAATCCAATTAATATAATAGCTAAGAATGAAAAATAGAGATTAGTGACTACAACTAATGTATTTGAAAGGTAGAAGGATGTTAAAGCAATGCAAGTTGAAATTCCCTCTTCTACCCATATTGATAGGTTGTCAATGTTATCTCAAAATATTGTTATGGTTCCCTTGTCATAATTATTAAGAATCCCTTAGCACAAAGATAGAGCCCTAGCATGGGTTGACAATGTCCTAGATAGAAATAATCTTTTGTGTAACACAAGTGAGCCTCATGTTGAGGCCAAGAAAATAATGGAAGTTCAAGGTGTGGTATCTTACATACCACCCATGTATTTGGATAGTTTTGTAAATTCCTTCCTTGAGAATATAGATCCATTCTTCCTAAGCATTATATTAAATGGAAGGATAGTAAAAAATTGCATGATTGATTTAGGAGCATAAAACACTATGATTCCTTTTAAAATCATGGAAAGGTTGGGTCTAAAGGCTAACAATGTTCATGGTAGATGTTGTGCAATGGATAAAAGAGAGGTACCAATCATTGGAACTATTAATGCACTACCCTATAGACTTGCAACTTATCCTGACAAGGAACTAAATATGAGTCTCCTAGTTGTAGATATACTACCATATTATGGGATTCTATTATCTAGAAAATGTAGTGCTTCTATGGGTGGAAGTTTGATGCAAGGTTAGGGTAGATACAAGTAGAATCAAGCAGATTTGACTCAACTTGAACCAACAAACCAGCCTTGGTCAGAGTTACACATGAAAGCAATACATAATTCATATGAAACAATGAAAACACAACATAAAATAAGGCAAGGCAAATGGAAAACACACTGGTACAAATATTATAAATCCTTCAACATGCCCGGCTGTGAGGCTTTCCAGATTTCGGCCTTATAAAAAGAGAATTATGAATTCAGAGTCTCAGTTCGCATATTACCTTATGTTTTACTACTACTAATCTTCTACTACCACCATCTACTACTTCCCTCTATCTGCTAAACCAACCTAAGCTTCTTATATAGCCAGCTAAGCCACAAGTCATCCAGTCAGGCATTTAATTACATTATAGGTCCACTTAGGAAGAAAAAACCAAAACTACTGAAAGAATAAACAAAACATGATGAAAAGCAATATTTAGGACCACACGTGATCCAAGAAAAAATTCCCAACTTCACAAGGTCCTATTTCCTCAAAGGAAACCACACAAGGCAAAGATCTTCCACGTTTCATGCGAAATTGGCTAGAAAATTGATATCGAAGGGAAATGGTGATAAATCTTAACTCCAGATGAATTAAGATTTGTGCTCTTAGGAGAAGGTTCAAAAATAGGTCCACATCATTGTATTAACTTTTCATAACAAGAAACCAACAGCTCCAATGGCTACAACACAAACAACCTACGAGAACAGAAAAACATGAAATGTTTTTGGTTGATGCAAGATTGCTCAAAGACCCAAGATGCTCCTGCATCAGACACCTGGGGTAAATAAAGAATTGATGTCCACATTAGGAACTACTCATATTCTTACCCAAATCATAAAGATCCAACTCATCTTGTGTAATCCATGAACCGTCTTCATCTGGCTTATCCTTCCACTAAACTAGGTATTCCATGTAGTCTTTTCCTATGGTACTCTTGCTTACTCTACTATTCAAGATCTTCTCAATACTATCTATAGTATTGTTAGGATAATCTAGACTATCTTCTATCTTATATGTTGATTTAGAATAATCAAAGATATCGAAGATGTTGAATATAGGTGATATATCCATGTCCTCTGGTAATTCCACTTCATAAGCATTTCCACTATCAAATTTCTTCAAAATCTTACAAGGTCCAAACTTCTTCATTTTTAGTTTGTTGTAGGTACCAAATGGAAATATGTTCTTCTTCAAATGAATCATAACCTCATCTCCAACTTCAAAAAAATTGTGTTTCCTTCTCTAATCTACTCTCTATTTATATTTCAGATTACTGTCCTCCAAATTCCTTTTGACTTCATCATGTAAAGTTCTCATGAAGACTGCAAAATCCTCAACTTTAGCACTTCTTCTTGTCTCAGTAGGAAAATATCTCAACTCTATGGTTCCCTTAGGATGAAATCTATTAACAATCTCAAATAGTGTCCTCTTAGTGCTTCTATTCACAGAATTATTATACGCAAACTCTTCTTGTGCCAAAACTAAATCCCAACTAGCAAGCTTATCTCTAACTAAACATCTTAACAAGTTTCCCAAACTTTTGTTCACAACTTCAGTCTATCCATCTATTTGAGGGTGAAATGTAGAACTAAACTTCAACTCTATATTCATCTTCTTCCAAAGTGTTTTCCAAAATTAACCAGTAAACTTAGTATCTCTATCTGAAACAATAGTTTTTGGCAAACCATGCAATCTTACTACTTCCTTGAAAAATAATTCAGCTACATGTAATGCATATGATGTCTTCTTACAAGGTATGAAATGAGCCATCTTAGAAAATCTGTCAACCACTACCAAAATAGAATCATTACCTCTCTGAATTCTAGGCAATCTAAGAACAAATTCCACACTCACATCTTCCCAAGGTCTATCAGGTACAAGCAAAGGTGTATACAATCCCAAATTCTGACTAGTTTCTTTTGTTGTTTGGAAAATTATACAACCTCTAACCATTCTCTATACACCCCTATAAATATGTGGCCAAAAGTATCTTTCTAAAATTAGTTTCATAGTTTTATCAATCCCAAAACATCCAACAAGTCCACCACTATGTTTCTCTTTTATTATGTTCTCTCTCATAGATCCCCTAAGTATACATAACTGAACTCCCTTAAACAAAATGTCTTCTTGAATGAAATAACCAGTCCACTTATCACTCACTATTTGTTCCTTACAAGCTTTCCAAGGCTATGCAAAATCAAGGTCAGTTTCATAAAAACACTTCAAATCATCAAAACCAAGTACCTCAACTCTCATTTCTATCAGGAAATTCCTTCTTTGGCTCAAGGCATCAACAACTTTATTCAACTGTCCACTTTTATGCTTCAATGAAAAGGAAAAATTCTGCAAGAACTCAACCCACTTCATATGTCTCTGATTAAATTTATTTAGACTCCCCAAATACTGCAAATATTTATGGTCAATATACAACACAAAATATTTAGGCATCAAATAATGTCTCCATTTCTTCAAAGCTTGAACAATAGCATAGAATTCTTGTTCATAAACTGAATATTTTCTCTTAGCATCATTCAAATTTTCACTAAAGAAAGCTACAGGTCTTCCTTCTTGACTCAAAATAGCTCCAACTGCACTTCCACTAGCAGCACATTCAACTTGAAAAACTTTACTGAAATCAGGCAAAGCAAGTGTAGGTAATTTTGCAATTCTTGGTTTTAATGTTTCAAAACTCTTTTGTGCTCCATGTGTCCATTTGAAATCCCTTTTATCTCCCCTCATAGTTTCAATCATAGCATTACAAATAGAACTAAAATTTATAATAAAATTCCTATAAAAACTTGCCAATCCATGAAATAATCTTACCTCTCCAACATTCTTTGGTGTAGTCCAATAAATTATAACTCTTACTTTCTCAAGGTCCATCTTTAATCCATTAGCTAAAATTACAAAACCAAGTTACACAATCTTTTCTTTCATAAATGAACATTTCTTAAAATTAATCAGTAACCTTTCTTCCTTCAATCTCTGCAATACTTGTCTGATATGTTCAAGATGTTCTTCCTTACTCTTACTGAATATCAAAATTTCATCAAGATATACAATCACAAACTTACCCAAAAATATTTTCAAAACTTCATTCATCTACCTCATGAAAGTACTAGGTGCATTAGTCAAACCAAAAGGCATAACCAACCATTCATACAAACCTTCATTAGTCTTAAAAGCAGTTTTTCATTCATCCCCTTCTCTAATCTTAATTTTATGATATCCACTTTTCAAATCAATCTTTGTGAAATACTTTGCTCCACTCAAACTATCCATTATGTCATCCATCCTAGGCAAAGGGAATCTGTACTTTATTGTTATCTTGTTTATAGCTCTGGAATCAGTACGCATTCTCCATTCTCCATTCTTTTTTGGTGCTAACACAACAGGTACTACACAAGGACTCAAACTTTCCCTAATTAAACCCTTATCAAGCAATTCTTTCACTTGTCTATTCAACTCAATCTTTTCATCAGGTGTCAACCTATGTGGTGCTTTATTAGGAAAACTAGCTCCAGGTATCAAATCCATACAATGACTTATACTTCTCATAGGATGCAAACCATCAAGTACATTATTAGAAATGATGTCATGAAATTCAGTGAAGAAAGGTTTAACCTTAGGTGCATGTTCTAACTCATCTTGTTTCTTAGTTTTCCTTGAAATTAAAGCAAAGAAAACATTATGTTCTTTCATTTCTCTTGTGAACTTTTTACCATCAACCAAGCATACTCTGACCATAGTATAGTGGCCTTCATCAAAATTTTCTACCAAAGGCAACAATATTTGTTTCTTCCCATTCATCCAATAGTATATTGATTCAATCTACCATCATGCAAATATTTCCTATCATATTGCCAAGGTCTACCCAAAAGAATATGACAACAGTCCATAGGCATAATATCACACAATACTTCATCGTGATATTTCCCATTTTGAATTTAACAAGGCATTGTTCACTTACAAATAGTTTATGCTCCTTCTAGTTCCAAGAAATATGGTAAGGCTTAGGATGTCTCAATCTCTGCAACTGCAATTTTTTAACTAGCTCTTCGGATGCCAAATTATCAGAACTTCCACTGTCAATGATTACCTTGCAACATTTTTCGACGATCTTACATCTAGTTCTAAACAAAATTTTCCTTAGAATAGGTTCCTCATCATATTCTTCATTCCATAAGATCCTTCTTAGCATCAAGTTCTCACCATGTTCAGGTTCATTAGACAATTCCTCAACTTCTTCACAAGCCAAATTGTTTCTTCCATTACCTCCAGTCTTCTTTCCAGAGTTAGTACATTCAAAATCTCTATGTCCATCTTCACCACATTTGTAACAGGTACCTTTAAACCAAGATTTCTCATCTCTTTTCCCACTACTATTATTCCTAGAGTAACCATTATAGCTACCTCTAGAGTAATTACCTCTTCTAGCAGCAGGGTCATCTTTCCATCCTTTATCTTGTACTGCATTGTCAGATCTACTAATTTCTCCATAAGTTCTACCTCTACTTCTCTGAAATCTGCCACCTCTTCCTCTTTGTCTTTGATCATGTCTTTTTGTCAATCATTCTTCTTCCTTTAAAAAAAATTGGTATGATTATTCCACACTATCTATTTTAACATAGTTGATCTCATCTTGAATCGATGTCCTCAGGCCATTCAGGTGTCTAGCCAGTTTCTCAACTTCATTGTCCACATGTCTAGATCTGATATCCAAATTGTAGAATTTTTCAGTATATTCTTTCACACTCATGTCCCTTTGTCTCAAATTTTTCATTTTTCTCATCAAACTAACTTGGTAGTCAGCTGGAAGAAACTTCTTTTTTATCTTTCCAAGCATTTTCATACATGTCTTGATCTTTTCTTTTCCTCTCTTCTATCTCTCAGCTTGCAAATTATTCCACCAAAGAGATGCATGACCTTTCAACTTTGTGACTACTATCTTAACCTTCTTATTATCAGGAGTACCTTGATACTCAAAGTATTTATCCATCTCAGAGATCCAATCCAAAAGTGCATTGGTCTCAAGTCTTCCATGATAGCAAGAAACTTCAACCGTAGGTCTGGATTTAGCTTAGACAAAAATATCAAAAGTCTTTCCTCATCCTGCTCAACTTCAAGTTTAGGATTAGGTGCTACCTCTTCTTCATCACTAACATATTCAAGATGTGCGACTCTTCTTTGGGCTATCTCTACAACTTCAAGCCTAGTTGCAACCTGCCTCAACATATCCATGATAGCATTATCATTTCCTCTACCATGAACCATCTTGACAATTAGGTTCATGCAATATCATAACCTTCTACAAGTTATAGGTCAGATCTCAGATCCACTAGCCTACAACCAATCCAATAAGGTTCTCCATGATCTAATCCATAAGAAAGAACTCTCTGATACCACCTGATGCAAGGGAAGGGTAGATACAAGCAGACTCAAGTAGATTTAACTCAACTTGAACCAACAAACCAACCCTACTCAGAGTTACACATGGAAGCAATAGATAATTCATACGAAACATTGAAAACACAACATAAAACAAGGCAAGGCAACTAGAAAACACACTGGTACAAATATTATAAATCCTTCAACATTCCCAGCTGTGAGGCCTTCCGAGTTTTAGCCTTATACAAAGAGAATTATGAATTGAGAGTCTCAGCTCACATCTTATCTTTTGTTCTACTACTACTACTCTTCTACTACCACCATTTGATACTTCCCTCTATCTACTAAACCAACCTAAGCTTCTTATATAGCCAGCTAAGCCACAAGTCAGCCAGTCAGACATTTAATTACATTATAGATCCACTTAGGAAGAGAAAACCAAAACTACTGAAAGAATAAACACAACACAATGAGAACTAACATTTAGGTCCACACATGATCCAAGAACAAATCCCCAACTTTTCAAGGTCCTATTTCCTCATACGAAACCACGCAAGGCAAAGAGCTTCCATGTTTCATGCGAAATTGGCTGGAAAATTGATACCCGGGGAAAATGGCGATAACTCTTAACTCCAGATGAATTAAGATTTGTGCTCTTAGGAGAAGGTTCAAAAATAGGTCCACATCATTTCATTAACTTTTCATAACAAGAAACCAACAACTGCAAAGGCTACAACACAAATAACCTACAAGAATAGAAAAATAGGAAATATTTTTGGTTGATGAAAGATTGCTCAAAGACCCAAGATGCTCCTGCATCAAAGTTTGCAGTGTGATCTGTCCTACACAACTTTCAAAATTAATGAACAATCTATAAAATTTGAAAGGGATCCAAGAGTTACCCACATGATTGAGAAGAACATTGATAATGAAAATACCTATTTTGTGGATACTGACATTAATGCTTTTAGGGCATAGGTCATTGTAATTGAGAAAGAACCTACCTTACCTCTTATCACTATGGAAATTAATGCTAAATTAAAAAAGGGTGACCTATGGATAATATACT
This sequence comes from Chamaecyparis obtusa, assembly GCA_027943335.1. Classification (NCBI taxonomy): domain Eukaryota; kingdom Viridiplantae; phylum Streptophyta; class Pinopsida; order Cupressales; family Cupressaceae; genus Chamaecyparis; species Chamaecyparis obtusa. The sequence goes on from BSBK01001979.1 coordinate 966,343, forward strand.
TTGATGGTGTAAATTAAAATGATGGTTTAGGAGTAGGTGTTCTACTTATTTCTCATGATGGGAAAACTTACAAATTATCTTTCACATTAAATTTCCCTTGTACAAATAACATAGCAGAGTATGAGGCATTGTTGATAGGATTAAGATTGTCCCACAAACATGGAATAAAATGCTTAAAAGTAGTAGGTGACTCTGAATTGATGGTGTCTCAAGTAAGGTCGATCTATGCTTCCAATAATAAAAGATTGAAGCAATATAGAAATGTTGACTGGGATATGATTGAAATTTTTTATGCATTCAATATTGTATGGAAGTATAGAAGCAACAATAAAATAGTTGACTTGTTAGCCAATATTTCAATCAATCCCAATGATGTAACCTTTGCAGGAATTTCTAACATTGAAATTTAGACCAGACCAAGTATACCAGATAATGTTGAGAATTGGAAGGTCTTTGAGGATGACCAAGATATTCTAAGATTTATGAATTGTGAGGATAAATACTATGGCTAGGAATTGGATTGTGTAGCCCTGGTAGAGATCACTGAAGGAAAAGAAAGTATCCTTGGAAATGAAGTCTTGTAGCTCAAGACAAACAAGGTTCCCAAGGGACTTGTTGTTTTAGAAACTATTTTTGATAGTCAAGTTAGAGTCCAAATGGATATAAAAAGAGATATCAGATGGACTTAGAATAAATCAACATTGGTACAAAATAAACACCTAAAAAGGTATGCATTGGAAAGTAAATGTCTCCAAAGGTGAGAAAAACTTTGATTGAACTATTGAGAAGATGTAGGCATGTTTTTGCATGGTCCTATGATGATTTAAAATTTCATAGACATGATTTGTTTTAGTTAATTATTCCTTTAAAAAGAGATGCTAAACCTTTTAGAAAAAAATAAAGGCCAATTAATCCTATCCTGGCACCTAAAATGCAAGAAGAGTTGATGAAGCTCAGGGATGCTGGAATTATAAAGCCTACCAAACATTCTTCTTGGGTATCAAATTTAGTCCCTGTCAAGAAGAAGAATCGAGACATCAGATTATGTGTAAATTTCATAAATTTGAATAGCTCTTCTTTAAAGGACAACTATTGCTTACCTAACATGGAGGCAATGCTGCAAAGAGTGACTGACTCTAATATGATGTCCATGATGGATGGTTTCTCTAGTTATAATCAAGTGATTGTGAAGGAATCAGAATAGTTCAAAACTTCCTTCACAACACCTTGGAGAACATATGTGTATGTAAGGATGTCATTTGGCTTAACAAATGTTGGTGCTACCTTTCAAAGAGCAATGTATGTTGCATTTGCTAAGTTCATAAATGATTTATCGTAGTATATCAAGATAAATTGACTGCATACTCCAAGAAGGAAGGAGACCATTGCTTACACCTAGAGAAAATATTTTTAAGGGCCTTAGAATATGGTATCTCCTTGAACCCAATAGAATGTGCATTTGGTGTGACTGAAGGAAAACTATTGGGGTGTCTATTTGGAAAGTAGGGAGTAAGAATTGATCTGAAAAGGGTAGTTTCCATTGATAAGATTCAGTGGACAAAAAATGTGAAAGGTATTCAATCCTTCTTCAGTCAGGTAAACTTCTTGAGGAGATTTGTTAAAATTTTTGCTAAGATTAGTAGACCTATCTCAAAAATGTTAAAGAAGGGGTCTGAAGTTAAGTGGGATTGTGAGCCTGATGAGGCTTTCAAGAACATCAAGTAGGCCATCAAAGATGCACCTGTGCTAAAGGCACCAAATTATGACATTCCAATGCATATATTTTATTTTGCTTCTTTTCAAATTGTTGTTGCAGTTCTATTGCAAAAAAATATAGAGGGTTTTGAACAACCCATTGCGTTCTTTAGCAAGTCATTACAAGCTGCTAAACTAAAATATGACATAAATAAAAAATAAGAATATGCACTTGTAAAGGCTATTAAGTCTTTTAGATGATATCTCATGGGAGCAATAGTAATTTCTTTTGTACCAAATGTTGTAGTAAAAGACATCTTCTCACAACAGGAAGTATCTAGGAGAAGGTGTAGATGGATAAATAGGATCCAAGAATTCAACTGGGATTGGAAATGTCATGTTATTCAAGTAATAATTTATATCTTGAATTCTTGGATCCTATGTTGCATCTGGTATCAAGATATAAATTATTACTTGAATAACATGACATTTCCACTGGGATTGGATGATAACAAGAAAAGAGCTCTAAAGTTACAAGCAACCAAATATATTATCATCAGGTCCAAATTATGGAGAAGATATCTAGATTACATTTTGTTTAAATGTGTAAATAATGATCAAGATGATAACTTTCTAAGGAAAATGCATGAGGGAATCTACGGTGGACACTACATGGATAAGACTATTGCTCAGAAGGTTTTGAGAGTAGATTTCTGGTGGTCTACAATTTTCAAAGATGCAGAAAGGATAGTAAGAAATTGTGATTCTTTTCAAAGGTTCTCTAGCAAGTTGAATTTTTTAGGAAATGTACCATTGAAACCAGTAGAAGTGCAAAATCCTTTCCAACAATGGCAAATGGAATTTATAGGAGAAATACCAAACAAGTCAAGTGGAGGACACTCTTCCACTTGAAAAGTGGCAACTGATTTCCTATTGAATCATATTGTTACTAGGTTTGGTTTCCCTGAGAGGATTGTGTGTGACAATGCAATGTGTTTTAGATCTAGTGAATACAAGGAATTTTGTGAAGGTTTGGGAATTTAGATGTCATACTCATCTCCATATCATCCACAAGGCAATGGGCAAACCTAATCAAAAAATAAGAGCTTGATAAAGATTCTTAAGAGGATCCTTGAAAAGAATAAGAGAGCATGGAACTCAAAATTTCCATTGGCTGTATGGGCCGATAAAGTGACTATTAAGAAGGCAATTGGGTGTGCACCTTTTGATTTGGTATATGGGATACAAACAAGGATGCCTCAAAATAACTTGTTAGAAATGTACAGGTTTGTCCAACTATATGATGGAGACCTAGAGGATGAAATGCAGTTGAGGATTGAAGATTTAATTCAATTAGATGAAACCAAGAGAGAATCAAATTTTAAAAATACAAAGATGCAATTACAAGTGAAGAACTTGTATGATACGAAAGTTGTAGAAAGAAAATTTGAATTAAATGACTTGGTATTACTCTGGAATGCTAGGTTGGAAGATAAAGGAAAACATGGAAAATTTGATGCAATCTAGCTAGGACCATATTTGGTTCATGAGAAATGGGGTCCAAACTCATATATCATCTAAGAACTCTCTAGTGACATTCAGGAATTGCCTATTCATGGACAGTTCCTGAAGAAATACTTATGTTGAAGGTATTTTTCTCCATGAACAATAGTTAGGTTTTATACATCCTGTAATTTTGTAAAAAGCACGGTGTGTTTGTTTATATCTGGTTTTGCCTTTGTAAATAGGTTTTTGCCTAGTGCTCTCTATAGTTGTCATAAATTTAAAGTTTTTGGTCTTCTCTACCAGTGATTTTTTTTTGTGTTTCAATGCATTATTGTGTGAAAAATGACCTAGTTTGGAATTAGGTTTTATTAATTATGAAAGGGCTTTAAAAAATTTCTCATTTAAATCTGAAAAAACCATATTCTATTCTATTTCTGTGTTACCTTTTATGTCACTTAAGTTCCGCTTAAAGTCATGTGTTGTAAGTTATCGGGCGGGGCTAAGTTCCTTACAAATTTTTTAAGGCTGGTGGGTCCCTCTTTAATTTTTCCTAAGTTTTAGGTTCTTGATGATGAATTATTTCCCTAAGTCTCGGTGTGTACTAAATTGTGCATGATCTCTTCTAATCCAACGGTTGTCCTAATCCCACTTAAAGAAAGTGAAAGACCTTTATCCTTTACGACATCATGATAGTATGACACTTGGCGGATAGTGGACCTAGGGTGGAGCTTGAGTCAAAGATAAGCATCAATTAGATCGAGGTTGATCTAATGGTTATCATATTTCTTCTATGAAAAGATGCAAAGACTTTATCCTTCATGGAATTGTGACCTTGTGACATGTGTCCCTAGTGACGTCGCATCATAGCTACAAATAAAGTTAAAGGGATGGTCAGATTAAAGAATATCCAATGGTCGTCGCAAGCCTGTGATCACAAGATGCATGGTCTTTTATCATTGCACCTTCAAGACAAGCTGCCACATGTTCTCAGATGGAGAAGTCAAGGATGGTCAGATCTAGGAGGATCTGACGGTTGTCGTGAAGCTGTGATAAGAAGTTAAAAGGTCTTTATCCATTGCAGATTCATGATGGTGTGACACGTGTCATTGATGATGTCACAAAGCTAGATCCTTAGGGTTTTTAATGAATGATCAGATCAAGGAGGATATGATAGCTTTCGCAAGCCCACAATGGAAAGTTGTAAGATTTTTAGTAACCATGGCTTCATGACTGAGTGACACCTATCCAAGGTAGAAAAGTAAAGGGAGATGTTGATGTTTCTTTGACAGTTAGTTTCCATGTCATTGGTCGACTTTCCAAGGTGGATTTTAAAAGTGGACCTAGTCTTAAAAGGTGTAATCTAAGCCATAGGATTTATTTACATGGGATTTCATCGACGGTGGAGATTCAAATTTTTGAAAAGAACATTTGATCACTGGAGACATGCAATTTAATCTCTAAGAAACTTATTGCAAAGTGTGTGATAGTTTGTAGCTATTGCGTAAATAGCTATTTGATGGGGTCTCTCTTTTCACAAAGTCTTCATTGATCACATAGTGAGATTTATTTTCTTGAGCGCAGAAAAAAAATTGAGAATTTGCAGTTGGATGGAGCTTCAAGGGTTGTAGAATTACAAATATAGTGCAATTAACAAGTAAGTTTCTCTCTGTAATTGTGTTTTTGTGAGGGTTTTTGAGTAGACCGTGCGAGATAAGATTAAAAGAAGAAACCCTAGGTGTAGAAGCCATGGCACCACGAAGGGATTTTATAGAAAAATTGAATATAGAGATAGGGTGATTTATGATGATTTTATGGTTTAGTTAGACCGTTCCACAAATGATATGGCCACCAAGAAGAAATTGATTCCAATTGCACCTAGGTTGAGGGTTGATGATGGGTTGTACAAAAAAATTAACTGGTTGAGATACACCTAGAAAGTCATGAGTGGCTTGAACATCTTCAAAATTTGGTTTAGCCAAAGAATTTCATATGCTTTGCATTATAATGCATGGGAGCTGGACATGGGAAAATTGGTTTCCCCAGGAGTGTTCATGGATGTAGACTTGTTGATGCTGATAGAAAAATCTTATGACTCGATGGCTAGGGTTATCAAAAGTAATATTGGGACTCCTCTTGTTTCAATCATTGTAGACGAAATCAGGCTAGTTTTCAAGTTGAGTGCACCTACTGATTTCCATGGGCCAATTGATTTTGATAAGTTAAAGGAGACATATGAATCTCAAAGGGGTTTTATCAGGAGTGGTCCGTTGAGGGAACACTTTGCAGTGGTTGGAGGGTTGATGCTTGCAAAACCCAAAACCCTAGAACCTTTTCTAAAAAAATACTTCAATCCCTGTGCCTAGGTTTTTACATGTTTTTGTGCAAAATATTTGGTGAGGATGAGACTGACCCTATGCCCATACATTTTATGTTTATGATGATTCAAATATTGTATCCAATGGTAGGGGTAAATTTTGATTTTGCACCATATTTGGCTGAGTGTATTCACAATGGGTTGATTGGCATATAAAAGGAAAAGGTAGATCATCCTTTTGGGTGGTATTCTTTATTGATGCATATGTTTTTTTTCAAAGGAGAGTCTTTCATTAGAAAGGAAATGAATTTGGTTAAACAAAAGGATGGTGAGGAGCTCCCAGTTCAGTTATGGAGCATGGATTTATCTTGGTATAGGGCTGAGGATAGCTTCATGAGATTTGACAAGGTATTTGTGTTAGGTTTGAGCTCACTCCTTGCACATTAAAACCCTAGGATCCCAAAGGGGTTGTTGGACTTTATTAGACCCTAGGAGTTTTCTCTTGAATTAAAAATTGTCCACAATTGGGGTGATATCATTTTGTACCCAGTTTCTATAGTTTTTAGAGTACATGGTTTCAAAGGTACACCAGACATATTGCCATACTAGGTGCCTCTCAGGGTTTGCCTCACTAAAATACTATGGTAGATTGGATGTCTGCAAGAAAGAGAATTGATAGGAAAGGGGAGAGGAACTATTTTCCCAGTCTTCACTGTGGCAAACTATTTTGTGATTGCAAAAGGTGGATGGTGCATCTTGGAAATATTCTAAAATATTTTGGGATGAGAACATCAGTAGAAAGATTTGTAGACCCAGGGGAGTTTTATCAGATGTTTATATTGAGGATAAAGGTCGGGGACATGGCCCATCAGTTCCACTTCCTTGAAGACATCATAAAAAATGAATTCTCTTTGCAGGAGGAGGAGATAAAAAATAGAAGTGGCTGGTGTACAAAAGGACCTTAGAATTTGTGAATCATTTTGATAGTAAATATAACCCTTTATGGGACATAAGGCCATTTGTTGAAAAATAAATAAATTGATGGTGCATTTTGAAGAAATAATGGGTGTCCTTAATGAGAAAAAGGATAGGGTGATTGAGGCAAACCTTGATCAAGCTAGTAATGTAATCAAGAGGATTGCACCTATTCCAACTATAGCCCCAGGAGCTTATATTGTGCAATAAAGAATAGGGTACAGTGTGGTGAAGCCAAGACATGAGGTGGATGAAACATGCATGAAATTGGAAGAAAGGCCCTCACCACCCAAGGTGCATACAATCTACAAAAGCCCTACAGTGGAATCCCCAGATGACCCTTCACCTAAAAGGCCAAAGACTAAGGACACAACCCATTCAAGTGAAGAGGCATATTCAATCTATCAATCCTCACTGTAGTTTGTGAATGAAGAACATGTAGTTGAACAATTGGTTCAATTGGGAAGTGCAGGTGGTATTGTACTAACAGAGGCTGAATTACAAGAGGGGGTACCAGAGGAACCAGATACCCCTCTAATGGATCTAATAGTAGCAGAGTTCAAATGTAAAGAACTTAATCTAGTAATTAGGGATTCTTGTAGTAGATTTTTGTCAAATGATAATTTGGTTAAGTCTAGAGATTTTGTTCAATTTTCCTGGAGGATGAGCGTTATAGATTTTGAGATCAAATATGAGAAAATAAAAGAAGAACAACCTGACCAAGAGGACTCTGCTATTAAGGATGAGGTAAAAAGAGAAATGTTTGAAAATTTTGGTAAGATCACCCCTAAAGAGAGAATAAAAATGATTATGGATGTTGGTGTCATGATATTGCCAGAGTGGGACATAGCAGATGATGTGGTGTTTGATGCAATAAGGAAGAACACCAAGACTACTTATAACACTGAGGAAGAGGCTATTCCAGCATCAAAGGGTGTGGTATTTAGTGATGATCATGAAGCTCTGGTTATGTGGTCACTACAGAAGTAGAGAAGAACAAATAAATATGAGGTAACAAGCACTGATCTCGTTGGCAGCTTGATGGTTAGGAGGGTGAGTGAGACCTCAACAATAGAAACCACTGATATAATAGTGTAGGCTGCCAATTTTTCCAAGGCCACATAATTAAAAGACAAATAGATCATGGATGAGCTTAGGGTCAAATGTGAAAAGCTTATAGAGGTATATGATGCTGAGAAGAGGGGAAACAATGAATTGATTGGGACACTCACAAAGTTAGGAGACATATAACCTTTGCAGTTTGAGATAGGTGAGTCCTTAGCAAGGATGATTGCATCATCCCCTACACCACATCCTAGCACAAGCCCCATAATATCTATTCCCCCATCCCCCATGCTCCCAGATACCCAATTTGAAGAAGCCCTACAAGATGAGAAGGCTAAGCTTAAAGCTTTATCGATAGAGGTGGTTAAAAGGTATGAGGAGAAGATAAATTGTATAATTTTGCATCTTCTCAGCCATATTGACACTAGGTTTTTTTATTACAGGATCTCAAAGGTATTTTATATTTTAAATTCTTTTGATCAAGATAAGAATAAATTGAAAGAGATCCTTAATAAATGGATGAGTAGAGAGAATACAATGGAGGAAATTTAATCAAAGGCTAAGGATCAAGCACAAGATGATGCTACTTTGGAGAAGACATATGACCACATTACAAGTCTATTGGAGCTAACCATTGTCATGGAGTCAGTGAAAAATGAGGCTAGATTCCTTCTCTTGGAATATTTAAATAAGAATTTTGATTGATTTCATTGCATTTTAAAGAGCCTCAAAAAGATTAAGGACTGAGAAGAATGGATGGAGGAGTTGGATTCAACCCTCACATAAAGGATAAATAATATTGTTGTCAATGATGACAATTATTTGTTCAGTAAAGTTATTGAGGTGATTGTGACTGCAAGCATGTATTTTGAATCCTTTGAGAAGAGAATCAAACTGCTTAGAGCTAGGTGTAAGCACCTTATTAAAAAAGAACAGAAGGTTCTACAGTTTGGGTGGCCAGATGATGTTATCTTCAATGAGTGGGTTGCAAAGTTTAGTCAGGAGGTGATAGGTGTCTAGGTGGGACCAGAGCCACTTCAAGAATGATGCTCCTATTTCTGCAGTAGCATGACTTTTTTGTTAGTAGAGAGTTTTTGAAAATGACCTTTTTGTCATGTTGTGAAAAGGAAAAGTGTAACCAATTTTAGTATGACAAGTGTACCTTCCCATGTTCTGAATCTTGTTGCAACCCTATTCTATAAAGGGTTTATAAGATTGGGAAGAAGGGTCTGAATTTTCACTTTTTGAAAGTACTTTTGTGTCCTAGTAGGTCAGTCCATATAATGGGCAGTAGCAAGATTATTGATGTCTGTAAATTTTGATTCTAAGCTTTAATAAAGAAATTTGTTGGTCTTTGTCTTTGAGGTATTTTTTGAATAGTTTTACAGAGATTTATAGTGAATGTATCTTTCTCAAAGAGATTAATACAAAGAGCATTGTAGGAATTAGTGTGTCAAAAATCTTGTCTCCTTCTATTACTGTTTTGTTGATTTCATGGATATTTGAGAAAGTATTAAATTTCATCTACAACTCTTTCAGTTTGTATGCCATTTCATTATTGCTATTGGTTCAAAGAACTAAATAAAACACTTCTATGATTTGATAGGATAAAAAAATATAGTAAAGGATATCAATAAGTATAAGGTTTTTCTGATAACAAGTGATATATTTACTTACAAAGTGAGGAAATAGGTCATAATGAACATTATATCTCTATGACTCTATGATAACAACTGATGGATAAGGAAGTGATTAGTATATAAGAAATCAGATCAAAGTTCCAATACTTTTCATGGTTAAAATCAAAATCAAATTTAAATCATTATAAGAAAGAAGAAAGGGCTTAAAGAATAGTCATATCTTAAAAAATGTGATCTAATAGATTCATTGCTAGCTACTCTGAGATCTATTTTGTGTCATTTTGTAGAAGTGTTATATGAATAAATTTTCTTAATTGGGATTTGTAAAGTAAGAACTTGTCAGGAAAAGGTGTCAAATCCTAGGTGTACCCACCTTGGTTTTGCAGATCCAGAAGTGTAGAAGGAGTTTTTTTCCTTGTTAGTTGACCCAAGGTCAAAAACATATTCTAAATATGCAAAATAGGTGATCCCTAGGTATATTTTGTTTGCTATCTCTTGATTATTCAAATCTATTGAATCAGAATCCAACAAGAATTAAATTCGAAAGACCTTGCAAGAGCAGTGAGTTACATGAACTAGAAAATCACCAATTTCCTCAACAAACAAGAGACAACTATGAATAAATGTGCATGGCTAAGGCATAGGAAGGAGCACTCATGCCATTAATAAGGCATGGTACCCTTTCTTCTTCTAATAAAAATCTGCATGGTTAGTTGGAATGGCACTCCATTTTTCCTTTAATACCCTTTTCACAACCTCTAAAAAGGGGATTTCTCTTTGCATGGCTAGGTAGAGAAGAAGAGCGTGAAAGAAGGAGAGTGCAGAAGTTTGACTATCATTGCAGGTGTTCAGAGAAGTGGTACACCATTCTACTAGTATGGATGCATTTTTTAAATATGTTGTTGTTTGCATCTACAAATTTGTGTACATGCTTTCATCTCTTCCTTCAAGCATTAGATAAATGGAATGATGCTATAATTTAGAACCCATAATGCTCAAACTATCCTAGTTCACTCTCTTGTAAACATCTCATTATTTATTAAAAAAAACTTAAATCTACAAATGTATCACAACTAATGCATTAGGAATTTTATTATTCTTATTTGGATTAGGTTGGATGCCCCATAACAATAGGTTTTCCCCCTTCTATTTATCTTTTCATACATTGTTAGACTTGGTAAATATCTAGAGTGGGTGGAAGTTAAATTCTAGATAAAGTTGAAAGAATTAAATCTGAAATAATTAACCTTGAATTCATTTTAGAAGTCAAAGACTGATTTCACATCTACCTATCATCATTGGTTCCCTACCACAAAATCTATTTGATTCATTTTGAGTCTATTTTGTTTCTAGGCAGATTGGACTTGTTATTGCTAAATAATACACATTTATGCAATCACTATTATAAGAATAATTTTTGTGTGTGCGTGTGTGGGTCCTACTAGTTATACAAACATTGTATTATGAGCCTCCCACATTTTACCAAATAGTCATTCAATACATTATAGTAGGCTAAAAGTTAACTAGAAGTTTATGTTAGGAATGAGAACACTGAGAGGGGGGGGGGGGTGAATCAGTGTTCTATATATTATTACTTTTTTTGATATCTTGAACTTTAACTTTATTGCTTAAGTACTTATCTAAATATCAATGCAAGTAAAACAAACATCCACAACACATAAGACCAAATATGATTACGGGGAAACCCAAATAGGTAAAAACCCCGGTGGGAATTGACACCCACCAATAACTGCACCAGTGTTTTATGATCCCTGTTAGAAGATCTTGCAACCCTGTTAAGAGTTGTTCTTTACAATGCTTTTAGTACCGTGACCTGGTCAAGGGTCAGAACCTATTAGGAGTCTTTTACAATAACCCTGTTAGAGGTGGGGACACACTGTCCTAGAGCTCACCGCTCAAGTAGTGAAGGCTACAACCTTCTAGATCTCAGATACACACTATATCTGTAAGGTGAACTGTTGCTATGACACTACTTGTCAGATCAGTTCCTTTTGTGTGCTTATGACTTAGCCTCTTGTAAAGCACTACAACATTCTAACAGCTCTTCACATACTCTACTCTACTTTTACCAATTTCTATATCTCATACCATCCTTAATTACAAGGGCGCATGTCTTATTTATATGCGCATACAAAACTCTTCATCAAGTCGGCCTATAACTAATTACATAGAATGCTTCCAATTGAATTAGCTCAAGAGTGTTTACATACAATTATATTAACATGTCTATGAGATAAATACAATAGGCACATATCCTTTACAAAATAATATTACAAGCGCTAATCAAAGTAACAACAGTCGGCTCCATGCTCTGTTCTATTCTGTCACTCAGTGTCTGTGTCACTTCATCTGACTGTAACTTCCTCATAATGACTCATATCATCATGTGCTCTTAGAATTAGCATGAATTCATACTTAGAAGCTTATCTTCAAAGGCACATGCCATAACTTAGTCATACTCACATGCGTTGATGCTCTATTCTTCTAGTGCTCTGTTAATTGTCTAGTCTTCCATACTTAGCCAATTTCTGATGTTCTAACTACTTGCACTGACTCCATAACATCGTATGAATTTGTTGCCATAATGACAACACCAAATACAGTCATATACATCAGTATAGTCAACTTTCCAAAAATCTCCCCCTTTGTCATTAATGGCAACAAAGGAATATGGCGAAGTTACTAACTGAATCCTTATACAAAATTTTCTAATACATACTCTAACTTATATCTCCCCTTTTTCTATGTACTATACTCCTCTTTATACATAAATCCATATTCTCTCTTCTATATACTATACTCCCCCTTTGACATTAATGAAAAAGGTGCTAAAAAAATGTATCCACAACTACTTACATAGTTAATACATCCAGGTAGGCTATATGAAGGTTTGCAATCTCATTCTGCCAAAACTTCTTCAATGTGTCTATTGTCTGGAGATGGGCGCACAAAGAATATGTCAATTTATCCATCTTCTCCAAATATATACTCAAACCTTGATCATATGTCACCATAGTGGCATTGATCTCCTTGATGTTTTGGTTCAATACATCTAATGAGGGCGCAAGAGCATTTCTTAGCCATGTTTTCCTTGCCCTTATCTTGGACATTTCTTTCTTTGCCTTCTCTATTTTGTCCACTTGTCCTTGGTACACATTGTTACACATATTTACATATGTAGAGGGGTCTTCTACTAATTTCCTACTTTATCTATCATAGCTTCTAATTCCTGAATTTTCTTGTAGAGGTCTGTAGTCAGCTTGTCTTGGTTCATGCAATTTGCTATGATTTTCCTTCCTTTAGCTGCAATTTCTTTCAATGAAGCTTGACCAATTTTTAGAGAGTTAAGGTCAAGTGTGAAGTTAGCTGTCAGCTCATTCAATCTCTTTTTGAGATACTTTCCTTCTAATGCCTTAGATGTTGATTCTTCTAGGCTAGAAAAGTTAGCTTTGAAGCTTGTCAAGATGGTACTGACATCATCTATAGAATGCGCTTTTGTTATCTTCTTCTCTGCTAGCAGTAGACTGTTCAAGATATTTACTGACTCAATAAACAAAGGATTTCTCATCACTTGTTTCTCCTTGGCCTTCTCCATAGCAAGGACACTGATTTTGATCAGGTCTTCTTCTCCCCAAGAGTCCAAGCTTGTAGTGCCAAGAGTCAAACTTGACAACAATGATGCTGATGGAGTGAGAGGTGTGCTAACTATCACATCTTTTATGGGTACTTCAATAGATGGCTTATCTGTAGGCTTATTTTTCTTTTTCTCTTCTTCTTCTTTCTCCTTTTCTTTTTCTTTCTCCTCTTCTTCTTCTTGTCCCGTTAGATCCTCAATCAACACATCTTCTTGCTACTTTGGTGAATTATCACCGCATAGTATTTCTACCTCTTGAGTACTCACAAATGATTCCTCAAATTTGTCTAAGTCTTTATCACTAGCCATCATTAATATCTCCACATTATCAATCATTATTGTGTCTTTCTTGACTTCAGGCATGGGTGCAAATGTCATTGCCTTAGTGGGTGCAGTTACTGTAGGCGCTGAGTCTTGTGGACCTGTCATAGATGTATTTATGCCCTCAGCTACTTTGGCTTGCTCAAAAGGTTCTTGAGTGATGGGCACAAATGTAGGTTGCATGCGATGTTCAAGGAACACCTTCTCAAAGGATTTTTATGTTTCCTTATCTATCAATTCATAATCCTTGTTCATTATGTGCAATGTTCTCATCTTTGTTCTAAGGTGCGACTTCACCAAATCCATTAACAAGGCCTTTTCTTCCACTAAACACACTGACATATTTTCATCCAGTGTCTTTTCTCTTATTCTGATGTCTTCTTCAGTAGCTTTTCTTTTCAAAGTATCCAAAATATCCCATACTTTATCTGGGATGACTGTCTTCAGTTCTAGCATAGTCCTCTTAAACTTGATCATGTGTTTGATCAACATCTCATAGATCTCAGACTTGTCAATTTCATGATATCTATCATAAAACTTAGATATCTGATCAAGTCTGCCTTCATCAACCACTCTGGATCTCAACACTTGTAAACTTGGTATGAATCCTACCTCAGGAGGTGGTTGCACATTTTTGCCTCTACTTCTTGTGGTTCTTACTGATGGATGGCTTGTATCTGATTGCTTCTTCCTCTTAGGTATCTTAGATGCTTCAGTGGACTCCAAGTCAATTGTGTCTATGGGCACAGGATTGATATCATTTGTCTTACTCTCCTTTTCCTTTGGATCATTATTTTTTTTAATCTTTACTTTCTTCATCTTAGGATCATCAGTATTCTCTATCTTGGCTTCCACAGAGGATGCACTCTCAATTTTCATAGCTATCTTAGCTTCTCTAGCTTAATCCAGGTGTGCTTGGGTCACACCATGGATCTTCAAAATCTCAGAGGTGATTTTGGTGGCTTTCCTCTTAGTTGTAGCACTATTTAGGACTGAATCAACCTGTCTAGTCTTCTCCTCATATGTTCCCCATCTTGGCTCATTGGGATCTTTGGGAACCGACAGTAAGACTTGTGCATAGGCTTCCAAAACTTTCTCCTCCACTTCATAGCCAAGTGGATGAATCCACTTAGTTCTAGGCTGAAAAACCTCCATACAGGTTATGTCTATCTCCACCATGAAACAAATACTATCCTTATATTTCTCAACAATGTTCTCAGGTATCCTATACCTCATCTACATCTTTATCCTGAATGTTTTTATTTCTAACTCCATAAAATATTTTAGAGTACTCCCAGTTGATACCTTAAGTGAAATTTGTGGCATTGTAGGTAAACTTTTGTCAAGGTATAAGTCTGATACTTTCCCAACTATACGAAAGTACATATAGATTATCAGAGACCCAAATCTAAATATCTTGGTCTTGTCATGCTTTATAGCCCTGATGTTGTCCATCAATTGTGCGCGCAAGATTTCACACAAGCTGAATTCTCCATTCTCCTTCACAATTCTGATGGCTACAAGAATAGTGGTTATAGACACACTATTGACCCTATTTGCATGTTGAAATATGTACCCAAGTATCATAGACATCAATTTGATGTCTTTCTCCTCAATCGGCTCTATAGTCGTGTTGCGCTTGTCACTGCATGACTTACAAGCTTACTCAACCAATTTTCTCACATCCTTACCAACTAGAAGAATGGTGCCTATTCTTGATAGACCTATCATCTCATAAATGAGATCACCTGTGATTCTCACCGGAACTTCACCTATCCAAAATAGGTCATCATGTATCCTTCTCAACAAGATCTTAATCCATTCGGATTCATAAAACTCATATGTTGTAGCATACTCAATACTTGGGTGATTCTAAAGGTGCATGAACTCTTTAGTGAATGTTTTGTCTAGATTCATCATGGTTTCTAGGTGCGACCTAATCCTGTCCAAACCAACTGGTTCCTTCTTGCAATACACATATGCGCATATGTCTCCTATGTACATAATGCCCATTGGGGTTCTAGAAAAGGCTCCTTCTAGGTCATCTAGGGTGGACTTGAAAGGATGCTTCTTAAACACATATCTTTTCCTTTCAGTGACATCAAAAACAAATGGTGTAGCCATGACTTACATGATTTATCACTTCATAGAGGTTTCCAAGGGTTTATGGATCATCGCATCTGAACTAGGGCTTCCAACAATCAATCTTCTTCTTCACTGATAAATTCAAATGCAATTCACAACTCAACTTCTAGTGCTCCTGTGATCTCCAAACACTTAATCTTGATTGAAAATGAGTGATTAGTGAATTTTCGGTGACTATAAAGTAGATTTTTTCCATTAATGGTTGCCACGTAAACACAGAATGCAATTGATAATTTCGTTATTTGTCTTTGCTAACAATTACGCAGTGCACTCTTTCATACTACATTGCATAGTCTCCAAATAGCTATAGTCCAAGGCGCATACTCTGAGAGTGAGTATACCAGTTGCACAGGGGTCTAGAGTTAATCTAGCTCCCCCTATGACCACAACAGTCATTTAACCATAAATAGGAGGTGCATCCATTGCAGATGCATCCTCAACTATTTCATCAACATTATCCTTCTTTTCTTCCTTCCAAATCAAGCTCACATCTTCTGTAGCTTGCACAAAATTGACTTCTCCTACTTCATCCAATATTAATTTTTCTGACTTTTTAGGGCTTTCTTGTCTTTGCACTTTTGTTTTGCAAAACCTAGAGATGTGTCCAACCTTGTTACATGAGTGACAAATGACTAGAGGCCTGATATTCCTCACTGCATTCATGTGGGTTACCATACTACACTGTTTGGCTGTGTGACCAACATAATTGCATATCTGACATGTAATGTTCTGAGAATTTCTTACATTCTACTGTGGATGACTTCTTTGATTTTTTTGATTCTGATTTCTTTGATTTGATCTACAATTCATAGCTCTATGACAAAACTTATTGCATGAATAACAATAACCATTGAATGGTCTTACCTCTTTACAATATCTTGCTATGTGTCCATGCTTGTTACAAGCATAACAAGTCTTGTTTACTAGCTTGTGCTCATCCTTAGGTGGTTCAGCTTCAACTTTTGTATGATTTCCTCTCGTCTTAGCTTCTGTAGATTCTTTTGATGCTTTCTTTCTTTCTCTGATGTCATTGATTTGATTTTGTGCTTCATTAAATCCAATACCACTAGTGTCCCCTTTAACCTTCTACGCATACAACTGTGACTCTATTAGATCCTTGCTTGTGTGTAATTTTTCAATATGATTCTTTTCTTCAGACAATTCAGATTCCACTTTCTTCTTGATGTTTTCTAATTCCAAGATTTTCATGTTTGCTTGCCTTAGTTCTTCATCCAACTGCTTGTTCTCTTTGACATGCTCTTCATAGGCTTCTTGATTATTAAGTAACTTTTCATCCAGTTCTTCAATCTGATCTTTCAGAGATGTGTTTTCCTCATTTATCTTTTTAACAATTTTTCCCAAATCACTTGTGGAACAGTCTTTCAAATCTTTTCTTAGTTTTTTGATGACTGCATGAGAATTAGTAACCTTTTCTTTCAGTTCTTCAATTTCTTTTTTGGATCTATCAAGGTCTTCAAGAGTTGTTTCAAGATTCTTTTTCAGATGTTTCATTTCTCCCTTATCCATGATCTCCTCAAGTGGTTAGACTTATCTTTAGAGGACCAGAGCTCTAATACCAATTGTTAGGAATGGGAACACTGAGAGGGGGGGGGTGAATCAGTGTTCTATATATTATTACTTTTTCTGATATCTTGAACTTTAATTTTATTGCTTAAGTACTAAACTGAATATCAATGCAAGTAAAATAAACATCCACAACACATAAGACCAAATATGATTATGGGGAAACCCAAATAGGTAAAAACCCTAGTGGGAATTGACACCCACTAAGAACTCCACTAGTGTTTTATGATCCCTGTTAGAAGATCTTGCAACCCTGTTAGGAGTTGTTCTTTACAATTATTTTAGTACAGTGACTTGGTCAAGGGTCAAACCCTGTTAGGAGTCTTTTACAATAATCTTGTTAGGGGTGGGGACACACTGTCCTAGAGATCACTACTCAAGTGGTGAAGGCTACAACTTTTTGGATCTCAGATACACACTATATCTGCAAGGTGAATTGTTGTTGTGACACTACTTGTCAGATCAATTCCTTTTGTGCGCTTATGCCTTAGCCTCTTGTAAAGCACTACAATATTCTAACTGATCTTCACATACTCTGCTATGCTTTTACCAATTTTTATATCTCACACCATCCTTAATTACAAGGGCACATGTCTTATTTATATGCGCATACAAAACTCTTCATCAAGTCGGCCTATAACTAATTACATAGAATGCTTCCAATTGAATTGGCTCAAGCATGTTTACATACAATTATATTAACATGTCTATGACCTAAATACAATAGGTGCATAGCCTTTACAAAACAATATTACAAGCGCTAATCAAAATAACAATAGTCGGCTCCATGCTCTGTTCTATTCTGCCGCTCACTATCTGTGTCACTTCATCTGACTGTAACTTCCTCATATTGACTCATATCATCATGCACTCTTAGAATTATCATGAATTCATACTTAGAGCTTATCTTTAAGGGTGCATGCCATAACTTGGTCATACGCACGTGCGCTGATGCTCTGTTCTTATGGTGCTCTGCTAACTATCCAGTCTTCCATACTTAGCCAATTTTTGATGTTCTAACTACTTGCGCTAACTCCATAACATCATATGACTTTGTTACCATAATGACAACACTAAATATAGTCACATATATCAGTATAGTCAACTTGCCAATAGTTTCTTTATAAAAATTAATGTTACATTAATTAAAAGTAGAACCTTATGATGATCATTGTTTCTCCTTGTTGGATCTCATGATGTTTTAGTAACATCCAGTGTATACAATCTTATAGAAGCTTATGATGCATTTTGGACCACAAGAACTAATTTGTCATTAGTTCCTTTAACATTATAGCATAAAGATACCACCAATTACATGCAAGTGAGGAATACCCCATGTTGATCCTAGAGTATTGGATTGATTACCCTTAGAACATATGGGCCTCGGGGACAATGACATTTCGGTGATGAATATCCTCATTTCTTAGTCATTCAATCGATTACAAGGAGAAGAGGATTTCTAATGGGAGTGGGTGGATAGAAAACAAAACAAATCTCATAGTGGGCTATGACTTGACTTATTTAGTTGTAGTAGACAACACCTTAGATGTTTGATCATTAGGAGGGATTCTATATAAGTGGTAGACCAATTCAATCTCTCTCTCACCAAAACCCACATAATTCACATAGAGGGGTGGATAGGGAATAAATCCACTATGAAGGGCTCACATTGTACCTCAAGTGATCTAGTGCGAGTTATAGATGAGAAGTCTACATGACCTCAGAAATATCAAGGTATACTTTTAGGTATGGCTAGTCATTTACTTTCATTACTAGTTATGATGAAATTGAAATTATCAGTGGTCATAACTAATTACTGTCTGTGAACACATGTTACTTGATTTTATAAATGTCATGTATTGATGGATTTTTTTTAAAAAATTGTGTAAATTTGGTTCCATTCTAGGTTGTTATCACATAGTTATCAGAGGATACATGTTGATTTTAGGACCTAGGTGCTCACACCTTCCTTGCACTAACAAGACTAATTTTTTATGACAACCATGAGACATGGAAGAAAGGAAAACAAGAAGGATGGAGGATGACCACACCCTCAACATGTCAACCTAGAAAGATACAAGACAACTAGCAATGTAGAACCAAAAATAGATATAAAACTAATATCTGAGACAGAGCCACTGGTTAAAACCATCAAATGACTTAGATTTAAAAAAGAAAGAATTCAAACAAACCTTCTAAGAACATGGAACCACCAAAAGGAATTTGATGCTCGGCTCCTAAAACAAATCCCTCAGCCATTAGAGATTTTTCCCTTTTGGCTATGGACACAATGCTCCTACTCTCTCCAAGGAAGTTATTGCATAATATAACCGTGTCCACACTCGTGTGACTATATCAATGGGGTGTCTCAGATGAGGAATAGCATGAATAGGAAACTCCTATGATGTAATAGAAAAACCATGTGTGTAAAGACAATGAAATAGTACAAAATAATAATTGTTATGATATGCAAAATCTAATATTAATGTGAAAAGTATGACTATATGTATATTCAGTGTGTGTTATACCCCTCCCATAGTTTTTTTTTCAATTTAATTGGTCAAACTCTTTTAGGCCACTTTTCACGTGTGTATTAAATCCTCATATAGATTTAATGTTATGTATATTTATGTTTATGTCCACACACGTATGACTATATCAATGGGGTGTCTCAGATGAGGAATAGCATGAATAGGAAACTCCTATGATGTAATAGAAAAACCATGTGTGTAAAGACAATGAAATAGTATAAAATAATCATCGTTATGATATGCAAAATCTACTATTAATGTGAAAAGTATGACTATATGTATATTCAGTGTGTGTTATACCCCTCCCATTGTTTGTTTTTCAATTTAATTGGTCAAACTCTTTTAGGCCACTTTTCATGTGTGTATTAAATCCTCAAATAGATTTAATGTTATGTATATTTATGTTTATGTTTTTTACTGACCTCATACTTGCATGTGTATGGTTAGTATGTATGTTTTACTTTTCTATTTGATGTGCCCAATGTGGTTGAGGGAGGGATTCATAGTTTTCTTGTGAGATCCACATGATTGGTCGATCCTTGCCATTGTCTTTTATATATTTATAAATGTACATGCTCATTTTTATATAGGATTTCAGGTACTAGGCATCGACTTGATCCCTGAATTGTCAAGATGAGTGTTCCCTATCACAATATCTCAATGGTTAAAGAGAGGAGATAGCATACAAGTCCAATCCCAACCCAAGTCATTAATTGTCCTAAAATAGTGGACACGTATATGATTTTCTACCTATCCAAATTTGTCAAGGTGATGTAAATTTGTGAGCCTTTCCTTTATGCTTGATTGTTGCATTTTGGTTTAGTTAGTTTTGCTTTATGGTTGCATGTCATGTGTTTTGATGTAGTTTTGGTGTTAAAATGGATTGATGCAATAATTAAGATTAATTAAATAAGATTAAATAATTACACCTTATGATACATTAAAATATTAAATATAAGGTTAATTAATTAATGAGAATTAATTAATTACCTATGTTTAATAAATAATTTACTTGCAAAGACAAAATTAATTAATTGAGAAATTTAATAATTATTAAATAAAAATTAAGTTTAAATGTTTAGTTTGAGTCAAGTGGTTACTAGTTGAGTTGCATATTTTAAATTAATTAAAATTAAATAATGTAAGTTAAAAAGCATATTATTATAAAAGTAGAACTTAACCTTTAAAATCAAGTTGAGTTAAAGTGATTTAAGTTGAGCAAAATTAAATAAATAATTCTTTTAATAAATTAAAGTTGATAAAAATAATGTTGGAGTTGAGTTCTTATTTTTGAGATTTTGAGTTAAGTAATTTTTATTTTATTTTTAAAGTTGAGTTCATCTTGTTATTTGAGTTGCATTCTTTTAACTCTGGTATCTGGGTTTCTATATAAGAGAGCTAGGAGACCATTTGGAGATATTATTCAATTACATTTTGAAGAATCCTCTCTTGACAATTTTTTGGAGGATTAAAGTTTTAGTGTTTTCAAAAGCTTTGGGTTTTCAAGATTTGGGATTGATTTTCGATTCAACTTTGTGTATTAAGGTAGGGTTTTAAAAATCATTAAAAGTTGTCCATTGAATCATTGGATTTTTCATATTTGATTAAATATTGTGTGTAAATTATGAGTGTTTGTTAAAAAGATGTGTTTCTTTGTGTAGACACCTAAAAATCCATTTGTCAATTAAAATATTTTAGTTGATGAAAGTCCTGATGACATCATCATTTATTAATTAATTATGATTGTCATTATCCCCTCTTACATTTTAATTAAAGAAATTTAATTAAAGAACCCCTCCCAAAAAACATTTAAATCCAAGTTGAATATTTATCCCTCCTATTTATTAAATTTATTTAATAAATTGTCTCAAACCCCAAATCCTCCTTAAATAAATTAAATATTTATTTAAATCCCCTAAAGCCCTAGATATCTTCTAGAAAACCCTAAACCTATCCTCTCATCCCTAATCACTCCCTAACCCCACTTAAGGCGTGATTCCTAACCCTCTTAGCCTAAACCCTCTCCCTTTGACTTTGGGTCAACACCCTCATTAATGAGCCTTACAAGCTCATTAATGACCCCTTACACCCTCATCAATGATTCCTACAACCTCTTAATGAAGGCCTATGTCTCTTCTTCCACCCTTTTCCCATAGAACTCTTCCCTAATGTTGCTCACACGTGTGTGAGCAACCCTTGATCCTTATCCCCTTAGCCATACCTCTAACTATACCTCTAACCTTACCCCTAACCCTGACTCTAACTCTAACCATCCTTCCTAACCCTAGCCTCTCCTCAAATCCTACAAATACTCCTCCTTCCAAGAGAAAACACCCAATTCTCACTCTCATTTCATTGCATTGTTACCATGCTAAATTGCATCTAGGATCTTCATAGTTTATACTAAAATTGCTAGTTTCCTTCATGTATTCATGTTTATAACTCGTCCTAGCTTAGTATAATGCATTAACATAGTTAATTTTCAAGCATCTTCAATTCATAACACATCCATCATTAACGTAAATGAATCTTGCAAATTCACATCCATAGCTTAGAATTTGCATTGCCATCACTTGCACCCTTGAAACCTTAGGGGCAAATCATGTTTCTCATACCTGATTGTGTGCCATTTTTGGGTCTCCATGGCTTGCGTATGATCTCAATCCACCCTCATCTACATTAGGGATGATTTCATTGTGGTTGGAGAGCACACTCACATCCTCACAAAATGAGCAAATCAAACAGGGTTTGGGTGCTCCTGTTTTGGCTCAATCTGAGGTGATGTTGTGAAGCTATTCTTTTTGTTTGATTTATATGTTAGAGTAGGCTAATTGTTTGACTCTCTACAACTATTCCTAATAGATCAGACTTCACATCATCTACACTTTGATAATCACAAATGTTAGGGAATCTTTTGGAAGGAAAATTTGATTAGGATTTTCTTTAAAAGTTTTGCTTTTATTGGTTTTCAATTATGGCATTCCATGGTTTTGAGGTTTTTGAAAGAGTTCATTTTTTTAGAAAATGCATGCTTTTGAAATAGAAACATGGATTTGTGTATGTAAATAATATAGAGTCACATGTTATTTAGGAAAAATTATATTTAATTGCATATTATTTAAGGGAAAAATATTCAGTTGCATGTAATTTAAGGAAAGCTATATACAGTTGCATATTATTTAGGAAAGATATATCTAGGTGCATGTTATTTAAGGAAGATATATTCAGTTGCATGTTATCTAGGGAAGATATATATTCAGTTACATGTTATTTAAAGAAGATATATTTAGTTGCATGTTATTTAGGGAAGATATATTTGGTTGCATGTTATTTAAGGAAGATATTCAGTTGTGTTATTTAGGGAAGATATATTTAGTTGCATGTTATTTAGGAAAGATATATTCAGTTGCATGTTATTTAAGAAAGATATATTTAGTTGCATGTTATTTAAAGAAGATATATTCAGTTGCATATTATTTAAGGAAGATATATTCAGTTGCATATTATTTAATGAAGATATATTTAGTTGCATGTTATTTAGAAAAGATATATAAATATTTTATTTTTTACAAAAGTGGATGGAGCCACAAATATATATATATATATATATATATATATATATATATATATATATATATATATATATATATATATATATATTAAAAAGGTAGTTTAAGAGCTCAATAAGGAAAGAACTAGCAAGAAAACCCTTCCTTGCTCAAATATAAAATTAGAAGAAAAAACCCTGACCAACAGCTATATATATATATATATTAGAGAAGATAAATTGAGATGGGCTGGCTCTAACAATGGGCAATACAATGTCAAGGATGGGTATAAAGCAATTATGCAAGAATACAACATGGACTCCTTGGATATCCCTTTAAACTTATGCTGGAACAAAGCTTGCCTCCCTAAGGCAGGAATATTTTTATGGTCAGCACTGCAAAATAGAATCATGACAGTCGATAGAATTCAAAAGATAGGTTTTGAAGGTCCTTCAAGATGCCCCCTCTATGAATGCCAAGAAGAGGATGTAAACCATCTCCTTCTAAATTGTACCTATTCACAGAATTGTTGGAGCTGGCTAAGAAAATGCCTAAACTGGCACTCTACAATGCCCTATAATATTATGGACTTCCTCAGAACTTGGCCCTCTCTAAACAAAGAAAGTTTATACAAAGATATTTGGGTAATCTCACCGTCTATACTATTATGGGAAATTTGGAAAGAACGTAATAGGAGAACATTTAACAATTAGAAAATGGATTGGCAAATGCTAACTAACAAAATCGAAGCCTCAATTATTGAAATAACTAATAACAGAATTAGGAATCAGATTAGCTATGAGAACTCATTTAAGCAATGGGATAATGATATCAGGAGAATTTGGCCAAGACTAATTATTCCACCATTATTTGGTATGGGAGGAAAAAGGTCTAAAAGTGATAGAAACAACTGTAAATGGGCATCTCCTAGGGATGGATGGTACAAATTAAACTTTGACAGAGCATTCCACGGCAACCCAAACATAGCGGGTATTAGTGGAATCATTCATAACTACAAGGGAGAGATCATCTCTAAATTTTCTTGCCCTATCAATCCTACAACTAATAATATGGAAGAATGCTCGGTTGTTGTAGAAGGACTCAAACTATGTGTACGCCTAGGATTGACAAATGTAATTATTGAAGGAGATTCACAAATTATAATTAATGCAATTAAGACAAGGAAAACTCCAAATTGGAAACTAAACTCAAAATTAGAAGACATTATAAACGTTCTAGACACTATACCACATTATGAAATCAAACACATCTATAGAGAAGGTAATGTAGAAGCTGATCACCTTGCTAACTGAGGTGCAAATGGAGAAACCATACAGGAAGTACATAGAATAATAGAATTATAAGCTCCTCCCCCAACTTTTAACAAGGGATGTTAAAGGTATATTACAAATTTGCAATATAACTAAATTTCAACTCTATAACTTGACGTAATAAAATGTATTTTTTAGCAAGAATATTAGATTACCCAAGAACTTCAAGATTTATAATAATTTACCTCAATTAGTAGTATCCCGCAACCTAAAAGATGTCAGTTAAAAGGTTATAAGAGGTAACCTCAATCCAATCACTAAATCAACATAAGTCCTCATCAACTATGGGGATATAGGACAAATATATAGGTCTAGACTCTAATGCCCATAAGAGAGCCTTTCTAGGTAACTACTAATCCCTCCCCCAATTGTAATATAATTAGGACCAACTTCCACACAGATATATATATATATATATATATATATATATATATATATATATATATATATATATATATATATATATATATATATATATATATATATATATATATATATATATATATATTATGATATCACTATTTCCCTATCAGAGAGCTAGTGGTAAGCCCTCTATAGGATTCGACATGCATAACAAGGGTTTAACTTATCCTTAAGATCTCCCTGGCCTTTGGTACTCCCGCCTCAATGCTAAGAATCAGGGTAATGGTCTGTTTCTTTCCCAGTAGCTTTGATATAGATTGGGAGTCAAGTATCATTCTGCTTTCCCTATAATCCCCATCCTTTATGCTCTTCTATCGAATGAAACAGTCTACCATTTGGGCCTCAAGATGATCATAGGTAAGGTAAGAATTAGCTCATCCATAGTGTTTGGTTCTAGGCCTCTTATTGTTTAAGCTTCTCATTGGGATTATTTATAGCGAATAAGTTATGGATAGTCCTAGTATTAAAGCTAACAAGATTATTTTAGTAAGGTTAAAATGTTACTATACATAGGTTACTCGTAGTAAGTATCAGAGGATTGATTCTGCATTGCCTAATAGATGTTTTACTTTCTTTTATGCTCCCCTGCATATAGAAATTGGATACCAAGAATGGGCTATCTAATTCAATAGCCTTTCAGGTTTTAATGATAAGCTTTCAATAGAATCTCAATTTGTAATTGGTAATGTATCTTTGACATTCTTTCTTTGAAACCAACATATATATAGAGGTGAAATCTCAGATTAGGACTAGACTACTAGACAGAGAACTATTGAGGATAGTGTGTAAACATTCTCCTAATAAATGATCTTCAGACCCCTCATAGCATAACCGTAACGAGGCCATGAATATGTAAAAACAAACTTCAGTCCCTATCATTTACAAGGATTAGTGTCAAGCCTATTATTTTAGATGTATAGTATATGGCTGTAATGTGGTAGATATAGGCTTAGTTTGATAGCTTAGATCTGGTGATATATGTGAATTAGCCTCAGGTTGATGTATCCCTAATATAACAATGCCTCTCAGCTTCTCCTTTTTTACCACAGGTAACATGAGGTATATGTAGCTACTTTTAGATATATGGACATATCTAGGTACATCTTTCACTATCGCTATAAACTAAAAGATGAATTGAACCTACTAATATAATTCTCCTCAATTATTATATTTATCTAGAGACATAATACATTATGTAATCCTAACTTATCATATCTTTTCCCCTCTTAGAGTCTCTGTCAACTTCCCATAGCTCTAATAGCCTTTAGACTCATCATGCTTTTTTAACTTCTAGTCCTGTTACATAGTCATGATTAGGAAATACACATCTTCCCTCCGCTAATTACTCTTGCTACAATTGAGTATCCCCACCTCTAGCATATGTAGCTATCTTGTCTTAAGGAAGGATAGCTTGGTATAGATTTAGTGCCGTATATTTAAACCCAAGCTCCTTTCTCTTTCGTAGTAGTCTATGAGTATAGCTCTAGATATATAGACTTCTCCTTAGACTATCTTAAATTCACTACCTTCGGACCTTGGATGTAGGCTAAGTTCATAGCAGGGTATCCTTTAGACTTTCATAGACCCTCGTCCTCAGAGAGACAAACACAAGGGCTTACTTTAGCACTAATCTCTGATAATTAGCTTTTCAATCCATATTGATGAGTACAATCGTACTGGTATCAGAGTGGAGCTATATTGATTAACAATGTGCCGAGAGCATCTGACCTTAATGATGTCTCAATTATTAGTACTTACCATCTAATATGTTATTAGATACCTAGATAAGAGCACTCAAGGCCCTAAGAAGGAGATAATACACAACATCAGCACTCATTAGTATTATATGACGGAAGCTAAATTTGAATTTCAAAATATTAATATCCAAAACAATCAAAGATCATCATGATCACATGTTTAGTAGGAATACATGTTTGGCGGTGCAGGCCTCAATATGCCGGTGAGGAGTCTACAACCTCTGCCCACAAAGGTATCGAGAGAAAAAGTGAAGCATTCGATGAATGGTCAAAGTAAGGTAATGATTGGTATGTTTTGGGCTGGGTAATGTTGTGATACATAATGTGAAATCAGTCATGTTATTACCAGTACTAGAGAATGATGAGTCTTTCAATTGACATCTGTAAAAGAGGAAAAATGAAGATATTTAGATTTGTAGCTGATTGATATATATTCTAGGAAGATGAAATGAACAATGTAATTCAGAACGGTAAAATGAAGCCTTAACTATTAGAACAAAGGAATAATTCTACAAATATAAGTCTTAACCTTTCACCTTACCCGTCTTAATACTGGCCCATGTATAGCCTTTACATTTTTGTAATGCTTCGACTTACCTGAGCAGATATAGCAGTAGTGATAGGAGGCTCTTGATATTATAGCAACCTAAGGTAGGTCTTTTCTTATTTATAGCCCAAGCTCTAATTTGAATGCCATTATGCCCCTCCATATTCTCTAATGCAAGATAATATGAAACATCCAGCTATGCTCACCTGCAGCAGAGGGCAATTGGCCTTCGAGGGCAAGATCATGCCAAAACATGTTAAAAAACTATTGAGAGATCAAAACCCCCTCATTATCAGAGCTATCTTCTGTATCTTAGGCAAGGATTACATCAACTCTAAGGATAGAATCAAGAACCTTACCAATATCACCTCCTATTTTGTGACAGTCATCTCCTCATGGGGCCTTGATGATCAAGAATTATGGAATCTATGTAATAATACATTCAAGAAGAGATTCCTGGGAAATCTCAACACTGTCCTCCAACATATTAAAAGGCATTCTATTCTCGGTAAATATGATAAAGCACTTTGTCACAAATCCTCATCCTCCTTAGACACTGAGGATATGATAGATATCATAGAGTATAGGGACATAGCTAAGAGAAACACAATTTTTCTATTACACTATTTTTGTATACTCAAACCAGAGAGGGAAGATTGGTTCTATACATATTGGCATGAGGATGAAGTAGGAACTACAGATGTGGAATGCCTTGCAGAAATGGATTCAGAAAAGATAGTGGATCTTTAGCTGGATGAAGGTAAAAGATATAAATCCGAGAAATAGAGTTGTGTTAGAGATAGCTCAGATTGAATATCAAGACTAATGAGGAGGATTTATGAATGCTCTCTATTATGATAAAATATGGAACGATTCTAAGAATGTCTATTGTTTTCTCCATCAAAGGTGAAGTATGTCTAATTATTTCCTTATATTTTTGGTAAAAGACCTCTCCATCTCCCTGCTATCAAAGTATATCTATACCCCTTGTCAAACTTTTTACTTTTCTCCTTTAATAATTTTGGTGAATTAAATCAAATAAGGATAGACAGTGAGTAATGTGAAGTTTAAAATTGGAAAATATGTATTATAAAAGCAATTACTATGATAAAATTTGGTTTAGTAAATGGATGGCAGCATCTGGACATAGAACACAATGTGCCTATATCGTATAATAAGCTAGTATTTAATAGAAGTCATAGTATTATGTTTTTAAGGCTATTTTTGTTCTCTTTAAAGCCGATATAGCTAGATCTAGAGTTAATATTGCCAGCAGCCCCTTGGTAGGCTCTTAAACTTATTAACATACTAATCTTATTCCTTTCCCTAAAACAGTGGATGATGTAGACACCAATAGAATCTTGTTCCTATTGTATACTCTAGGATGTACCTTAGTACTAAATAATGGTAGGCTCTAAAGAAGGTTTTCTTCTTTAATCAGCTAGTGTTCATGAAGTTTATACCTCAGTACAAATCACAATTAAAGTGAACATCTTTAAGCACTATATTAAGCAATCAAATCTTATAATATAAGATTTAAGAATCATTCAGATAGGACTATGCGATTAAGGAACATGTTCAGCTAAAAAATATGGTTTTATTATATGAATGTATAAAGGCATTTGGATTCTATTAAGTTAAGCACACTCCCCTTATTATTAGAACTTCATAGATTTAATTTTCCCTAACATATCAAATTCAATTTCCTAACCATATGTGTCAGCTAACATTAATTTATCATGACAAGTATTGCTATGAAGATATTTTGTATACAGGTCAACGGATGCTTGGATAGTAGAATTCTCGAATACCTCACACCAATACTCCAAGAGGTTTATCAGCAAAAGAGGTTAACCATAGAATAGAATATCAGGAACCTTGAAATTGACTATAGAAGGTTGCCTGCAGCAATTAATGTAAATGAGGGTATGCCCTCATAATATTGTTTGTAATCTCACTTTCGGACCTCAGTCCCGGGCTAGACTAGAGGTTTTCTTCTCCATTCTTTCCTACCAGTGCCCACACAAAATGGAGCCATGTATTATATTTCTTCTATATCAATAAAAATCTTTGGCTTAGGCCTTTTACCGATCAAAAAAAATTTATATATATATATATATAAAGCTAGTTCAAGAGCTCAATAGGGAAAGAACTAGAAAGAAAACTCTATATCCTTTCTCGAATACAAAATTAGAACACAAAACCTCTAACCAACAGCTAAAGTGAAGTATGCAAGAAAAGAGGAATAGAGATCCTCTCAAAACAAAAACAATTTTCCTTAAAAGTATGTAGGGTGCCAAAATATATATCTATTATAATTGGCATATTTTGTATAACTCCCTTCCAAAACTTCAGAGCATATGTAGTAAAAACATTAATTACATACAAAGTAAATAAGACCACATGTAACTATGGTCACTCAGTAAATCGAGATAATCCTGATGGTAGATCATAACAAAATGTAATTCGACACAACATGCCCCTGCACACACATTGTCCTTTTCAACCACGTACTTCTATGTATGTGAATTAGTGTACATGTTTATCTGCAACACAACACTTCAATAAGACATTATATTGTTAGTTTAAATCCAATTGAAATCAAAGTTAAAGCCATTAAACTAAGAAAAATCATCCTATTGCTCTCTAACTAACACATGTAAAAAGTCTAGATTTTCTCTCAGCTTTAGACCCTAAATAGTGACAATGCGTGCTAGATTGAGAGATTCTAATCAAATTGAGCTAAGAAACATAATTCATCCATTAAAGTCATTAATTCATTCACTATTAAGCTATGAAATTCAAATGTTCTCTAATTAGCTATGAAAATGAAAATGTGTAGCATGTAGATGTAATTCAATTAACTATTCATTCATCCTTGTTGAGATTTGAAAATTCATCTTTTATAGAACTCCAAAGATTTGGACGGTTGAGATGCATCCATGAGGAATGGTTGAGATGCCTCCAAACTTGATCCATGTGAGTGATCCATGTGATGTCTTCTTATTGGTTAAAAGTGTCTTTGTTGTCCCCTTGAGAGGTGACATGTCATCTTTAAGCCTTTTATCCATTTGTTTTAATTAATTACTCTATCCATGCATTTAATGGGAATGATTTAATTTATTAGGCCTAGAGGTAATTAATGTGATTTTTTATCAATTATTGATTATTAATGCTTGATTTATGAAGTTTTATTGATTTTATCAAATTTATTGAATTATGTTAATAATCAAGAATTTAATTAACACAATTAAGAATTTATCCCAAATTAGGGCAAATAGGGCCTCGAGTTCTATTAGCCCAATTTTAGGTGATTACATTTTCCCCTCTTTGGATTTCTTTGCGAACAACACAGGGATTCAAAGAAAATTGATTTAACATATGATTCCAGTAGAACTGATAAATTCAAGGAGATTTTAGAGAGAAGCGAGAACCACTTTGAACTCAAGTGATTTAGAGAGCAGTGAGGACCACTCTGATTTTGAGAAGATTTAGAGAGCAGTGAATCCACTCTGAAAGATTTAGAGAGCAGTAAAGAGA
The DNA here is from genome assembly GCA_027943335.1 of Chamaecyparis obtusa. Lineage (NCBI taxonomy): Eukaryota > Viridiplantae > Streptophyta > Pinopsida > Cupressales > Cupressaceae > Chamaecyparis > Chamaecyparis obtusa. Next base: position 996,920 of record BSBK01001979.1, read on the forward strand.
ACTACTCTAAATTTTGAGAATTCCAAGCTTGATCGAACAAAATCTCACGTGATTCAAAAGTCATCAATTCTGAACTTGATTGAACGAGAATTGACCATACTAATTCAATGCTTGATTGAACAAAAATCGATAAGATTTGAATAGAAATTTCCAGTTAAATTTGATTTGCAGTAACTGAACATGATGACAAATAACCAATTTGATTTGAAGTAATGAAATTGATCAATGTAAGAAAGATTAACATCATCAACTTGATTGACGATAACTGTCATGCCCCCGGTGTTCGAAGATTTGATTGAAATTTTTAAATTTTGGTGATTATGCCCCCATGGGACCAAAATCGGAATAAATTCTGATAAAATCATTGTTTCAAGCATTTAGAAGAGATATGCGATTGATTAAAATGGATCTGGATCATGTACAAATCATTTAAAATGTGTTAGAATTTGATTAGGATCGATTTTAGTGTCAAAGAAACACTGTTTGACCAAGTTTGACTGAGAAAATATGAGGGTTGACCAATTTTGATTGATGTTTGACCAATATCCTAGTTTGTAAATTTGATGTGTGAGTGATAAATTTACTTTTCATAGCTTTTGATAAGCTTTTTATGCATTAATTATGCTCTACACAGCTTACATAACTTGGATTTGATTGAACCTTGACTTTTTAAACTGTGCATCTGACTGATAATCATCATTGAACCTATTTGCCATGTTCGTGCTGTCATTTCTACTCATTTGGCCCATGTTTGACTGTAATTTGACCAAAGTTGAATTTTGCTTTTGATGGTTGACTTTACTCCGTAACTTCATTTTTACTACATTTAAGTGATATAGATCACCCATTTCAATTTTGGTCCCAATATGAAGCTTCTGTGACATCTTGCCATGAAAGTACTCTAGGTCACTGGGGTCCCCGAGAGGCTTAAATAGGTCCAAAAGGGTCATTTTACTATTCATTTTCACTTTTATCCTTACTAAATTTTGAGCTCTAATAGGCGAAATGGTGTTCCCTGCTGAGCGACATCGATTCGAGCTTGTGCATCAACATGACTAGCCAACGCATTACGTGACACTAGTGAGTAGTCGATAACGCCTCTATTCAAATTTGAAATTTCAATTTTTATCTTTTTCATGTTTTTTATGGTCAGTTTAGTTTAGGATCTTATCCTGTAAGAATGATCGCACCCGGTCAATCCCGCATCGCATTCAGTTTTTTGCCAAATTTTGGATCGCATCTCACATTTCCTAGGTCGCACCCTGTTGGGTCACATGCGATGATTTTGGTCCTTTTTTGAAGTCAGTCCACCAGATTGTCACATCTGGTTATAACAGGGTCGCATCGGGTTCCAGATCGCATCCCGCGTATCCTAAATCGCATCTCATATACGAAGTGTCATATTTAGTTAGGGTGTTGCATCCCATGTATCCTGAGTCGCATCTAGGATCTAGGATTGCTTTTGGTTTTCTTTGAATTTTGTCAACTTATCTTGTCTACTTGATCTTCTTAGGTCATTTCACTTCAATTTCTCACGAATAATGCTAACATAGTGCCCATTTTTCTTGTGTGCAATCCCAGTTCAGTGTTGTGTCATTTTGATCTCTAAGACCAACCCAGGTCTTAGAGATGCACGAGCACTTGACTCCTGCTAAACAATGACTTATTGCACAATGCGGCCTATGGAGCTTAGGTGATTTACCCGATATTCGGGTAAATCAAGGGTTATTGAGTGCTTTTGCCAAGAGATGACATTTAGAGCACAACACCTTCCACCTGCCCATTGGTGAAATGACCATGACACCAAAGGATGTATGGAATATTCTTCACATTCTAGTGATGGGTGTGCATGTTGAGTACAAGGCTAGAGATATTGTGGTGATGGCAAATGTACGACGACTATTCCATGATGATACCATTGCCTGACGGTACCTGTCTTGGGACCAAATGGTGGCTAACTATGAGCATTTTTTGGTATACCTTGCAGGTCTAATTTCTTGTCTGATGATGCCTGATCACGACCAGCACAGATTTATGTGTGGGTGGTCCAGAGTGATTGAGGAGATGATTTGCGCACCTCATTGGTTTTCCTGGGGTAGCTGTATTTTGGCTCATATGTACTGAGAGCTGCATGAGATTGTATACCACCATTCTTGAACCATGACAGTAGGGATAATTATTTTACAGATCTAGGCCTGGGAGCACATCCCAGTTACATGACCGATTGTTGATAGGCAGCACACTAGTACATTTGACTTGGTTTTTCTACCAAAACTTTCGACCATGGTATAAAAAAGTTTTGGTTGGTCGATTATAGAAGGAAAAATTTCATTTTTTTTAATCCATGCCCGTGTTAGTCAAAAATTAGACCAATACTACGTAAGTCAAACTTTCGACGAACACGGGGGCATAACTTTAAAAAAAAATATTTCATTTCATTATTATCATCAGTGAATTTTTTCATTGTAGCACGTGCATGAAACCTCATTGGCACTGTGTATTGGAACCTCACTTTCGAGGGCGGATTTGGCACTGAGGTTTGCATTTGAAAAACCAATAAAAATGTAATCTTTTTCAAGTTCAAAATGGAACTATTCTATTTTATTGTCTTTGTGGGGAGAACATTATATTTTGAATCCATGATGTTGAAGTTTGTGTGCTAATTCTGTAAAATACTTTATTGTAGTTTTGGTACTGTGCCCACAAGACTCTAAATTCCTTGACGGCTCGACTCAGAAACCCTATAGTCGGCCCTGCCATGGAAACTTCATCTTGACCTACATTTCTTCTTTTGGGACTCAATGTCATTGGACGAGAAGCAGGAAGGACCATGTATTTTAATTGTTCAAACACTCAAACTGTGGAAGAAGTTACATTGCTTCTAGATTAATGCCCTAGGCTAGATATGCTTCATTTATTTGGTCGGGAAGAGAGTGAATGTATTTGTAGTAGTGCCCTAAGAATAAACTGGGCTTGAGGACTTAAGAATCATCAAAAACCCTCCAAACGGTTGCCTCCATCCTAGCGAAACCTCATTGGCACTATGTATTGGAAGCTCATCGGCACTGTGTATTGGAACTTCACTTTCGAGGGCGGATTCGGCACTGCGGATTCGACATTGAGGTTTGAATTTGAAAAACCAATAAAAATGTAATCTTTTTCAAGTTCAAAATGGAACTATTCTATTTTATTGTCTTTGTGGGGAGAACATTCTATTTTGAATCCATGATGTTGAAGTTTGTGTGCTAATTCTGTAAATACTTTATTTTAGTTTTGGTACTGTGCCCACAAGACTCTAAATTCCTTCACAGCTCGACTCAGAAACCCTATAGTCGGCCCTACCATGGAAACTTCGTCTTGACCTGCATTTCTTCTTTTGGAAACTAGGATAGGTACCAATCTTACTATTATGAGACAGTAAATAGTATAAGCTCCTCAAGCATGAGTTGGATGATGTGGATATATTAGTTCTTATATCTACATAATCCACATCATCCAACTCATGCTTCTGGACCAAGATTGGATGTAGATCGTATTTACTATCTCATAATGACTTACTAGGATAGGTACCAATCTTACTATTATGAGACAATAAATAATATAAGCTCCTCAAGCATGAGTTGGATGATGTGGATACATTATTTCTTATATCTACATAATCCACATCATCCAACTCATGGTTGAGGAGCTTATATAATAATCAACTGATTAATGTTTTTGGTTTTGATGTAGTCCTCTCCAACTCATGCTTGAGGAGCTTATATAATAATCAACTAATTAATGATTTGAGGGATGTTTTAATTGCCTGTTCTAATCACTGATTTGAGGAGCAGTGACAGTGACTGTGAATGAAGACTGTATTCTTATTGTTTTGAAATTTTATGAGGGGTTTGATGTAATCTTAGGTTGGAATCAAATCCATTGTTTGATTATGGGAAGAAGCACTGTTGTAAACCAATAGAGAACTGCTAGGGACAGTGAACTCCACACTTGGAGACTTGAAATGCCTACTAATCAGTGAATGTTGACATTACATATAATGCGGAAAACAATGTAGTCAACCTTATTGAGAAACCTAAACCTATTCCAAAACCTAGGCTTGAACCTTGCATAACCTTTGATATCAAGTAAACTATTAAGGTTGTTGATGGACCCCTGTACATTGCTATGAAGATTAATCGAGAGCTCTCTTGAGGAGTGCTTATTGATCCTATGTATGGTGACTGTTATTACCAAATAACATCTCTTTACCTAACAATTTCATCAAGAAATTTATGAAAAATCCGATGTCATGGTTAAGGTGCATGATTGTTTTACTTGTTCTACCATAAGTTTTATGACCCTTCCTATTGAAGTTGGTAAGAAGTGCTTAGATTGTCACCTTTGTCACTATTCCTAAATCCAATCAATTCCAAGTAAGACTAGGTCATTCTTGGCTTGCTTTAATGAGAGTTATACCTTCTACTATCCATGAATGTTTGAAGTTCCCTCATAATGGAGAAATTAGCATGGTCAATAAAAAAGTCATGGAAAGTTCCTTATAGATATTTGAAGAGAGTCCTATTATTCATTACATTACTTGCAATATGTATGCTGATATTTCATTGTCTCTATATATGCTAAGTGTTTATATAAGAGTGGGGATATGCTATGTAACTTTACTTAGTCACGGTCTTAATTATATAAGGATATATACTTAATCGTAGTATAAAATTGAATAAAAAATAGATAATTTTAAAATAGAAATATGAGGGGACTGGGATATTATAAATAATGAGCATATCTTTGAGAATTATCCTAAGATTGTAGGGCTCAAATATTCATTGTGATTGATACAAGTTTGTAAACATTGATTGATGTATTTTGAGGTCATATAATATGGAAATAAGACAACACCTACATAAATCTTGATATCATCACAATATAACATATTTTGATTCTCTGCAAATTTGAACAAGTTTTCATTCACAATATAACATATAATGTTTTGATTCTTTGCAAATTTGAACAAGTTTTCATTGTGGGAAGTGTAGAGATATACTAGAAGCCTATTTCCATTCATTGTGATGAATTAGAAGTTCACTGTCATCAATTATTGGCCTGAATATATTTTGTATATTCTGTGTTAACTATTTAGACACCTGGGGTTACTTGACAGGCTATAAGTTTTGAGTTTCTTTTGTAATAGTCTAGGTTCTCACCAAGATATGGCCTTCCCATGAATTCCAAGGGCCCAGATTTCATGGGAAGCATTCATCTAACATGTATTATGATATTCTAACATCTTTTATGCAGGAACAATGCTAATCATCATTGACTGTAATGAAACAGTGGGGGTTTCTTTGATGAAGTTTGTAGGTACAGTGCAACAGTAGCAGATCGGTCTAAAGGAGGAGCATATATTATGATTTGGATCATCATATAATGATCATTTCATGGTATTAACTCATAGACTCATAGATGTGTTACAGTATTGTTTGTTGTCACACAATGCTTACATTTCCAAACATTTCCCATTATACTCCACAATTTAATTACTGTATCAACTCACCAATCTATGATAAATGTTTTATGTCCATGGTTCCTTCATGGACTTTGACTATAACTCATCACCATGAGGGTCTTATTGTAGCACAAGCCACCTTTCTTCAATCTCAAATACCGAGAACAAAGCATAAGCAATTGACTGTCGCGTAGGAATGACAGTCAATATTCTTTGGCCGCTCCAAACAATACTGCAATACACATTCCGGCAACACCTGTCAAGAGATATGTCTCCGACTCAATGTATATATCATAAATTAATTTAGCAACCTTCCCTTATCTGGATCCACAGACAATCTAAATATGGATATATCTCATTCCCTTAGCCAATAATATCTTCCTGAAAATGAATGAAATAGTATGTCTTTGTCCTGTCTTGATTATGCAAGGATAACTATACAATATTACTAGGTGAATGACAAATGAATCGATCTAAATATTCACCAATGATGGAATCCTTATAATATATTGATCAGTTGTAACATTATATTGGTTCCAAAGCATAAGTATTGCTAGATGTTGGTATGGTATAAAGTATACTGTTCTGAGTGATATGATCTTCTCTGATTTGGTCTTATATGTTAATTATATATAGTTCCAGATTTATTCCTTATGAAATACTGATGAGATTTATTCTTTTATCTCTATTAATGTAATTATGGGTCTATTATTCACATAATGTCTGAGATATAATAATTCTAGAACCCCTAATTTTATGATCTAGTTATGTCTTAGTTTATTGTATAGCATTGGAGTTCTACATTATGTCTGTACCAAAGATATTCTTCCAACTTTGATGTTACCATTGATTGTTGAGTGTATGTTTAATCAGCTGGCTGGATTACTAAATTGGTCTTTTAACACATTCTCTCCTCTTGTTCGATGGCTTCCTCACTATTCCTTAGTATGATCTTCTCACAATTCCCCTTAATCTTCTCACAATTCTGACAAAACTAACAACATGCCTCATGTCATATGGAAAATTGGTAAACAAGGAGCCACTGTAGTTCAATTCTCTTTTTCTAAGTCCTTCATGGAAGTTGAAGTATCACTCTTTAGGAAACTTATATCTCTAGTTCAAAGTTCCCATTAAAATCATTCAAATATTTGAAAACAATACCCAAATTCACTACAGTGGTAAAGTATTAACAAAGCATAGCCTCATAGTTCCATCAGTTTGACAATCAATGGTAAGAAATTCCTAATAATATTATATTAGAATTGAAATGTTGATGCTAAGACAATTACTTTGTGACCATAATAATCCTACATTTTTTTTTTTGCACAATAGATAAAGTCTTCTATTAATGTATATTGTATCAGTTCAAATCCCATACCTTTAATGTCACCCCATTGAGAAGCACTTAAAGCTATCACTAAACTAGTTAAGTTTGTAGGCAGGTACTACACCATTAGGTTTGTAGAGGATCTCTTTCATCAAAACTCACGAGGTAAGCTTAGAAAAGATTACACCAAGCTTAATTAACCAAGATGGGGGAAAAATTGACAAGACTTGAATTTAGGCCATCATCTTGGAGTTCGAAATCATTTCTCTTATAACGTGTCAATACCATTCCAAGAGAAACTCATAATTTCAATTGTGACCACACTAGCCTCATCGCAACAAACTTGTTAGAAACATGAAAAGAAAACATGTTAGCAATTCCATCATTTGTCTTTTGTTTGGGACAGTCACCATAGAATTATTTGGACTGTCTCTCCTCTTGCCTTGCAAGGTTAAAATGACCTTTTTTTCATCCCTCCTTGAATAGACCCTTACCGTCTTGCACTTGTGCAATGATAGGAAACCAATGTTGCTAATTAAGGTTGGCAGGATGATTACACCTATCCTGAAAAAAGACTGTCAAATCATTATGCTTTCAAATCAATTACCTATCAACATATCCCTTGCGAGGGAGAGAAGCCAAACACATAAAGAACATGCGCATAAACACGGCAACTGGAAAACTTAAATGGAATACACCAAGAAGTACCAAATGATGAATGCTCAATTGTTGTAATGGCAAAGCAATATCAGAACTGTCCATTTATAGTCCTAATGATTTTGGAAATTGTTGACAAAGAGTGTTTCTTTTTTTTATTATAGTATAAATGATTTTTCTATAGTTGTAATGATTTTTCTTATTTTTTGTCTTTTATCCCTTTTTCATTTCCTATGTCTGTGCTTCGTGACAGGATTTTGTCACCTTCTTTTGATGGTATATTTCATTCACTCTATGTGGAATACTATTTTTTTCACTATTTTATTTCAGCTTCATATTTTTTTCATTTTTCATATACACACAGACTACACATGCTGATAAAAAAATGAGCTATTTGATTTAGGTTTACTTTTCATTATTGTAAATGGTTAATATTTCTAATGGTACTCCTTGGTGTATTTCATATAAAAATAATCATATAAAAATAATAAATGTAGTAACGATGGTGCGGTGCATTATTGATATAGGTTCGATCACTCTTGTCAATGTGCCAAACTGTCAATGTGGTGGTGGGAAGTGTGTGTGGAAGACTTCACGAACATTGAACAACCCTGGATGACAATTTTGGTGCTGCTCTAATCAAAAAAAGGTTGCTAATGTGTATACATTTAAAGTTTCTAATGTAAATACTATTCATTATAATATAAGAACTAATGTAGACTGGGTATCACAGGGAAATAATGGCTATGGATACTTTACTTGGGTCGATGATAACTCATCTGCATCTATCTGTGCATCTCCACTTATCCGCAATGAAGGATTTGAGTGCAAAACGTGTCAGGCTAGGGAAAATTCCAAAATTATATTTTTACGATGCCTTCTCTGTATTGTAATCACATATCTTTGTTGCGACCATTATGCAGAGATGAACTCGGGAATTAGTTAGTTTAGTAGTTTCATATTGTAACTAATATTTTAATATTGATATGACATAACTTCACTTTGCCTCAAGTGCGCATATATATGGTTTACATCTTTTTTTAGAATAATTCTTCATGTTTATGGCTCAAGTGAGCCCCAATCTACTATCAATCACATGATTTAACGTATAGTGTTTTCTTGGTTGTTCCATTTGTTCCTTGACCTTGACTATGGATTGACTATCATTTTCAAGCTTGAGCGAGGCTTCATACCACGCACCGTCTGTAGATTTATACACAATGTTGATTTAGGCTGGAGGTAAACTACATGTGTCATGTAAACAACATAGTTGAACGCAATCTCTTTTCCGTGTTTTCAAGAGTTTTCCCACCAATACATGCGTAAATAACGCATTGGATGTAATCTACGGATGCTGCGTGGTATGAAGTCTCGCTGAAGTTTGAGTGCATCGTGGTATGAAGTCTCCCTTTATTCTAGTGAGGGATTGGAATGAGTTCATTTTGGATGCAAAGGAGAATGGGGATACTCAAAGAGGAATTACACCAACAAATGAGAGAAGGTATAAAGATGACAACTGAGAAACATAAATGCAGATTTCACAATAGCTGAGAACCATAATTGTAGGCATCACGGTCACAATTTTTTGGAGACAACATAATTGAGTTGTATACCCAAGCGATGGAGTGCAACTTCTACACCTCTGATTCCAAGTTGACACTAGGAGATACAAAGACCATAAATAATGAATAAATTTAGAGAGCGGAGGAGGTCCATAATGACCAAAATAATACAGGATGAACCTCAAGTTAAATGAGGCAACTGCAAACATTTTAATAGATTTTTATTATTAAATAATGAAATTTACATATACTAGTGTTCTAAGCCCCCTCTAACTTACGCATCTAGAAAATGAAACTACAACCTATTGGGATTGAGACAAACCTTATAGATCAACAACAGCTAGGAATGATCGCTTTCCAACATCTATTGAATACATCTGTAGCTCATGAATACAAGGTCCTCCAATAGATGTATTCAACAGATGTTGGAAAGCGATCATTCCTAGCTGTTGTTGTTCTATAAGGTTTGTCTCAATCCCAATAGGTTGTAGTTTCATTTTCTAGATGCGTAAGTTAGAGGGGGCTTACAATAATAAATCGTGTAATGAGGGGGCTTAGAACACTAGTATATGCAAATTTCATTATTTAATAATAAAAATCTATTAAAATGTTTGCAGTTGCCTCATTTAACTTGAGGTTTGTCCTGTATTATTTTTGTCATTATGGCCCTCCTCTGCTCTCTAAATTTATTCCTTATCTATGGTCTTTGAATCCCGCAGTGTCAATTTGGAATCGGAGATGTAGAAGTTGCACTCCATCGCTTGGGTATACAACTCAATTACATTGTCTCCAAAAAGATGTGACCATGATGCCTACAATTATGTTTCTCAGCTGTTGTGTCCCAGGACCCCTTATGACCCTTTACGACCATTTACGACCTCTAAGAATACATCTTAGAGGTCTTAAAATGTCGTAAAGGGTCATAAGAGGCTCCTAGGAGGGGCCAGATGAGCTTCCACCTTCACGTGGTTGGCCCTGTTAAGTAGAGAATGTTAATTAAGCTATTCTCGAAACATAATTGCAGGCATCATGGTCACATTTTTTTGGAGACAACATAATTGAGTTGTATACCCAGACGGAGTGCAACTTCTGCACCTCCGATTCCAAGTTGACATTGCGGGATGGAGAACAACTTGGAACCGGAGGTGCAGAAGTTTCTCTCCCTCGTCTGGGTATACCACTCAATTACATTGTCTCCAAAAAAATGTGACCATGATGCTTACAATTATGTTTCTCAGAGAATGTTAAACTATTCTCGAAACAAAGAGAAGCTCAATAATTTAAGATCTCAGTACAAGCACTAGAATTGAGTTTTTTGGCACGGGCTGGGAAATTTTTTTATATCAACATGTGATAGAGTTTGGACAAAAAACTCTATCGCATGTTGATTTACAAAAATTTCCCAGCCGTGCCGAAAAACTCAATTCTAGTGCTTGTACTACATGACTGGTGCCAAAATAGGGCTCTCCCAATCACTGATTGTGACCCGCTGGCAACAACCAACAGAACGAGTGTGGACAGCTAAAGAAAAATATCAAATAGGGGAAAAGCACTTGCAACAACAGAGGCAATAGTTGTAGATACAAATGAGGATATCGCAGAAATCCCTAATTTAGTGTTTCAGAGAACAAAAAATAGACTGTGAATTAGGGATTTTTGCGATATCCTCATCTAAATCTACATCTATTTTATTTACATTGGAATGCAACCTGTCGATATTGATACTTCACCGGCCAAGCACGATGGAGGCATCGATTCTAATTTGAATTGTAGTAGTCAAGGTATACATTTTCTATTCAAATTTTGATTAATGAATATTTAATACAAGAAAACATATTCAATTGTTTAAGGTGGATTAGTTGTGATGATGAGACATGCCATTTAGATGTTAACTGTGACAATCTCTTGGTTTCAGGCAATGCAGAAAGAGAAGCCTAGTTCAATATGCAATCTCAATTCATGTGCATAGGATATTAGGTGCAAGACATAGTGGACGAGTAGTATCACCTAAGGAAAGAAGGTACGTGATAATGTTAATAATGAAATTATGTACTATTTACTCTTTGTACTTATGTGATCTAACATACTTCAAACATCACATAGGTTTCCTAACACAACAAAGGCAACAACAACAAGAAAACAAAAGCACGGGCAACACAAGCTTGGCTCAGGTGGATATTCAAAACTTATTGCACGAGTTGTAAGTATTAGTAAATGAAAAATCGTATGCAAATATTTATAATTAAATTGCAATCAATTTAGTTTTGATGAAATTCACTACAACAAAAATTCATGATACCAATAAAAAAAGCAGGCCTTGGAGTTCAAAAAACCGATTACAAAAGAGGACAAAAAAATAGGCTACAAACAAGGCTATAAAGTCGTGGCTGAACGATATCGAGTAATGAGTGCACAAGGTTCTTCTGCTGGATCTGTTGATCAGGTAAATAAGCCAATTGAATTTTATTTCAAGTTGAAAACTTTACCAATTATCGTATTTTATGTTAAGTTCCAACTTAAAGTGAATATATTTGTTTTAAGTAAGGAAACACTGATTATATATTTGTTTAAAACTTTAAAGTGAATATATTTATATGTAGTAAATTGAATGATTAACATTTCTTAGTATTTGTCTTGTATTTATATGTATATATTATCGATAAATGCACTAATTATTTACATTGGAATGCAGCCTGCCGATATTGATATTGCATCGACCGAGCACGATGGAGGCATCGATTCTAATGTGAATTGTAGTACTCAAGGTATACATTTTCTATTCGAATTTTGATTAATGAATATTTAATACAAGAAAACATGTTAAATTGAATTTGGCATAGTAATAAAAATTTAATTATAATGTGTTGGGATTAATAAAACATTTTGTATGGTAGTTGTAGGGGATGTAGAGGACATTGTTCCCGATGAGTGTGTTGAGGTTCAAGCCGCCTGGCAAGATGATGTGGTTGGACAAGGTAAAGAGCGTCACATTTATGTTTTTTAATGTATTGAAATGCTTGTAACAATAATGAATACATTTTTAAATTAACCCCAATTATGATAATATTTTTTTAATTGAAGCTTTTTATTTTCTCTCCATCGTCTGGGTATACCACTCAATTACATTGTCTCCCAATCACTGATTGTGACCTGCTGGCAACAACCAATAGAACGAGTGTGGACACCTGAAGATAAATATCAAATAGGGGAAAAGCACCTACAACAATAGAGGCAATAGCTGTAGATACAGATGAGGATATCACAGAAATCCCTAATTTAGTGTTTCAGAGAACAAATGATAGACTGTGAATTAGGGATTTCTGCAATATCATCATCTAAATCTACATCTATTTTATTTACATTGGAATGCAACCTGTCGATATTGATACTACACCTGTCGAGCACGATGGAGGCATCGATTCTAATGTGAATTGTAGTACTCAAGGTATACATTTTCTATTCGAGTTTTGATTAATGAATATTTAATACAAGAAAACATATTTAATTGTTTAAGGTGGATTAGTTGTGATGATGAGATGCACCATTTAGATGTTAACTGTGACAGTCTTTTGGTTTCAGGAAATGCCAAAAGAGAATCCTAGTTCAATATGTAATCTCAATTCATATACATAGGATATCAGGTGGAGTTGAAAAACACAACAGGGTTGCATTTTTTATAGAGGTCTTTAATTGCGTATTTTAAGTTATAGACCATCACAAAAATGTAAACGTGTTGTGTTTTTTCAACTCCACCTGCTATCTGTGCATATTCTGCTTGTGTTGCACGCGCATTCTTGATTTAGAGTGGGAAAAATCTTATTTTCGATGCGAGGGAGAGAAGTCAAACACAAAGAACATGCAAATAAACATGATAGCTACAAAACATAAATGTAGGTATCACAATAGCTGAGAAACATAAATGTAGGCATCATGGTCCCAATTGTTTGGAGACACAACATAATTGAATGCTATACCTAGAAAATGCAACACAACCACTACTCCTATAGTTCTAAGTTGACACTGTGGATCCAAAAACCATATATAGATTCCTTATCTTTGGTTTTTGGATCCCGCAGTGTCAACTTAGAACTACAGGAGTAGTGGTTGCATTGCACCGTCTGGGTATACCACTCAATTATGTTGTGCTTCCAAAACATTGTGACCATGATGCCTACATTTATGTTTCTCAGTTGTTGTGTCCCATGACCCCTTATGACCCTTTATGACCCTTTACAATCCCTAAGAATACATCTTAGAGGTCTTAAAGTGTCGTAAAGGGTCATAAGAGGATCTTAGGAGGGGCCAAACGAGCTTCCACCTTCACGTGGTGGCCCTGTTAAGTAGAGAATGTTAAACTATTATCGAAACAAAGAGAAGATCAATAATTTATATCTAAATACCAATTTTGTTCTTATCAAACTGTCAAAACATTTAAATAGCCTTTTAAATTGCTATTAAAAATAAAATATTTAATCAACATTTACTTACAGATTTGTGTGCTTGTCTGAGTTTGATACACAGATCAAGTTGTACGACCTTACTTGAACAAGATCTATTCTGAAGGTTGTACAACTTGATCTGCATATCAAACTCAGACAAGCACACAAATCTATAGGTAAACGAAGCTTTCTTAGTCAGTTTGAATTTTCTTGAGGCTGTGAATATACATAATGAAAATGATTTGTTCAATCACCGTCACATTTTTTTTAAACCAAAAATTAGTATTGGTCGATTTTTCGACCTTTAAATATTGGTAATTTTGACGAGAATGCTATGCATTCGATGTCAATTTCATTGAATATTGGTCGACAATTTGGTCTCAATTTTGACGTCAATGTTGCCAAAGTTGGCCTCAATTCTACCAGCTTCAAGCGATTGGTTCGATGAAGAGTCGGTCAATAAGTCGACTATTACGCAAGTCGAAATTTCAACAATAGGTTTTCTTGTAGAATAATCGACGAAAAAACATCGACCATAATTTTAGTCATCTGTTCGACCAATTGGTGTAGAAAATTCAACCAATTCTTGTCAAAAAATAGGGTAAAATTTACTAGTGGCAAGATCCTGAGCTCCCATATATCTATATGCACTCTAGTATGCTTCAACAGCCCCACCTAGGAAAGCTGGACTATTGGTGCCACATGCTAGATGATTTTAAAAATGTCATATGGCGGCCATATCTAGACTGTGAGGAGTGGAGATCAGACATACAATAGATGCCATACTTCTTCTAGTCGTGGTATCTCATTGGTTGGACTCGATACATAATGGAGAGATTCCTTGTTACTCGGGTCATGTGACAATATGGTCGTATTCAGGCCATGCCCCAGGAGACAATAGTATATGCCCGGATTAGGGATGAGGAGGCATAGTGGGGATCCCGACTGATATATGAGACTGCACTCCATGAGATTTCATAGATGGTTCTAGTAGCTTGGAATTATCTTCTTGAGGTGTCTGATGGTGGGATCACTAATGGATTCCATACACATTATTCATAGCATCCATTCTCACGGTTCACATCACCTAATGAGATTGCTCCTCGCCTTGAGGATGCATCAGATTATGATCCTTCTGATGATGGTGTTGGTCGAGGTTGTGTCGAGAGAGGTGGAGACAAAGGCAGTGGTAGAGTTTGAGATGGAGATGGTGCCTGAGGAGGAGATGGAGGGGGAGGGGATGGAGGAGGTGGTGACAGGAAGAGAGAGACGACGAGCACCTGGAGGGGGTAGAGATCAGCAAAGTCGATAGAGGAGACTCAAGGTTCATCCTCTTCAGCGTGATCCAGGGCTATTGCTTCATCATGATCTACATTGGTAGCAGGCACAACAACAGAGAGTGCATGGGGACAACAGTGGTGGTGGAGATGGACAACAGCCTCCCAGGGGTCCTCTTGTAGGTGGTTCTAATGTTGATCCCCTTTCACAGTGTGAGCATGATAGAGCAGCCTTGCGCCTCGAGGTTGCTACTTTGAGAGCCCATTTGGAAGAGAGGGACACACAGCTAGCTGATATTAGGGGTGATAGGGACCAACAATTGGCAGTTCTGAGATAAGAGAGGGACATATTTTCTCATACAACCACCCATCAGGGACAGAGGGCCACATATTACTTTGCATTATATTGTGTTGTTGTACCTACTGCGCAGAGAGTCCCTCTGTATTCTACCATTGCACAACAGTCCGAGGGTGCCATGCCTCCACCCATTCCAGGTAGAGTAGATGTTCCTCCTCCTGACCCTCCTCGAGAGGATGAGGGTGGGAGCCAAACCTGATTATTTTGTACATTTCATATTTTGTATCATTCAAACATTTGTACCTTATTGATGTATCTTGTATCTTGTACCATTTTTTATCGATGTACATTGTGATATATTTTGGACTCTTGTATTGATACACTGCTACTTTGACTTACTGATGCTCTGATACTCTTTATACTATGCTTCACTGATATTGTGATACTTTGATAGTCTTCTGATATACTGATGATTCATTTAAATGATGTTGATGCACTATCTGATTTTTATTGCCGACATGTGATATTCTCTAATTTCTGCATGTGTTATAATCTTTGATATGTTTCTCATGCTTTGGATATTGATCTTATCTTTGTCATGTGGATCCTTGGTCATGATGATTAGATGATATGTTGATGTCATTGTATCATTTCACTGATATATGCATATGTTTTTGTGTCTTTAACGCTTTATGGATGTATGAATGCATGCTTATGTGATGATTTATGATAATGTTTTCCTTTTACTTTATGCATGCACATGTATGGATAAGATGTAATGCGATGCAATGTATGGACATCTCTTTATTTATTTATGTATGGATGGCTATGGATGCATTATGCAGGCGTATTTATGGTACTGACGTGATTATGCAGGTGAATGGATATCAATGATAAATACTCAGTCATTTCCTTTAAGTTTTTATGATGATCATATGATGTACTTGGTCAAACTTGAAATTTTTTTTATGCTTTTAAGATTTCCAGTTATAATGATGTTAGTCAATTTCATTTACACCATCATGCCAATGCAATTTAAAATGATTGCAACTATATTAAAATGAATGCAATTTAAAATGAACTTTAATGCAACTAAAACATGAAATGCATCTAAATGAATCTAATGCAAATTAATATGAAAATACAACTAGAATGAATCTAAATGGAATTAACAATGAAATGCACCTACACCAAGACACCTAGGATAGTCACTGTTTATTCAAAGTGAGTCTATTATCATCATAGAGAGTTTGTAATTTGGACCTCAGGTTAGTACAATTTTCACTGATATATTTTACAATCATGAAAATATGAATACTTCCCTCTCATTTGTCATGTCAAAAGTTGACCTAAACATTAAAGCATGTAGGCTAGAATGTTTTGTCAGTTACTTCCTATTGATATAAACCTTTTCTTTTCTTGTGCAAAATGTTTACCCGCAATGACCGTTTATTTTATATTCATATCCTTGGGTATTTTCTCGATTTGTTATGCACCTTACTAGGAAGTTGTTTTCATTTTTAGTTTAAAATAGGAAAGGAAATAAATCCAACCTCACTAAAGATTTCATAGGAAATAGGTCAAGGTATATGTGGCATTCCAATTGTGATGGAGGAACTTATCTTAGACACCCATTCCATATAATCACCTTAGGTCATCAGATTATTACCACAAGAAGAAGACAAAGAAAACGTTATGCACCTAGTCCTTGTTTCTCTAGTCTGGTTTTAGACATCATCGAGTCACTCAAGGGAACATAACAATCACAAATTGATAATAAGTCATAAAGATTCATTTAGTTTCTCTAATTAAAACTAGTGTATTTTCTTCAAGAATAGACAGTTGTTATGATAGTGTTTAGAAACACATTTGTTTAATTTGAAAATACACAAAAATTATCAATTATAGAATTTTATTTAATCAATGAATGTCTCACCTATTTAGTGTTTAGAAACACCCTTATCGTCATGACGTAGTGTTTAGGAACAATTTTTAGATCCAAGTATTAAGAAATAATATATGTTGTTGGCATTAAGAAATACCTTTTTTTCATAGTTTAACGTCTATTGTAGACTAGGGATAAGAGACACCCTAGAAGAAATTCCTAATAGTGATTAAATGACTTTGTGACATGCATGGTTTTGATCATTTCCCCCTAGGAAAAACAATTTACCTATGACCTCGATGTAGACAGATTCCATCCTTAGGAAGATACAATTTTTTGATAGTATGTTTCAGGATTGGCTTGTCACGAAAGTGACTGAAGATATGTACAAGCTGAACTTTGCATTGGCCAAGTATGCAAGCGTTGCCTTGATAGATAGAGTGTTCATTACAAGTAGAGCCTATTTACCATGTTTTCACCACTTGGCCAAACTTTTCTATTTTTTCTATCATGGTGCATGTTTACCAGGTTTTCACCAAGACACTTTTTCTCTGTTTCAATTTTTTTGTACTTTTTCTTTTTCTATTTTTTTCGACTCACCAAGGTGCATGTTTACCAGGTTTTCACTGAGATGGTCATTTTTTAGGACTTTTTCCATTATTTTTTTTAGGATCAATAATTACTATTTTTTCTTTTCTTCAGGAACTTTTTCTGCTATTTTTGTACTTTTTTCAGGAACTATTTTCATTGTACAAGTGCTACCTCAAGAATGTCAGACATAGAACCTTTTTAGGTGGAGAGTGTTGATTGGATCTAGTAGAACATCTCCCTAAGGTGTAGCCAATTAATAGGTTCCTGATCTAAATGATGTTGTGATAACAAAGGGACCCAACCAGTTGGGTTCAAATTTTCCCTTTTGCTCTCGATGTTGTTGATTCTTCAAATTTTCTCTTAGGACTAGATTTCCCACCTGAAAAGCTCTGGTTTCACTTTCTTGTTGTATCCTCTTGACATTCTCTTTTGATAGACTTTGAGATAATCAAACACATGTTGCCTGCGCTCATCTAGCAATTCTAGTTCTTGTACTTTAGATATTTTGTAGTCTTCATCAGTGACTAGATTTTTCAGTGATACCTGCAGTGATGGAATCTCTACTTCAACTGGTAGTACCTCTTCGGATCTATATACTCTTGCAAAAGGAGTTGCACCAAATGGTGTTTTGATGCTAGTGCAATACGTCCACAATGCTGGATTTATTTGCAAATGTAAGTCCTTACCTGATTTACTCACTATTCTATGCAATATTTTCAATATGATTTTATTTGATGCCTCAGCCTATCCGTTACCTTGAGGGTAATAGATCGAGGAACAATGCCGAATGATTTTGAATTGAAGACATAGGTCATCCATGTCTTTGTTTTCGAATTGACCCTCATTGTCAGTCATAATCGACGAGGGTATTCCATACTGACAGATGATGTAGTTCAAGATGAACATTGAGATTTATTTTCCTATTGCATTAGATAGTGGCACAACTTCCACCCATTTTGTAAAATATTCAGTTGCAGTGATGATATAAAAATGTCCATTTGATGAATTTGGGTAAATCTGTCCAACTAAATCAAAAGCCCATTGCTGGAATGGCCAATGTGTTATGAAATGAATTAGCTCCCTAGCTGGAGCATGTATCAAGTTTTCATGGACTTGGCATTTCTTGCATGTTTTAGAATACTGAATAACATCTTTCTCCATTGTAGGCCAATGGTATCCCACTCTCAAAAGTTTCTTAGCTAATGAAAAGCCATTCGAGTGAGACCCACACACACCTTCATGAACTTCCTTTAATGCATGATTTGACTCTTCATTTTATAAACACCTAAGTAGCGTACCATCTATACCACGTCTATGAAAATCATTAGAAATGATTATATAATGCAATGTTGGTCTTATAAGGAATCTATTTTCATTTCTTGGATATTTTTTAGGAAATGTTTGGTCTTTTAGATAAGAATAGATATGAGCATATTTGGATAAAACTTGGGTTTCAATGGCACAGATAATCTGGGACTCAGGTGAGTCATAAGCTGGAAGGGGGAGTTCTTCCACAAGGAAGTCATAGAGAAAATGATGTTCTAGTTGTAACATGGATGCTAAAGTAGACATCACATCTGTTGCTCTATTTTTTGATCTTGGAATTTGCTCAAATGTAATGAAGACAAAATATTTCTTCAAGTCATCCACCATTCTTTTATAAGACATTAGCTTATCATATTTTGTCTGGTAGTCACCATTCACCTGATTTATTATGAGTTGTGAATCTCCATAGATGTGTAATTCAATGATCTTCCATTCTATTGCAAGCTTCAATCCATTCACTAGAGCTTCATACTCTACTATGTTGTTTGTGCATGGAAATGTCATTTTATATGCCTTTGGAATTTTGTATCCTTATGGGGTAATAAATAAACATCCAGCTCCTGATCCTTGTTGTGTGAAGGAGCCATCAAAATACATCTTCCATGAGTTCTCTATTAAGTGCATGATTGCTTCATCGGGGAATTCTATGTGTAACGATAGATTATCTGTTAATGGTGTTTCAACAAGTTGATCAGCTATCACTTGTCCTTTAATGGATTTTCTGTCAACATATTCAATGCCAAATTCACTTAGTACCAAGACCCATTTCGTTAGTGTTCCTATTAGTGTTGCTTTACTTAACAAATACTTAAGTGGATCTATCTTAGCCACTAGCTTCACCTTATGTGCCAACATGTAATGCCTGAGCTTCTAAGATGCAAATACTACTGCTAGGCATGCTTTTTCAATCATGGAATAGTTCAACTCATAAGTAACCAAAGTTCTATTGATGTAGTATATAGCTCTCTCCATTTTAGCTTCATCTTCTTGTGCAAGCAATACTCTCAATGATGTATTTGTCGCTGATATGTATAACAATAAAGGTTTCTCATAGATTGGAGCCATTAGGATAGGAGGATTCATCAAATATTCCTTGACTTGTGCCAAATTTGTTTCACATTGTTCATCCCATGTGAATGCAGTTCCTTTGCATATTATCTTTGTGAAAGGCTGAGCCTTATCTGCTAAATGGGATATAACCTCCTTATAGATTGCAATTTGCCTTGGAGGGTCCTCATTTGACTAATATTTTGAGGTGGTTGCATTTCAAGAATTTATTTGACTTTTGCTAGATCAACTTCGATTCCTTTTGCCGAGACTATGAATCCTAGCAACTTTCCCAATGATACCCTGAATGCACATTTCTTGGGATTAAGCCTTAGTTGAAACTGTTCCATTCTATCAAATATTTTCCTTAGATCTTCTATATGTGTTGTCCTTATCTTTGATTTTGCTAATGTATCATCCACATAGTCTTCCATGTTTCTATGCATCATGTCATGAAATATTGTACTCATTGCTCTTTGATAAGTTGTGCTTGCATTCTTGAGACCAAACGACATCACATTCCAACAATATGTTCCCCACGTGCATGTGAATGAAGTATTTTCTTGATCTTCAGCAACAATTTTAATTTGGTTATATCCTGAAAATCCATCCATCAATGAATACATCCCATAGTCTGTCGTAAGATCTACAATCATGTCTATGTTTGGAAGCGGAAAGTCATCCTTTGGGCAAGCCTTGTTTAAGTCTCTGAAGTCTGTGCAAACTCTTATGGATGTTTCTGCCTTGGAGACAAGAACTATGTTTGATATCTATTCCGCATAGTCTATGGCTCTTATGAATCCAGCCTTCAATAATTTTTCCAATTTTGCTTTGACTAGCAATGCCACATGTGGATTCATTTTACTTAGTTTGTGATTAACATGTTTCACATCAGGAGAAATAGACAAATGGTGCATTATCAAATTTGTATCTATCCCAGGCATATCTAAATAAGACCAGGCAAAATTGATCTTCTTTTCTTTAAATAAACTAGTGAATTGGAGTTTTTCTTCTTCTATCAATGACTGAGCACTTTGAACCAGTTGTGGAGCTTTTGTTGTTCCCAGATTGATGGGTTGTGTTGGTTCAATCAGCACTGAAGATCTTTCCTGAAATGATCTAGGAGGATATCAAGAATCCCATCCTTAGGTGCCTCTAGGAGGTTTTCACCATCGGATGCATCTTTTTATTTTTCTCTTTTAGAATCTGATACTGCCACTACGTGGTTTTAACCATCAGATCTCTTGGTTTTTTTTTCATTTTTAGACTGAGAAACTTGATATCCTCCTCAGTCATGTTTTCGCTCTTTACACTGGTGGAAGAAAGGAAAAGTTCACAAGCGTTTAGATAACATGCTAGGGTATAGTCATTGTCAAAAGATAACATGCTTGTGGATGTAGGCTCATTCCAGTCTATCAACTCAGGGTGTGTATTAAGGACAAGGATTTATTAGGTTCAAGAAACAGCACCACATTATTGTCAATGTCATTAATTTGTAAGATGTTTTCTTCCAGGTTTGCTTCTAAAGAGGTGTTAGGATTATTAGACTTGATATTGTTATTCTTAGAGTTCGTGTTAATGTTATGTAAGTCTAACTCTAGTGACCTAGCATTAGAACTCTCTCCCTCTTCAATTAGGACTCGAGGAGCATATTTATGTATCACATCCACTTCTATTTCCATTGTAGCATCAGAAAGTATATCTCATTCATATTCATGTGAGTCCACCTGACTATAATCTGAAACCCCCGGGAAGTGCGCAATCCCCAGGAAGTGCGCAATAGTCATTGGTACTTCAGATTCCTCATCAATATTGTTCTCTCTCTCTCTCTTGCAAAGGTGCTTGTGAAGATGTCATGTTTGGTTCTTCATCAAAGTGAGGTGTGCCAAGAATAGGATTTCCTTTCTCTTGTTCTCTTTCAGGTCCTTCTATTGGTCCTTCTTCTAGTTCTTGTTCATGTTCAAGATTAGTACCAAGTTTTGATAATGGATCTCCTTGTAAGAGTAGAAACCTTTCATAGGAAAAGGTTTTCCTTCTACTTCTTCTTCATCTAAGTCTCCTGATCTGTCAAACACAGGACCATTTTCTACTACGGGATGAGATGTTGTTTCCTTGAAGCCTACGACAATTTTGTCTTTAGGGTTTCTGAAATCCATATGTATCAATTCCATGAGTCCTTATTTGTTTTGTCCCAATGGTCCCTTTCCTTTGTAACCCATTTGCTTCATGATCTCATAGCCTTTTCCATATTTATCAGTAGTTATCTCAACATTCTTGACATTTCCATCTTGTTCATTCTCTCTGTATAGCCATTGCAAGACACTTTCTCTTCATTTTCTTCTTCAAGGGACACCTTTGCTTTGACCATCCATATTCCTTCATGGATTGTTAGAGCATTACTTTTAGAAGGTGTAAATGTAGATGAAGGTTGTCCTTGAGACCTAGGAGATATTGGGAGATCTGTTAGGGACGTTGTAAAATCTATCTTGTACTCGCCCATGCCCGTTTCTTGGATATTGAATTTCTTGGCAAAGCTTCGCAAGACCATTTCTTTAGATGTTTCTGCTTTATTGTAACTTTCTTTTTTGTGTGGGACCATGCTATCTGTTTGTTTGACACTGTTACAGGGATATGTTCTATCAGCCAGAATAGTCACCTCCACCCCATTGTGTGGAAATTTTATACATTGGTGGTAAGTAGAAGGCGTAGCTTGCATTGAATGGATCCACAGTCTTCCAATAAGAATGTTATAAGCAAGTGGAAAGTCAAGGACTTGACATATCACATCTCTTTCTATTGGTCCCACTCTAATAGGCAAAACAACCAATCCTTTGGAGGATCTCTCTTCTTCATCATAAGCTTTGATTATTATCTTCCTTCTCAGATCAATTGAGTGTTCACAAAATCTCAATTGTTTCACCAAATTGTAGGTACATATGTTCAAACCAACGCCTCCATCTATCAAGACACACTTAACATAGTGTTTATGAATGAGGACCTCTAGATGCAAAGGTTGATTATGTGGTTGGTTTAATGACTTATCATCTTCCTCGGAGAAAGATAGGTAATGTGGGGAATTTAGATGACCAACCATAGTCTGGAATCTATCCACATCTAAGTCTTTAGGAACATTGGTATTGAGCAAGGCTTGATCAAGGATCTCTCTATGACTCAGAGAGGTTTTTAACATCTCTAAAATAGAGATTTGGGCTGGTGTGCATTGCAACTGGTCCACTAGATTGAACTTCGGAGGTAATGCCAGTTGTTTAGGTCTTGTTGTTGTAACTAGTGTGTTTGATATTGAAGCCCCTTTGAGAGTGAGCTTAGCTTGGTTCCTTGTCACATCATTAATGGATTCAATTTTATCTTGCACTCCTTTTAGAGCAATCACATGGATGGATGGTTTGCATGGTTCCACCATATGGATCACGTTATCATTGTCAATATATGTGTAATTGATTTTGTTACTCTTAGAGGATTCTCCTTTTTCATAGTTAGGAAGTGGGGTCTGGAATGCTTTATGATCATTATTAGTATGATGGTCGTCCACTTTAACTTTTCCTTCTTTGATTAAGTATTGAATAACGTGTCTCAATTTCATGCAGTTATTAGCCTTGTGTCCTTTATTGCGATGAAAATCTCAATAGTCATTATCATTCCACCACCTTGGTTTTGCTTCTAGTTCCCAAGGTTTGGAATCAGGAATTGTGATGATTTTGTTGTCCAAGAGTGACTTCAAGACCACTTCTATTGTATCCCCCAAAGGTGTAAATGTCCTCTTGGGTCTTGCTAACCAAGGCTCATTTTGAGTATTAGGTTTATTAAAAGTCTTACTAGCCGTTGGTGTCACTATCGAATTCAAGTTCTTGTTCGCTTGGAGACTTGATGTAAGATCGAAGACCTCTGGTTTTGGTTTCACATTGGGAGTATCCACAACTCCATCATTAACCACATTCTTTTTCTTGTTCCCATACTTGTACTTATCTTTATTGGGATAGTACTTGTCTTTGTTCTCTTTATTGATAGTGATTTCTCCCTTTTTTATTAAGACTTCTTCAATCTTGATGGCACTATCTATCATTCTATCAAAGCTTGGTGGACCTTGTAGTTGTATAGGAAAATTCATCTCAGGTACCAAGTTATTGATAAAGATGTCCATCTTTTCACTTTCAGGTATTTGTCGAGCGTATCGTGCGAATATCTTCCTCCATCATTGTAAGAAGGTCAAGAATGATTCTCCACTTTTCTGCTTTGTGTTGCGTAAATCCAACATAGTCACTGTGTGTTAGATATTATATGGGTATTGTTGGATAAATTTCGCCACTAGTTCCTCAAATGTTTTGATTCCTGTGGGTAGTTTTGAGTACCAATCTATTGCTTGTCCACCTAAGCTTCGTGGAAATAACCTCATTAGGTAAGTTTGTTCATGCATGAACTCCATACTTGATGTGCAAAATTACCTTACATGGTCTTGAGGGTTGGAATTACAAGTATACTTGTCATATTTTGAAATTGTAACATGTTGAGGATATGGTATCATTTTCAATCACTTATCAAAGGGGAAAGGAAAAATGTGCTCCAATGAGTATTGTTTTATGGGTTTGTCATTTTCTATCTTTAAATCTTAGATTTCTTCAAATCTTGGATATCTCCTCAAAAAGGTAGCACTCCTTTCCTTTGTTCTTGAATCGATTGAAATTTTCTTTATTTTTATTTTCTGGACACTTGGCAACAATGTGTCCTATCTTATTGCATGAAAAGCACTTCAATGGAAGTTTCCCTTTGTACTTCTCTTTTCCTCTTGGAAATCTCCTTGCGATGAGTGATTCAAACTCATCCTTCTCTAATTCTTTTGAGAGTAGATTTTCAATGAAATGACCAAACTTACTAGTAGAACTATTATCAGTCTCTTTTCCTTTCTTGGTGGAAGCAATATTCACAGAAGACTTAAAAGAAACATCTAACATGGGTAAGCTATTATCAGAATTGCTAAATTCGAAAGCAGACAACTTATCGATAAAAGAGTCAAGGGTGACTTGAGATGTGCTCACTGATCTTAACTCCTATATGGTCGAGATCTTGATAGCATGCCACGGCCTTGGCGTCCTTAGTATCTTGCTTATCACATCTTTCTCACTCAGTGTTGCTCCAACGCTTATTCGTAATTTGTGCATCAAATCTCAGTAGAAGAGTTACTTAAGTGTTTGTCAACTGTGACTTTCAATAGTTCAACGGTCTCAATGATATCTAATCAATTAGAGATGATCAGTTTACACCCTTAGATGGTAGTGTACAAGTCTTTGTCTTCACCTGTCACTCTTCTTTTCTCTATCTATAATGGTTCGGTTCCTCAGTTCCAATCATATACTTACCGGTTACTCTCCGGTTAGTGACTTCACCGGTCACTACTTGGTGCAATAGGTGTATTTCTTGCTCAATGTGTCACCAGCTTCCTAACCAGTTTCTCTTGTTAATTGCATCTGTTTACTATTATTGTCACATGTTCCCTATTTGAACAATGTTAACTTTAGACATCAATGACAACATCACTTTTCCATTTACCGATTACATCCTTACCGGTTAATGCCAACACTCTATCATAAGGATTTATGGTGGCAATCAGAACGAAAATCCAAAAAATTGACATGAATATCTGATGAGGATTGAGATATTTTGGACAGAAAGTCACTTGGCGGTATTTGTTTATGCCTGACACAATCAGTGGCATTTAATATTACACAAGCAAAGACAACTAAAGAGTTGATGGAAACCCTAGTGATGTTATATGAAAAGCCTTCTGCTTCAAATAAGGTATTTCTTATGAAGCGTATATTTAATATGAAAATGGTAGGAGGTGGGTCAGTTGTTGATCATTTAAATAAATTTAATACAGTTACCAGTCAATTATCTTTTGTTAATGTCAATTTTGATGAAGAAATTTTTATTTTTTTTATTGTGTTCTTTGCCTAAAAGATGGAATGGCTTGTTAATGGTTGTTAGTAACTCTCTGGTTCAAATACCCTAAACTTTGATGATGTTATTGGTGTTAATTTCGAGTGAGGAAATTTCTAGGAAAACCTCAGGAGAATCCACAACAAGAAGTGTTTTGAATGTAGAAAGTAGAGGCAAATCAAAAGAGAGGAAACAATTCTAAAAGTTGTGAGAAATCACGAGGAAAATCAAAGGGCAAGAGATCTCAATCCAAAGGAATAAACAATTGCTTGTATTGTAGGAAACTAGGTCATCAAAAGAAAGATTGTTGGTCTCAGAAAAATAAAAGAGACAAACAAGAAAGCAACAAGGAGGTAAATGTGGCAAGTAATAAATCTAAAAAGGATGTTTTTCTTCTTTCCCTAGATAATGTTGATGATTCATGGGTTTTAAATTCAAGGGCCTCATTTCATGCTACACCCCATCGAAGTTATTTTCTTTATTATGTCCAAAGTGATTTTGGGTTGGCTTGAGATAATGAACCCTGTCAGATTGTTGGAAAGAGAAGAATTAAGATTAAGTTGCAGAATGGTAATCATTGGCTACTACAAGAGGTAAGACGTTCCAAGGCTATGTAGGAATTTAAGTTTAGGGAGGCAACTAGGTGATGAAGGTTGCACAATTACTTTTAATGATAAAAATTGGAAGGTTCCAAAATATTCCTTAATAGTAGCAAAAGGTGTGAAAGTAGGCACCTTATATCTTTGTATAGGTCATACCGTTTCTTCTACTTTAATTGTTACAAAGAAAAATCAATGATCAGGAACAGTTGTTGTAGCTAAGCAGGTAGAACATGAAACGACCGGTGTAGATTCCAAAACACTGACACAATAGACTTGGGCACAAGTGAAAAATATATGAAATTACTTCATTCAAAAATAAATTTACCAGGTCTAAAATGTGTCAATATGGATTTCTGTAAAAGTTGTGTATAGAAAACAAAAAAAAGTTAGTTTCCTAAAATAGTGGGAAGGAAAAGAAAGACGAGAAATTAGATCTTGTGCATACAAATGTATGGAGACCAACTCAAGTATCTTCCTTTTGTGGCTCTCTATATTATGTTACATTCATTAATGATGCAACTAGGAAAGTATGGATTTGTTTTCTTAGGAAGAAATCTGATGTATTTGAAACTTTTGGAAAATGGAAAAGCTTAGTTGAGAATAAGACTGGTAAAAGACTAAAATATCTCAAACGTGATAATGGTGGTGAGTATTGGAGCAAAGAATTTGAAGATTATTGTTCCTCTAATGATTTTCGTAGGCAAAAAATTGTTCCAAGTACTCCACAAGAAAATGAAGTGGTTGAATGCATGAATAGGACAATAATGGAGCATGCAATGATTATGAGGTTGCATGTTGCGCTTCCCTTAAACATGTGGACATAGGCTGTAAACATTGTTGTTTATTTAATCAATAGAGGATCCTCTACTCCTTTGGGTTGTGGTATTCCAAAGGAAGCATGGACAGATAAGAACTTGAGTTATTCTTCTCTGAGAACCTTCAGGTGAGAAGAATTTGCACATATAGATTCTAAAAATAGAATCAAGTTGGAAGCTAAGTCAAATAAATGTATATTTGTTGGATATGACATTAATGAATTTGGCTATAGAATTTGGGATGTTGAAAAATATAAAATTATAAGAAGGGATGTCAAATTCAATGAGAAAGTGTTGTACACATATTAGTTGCAACAACATGGGAAGAAAGAAAATTATTATGTAGCCTTGGATGATACTCCAAAAGATATTGTTCCAATAGTCTCTCATGCTCCGCAACAACAACAACAAATACACAAACTCCAATGAATGTTATATGGTCAACAAAGCTAAGTAGACCTCCTGAAAGGTTTTCTTCCTCTTTGTATTTTATTTTATTAACAGATGTTGGTGAATCAGAAGGATATAATGAAGTTGTGCAAGTGGATACAAAAGTTCAGTGGGAGCTTGCAATTGAAGAAGAAATTGAATCCTTGCTAAAAAGTCAAACTTGGGAATTTTGTAAGTTGCCTCCAAGTAAAAAAGTTTTACTAAATAAACGAGTTTATAGGCTAAAAGAAAAAGATGGAAGTAAGAAAATATTTAAAGCCAAGTTAGTTGTAAAGGGATTTGCACAGAAAAAGTGCATTGATTTTGATGAGATCTTTTCTCTAGTTGTAAAAATTACTTCTATATGCAGTGTTTTAAGTGTTGCGGCTACTGAAGATTTGCATTTGGAAAAACTTGATGTTAAAACAACCTTTCGCCATGGTGATTTGGAAGAAGAAATATATATGCAACAACCATAACGTTTTGAGGTCAAAAGTAAGGAGAACTTAATGTGCAGATAGAAGAAAAATTTATATGACTTAAAGCAAGCACCTCGGCAATGATATATCAAATTTGATAGCTTTAGGACTAAGCATGGCTATAGTCGGTGTAATTCAAACCATTGTGTTTATTTTAAGAGGTTGGATGATGACACTTACATTATTTTATGTTTATATGTTGATGATATGTTTGTAGCAATGTCTAACATGGATCACATTAAGGGGTTGCAACAACAGTTAGCACATTCTTTTTCTATGAAGGATTTGGGGACAACAAAACAAATCCTTGGTATGAAAATTTGCAGAGATAAATTTTTTTATTTTTTTACTCTATATCAAGTTGATTATGTTAAAAAGGTGTTGTAGAAATTTCATATGGAGAATGCAAAAGTTGTCAACACACCCTTGCCTAGTCATTTGAAATTGACTAAGGAGATGTGTCCAAAAACACAAGAGGAGGAAGATAAAATGTCCAAGGTGCCATATGTTTCAGTTGTAGGTAGTTTGATGTATGTCATGGTATGCACTAGACTAGATATTGTACATGTTGTAGGAGTTATTAGTATGTATATGAGTTATCTTAGAGTTGAGCATTAAAATGCAGTAAAATAAATTTTCAAATATTTGAGAGGTACATCTGGTAAATGTTTATGTTTTGGGGGCTCTAATACTAATTTAAAAGGCTATGTTGACTCAAATTAGACAAGGGATCTTAGATACCAAGCGGACTACCACAAGTTATGTAATTATTGTTGGTGAGATAACGACGAGTTGGATTTCTCAATTACAAAAGGTGGTTGCTTTATCCACTACAGAGGCAGCTAAGGAGATGACAAAGCTACAATTTTTCATGAAAGAGTTGGGACAATCACAAACTGAAAAATTATCTATTTATAGATAGTCAAAGTGTCATCCATCTTGCAAAAAAATATTATCTTGCATTCAAAGACCAAACTTATGCAGTTAAGACATCACTTCATTCGATCGATATTGGATAATGAATAGTTAAAGCTAGAAAAGATACATACATATGAAAATCTAGCGGAAATGTTTACAAAGGTGGTGGCAAGGGAGAAGCTGAACTCCTTTTCAGCTTCGGTTGGTTTTCAGACTGAAAATAATAAAAAGAATAACAGAGTCCAAGGTGTTTCACTCCAATGGGAGCTAAGGGGTCAGTAGTGTTACGATCAGTCTCTAAGTGGGAGGTTATTGGTGTGGAGTTGATCATTCTCCAAGTGGGAGATTGTTGTTATATAGAGCCTAATCAAACTCAAAAGTTAATTTTTAAGCACTTTCATCAACACAATTCCCTCTAGACTTTTCATTGGGGGTTTGGGAGCAACGCCCACAAGATGAGGTCAAGGGGCAACGCAACTTGCGGGCTCCCCCAAAAATGAATTTTACTATTGTACAAGGTGGCGGGTGTTATTTTTTCTTTGGCCAGCATATTCGAACCCTAATTTTGTAACTGACACAAGTCTTGTTAAAATGGCTTAGGGTTAAGGTTTTTCATAAGAGAATTCGGTAGCTTCATATAGTGGTATTGAGTTGCAAGGTATTGCAGATTGTAACAGGTTGAAATCACTAGATAATAAGATTGGATTCACTGTTTGGTGGACGTAGCCTAGGATTGGGTGAACCACGTTAAATCTTTGTGTCTCCTTGTTCTATTTATGTGTGTGTTTTATTCTTTTAATTTATTAATAAATCTGCATATAATTGTTAGATATATGTCTGTTAATCCTTACATGTCTTTCCTTCCTCTACCCATTCCACCAAATGTACATTCTGTCACAAGATGGAAACCATTAAACATGTTTTTTAGCTATGCAAACATGCTCAACAAATTTGGCAAACAACTATATCTTTTATTCCTACTATATTTAACAGAAATTTAAGCTCAAAATCAGCAGTGCTAGGACTGCATTGCTCTAAGAACATTGTATCAGAATCCTTTCATCAATGCACATTGTTATTTAGTTAGATGTTAAAATGCAAGGCTGTTTTTTCTAATGCCTTCCCTCCTAAAGAAGTAATTATGCATGGCTTATTTTCTTGTATCATTTTACAACAGTCCCCTCTATCTAAAGCATGGAAAGAGAAAAACAGCTACAATGTCGAGCTCAAAATGCAAATCTATCAAGTTCAATACTAGATGGCAGCTGTTGATAAAGATCATAACAGATACCTTCTCAAAACTACAAAGTTCGTTGCGGAGGAGTGTGTGCTCGACTCTTGGAGAAAAGTAATGTTTACTTTTGTAACTTGCAAGTTGCACATTTATTGTTTCACATAGAGGTTCTATTTTGAAATGCTCCTCATTGTAATGCCTTGTTGCAGCTGTAGTCAATCTCTTAATGTTCTTTCAAGGCATGTGCCTTAAAAGACATCTTGATTGTAAATTATTTCTTTATAAATATATGCATTTTTTTATAAAAAAAAAACCCTTGATTTTTAGAATGATAGACAAAGAATATGATCAACAGCACTAATAATGACAAGAAGGATATTTACATAGTAAGATTTGCTGGGAAAACTTGGGCATGTAAAAATAACCAACTTTACGATTTCATATGCAGGAGACTGAAGTCATGGTCTGAGACCTCCACGAGCTCAGACCAGAGACCTCATTCAGAAATTTGCAGCTACCTATGTGTTTGGCTCGGTACATTGAAAATTTGAATGATTAACAAAATAGCCAACTGTTTCGGACCATGAAGGTCAAATACAAAAGCTAAATAATTCAACAGAGCTGATCCAATTTACATGGAAGACTGAACCTGAGCTGCCTTCTCAATTCAGAAGTAAATCGTCTGTAGTTTGCTTGAAGCTTTACAATGAAGTTTACATTCAGACTTCATGAAGACTTCTAAGCACAATATAGCATAAAATTCTTCAGATGCTCACAGAAATTGTTTAGGTTCCTATGGTTAAAATGATACAAAAACAATTATCTATGTACATATATTTCTGGGCATAGATATCACAGCAAAACATTAGAAAGTAGAGTTAAACAGACCATATTATGATCTAAACTTGCACAAAACCAATAAATAATGCATTGTAGTACTTGACAGTTAGAATTTTCAGGCATTCAGGCATAAAATTAGAATCACAAATCATATACGAAGATGGTAGAGGTTTCTTCATCACCAAACTGTTTATTGCCTGCATGAACATTCATCACAAGCATTCAACTTGGAAAAAGCAATATAGTTATCTAAACTGATAAGCTTACTGCACGATGATGTCCATATAGTTGTCTCCCTTAGCTTTTCCTGAGAAACAGGAATAAAACTCAAAATTAATAACCTTCTTAGACTTCTAAGTTTTTGTAGACCTAACGATTCAACATTGAAAAGGGAACAACAACTACAATCAACTTTCGACATGTACAATAGCCATCCAAACTAACAGAATTTACCCATATAATCCCAAATGGCACTTGTTAAGTTCCAGACAGCAGCATGGTCTAACACAGCCAAAAAGGAAGCACACTTCTGAATTATCCATTGGGTAATTTAAGTTTTTAACTGAGCTCCTGAAAAATGAAAATATATAACCAAATCAACTCACCCTGTGAGACATGTTCCTAAATAATGAAACATCTGAGTATTCAAAATGGGTAATGGTCAATGGCTTCAATGGCTTTGGAGGTTAAGAAATAGACATTGCAAGTAACAATAATAGCAAGGATTTTGCATCTAAAATATCTTTAAAAAGATTATACTCAAAACAACATTAATTACTACCTGCCTGAAATCAAAAGAAGATACATCTGCAGCGTTGTATATGCAAATCTGCATTTCAGACGTTAAACGACAATAGGCAAAGAGATGTCACCAAAGTAAGCAGTGATGGCCTTAAACCTCCCATTAACATAATTCTTCTCGATCTGGGGTGCCAAATTTCAGTCATAAGCATAATATTCAAGTTGTTCCTTGTATAAACCATTTTAAAACATAAACAAGGGAGTAAATGTATGTTTGATAAATAATACAATATCAATAACATGGGCATGTGAAAAAAGTGATAAAACTGCAATCCAGATTTCATTGGCCATGTCACTATTCCATAAATCCTCAAAGCTCTCATTTTCCAGAATAAAATAGTAAATAGTGATCATATTGGCTATAATCCATTAGTATGTTATATAAACTATTATCACGTAATTTTCATGAACAGATGCAAACCGTAAAACTCCATACCAGAAGCAAAGACAAAGTATAAAAAGTCAAATTTTAAATATGCTTGTGAAGCTTCATTAGTCATTTTTCTGTGCTTTCAGCAAATTCCGATGATTATTCTGTACTCAATAGTACTTAAATTGCAAAAAACATTGAGAATAGTTATCTTTACCCCACCAATAAAAATATAAAAGGTTTCTGCATGTTTTTTACAGCTGTGCAGAATGCAATACTTGTACCTCAAAACAGCATTCTAAGTGGATAAAGGCAAAAACTATTCACATTACAAAAACACGATGTATAAAGTTGCACTAAAATGCTCTGTAAGATGACAACAGAAAAAAAGTGGGGGACTACCTTGAGCAATGTCCTCTTTTTACACTCTAAAATATGCTTTGCAATTGTTAGGCGCCATTTTTTATCAGCCAAATTTCTTGAGATGAATGACCATTGTACATTATCTGTCACATTGATGTTCACATGCTCATTGTACTCATATTTCTGGCTCTAGTTGTTATAAACATCTTACCTTTTATTTCTTTATTTCTTCCATCCATATGATATAAATAGCATAATCTATGAAATGCCAAGCAAACTTTGATAGTACCCACAAATATTGACCCGATGGACATTAATGGTTCATTAAGTTTTTGTTAATCAAAGAAACACTTGCTCGATTTGATTTGAAATTTCAAATATCTACACTCAAAATGCAAAGAAACTAGCCATGTAAATCTAAGAATGAAAAACCGAATTAACAGAAAAATGGCTCTTCTATTATAAAGCATGTTAATATAAAATGCAATGAAGCATTTTATAAAGAGTACCAGAGGAGATGAGACTAAGCACTCAGTCCATGAATAGAAAGAAAGAGTTTCCAAATACTAACTAGGAAAACTCAGTAAACAAATCTGGACAATCCAGGAATATCAAAACAATATCATAGAAAAAGCATAAAATTTAAATACATTGTATATCCACCTACGTTAGATGACTATGCTATGGTGTAAACTGAATAAAAATTAACACCAACAACACTAAAAATACCCAAAAACATTTTTAGATGCATGTGACATAGTTTGTGAACTCTGCAAGAACTTTCCAAGTTGGCAAGTACACTTTTTTCTGCTGGGCGAGTTTTTACGAGTTTAACTCGGGAATTATTACAGAAGTTGAAAAAATGCAGTAAAATGCCTAGGTGGGTAGAATGCTGGTTAAAATGCGTTTTTAACATGTTTTTGCTATAAAACCATGCATTTTCTCTTTCAAGATTTCAATTTTTAATTTAATACACTTTATAATTGGATTTTGCAAAAAAATGTTTCTTTAAGAAATTTTGAATTTTAGTACTTTCCAAGTTACCAAATTCTTGCCACGTTGAAAACTTTGGGCTTGCCAAGTACTCTCCAAGTCTGAATCTGCAAATTATGGATATGATTGGCATGATCTTTACTAAAATGAGATGCAACTAGTTGTAGGCTAATGTAATGTCCCCGTTTTTTAGGCCCATGCGATTAGCTTATTTCTGGACCATTGTAAGCTAATCAGGATGTTGGAGGGGGTCGTTTGGCAAAGCCAGTGGTCAGTTTCCACTCTGAAGATCTGAGATGTCAGGATCGCTCTTCGTTAGAGTCAGTTTGACAAACTTACTATTTATAGTAAGTGATTATTATTGGTGATCGTCATGATTGCTATGTTTAGTAGGGCGTTTGTGCATTGGTTCTAGTTGAGTTGGGATTACTTTTGCAAAATCTCCAATTTGAGGGATTTGCTATTTATAGAAAGTCTATTTTTGTTTGGTTACTATTCTAGCAGGGCAGTGTGGGTTCAGGATGATGTTGTTAGAGGAATTCAAATACATCACATTATATTTGGGGTTATTAAATTAAGCTTGGTTTAATTTAATAACTTATGATATTTTATGTTTTAATTTGATGGTGTAAAGATGAAGCTTCTTTAATGAAAAGTGTGAAGGTGAAGTTTGAGGCTTTTGAGTGTTGAGGAAGCCTTTTTTTAATGATTCATTATATAGCCTTGGGACAATTCGAAATTCTTTACCTTGATTATTATTTTCATGTTATTGAAGACTTGTGAAGAGAAATTCGAAATTGGGTGTGGAGAGACAAGGGTTTGAAGCTGCGTTTTTACTCTTGATATTGCATACACTTTGAGTTGGCCAAATTGCCAATGAATTGTGTGGAGTTCGATTACAGTCAACAGCAAATGAGTTTGTGGCAAGTGTTAGAGAGAATTGTTCCAGTCTAAAGCAAAATCGAGCCTATTATGGAAGCTGCGATTTATTATATTGAGCCGAGGTTTAAATCCCTAGGTGCTGTGATTTAATCAGGGAATGCTACGTCATTTGTTAGGGACACAAGTTAATGTTTTGTGGCTGTGATACCTTCCATATCGGCTGCGTTAATTCACACAGCAGTTGTGTATTGTGCTGGAGGAGTTTCGGGTCTCTTCTTGGTGGTTGTGTTTCTCTTGGGGAGTTATTGTTAATCTCAGTTTGAGCTACGGTGGAGATAGCTAGCAGCTGCCTTAATGAGGTGCTTCTTTATTTAAATCATGTAATGTTTATGAATATTTCCTAGCATTTGAAGGAATGGCTGGTGAGCAACTAAAATAGAATTAAATTGCTGTTTGATGTTAAGATATTTATTGGTTGTTGGAAAATTGAAAAAAATATATGAATTCAATAAAACTCGAGAAATTGCAAAAAACAAGCATACAAAAGTTGTTTACAATTGAGAACTAGTCAGGCTTATCACAATGGTATCAGAGCATTGATCTTGTCAGCCTGAAGATATTTGGGTCCAGTTATGGCAGACAAATTTGTACTTGGAATGCATTATACCCGCAGGGGTAGAGCTTCACCACCACCTGAGGGTAGTGAGCAGGGTGCACATGTTGATCATACAGGTCACCGGAATATAAATAATATTGGTAATGATGTGGACAGGGAAGCCAAAGATGCTTTCAGGAATTTAGCAGAAGGACAGCATCAAGTTGCAAATGTTTTGCAACAATTATCTGACACCTTGCAGCATATGACTTTATGTGATGTCCCCTTTGTGAATAAGATTTAATAATAAATATTATTAATAAATACTAATAATAAATAATAGTAATAAATAAAATAAAAATAAATAAATATATTACAAGAGACAAAATTGTAAAAAGCATGTTCCCTTTCTAAAATAATATTTAATAATAATCATAAAATATAAATTAGAATATAAAAGAATTAAATTTAAATATAAATGAAATCTAAATTAGAAAAATCTAAGTTAAAATATAAAAGAATTAAACTAAAATATAATTAAGTTAATGAGTGGTCAAAAGGCATGAAATGAAAAGATGTGACTCCTTCAAGCATGAGCTATAAAAAGAAGAATAGAATTTCATTTGAAAGGGGAGGGAAAAGAGAAGAAAATCACATACATTAAGAGAGAGTGACATATCAAGAAGAAAATGGGATCATACATTGAGTTCATTAGAGGATTAAAATATAATACTCATCAAAAGGATTAGAGGATTATACATATTTATTAAGTTGGAATAAACTCATAATTATATGTATCAGCTATTTTATATATATTTATATATAGTTATAATATATCTGAACTATATAGATAATAGAACATCTAAAATATAAAAGATAATTGTGAAATATATAAGAATTATATATATATATATATAATTGAATGGACTAATTTATTTGGAATATAAGAATGAGCTTCTATATATATAATACATATATGTTAATAATAATAAAATCATGATTATATATGTGTGTCTAGAAAGAGAGATATTAAACTGATATATCAAGTATAGATCGTACGGACTCATCTCTTTCATCCCACAAAAGCATCTTTGAGTGAGAAGGTTGTGGAAGGTAGAGGTGGAGTAATTTCGGGCACATGATGGTTATCCCAACACTGGGGTTAGGCCTTGAGGGAAATCGCTTGTAGCCTGTTTCACGCGACCTAGGCCGTGTAACTCTTCCACTCTTGATGGCCTTAGAAAGAGAGAGAAGGATTCCTCTATGATCCATATGAGAGAGATATTTTGACATTTATAAAATATGTTGCTTTTCTCATTCCATTGATGGTTTGTATTTCTTAACATTCATAAATAATGATGGTTAATATAGAATAATATACTGACATACTTGGTTAGTAGTAGTGATTCCTTAATTAAATATTCCTAACTTGCACTATTCATGGATTATAAGACGTGAGAAGAAAAAGGGATCATTATGAGTGGTATCAGAGCTTTGATCCTACCATCCTGCAGGGTAAAAATAAAAATAGTCACTGTCTGTATACTTTGTGTATGCTCCGTGTATTCATTCGTTAATGTGTATACTTGGTGTATGCTTTATGTCTTCATACATTCTTACATATACTTCATAATTTCAAGTGTATTTTTGGTTGATATAGAAATAAGAGAATAGTTTGAGAAGATATGAATTTATGAGTAAATGTTGGTGGTTTGAACTGAAGAGCACACGATTATACTAAGAGG
Organism: Chamaecyparis obtusa; assembly: GCA_027943335.1. Classification (NCBI taxonomy): domain Eukaryota; kingdom Viridiplantae; phylum Streptophyta; class Pinopsida; order Cupressales; family Cupressaceae; genus Chamaecyparis; species Chamaecyparis obtusa. Next base: position 1,033,850 of record BSBK01001979.1, read on the forward strand.
GGGGGGGTGAATCAATATAATAATGATTTTTCAATTTAAAGACTTTTATTCAAAAATAACTTCAAATACTCAAATAAACAATTATGCACATGAACACAATATTTACGTGGAAACCCAATATGGGAGAAAACCACAAAGTAATTTGTTTTTATAAACTTGTTCTTTTACAATGTTTTGTAGGCACCAACCTGCTAGAGGCTCCAACCCCTATGTTTATGAGCACCAACTCACTGGAAGCTCCAACTCCCACACTTCGCAGGCACCGACCTACTGTAAGCACTGCCTCCCCCTATTTGGATTCTGAGCACCAACTCACTGTATATAAATTTTCTTTCCACCTTGACAATGTTGCTATCTTCAACAGATGATGGACATTACAATCTCTTCAACTCTTATACCTTTCTTCTTGTATTTTATCTCTTCAATGATCTTCTCACAAATCTGCCTTTTATAATCTCTTTATATAGGCCTGTCCTTTAAAATTTCTTCATATAAATCTGCCTTGAATGCACTTATCCTTTTCTCAAATCTGCACTATTTATCCTTTCATATCTGCACATATTTCTCTTTATAATTCTGCATATTATATCACATATTCTATTTCACTCACACCTGATATTACTTTCCACTATACATTTTCCCTTTTTTTCACACACTATCTTTAATTTTTATCTCTATATATATGTTTCTTATTTCAAAGAAACGATGTCCTTTTATGAAAGGACACGGTACTTATGGTAAAACATGCCTCTTATTGTGACCTTTTATTAATAATATTAATAAGCTTTTAATTAATATTATTATGTCATTCTTTTTTAAAATATTATTAACTTTTTTACAAAAACAATAACCCCAAATCCTTTCCGCTGCTGGACCACTTCTTTTTCAAATTACTCTAAGTAATTATATAGATCTTTCTTTGGCAACTCCCTGTATAGTGTTATGACATTTCATTATTTAATGATTTGTTTCTACAGCTCCGCCGGTTCAAATCATGCCGCACTCTGAATACGATATCTCTGAATAATATCAACCTCTGTATCTTTATATATATCGCTGGAATAAATCGTCTCTCCTTTATCTTCATATGTTATTGTTTATATAATTTATATTACTGTAATACCGTCTCCCTTTTTTTATATCACTGCTATTGATATATAATACCGTTTCTGTGATTATAATACATATATTATAATCAATATAAACTTTCGATATACATATATTACTAATCAATATAATCTTTGCCATAAGAGAATGTATTGCCGTTCATGATTGCCGTTCTCTGTTCATTCATTGGTGTTATATACGTATCTTTATCATACGTATCATATATACGTTTTTGCTATCCTTTTTTAATATATGCCGTTCTCTGTATAATATACAATTAACGTCTCTGTTATAAGGTTCGATATATATTCAGATATATACGTATGTATCCGTATATGCTGTCTTGCCGAGTTATCTCTTATATACGTATGTATCCGTATATGCTGTCTTGCTGTTTCATGCTGTTAATACACCCTGTTCACTACTGTTAATATATCATATATGCTGTTAATATATCCTGTTCACTACTGTCAATATATCATATATGCTGTTAATATGTATGTATGTTGTATGCTTCATTATTATTCTGTATGCTGTATATCTCATATATCACCTTCATGCCATATCATATATGTTCATGTTCATTACTTCTGATTTTGACATCAATGACAATATGTCCATCATGAACTATATGCTTACTCTGTGTGTATTTAATGCATATTCTTCATATGTGTACTTTTGTTTGCCTCACTTCATACATGTTACTCCAAGAGGACACTCTTCATGTATGCTTAATGCTTTCTTCATGCCTTACATGCTATGCATGTACTTATGCTTTATGTGCCTAATGTATATGAGTACTACTCCATGCATTACATGTCTGGTGTGTATTTGAGTGTACTGCTTCATACTTTATGTGTTTACCATGTATTCATTTCCTTATGCTTGACATGTGTACTCCATGCCTTATATTAAAATTCATAGCTTCATGCCCAGTATATGATTCATATTTTATGTGTATTCATGTATCTTTGTGCATGATTTATATGTATACTTTGTACGCTACGTGTATTCATGTGTGTACTTCATGACTTAATCTATTTATGTTTGTACTTCATGTGTATTCACATAAATGTTTCATAACTTAAATTCATGTGTATGCACTATGTGCAAAACTTAAGTGAATTCATGTGTTTATTTCATAATTTATGTATTGCGTGTATGCTTCATGACTAAATAAAAATTATGTATATGCTTTATGTGTTGTGTGTATTCACATGTGTGCTTCATAATTTAATTGAATTCATGCTCTATGTGCTTCATTGTATTCATGTATATCCTACATGTGCTACATGTATGTTTCATAACTTAATTAAATAAATATGTATGCATTGTGTGCATTTGTGTATACTTCCCAACTTAAGTAAATTCATGATAACTTCGTGATATGCCTCCTAACTTGAATAAATTCATGCTTCGTGTTCTAAGTGCTGAGAATATTTACATGATAATTGAATTTGTGTGTTGCGTGTTATACTGTTTGAGTTTAGTAAATTCACGCTTTATGTATTTTTCACATGCATACAAACCATATGTATGATTTATGTATTCACATGTGTGATTCATGCTTTACGTGAAAGATCCCTATCTTATGTACATTCATGTGTATGATTTAGGCCTTGTGTATTCATATGCTTCTTGCATTAAGTATATTTTGTGGATGCTCTATTTTCTATGTGTATTGGTGTATATGTGTCACGCTTTATATGTATTTGGCTGAATACTTCATAGTTTACATGTTTGATTCATGAATGATGTGTTTGCAACATGGTTACTTAAAGAGTGTATGTGCCTTACTAATGTATACACTTCATAATTGAACTATGTCAACAAAAAAAATTATTCCATGAATGTTTCATGAGTATCTATAAGTGTATCAAGAGAAATATTTTTGTATTTGAAGGAGTAGGATTCATGTTTAAGTTTTATCTATAAATATGATTGATAAGATATTAGTTAAATCAAAAAGACAAAGATTGTGGAGCATAACAATGATGGATGATAGGAAGAATGTGTGTAGATGTTCAAAACACCATAGAGAGATGACATAAGAACTCAATGAGTATACACATTGCTTATAATGTAAAAAGGAACTTGAATTAAAATCAAAAGCCTTCTAAATTACAAATACATTGGTTAATTTTAGAGTTGTACAACAAAAGCCACTCACATTAAAGGTTTGTAACTTTGTAAGAAAATTGGTATTTCTTGAGGACAAGCAATTTTGGGGAAGGGTGGATTGTGATGTCCCCTTTATGAATGAAATTTAATAATAAATATTATTAATAAATACTAATAATAAATATTAATAATAAATAAAATAAAAATAAATAAGGATATTACAAGAGACAAAATTGTAAAAAGTATGTTCCCTTTCTAAAATAATATTTAATAATAATAATAAAATATAAATCTTGAACCTTCTATTCCACGAGGCAAGTCAGCTTCACATTCTATTACCACTCCTGCAGAAGAGGTACACCCACCAGTTGATGAAAAAAGGAAATCAACTGGTAAGCATGATGAAGCTACTCATGAGGAATTGAGGAGGCAGCTTTGCTACTAGTGCAAAGAGCCTTATGACAGGGAACACTCTTTCCCTATGAGGCTTAAGGGAAGGGCAAATCGTTCTATGTGGGTGTACTCTGGTCAAAGTGAGGTTGAATCTTCACATCAGCCAGCTGGTTCAGATTTGGATGAGGCTCAGAGAGTCTCTACAGAGTTTGGTCCTGATGTCAAACTATCTCCCATAGTGTTGTCTATTGTTGTACCACTTCCCATTGATTTTAGACTGAGGGGATTAGTGGAAGGGCAACCTTGCATTGCTATGATGGATATTGGAGCTACACAATTTCATACATGAGAGAGTTGTTAGTCAGTGTCGTCTTCAGATAGAAGAGTTTTCTGGATTTCAAGTCAGGGTGGCAGATGGTTACACCCTTACCTGTACCAGGCGCATTAATCATCTCTCTTTGTCCTTTGGTGATTATGAGTTGGAATCTGATAACTATGTGATCGATTTGGGAGAGATGGATATGGTGCAAAGGATGCAGTGGTTACAGGAGATCAAGGAGTTTTACCTTAGCTTGAGCTCGATGGAGATGAGATTTGAGTATCGAGGTAGGGAGTATGTGTTACAGGGTCTCACTGAGGGGAGTCTACGCACTGTCTTTTTGTGCAATAGATAGGAGGGACTTGCAGAGGCATGATTCCGTTCAGATAGTGCAAGTTACACGTCATGTCTCCCATAGTTCACAGTTACGTAGGTCAGATCAGCAGTCGGGAGCAGTTCACTTTGTGAACAATCCTTTGTTTGATATGGATGTCACTTTGTCTTATGACAATCCATTGTTAGAGTTCGGTGATGATCCCCTTCAAGTGATGAGTGATGTTGATGATGTTTGGGATCCTATCAGTACACCAGGTTGTCAAACAGTTCTTACAAGATGCTAGACAGATCTTGCTGAGCAGTTCACAGAGGTGTACACGGTGAGGAGTGCATATAGCTTTACATTTGATCCTCATGTACAGTATATCTACCAGGTGCAGAGATCATCAGTGCATTTGTTTGATGATTGGTATGATAGTTTACTTGGCTTGAAGACAAAGGATAAGTCCAGTGTACTAGTTGAGTTACCCCGGTGTGATGTTCCTATTTTAGCATCTTCAGTTCGAGTGTTGAGTTCAGTTTCACGGACTCTGTTGTTTGTACGGATGATGATGGTATTGTCTTTACAGGAGTTTGGTGATGACAGGGACATTACACATGTCTATCCATGGGATCCAGGTGGACTATGTTGTTGCATTGGTTTTCGTGATTGCTTGAGGACAAGCAATCTTGGGAAGGGAGGACTGTAATGTCCCCATTTTTAAGGCCCTTGTGATTAGCTTATTTTTGGACCCTCGTAAGCTAATCAGGATGTTGGAGGGGGTTGTTTGGCAAAGCCAGTGGTCAGTTTCCACTCTGGAGATCTGAGATGTTAGGATTGCTCTTCGTTGGAGTCAGTTTGACAGACTTACTGATGCAGAGTGGGCAGCCAGAAGTCCCAAAAGGACCAGGTTTGTCCTTCAAAACCTTCAAAACGTCTAAGGCAAGAACTAAAGAAAGAATCTCAAACAATAAGTGCCTTTTACACTTATCACAAGTGTAGAATTGACTTGTTATTAGGTTATCACAACCTAACCCAATAGGGTAACCCAATCACTGAGTTCTACCAAGTCTCCAACCCCAACTACTCACTAGTCGGCAACCAGGCACTTAGGCTATTTTGACACAAACTTCCCAATAATACAACAAGGACCAGGGGTGACCCTACGCTTTGTTTTTGGTCTATTTAGGTCCCTAAGACAAGAATCTAAAGGGTCTACTCATCATAAGCACCAATTAAGGCATATTGGCTTTGGTAAGCCACTTCTAGGCATGTAGCCTTTCTAGAATGTAAATTCTGACTTAAGACAAAAACACTCCACATAACCCTTTCAACTAGTCACGGATTTAGATACCCTTTTTGGTCTAAGGGATCATACCAAAGCATCCAAGCTTGACTATGAGGGGAGAACACAATGATACCCTGATTTATCAAAGTAAATAGGCTTAATTAGGCTTCCAATTGCACTACAAGTACCACTTTCGTACCACAAAAAAACAATCCAACATTTGGATCATGTGAGGACATATATAAGGGTATAGCAAACCGAGAATCAAGCCTTGATGGTTCTCCAATGGTGAGTTATGTGGACTGTTACTCAATACTAGGAGGTGCACACATGGGTATGTACACCTAGGGCATCAATAAGAACCCATCTCCCTACAAGTTATTAAACCAAGCCTGCAAAATCTCGAAGGGCATGATCAATACATGAATTCCACCAAGGGGCATTAGATTCCCATGGTGCAATTTAGAAATACACACAATTTTGGTGAAACCCTAGTTCAGGGTTTACAACCCAGGGGGCATGAGTAAAACCATAATAACTTTTGACTTACAGATGATTAGGACATGAAACCAAATGCAAATGGAAGGTACTTCACAGAACTATCCAAGGATATCAGAGTTTCATCACCAAACCTCCGTACGTGTCCGTACAAATTTACTGTCACTTGGAGTTGCAGGAAAACAGTTTAAATTTTATTGATTTCAATTGCAAATTACATCAGATTGCCTTCCACCCGCCTGATAGGGCTTATGAAGGCCTCCCCCAACGGTTACAAACCGAATTTTCAACCAACTAGTCGTTGGGGGGTCATTTACAACATTTGGCAAAAGTTGCCAAAAGTTGCTCGGCAACATTTTTGCAACTTTGCAACTTTTATTGCAACATTTGTGCAATTTTCACACTAAGTGACCAAACTTGGTCCAAAGCTCTAACTAATGATCCAACATGGATCCAAACATGTTAAAACATTAAAACCTAAGAAAATATCCTATTTTAAGGTTTAGGACACTTGTTGACCAATAGTTGACCAAGGGCTTATAATTGCCAATCTTGGAACTAGGTCTTACAAAGAGGGTCCAATGTTAAACCTTTATTACTAACATGCCCTAGAGACTACTAGAACCACCAAGGAGTCCATAAGTGCCAAAAACACTTAGTTTACTAAGGGTGCTCCTGGATCACTTACTATTTATAGTAAGTGATTATTATTGGTGATCGTCATGATTGTTATGTTTAGCAAGGCGCCTGTGCATTGGTTCCAATTGAGTTGGGATTACTTTTGCAGAATCTCCAGTTTGAGGGATTTGCTATTTATAGCAAGTCTATTTTTGTCTGTTACTATTCCTGGTAGGGCAGTGTGGGTTCAAGATGATGTTGTCAGATGAATTCAAATACATCACATTATATTTGGGGTTATTAAATTAATCTTGGTTTAATTTAATAACTTATGAGATTTTATGTTTTAATTTGATGGTGTAAAGATGAAGCTTCTTTAATGAAAAGTGTGAAGGTGAAGTTTGAGGCTTTTGAGTGTTGAGGAAGCCTTTTTTTAATGATTCATTATATAGCCTTGGGACAATTCGAAATTTTCTACCTTGATTATTATTTTCATGTTATTGAAGACTTGTGAAGAGAAATTCGAAATTGGGTGTGGAGAGACAAGGGTTTGAAGCTGTGTTTTTACTCCCGATATTGCATACACTTTGAGTTGGCCAAATTGCCAATGAATTGTGTGGAGTTCGATTACAGTCAACAGCAAATGAGTTTGTGGGAAGTGTTAGAGAGAATTGTTCCAGTCTAAAGCAAAATCAAGCCTATTATGGAAGCTGGGATTTATTATATTGAGCTGAGTTTTAAATACCTAGGTGCTGCGATTCAATCAGGGAATGCTATGTCATTTGTTAGGGAGACGAGTTAATGTTTTGTGGCTGCGATACCTTCCATATTGGCTGTGTTAATTCACACAGCAGTTGCGTATTGTGTTGGAGGAGTTTTGGGTCTCTTCTTGGTGGCTGCGTTTCTCTTGGGGAGTTATTGTTAATCTCAGTTTGAGCTACGGTGGAGATAGCTAGCAGCCGCCTTAATAAGGTGCTTCTTTATTTAAATCATGTAATGTTTATGAATATTTCCTAGCATTTCAATGAACGGTTGGTGAGAAAATGAAATAGAATTAAATTTCTGTTTGATGTTAAGATATTTATTGGTTGTTGGAAAATTGCAAAAAATTATATAAATTCACAAAAAACTCGAGAAATTGATAAAAACAAATATACAAAGGTTGTTTAAAGTTGAGAGCCAGTCAGGCTCATCACAACTAATGGACAAACATGGGAAAAGTAGCATAATTACTTTCCGCGTTAACATCCCTCTTCTCAAATTCCTACATGGAAAGTTCCAATTACACTAGACTATAACAGCTATTAATAATGGCTAATATCATTCTATTTCCCCAAGTACCATCCAGTTGTTGGCATTTATGCTTAGTTGTCATCATTGGAAAACATCAAACACACCGGTCTTTATGCTAGAGCAGAAGTGGTGAACTGGTAGTTGTCCCAATTGACAACCATCAAACTTGCTAAGTAACCAGTGTAATTGCACCAGTCATAACAATACCGGACTTGTTCAACTGGTCTAGTAGAAAACCACAGAAGGCAGATGACTCAACCGGGAGAACATCGGTTTCCACGCAATAGTATAACACCTACTGGTCCGTGCTTATATGATTTCCTATCCGGCTTTAATGGGAATCTGATCTGGTTTTTGCGGAGCATTTTGGGATGAACTGGAGTTTTGTATGCGAGTTTTTTGGGATGAACTGAAGTTTTGTATGCGAGCTTTTTGGGATGAACTGGAGTTCTATATGCGAGCGTTTTGGCTTGAACTAGAGTTTTGCATGGAAGATTTTAGGGATGCTTTCCAGAACAGCGGCGTTTTTGGAGGATTTATAGCTTGGCACCTATGGATCATTGTGCAGAAGTGATGTGTGGTTGAAAAAATCAAGTGTGCTAAGAGAAAGCAAAGCACAAGAGCTGAGTCTTCTGAGAAGGGATACAGTCACCAAGAATGAATGACAAAGATTGAACAGCCAAGCCGAGTAAGGAATAGAACAAGTATGATCTGAACGACAAATTGAGAGTCTACAGAAGATCATTTTTCTTATTGTGTGAAGCTCGTAAAAATCCCTTTATCAAGGTGAACCCTAACAGGTTCCATTGTACAAATCCCTTAACCGCCTAACATCTTGATTGATGTTCTTAAGTCCTCTGGCGAGGCGACTCCTAACAGGGTCAAGATCTTAACCGATCTATACCAAATCCCTTCACAGGCTAGCACTCTAACAAGTGCTTTTGTAAGCCTTTAAGAGGGCAACTTTATTACTGTAGTAGTGAAGATTGTGGGTTCTGTCCCACCGTGGTTTTCTCCCTCTAACTGAGGGTTTGCACATATAAATCCTGTGTTAGCTTATGTATGTGATTTTTGTTCAAGTTACTTAAGCATGCATTACATTTTCAGTATCATAGTAGTTGTATTCAGCTTAACGGGATAAAAAGTTAAATAAGTTGAATTGACTGATTCACCCCCCCTCTCAATCACCGGTTAGGACTAACAATTGGTATCAGAGCCAAGTTCTCAAGTAAAGAAGCTTAACCGCTTGAGTAATGATCATGGAGGGTTACAAATATCAGAAGCAGTAAGAGGAAGGAAATGAAAGAATTGCTTCTCTTGAAAATAGACTGAGAAGATCTCTTGCCAAGAGAAAAGAACTGGTTTTGCAGGTGAGTGAAAGTCAGGACACAATAGATGAACTATCTGAACAGAGCAGTTCAGATGAAGCAGAGGAAGTAGTCTCTGAATTCATGGAGAGAAACCAGAACCTGACCAATCAAATCTCTAAACTAAAAAGAGAACAGGAAGGTCATGCACTGAGAATGATTGAAGTCATCGAAGCAAGCAGAAAAGTTGAGGATGAGAAAAATAGTGCTAAAGAAGCACTACAGACTGCTGAAAGAGCAAGGAACTTATTTGAAGATGCTCTAAGAGAGAGCGATGCACTCATACTGCAACTACAAGCGGACATGCAGGGCATAACTCAGGAAAATGCCATCATGCATGAACACTTGCATGATAAAGATAAAGCAAGTAGAGAAATGGCTGCCAAAGTTGGAAAATTAAAAATGCAACTGAAAACTTTTGAGGAGAGAAATGAAAAGCTCAGAAAATACAATGAGAGTTCTAAGAAATTGGATGAGCAACTAAAAGCTTGGAGAAGGCACAAGGACCCCACAAGACTTGGTTGCAACGGCCAAGGCACAAAAGAAACCGGTGAGTCCTCAAAGCTCAAAGGAATCAAGGAGGACAAGAAGAAACCAACCAGAGATAAAGGTAAGAAGCTCTCCAAATCATCTTGCAAACATTGTGGCGAACCGGGACATAAGTCTAATGATTGCAAGATTGCACCAGTGAAACGCTTCACTGCCAACAGTTACTGCAATAACTATTATAAGTATGGACATAGGACCTTTGAATGCAGGTCATGATCAAATAGTGTCTCCAGTGGAAGCAGAGGAAGCTTTAAAGGCTATTGCTATGCATGCAATAAATTTGGACATAAGGCTGAAGGGTGTAGGTCTACAACCATGGCATTCAAATCTCCACCGAGACTGGTATTCCATAACAGGAATGCAAACCGCGGCACATCTATGTGTGCTACGTGTGGACAAAAAGGGCATAGAGCTACTGAGTGTCATTCACCCATGGAAAAACGAAAGAGAGTTAATCCATGGAGAGGAACTGGGATGACACGTTACAATTGTAACAAGATTGGGCATCTGGCCAAAGATTACAGGAACCAGTCAATAAACAAAGGAAAATGACAAGTAAAACCGGTCAAGAGGAATGAGACTCCCAATCATAAGGGAAACATAATTGAAGAGACCAAGAAAGAAGTGAAGAAGATATGGTCCATAAAGGGGACAAGGAGCTCTGAAAGAGAAAAATTAGAGACAAAATCATCACCTACCGATGATATTGTTGGCAATTTGGCTAAGTAGGACATCATGATGTTGTCATTATGGCAACATATATTCAGCATTAAGACAGCATGATCCAAGGATAAAGTTATGGATGAGAACTTTAAAAAATTGTCTAAGTATAACAGAGTTTATCTGTCTCCACAGAGACTATTTTGATCAGCGAAGTTCACAGAAGTATTTCCAGTGCATGCGAACTTGAGCACAGATTATATGAGGCATGTTGAAGCTACATCTAAGAGCACAAGACTGTACAGCATGTACAGACAAAGTTATTAATGTTTTACAAAAACAATGTTGAGCCGACCAGAACAGAGCAGCAACTAGTAAATGAATGTTTTGAGTTAAGGGATTATTTTGTTTATCAAAATAATGACTTAATTAATTAGGGACGACATCCTAGATGTTAACCCTAAGGCAGAAGAATTAATATTATGTTTTGGAAACATGCAAGCCGACTGGAAAGCTATATTTGTGATAGCTTGTATAAAGGAAAGTATTTTGTAATGCGAAGTTGTAAGAACGATATTGTATTGATGCATAATGTTATAGTATGCGAAATCTGATGTATGATCAAAATAGTGCGAATTGATAGCAAGTTTTGTAAAGAGACTACAAGCTAGATCAGAATATTGAAGATATTCAGTAGCAATAAAAGGTTTTTGTATTCTATCTTTTGTATTAAAGATTATCATTGTCTATTGCAAGTTTGGGCAGTGGGCTCATCTTGCATACATTCATATTTTGTAATACCAACTCCTAACAGGGTTGAGGCTTCTAACAAGGCCTAAGTCCTCTAACAACGACCGAGACACTATACAGATGTAATAGACTCCTAACAGGGTCAATATCTTTAACGAGATACTTTTGATTAGTGGATCATTTGTGGGTACCATCCCCACCGGGGTTTTCCCTTGGCCAAGGTTTCCTTGAGAACAAACATGGTGTTATGAGTTCCTTTGTTTTATGGTTGTGTTTGCTATTCAGTTTGGTTTCTTATGCAAGTTACAAGTTAATTAAATATATTCATACTTGGCCAAAAGAAAAAGTTTGTGAAATACGGATTCACCCCCTTTCTCAGTATTTCCTATTTCTAACAATTGGTATCGGAGAACAGTTACTCAGAGAAGGCCTAACAGCTTGAGTAAGATTTCTATGGATATGGATCAGTTGCAAAAAAACCTAGAAGAAGCTCTTGAGCAGATTGATATTCTTACTGAAGAAAAAGATACTCTGAAGAACAAATATGAAAGTGCAAAAGACTACATTGAGAAATTAGAAGATAACATAGAAGATCTTAAATCAAAGAAAGAGCCTATAAATCAGATCAAGGATAGTGATGAAGTTTCAAAACTGAAAAAGGAGAATGAGATCCTAAAGCATGAACTAAAGATTGTAGATCTAAAGTTAAGCTTGAAAGATGATAACAGTAAAATTGAATCAGATCTAAAGTCTGAAAATGCAGATTTAAGGTCTAAACTTACCAAAGTAACATTTGAACTTGAGACTACAAAGTTGCAGTATGCTGAACTTGAGAAGTACAATACAATTGTGAAAGGAGAACTAACTCAATCCAAGAAACATCTTGAGAAACTGTATTCCAGCAGTGAAAAGATTGATGAACATATTTCTTATCAGAAACCTTCTTATGATAAAACTGGTCTTGGGTATTTTGAAGAAAAATTCTCAAAGAAGACTGAAGAATGTAAAGAACCAGATCCATTAATTCATCAACCTGAGAACAAAGAAGAAGAAAAACAAAACAAAGTTGAGTCTAACCAATCTGAAGATGTACCTAAGCAACCTCGGCAAAATGAATCATCTAAAGAAATGCGAAATGAATTCAAAGGTAGATGTTATGCATGCAATTCATTTGGACACATGAAAAGGGATTGTATAGATAAGCAATTCAAACCTATCTTTGGTTATTGTTATAATTGTCATAGTTTTGGTCATAGAGCAATTGATTGTAAAAAACCTAGATCTAATAATAAAGATAATAGTAGAATGTTTAGAGGTACTAACCCTGCAGATAAAAGAACTACTAGAGCATCAAACAATATAAGAAATGGAGTTGTGTTATAGAAGCAACAATTTTGGACATATTGCCAGAAATTGCAGATCACGGATCAGTCAGTCAGAACCAAGACATGGAAACAATGTTATAGTTTGTCGGATTTGTAACATGGGTCACACAACAAGATATTGCAGAATGAACAACATGAGGAATCCTAATCCTAGAAGAAATAAGAACTATGCTAGAAGAAATATGGATAACAGCAACAGTCAAAAGGGAAATAGCAGTAACATGGAAGAAGTTATGTTTGTCAAAGCTACAGATCAAGCAAGTGCATCCCCAATATCAGGAAGTCAATCAGGTGAAGTATTTGAAAGTAAGTTGGAATCAATTTTGAACCCATTTCAAACTGATTAAGCATCAAATTTCATTAATTAAGCATCATAATAAGCATTAGAACAACATAGAATCTAGCAGAATTTGAATCAAGCCTTGCGAAGTTAATATGTGATAGTAAGTGGTGTAAGGAACCTATGGTTAAGAGCGCATAAGATTTTGAGCATGTATGAGAGCACACAAAGTGAAAGAAGTTTGAGACAACTTTTTGGCATGAACACACTTATGCAATTAATGTGACAACAATGCTTTGAAAGATTTAATGAATAAAAGAAATTTATTAGATAACATTCGATCATTCATGAGTTTACAAGAGTTTTAGAGGGCAAGCTAGTGGAGATTGAAAACAATTTGAAGGATTTGTAGACAAATTTTCATCAGATCTACACAGAAGCCCTAAACCGAGACACTAAGGTATTTTACTAAGAGCTTACTGTTAAACCTACTATTTTCAGTGCAATGATGGATGCAACCCTAGTTCACAACATTAAGGAAACCCCTAGACCTAAGGTGAGAAGAGATCCGGTTGAACCTACTAAAGATGATCCTAGTTTAGCTTTATTGTCTACACCAGACGGATTTTTACATTTGGAAGATGTAAAAGGGTATTTGAAATGCAAATTTGAGACTGTAGGAGACAGCAATATGACTGAAGAATATGATAAAATCTACAACCAGGACATGACTTACAAGGAAGGTTATAGTCATTTAGGTCAACTAGATATTGTAAGGTATATGTTTCATTATGAGTATCAAAATGATGAATGGAACAAGATCATATTGAGCAAAATTCATGATGCAAAATTTTGGTTGGATGATAGAGTGATAGAAATCACAACAAACTTAATTCATGTAGTAACAGGTCTTTCCAACAAAGGTGCAATTCCACTAAATGAGAAGAATGTTAAGAAAACAATCATAGATAATACTAAGTCTTCATACAATGGAAGAGGGATTGTAATAAGAAAAATTGAGCAGAATGATGTTAGATATGTTTGCAAGATAATGGCTACTAAGCTATGTGCTAGTTGTAGAGAAGATGACACAGTAGCAAGAATGGTACAAGCAGCCTATCTTATGTGTATTGATAAAGTTGATGTTGATATGAGTGAAATTCTGAGGATACAACTTATTGAAAACCTTGAGAAGATCAAGAAGACAAAGAACTCACAATTCAGATTATCATCTTTAATCACCTATATGTTTTTCCATCTTTTGAGAAGATTTCCTTATATTATAGGAGCAGATTGGAATGATGAGAGATGTACAATGGAAAGAATTAACAAAGTGTATCTAAGACACCCTATTGATAAAGTCAATGAGAGCGCAACACTAGTTATCAAGACTTTTCAGAATGAAATGAGGAAAAGATCAAGAATTCCACCCTCTATGGTTGAGAAATACAAGAATGAGTTATGTTTTTTGGTTGACACAGATTTCACATACATTGAAGCGGTAGAACCTAGAGTTAAATTAATAGACCCTCTGGTTTATGAAGTGTCTGAAGAGGCTATTGAAGGCTATGCAAGCAAAATCCTTAAATGCAGATTAGATTCCAAAATTCCTAGATTTGGAACATCTGAGGAAATTTCAAGCACAGCGCATCAAACTCACAAAAGTCAGCAAAGAAAAGAGTGGATACAACTATGAAGAAAATCTTAAAGGAAACAAGAATGACTGAAGATGAGCTTAATATTGTAAAACAGACAGCATCAGCTATGAGAGATATTGGTCAGAAGGAAGTGTTAACTGTACCACCTTTGGCAGCCAAAGCAACCTCTACACCAGATATTCAGAATATTGATGAGGATATCACAGAGCCAAGTGAAATGAGCATATCATTTGCTACACCACCACCACCAGCCACAAGAAAATCCACAAGATCTACTTCCACTACACCAGCTAAAAAAGTAAAAGAAATGGCTAGCAGACCGGAAAAAAGACAGAAAACTATCTTTACTCTTGTGGAAAGAAAAAGGGTACAAGAAGAAGAATCCACACCTATCAAGAGAATGAGAGGTCAAGTACAAAGACAGTCACAAGGAGAAGAAGAGGCATGCAGCAGCAAGAAGCAATGGAAGCCTAGGATAGAAAAAGTTAATCTTTTAATCATTAATGATGGAGATTTCACCAAGTTGAACAAATATTATCACATGTATAACAACTTTGAGAAGTTAAATCTTGAGAATGCAGTTGTTAGGCACATGATCCTTGCAGACAAGAAATTTGAAAACATAAAAGACAAAATACTTAGTTGTTCGGATTATCATGCACTTAACCGGTGAAGAGCTTGTATTCGGTTAGTCATCTATTCCCTGTGTGTATCCCATGACTAGTTGGAAAAACCTAGACCGGTATAAGCGTGACCGGTTAAAGTACACCGCATTCTTGTTTAGTCTACTAGTTCACAATTATGAGTACCGGTGTGATGTTCCCGTGGGATTGATGTTTGCCTATGACTTTACCAATGACAACTAAGTTTATGTCAACATGTAATGTAGGAAAGTGAACTATGAGATGCCCACAACCAAGTTCTCCTAGAGTACTAGGGCATTATGCATTTTTCCACATTTTTATATGAAAGAACAATATAGTTTCAGCATCAAAAACATTTTCTGACTGGAGGAACCCAGAGCATGTATACCTCAACGTGTTTCTTGGAAGATATTTAAATTTTAATTGATCTTACTATTATATTCATGAAAAGGAAGATAAAACCACTCATCTTCTCGAATCTCAACAATGACATAACAAAGCAATTCCAATAAACAAAATTCATACCTGAAGTGGGAGAGGAGGATTGGAATTCAAAGAGAGCTCCGCAAGTTGACTCAAATCCACATTTCGTGGCAAGAACATTATGATATTTTTTGCAATCATCTGAGCGGCTTTGAAGAGAGAAAAACTGCACCATACAGCCTTTATTATTATCCTTAGCTATTTAAATGTGGTCAGCTTGACATATCCATATATTTTCCTTCCAGAAACAAACACATATCTGGTGCATTTAATGTCCATACTTAAATATGTGGTTATAACATTTTTAGCATGTTCGCATATAAAAGTATTTCATTATGTTTTGAATTTGTAAGCACATTTTTTAGCCTGCACATTGATCATTTGTACAAATATGTAAGTAACAAAATCTTTGTACAAGTGAACAATCATAATCTACATAAGAGAATATGGATTTGAGAGGATCTCTATACAAGTACGCATGGAGAGAAAGCATGATTCAACAAAAATAATAAACAGCTGGACCATAATTACATGTCTGTTTGAAAAGAGAAAAACAGGTAAAAGAGAATACTAACCCGTCTTTAGGTCTCAGCATATCTTGAATATCATAGCTTTCAACATTCAAATAATCTGGTCCCCCCCATGGAGGAGAGAGAAATACAACATTTGCCTGTGAAAAAAGTTACTTTATAAATTAGATAGAATACCATTCTTAAATACTTAGTCAAAAAATTTACAGGAGAATGAAATTTGTAAAACCACGTCCTATCACATCTAAATACATTATCACAAATCAATGTAAATTCCATGTCCAATTTTTGTTGTGGCATCTCACGTCCACAAAATATGTACTCTCATACAAATACCACATTGGATGTGTGTTACATCCAAGCATGTTAAAGGCATTCTATCACATCCACATACATTATAACAAATTAAAGTAAATTCTATGTTGTGGAATTTTTGTGTGGCATCTTAGGTCCTCCCCCCCACCTTGCCCAAGGAGGAGAGAGAAATACAACATTTGCCTCTGAAAAAAGTTACTTTATGAATTAGACAGAAAATAATTCTTAAATGTTTACTCAAATGATTATAGAAGCATGGAATTTGTAAAATCACACTCTCCCACATCTATATACATTATAAAAAATTGATGTAAATTCTATGTTGTGCAATTTTTGTTGTGCCATCTTAGGTCCACAAATTATGAATTCTCGTACAAATGCCACATAGAGTGTGTTGCACACAAGCATGTTAAAAATGTTCTATCACATCTAAATACGTAATAACAAATTAATGTAAATTATGTTGTCGCCATAATTGTACTTGTCGGGAATTGTTAAGGCAGTTGTTAGTAAGTTGTTAATGACCGAAGGGTAAGCGGTTATGACGCAACGGTTGAGTCACACCCCTTCGAATGGTATATGTACACTCTTTTCGTAGACGAGAGAGGACAGTATGATGTGATATGTAATGTCCATTTATATACTTGAAGAACAATAATGAAATACATGGTTGGTTTCCTGATAATCAATAGGATTTACTCTCTATTAATACTTCCATAGTTTTGTAGCATGCATAAAACCCGTTTAGAGTAGGTGGTAAACATTTGGCGCCATTGTCGTACGAAGCTGGGAAGTGACAGAGAGTGAATGGCATATGGAGGGTAAATGGGCCAACCTGTCGACAATGGTATCAGGAGGGATGACAACGGACGTGAAGAACTATATGAGGGAGAGCATGCCCTGACGTCAAACTTCGTCATTCTGTTACAGGTGGCAATCGAAACTTACGTGAGGAGAGAGGTTGCACAGGAAGTAGTCCCCGAGGGTGCGGCATGGAACGCTCTCGAAGTAGGTCCCGCAGTAAACCGATTGTTGAACCATCTCCCTCGCCTGTTGGCATAGACATCCCTCGCCCAGAGGAACCGACAGGAGGAGATTGAGCAAGAACAGTGATGCCAACAAATCCTCCGTAACTACTAAGAGCATAATCGCTGTGAGGAAGAGGAGCGCGATGGAACTCGGCGAAGGCAAAGCAATAACTAAGCCTTCAGGAGGGAAATAAGAATAAAAGAGGGCACTTCTATATTGTTGCGATTCTGTCACATGGTTGACATGCATTGTACACAATGAATTAACACAAAGTGTTCTTTGAATTTATGTTCGATTACAGTTCATGAAGTGATGACCAATCTGTTAAATAAGGATAAAAATAAGAAAGAATATATAGAGGACTGTGAAGTCGCTCAGAGAGATTTGATTCTCGAGCAACGAGCTGAAAGGAGTCAGAGGCTTAGGCAACTGGCAAAGGAGTGACCGGATGGAAGGGAAGGTAACCAGTCTGAAGGTGACCATTATGGGAAGAACAGAAACCGTAGGAGGAGTAGTGAGGATCTGATTCAGGAGACTCTACAACGGTTGGATCTTCTTGAGGAGACCCGACATATGTTGAGGGATCTATCTCTTACCCCTCCTACAGCAGCTAGGGAAGCTTGAAGGAACGGGGAAGAAGAGACCAGGGAAGTCAAGGACACCGGGGCAGTGAGGAGTGTCAGAGAGACACCGCACGGTGGTCAACACAACCCGTCAGGATCCACCCCAACCAACTCGGGAGCACAACCAACCAACTCGGGAGTGCAAACCATTGGAGGCAGCGGAAACAGAAACATGTCCTCCCAAAAGAAAAAACTACCAAAGTTTAATGGCGACGGGAAGGAAGATCCTGTAAGGCACTGTCGGACCTGCAAAACCATTTGGACGGCGAACAAAGTCACAAACAAAGATGAATGGGTCCAACAGTTTCCAGCGACCCTACGAGGAGTTGCCATTGATTGGTACTCCGACATGGATAAAACTGTAATGTCCCCATTTTTGTGAGCATCAGAGTTCAATGGATTAGCCTATTAATTTACCTTCATAGGCTAATGAGGTTGGATAGAGGGTCTCTTGAGAGATGCAACTTCTTTAGTGATCAGAGTTTTGCAGATTTGGCTTTCATTTGAGGTCTCTAGGACTCCGTATGCAGTGATTTCTATTTATAGTGAGTTTATTGCTATATATAGCAATTTTTGGACTGATAGAGATGGACCCTTTCTATTTTTAGAAAAGGTATTTGGTCACATGGGGAATTAAAGGCTGAACTCCCAATTCAGACGACAGAGTGAAATAATAAGCGGTTTGAGAGTTATTAATAATTTTGTGGCCAAAATGATATTAAATTGTAAAAAATAGTTTATTATAAAGTTATAACATAACTTTATAATTTCACTTAAGTTGAGGGTCTATTCATCATTGGAAGGGGACCAATTGAGTAATTAATTATAAAGGCCAAACTTAATGAATTATTAAAAGATTTCCTAAGTTGAAATGAAATAACATTTAAAATGTTATTTAAAATGCTTTTTGGGGAAATTGCACTTCTTGAAGGTATTTAATAGTTGCAAGAGAAAGGGAATTCATAATGTTGATTGCTTGATTTGATATTCTTTCTCTGGAGCATTGGAGTTTGTAAGAAACTAAGGGTTTCAGCAGAGTTCCAAGCTTATTGGCATTGGAGAGCATTGCTTCTTCTTTGTAGCAGCAGTAAGAGGGTGTGAAATATTCACCCGATATTGTTTATTGGGTTGGCTTCATACAGAGGTCAGCATTGTACTGATTGGAGAAATAAATTTCAGAATTTATTGATAGATTGAAGACATATTTTATGGCAGATTGAGGGCATCATATTGAGAAGCTATTCACTGTTTATAGTGGTTTGAAATCATTGCTTTTTGCTAGTTATTCATTTGCCCTACCCTCTCTTCCATACTTGGTTCAATTTTGTAGAAGGAAGCACCACAAAAATCAATAAGAATTTCTAAAAGGGATGCCTAGCTGAATTACAGTGATTGATATCATCAGTTTGGAGATTGGTTGCTAATAGAAGGAGATATGAGTTGTTGTATGCTTGCTTTTTCGGCCAGCAAGGGTTTCAAAGTAATTTCTACAATGAAAATAGGTATGCTTTTTAATGTAAAACATTCTAGTGCTATGTATTGAAGGAAAAGTAATAAAGATTGTCTTCTATGCCCAAAGTATTGTTAGTGTTAATTTTCAGAAGTTTTATTTTAGCATATGTATTGCTTTTTATGTCAAACCATCTCAAAAACACAAAAAAATTAGAAAACAATAAAAAACCAAAACAAGCATAGTCAGTTCAGTAGTTAGAGCTTTGAAGGGTTCTTACAAAAATTAAAATCAATACTTGGGATAGCCTCAGGAAGGAATTTCAAGCTAAGTTCCGATTGCTTCGGGACGACAACGAAATAGTTGTCGAAATCTACAATGCCAAACAAGGCAAGAAGGAAACAGTACGAGCATACAATCGGAGGCTTAAAGAGCTACTCAGGAAGATGGAGGCTCAGACAGCAGATAAACTAAAAAAGAGATGGTTTGTGGAGGGATTAAAGTATTCCCTCAAGAAAAAGATGAAGATAGTACCACCCACATCGTACGCAGACACCTACGACAAGGCCATGCACCTAGAGAATGAAGACAAAACTTCCAAGAAGAAGAGGAACAAGTCCTCATCGGAAAGTGATGAATCATCCGGGGAGAGCAACAATGACAATGAGTCAAACAAGAAGGTGCAGGCTCTTCAAAAGGATATGGAACGGATGATGAAGGAATTTAAAGTAATGAAGGGGAGCACAGGACGAAGTGATGAGGGATAATTGTGGTGCACGAAGTGTAAAGAGAACGGGCACACGAAGGGATCACGCCCAAGGAAATCATTCTGTGACATCTGCCAAGTTATGGGTCATTCCATTAAGGAATGCCCATACAACAAGAAGATGAGGAGCCAACAAGTGCTCTTTACATAGGAACAATCGTCGACCTCTAGGGCAGCAAACACCACATACCAAACAACCAATAATGCATCGTCTGGCGGGTTTCGAAATAACCGACGCGGAGGGAGAGGAAATAGTGACAATAGCAATAGGAGCAGATACAATATGATTCTAAGGGACAGTCGATGATCCAGTGTCGGGCATGCAACCAGTGGGGTCATTTCACCCGTGACTACCAGAAGGGGGACACACCACAAAAGTTGTGTCGATGGTGTGGCCTTGGAGATCATGAGGACGCTAACTGTCTGAAACCCGACATGAACCTTCTCAACATCGAAGACGTAAAAGTACTTGCTATCACTCAGAACCAAGCTAAACAAGCCACATACTCTGATCCCTATACGAAGAAGCAGAGGGTACAAGAGGCTAGAGAGGAGATTGAGAAAGCAATTAAGGTACAGAAGGATACACATGACAAGGCTAGCACTTCCAGGCGGATAGAAGTGGAAAATAATATGTTACGGCAGATGTTACAAATGGAGGTACCAATCAAAATCCAAGACCTTCATACTATGCCTCAGTTGAGGACAACACTATTGAGTACCTCCTCCACAAGACCTGGCACCACTGCAAAAGCGGACACCGTACAACCAATGCATGTCCCTGACGGGTCGGCAATGGATCCTATGTTACTGGCAATGAATAATGGTCGACACCATGCGGTCGTGGAAATGGGTATCCTCGAAATGATCCAGACGGACACCATCGTGGACAGCGGGTCCGGGGTAAATGTCCTCCCCGAGGAGACATGGAAGAAACTCGGGAAGCCTACCCTGTGGCCCTGGACCTTCAATTTATTGGGTGTCAACCAGCGGGGAATTAAACCCCTCGGAACACTAATGGGCCAATAGGTTACCATCGGAACACAACCGTTCGTGTTGGACTTTGTTGTGATTCCGCTTAAGAAGAAAGGGTATGATGCCATTCTGGGTAGAGGATGGTTAGTAACGGCAAAGGTCAATCATAATTGGAAGAAAAACACTCTCTCCATGGAAAGCAATGGACGAAAGTTTGTCATCGATCTTCGTACCCAACTGGTGAGCGAAGAGATTGCATTTTCTTCAAAATCAGAGTTTGTCGAAGAACATGATCGACTGGATGAACGAATCGGATGGAGCCTAATGATGAAGGTGTTCTAAAATTGGGAGAATGTTCGAAGGATGATACAAGCTCGTTGAACAGACTCTTCCATTGGCAAATGGAGGACTATGAACTCTTTCACAGTTACATTCTGGGGGTAGAGGAAATAGAACAAGTGTTGGAGAAAGATGTATTTCCGCCGGAGTACGAGGAATACAAGGAAGGGGAGGTCCACATAAACGACAATCCAGCCCACCAATTTGATCCAAAAAAACCAATCAAGTATGAAGAACCATCCTTACAGATTACCAACCTCGAGGATGAAGAAAATCCACGCAATATACTAGTAGGGGATGATTGGGATCCCGTGTTAAAGGCCGTAGCATTTAAAATCTTTATGGAATACAAGGATGTATTCGCATGGAGCTACAAAGACCTCAATGGTGTGCCACCGGAGTTGTTCATACACCGCATCCCTTTCGTACCTAGAGCCATACCCGTACTGAAAAGACCATACCGGATGAACAAAAACGGCACAGCAAAGCTGGATGAGGAAATCCAATGAATGCTTGAGGCAGGAATTATCTTTAAGGTGCAGAAGAGTGAGTGGGTATCTCCAATTGTTATCTCATTAGAAAGGAAGCGAATCAGATTAGGATCCATTTCCAATACCATTCACAGACAGCATTTTGGAGGAAGTCGCAAGGCACAAAATTTATTCATTTATGGATGGATTCTCTGGATACAACTAGATATCCATCGCCGAAGAGGATAAACTCAAGACGACCTTCATAGTGGAAGATGGAGTGTATGCTTACAATCGAATGTCGTTTGGACTCTGTTACACTCCGGCAACATTTCAGAGGATCATCTTGCATGTCTTTGATAAAATGTCAATGGGGAATTTCAAGGCCTTCTTGCACGATTGGTCTATCTACAGTGCTCAGGACACGCACCTAGTAGCCCTTGGGAAATGCATGGAGAGGTGCAGACGGGTGAGACTTGCACTTAATCCTAAAAAATGCAAGTTCATGGTACCCTAGGGAAAACTACTGGGAAATATTGTATGTACAGCAGGACTGAAGACAGATCTGGATAAAGTAGAGGTAATTCCTGAGTTCGAACCTCCTCCAGATGTGATTGGAGTGAAATCATTTCTGGGGCACATAGGATACTACCGAAGATTCATTAAGAATTTTGCCCACGTATCTTGCCCATTGAATAAGCTGACCCGGAAGGGGGAGCCATACACGTGGGAAACAGAGCAAGGAAAGGCATTCGAAAAACATAAGACACAGCTAGCAGTAGCACCCATCCTTGCGTACCCCAACTTGAGAGCTCATTCTCAAATATCCATTATTCATTTGATAAAATTTTATGAGTTTCTTGGAGGTGAGAAAATGGCTAGGGTTTGAGGACTGATTCCTCTCTTCTGCAATTTGAGTCATCAATATTTGGTGATGAATTTTGCTACTGGTTTCTGATAAAACAAGATTGTTTCTGAGGACATAAGTTTGGTGCTGAGGTATGCCAAATGGAAAGGATGAAATTTATTCAGAGCTGAGGTTTAATTCTGGTTGCATTTGAAAATTCTGGGAAAATCGAACTTCACAAGAGGCTGAATTATCTCTTTGAGTTCAGGAGTTGTTTTCTGGTTGATACGGAAGTGTTTCCTAAGGCAGCGATTTATATATCCACTGCTGTGTAATGTTTGAGAGGTCACGTGAGTTACCCAAGGGCTGCGATTTGTTTTACTGCTGGCACGTGCCTCTTCCTTGGCTCACGTTACCACTAGGAAGGAGCTGCAATAATCATTGGGCAGCTGTTTAGAGCTGCATTGGGATTTGGAGGCTGGAAATATCTATTAGAAGGTGACGTGACTTATTCCAGCTCTTGTAAATAATACGGGTTGCTGCATTTTTCAATAAAGAGGTGACATCTCTATTATGAAATTGATAAATTAAGTGTTGTTAAAATATTTAAGTTGTATTGGTACAAATTTGTGAAAGAATAATGTTTAGCAATTGGAACTATTAATTGCTGATGTCCAATATGAAAATTTTCAAGTAGGAAGTTTATGAAATAGAAGATAAAATTATTTTGGAATCACTATAAAATTGTCAATTCACTTGAGATAAGTTAATTAAATATAAATAGCCAAGCAGGCTCTTTACAAGATGGGAAACCACATTCACACCAAAAGAGTTGGGAGGAGTAGGAATACGTAAAATCAAGATGCAGAATATGGCACTAGATGCCAAACTTATAAGGAAAATGTATAGGAAACTGGAGAAATTATGGTGTCAAAATTTCCAGAGAAAATATTTGGACTGCGAGGAACCCAGTCGTATACTCACAAATGGCCAAGTTCTAGTCCAACTCATGGAACAGACATGATAGTTTAATTAAACTAATAAATATCGAGCCTTACTGATGCCAGATTACAGGCAAATTTGGTGTTACAGTACATAGATACGTCTACATGGTAGAAACTAGAATAGGCCAGGAATACAGGTGGATAGATACCACACAATTTCCTATTCCACAAGACATGGCAGATAAGCTTAGGAGAGAATTGGAGAACAAAAGAATACACTTAAATAGTCAGGAGGATATGGTGATCTGGTGTGGAGCTAAGACAAGTGAATACACGGCCGAACTTGGCTACAAAATCCAAGAGGCGTACAGGGACCACAAAGATTGGATGGCGGGTCTGTGTTGGCATGCCATGGTAATGCCAAAGGCGGGTGCATTCCTTTGGGTAGTGGCCCATAGAAGATGTTTGACAGACGACAGGTTAAAGACAATTGGAATTTTGGGCCCCTCCAAATGCACTTTGTGTGAGAAAGACGAGGAAGATGTAGATCACATATTCCTTACTTCCCCATATGCGTCCACATGCTGGGATTGGGTGCAGTTATCATTACAGTGGCAGAGCCCACGATAGAATCATCTTAATAACTTCTTCATTGGCTGGCCTAGAAAAAGTAATCATGGATATTGGTCGGGGATATGGAATGATGTCCCTTCCATGGTGATTTGGCACCTATG
This sequence comes from Chamaecyparis obtusa, assembly GCA_027943335.1. Taxonomy (NCBI): domain Eukaryota; kingdom Viridiplantae; phylum Streptophyta; class Pinopsida; order Cupressales; family Cupressaceae; genus Chamaecyparis; species Chamaecyparis obtusa. The sequence continues at coordinate 1,058,601 of BSBK01001979.1, forward strand.
GAAGGAACGAAATAAAAGAACCTTTAAGGAAAGTGAACTCAGCTCTAACCAGCTAATAGGTAAAATATACAATGCATTAATAGAAGCAGCACATAATAAGGTAAAAATAAACAGAAAATATATTTTCACACAATGGAATGAGGTCATTCAAAAACAATGGAAGGAACCGAAATGCCCCCAAATCACAAATAGAGTAAAATAGACAGGAAGGAGGTGAGATGGAAGGGTCCCAATACTCACAGGTGGAAGATCAACTTTGACATACCTGCGAAGGGGAAACTGAGTGAGGCTAGAGCAAGATGTATCATTCCAAATCAAGAAGGCAAGTGCATATGGGCTGCATCAAAAAGATTGGGAAGAACAACAAACAATACTGCAGAAATGGAAGCATTGGTATTAGGAATCAATTTATGCATTGAAAAAGGAATTGAGAATGTTGAGATAGAAGGTGATTCATTGATATGTATTCAAGCTGTTTCAACAGGGAAGTCAGCCAACTGGATGCCGGATAGATGGGTAACCACAATCAAAGATTTACTAAGAAAATTATGCAATTATACAATCTCCCATACATACAGAGAGGGGAATTATGCAGCTGATTGTATAGAAAACTACGGAGTGACACAAGATAGCCAGTACATCATAGACTCGAATGTAAATACATGGCCCAGTTTAAACGAAATAATAGAGAACAACTAGAAAATGCATAGAGGATAAATATTAAATAGTCAGTTCGGAATGGAAATGTCAGAAATTAATGGATAAGATTGTAATAATAAAGGACTGATTAAAAGCATAAAAATGATTGATCTTCAAGATAATGTGGCAATAGACTATGATATGCTCTAACCCAAAATGATGTGATTTGATGGAAAAGAATAAGGGAAGATCAAAAGGGACAAAAGTATGAGGGTAAGAACCAAAGTATGGCAGGGAATGAGACACATCATATGATGGAATTGGCATGCTATCGGGTCCAAGATGTAAGCAAATTAAAATGACAGAGGGAAAATACCAATGGAAATCATCTGGAGTGATTAATAACAATATGGTACCATTTGGGAGAATCTTGGAATCAGAGGATTTCTGGCTAACTGCTGCACAACCGGTGAAAGTTTTCGAACTGGGCAAAAACTTAGGAATCCTACACAGACAGCTGAAATAGATGGTAGTAGGAATGCATGGGATTACATATGAATATGTAAATGGATCTTAGTATATGTAATCAGGTGTTATCCCCGTATTGATAGCACTTACCTAATAAAAAACAAATTACAAAAACCTAAAAATTCTATCCATTTTACATTGTGTCGTACAATATTATTTTTGTTGGATAGGTAAATAACCATTTGCGAAGGAAAATATCAAAATTTTCTTCTATAAGTGGCTCTTGATGTAATGTGATTTAATAAATTTCAAATTTATAAGGAACACTCAAAATGCCGTAAAATTAACATACCTCTTATTAAAACAATTAACACAGTAAAGTTAAAAATTATATTATGATAATTATCAAGGTTGCACGGGGACAGGGTTAAATGGGTACTTAGGGTACGTGTACATCTATTTTTCAAAATAGGGAACACCCACTTGAGTACGTCAAAAAAAATTTCATATAATTTAATATTTTATAGAAAATCTGAAAATATGAGTCATGACAATGAGTTTTCAAAACAAGAATAGTGGTAAAGTTTGCAGATGTAATGTATTGCTTTCAGTTTCAGATTTTCAATATGTTTTTTATAATAATATATGCTAAATGTTTAGATGCATAACCGAGAAGGCAAACTTTAAACATAAACAAGATGATCATAAATCATATAACAATGACATATTGCAAATGATAAACTTCTGACTTGAACAGTGATAAAGTTTACTGTTAATCAGTATTGTATCAAAGTTTCAAACTGATTACATATTGAATAAGTTTGATAAACAGCAAGCTGATATGCAAACAAAAAATCAAAACAAAAATCAGAAATCTTAATCAAGGTCCTTAGCTATGATGCTCTCCACTAAGCACCCAGTACTTGGCTACGTGTACCAGTACGTGTCCCAAGGGAGTGGGTTCGAGTACCCATGCAAATTTTGTATTATTAAATGTTGTTTACAAATTTTAGTTGAAATAAATTATAATATATATGTAGCTTATATAAAATTTATATTTATTATAAATTGTATTTCATTTATTTTATATAATATAAAATATAAATATAAGATAATAAAATTATACATTTAAATATATTTGTTATTTAATTTTATTTATAGATATAATATTTTATGTATTAGAACTTATTAAACATAAATATTATTCATAATATTATATAAATTAATACGAGAAAATTTAACAATTTTATTGGAGAAAAATATAATACTAAATTATTTTTCAGTGAAGTCAACAAATAAAATCTTAGAATTCTCATTCAAGGTAATGGAATCTTCAAGCAATCCAAATTTAAAGAAATAAGAGAAAATTATAAAATTTAATTTTAAAACATTAATTGAAATTAAAAAAATGAGTTTATTTTTAGAGTATGAATATATAAAATAATACAAATCTAGAGCATCTAAATGAGATTTAGATTCTTCTCAAACTCTAGTCCTTGCATCCATTCTAAAACATAGAGATGAAGAAGGAAACAAAGATATAAAGAGGTCTCTCTCACTCTTTCCATCTCTTTCTATATATCCCTCTCTTTACCTCTTATTATATATAACTTCTTATCTCTATCTTTCTATCCCTCTATCTCTCCCTTCTTTGTCTCTCCCTCTTTCTATCTCTATTTGCCCCTCCCACTACTTCTCTCTCTCTCTCTCTCTCTCTCTCTCCATATATATATTATATACATATTATATATATATGTCTCACACACACTCTATCTCTACTCTTGTCTCCCTCTATTACTTGTCTCTATCACATCATCTCTCTCTCTCTCTCTCCATATATATTATATATATATATGTCTCACACACACACTATCTCTACTCTTGTCTCCCTCTATTACTTGTCTCTATCACATCATCTCTCTCTCTCACAAACACACACACTTAGTCATCTCCCTCCATCTCTCCTACTCTCCAAAGAGGTGTGGGAAGCAAAATATTTTGAAGAGGGAAGAGCTAGATAAAAACATCTCATTAATTTCTAAATCCATAATTCAAAAACTCAGACTCAACAAAGCAAAACAAAATTTAACTGACTCTGTGACATGGCAAAACTCAGCAACCTAAAACAATACTTAAACTTTGGTGGTATAAACCCAAAGGAGTTTTGTCAAACAATTCGTGGTGGATGCGTAGGAGTGTTTTCAGAACTTAACAGACATGCAGAGGGGTGACACCATCAAAGAAATGCCCAATGTGTAGCACTATTTTTTAAATTTCAGCCATTTGTTAATTCCTAACAAAGAAAATTGATGAGATGGAGTCAACCATCAAAATGTATCGCTGAAACTTTGTGCTGAACATGTAGAACAACAGATGGTGTCACAGCTGAGGACTCCTCACTGTGGCTGCAATACCAGGTGTGTGCACCCTGCCCTGTATCCAGATTCTGGTGCCTCCGGAAGCGGATTTTGGTGCTGGTGCGTTTGGATGCACCCAGGGAGCGCTTTTTCTCCATGTGGGTGCATCCAGATGCGCATCCGGATGCACCCACAGAGAGAAGACATATAAATGGTATTAAAAGTATGCTTCTAAAAATGCACTATTCATCAACAAACACAGTGTATATATAGCATTAATAGTTGTAGCAAGATCCAACCTAGAAAACCATTTAAAAACTGTGATACCCTTTGTAAATGCTGTATTGGTTGATCAAATAAAACAGCTAACAGAAATTATGTTGTTAAATCTGCAGAGAATTTATAACCGTGTAAAACTTAGTTGTAGGATATCAGTAAAACTGATATAAGTTCAACAAGAATTGTAAATATCTCCCGAAGCTTTCTCCACATTACACTGATTGAACATTTGACGAGATCTGTACTGGAAACTATAACTATTTCACTGCATATGAACTTTCTGCTACAGACAAGGCTACCTACTCTTTCAATGGAATCGTGAACATACTTTTGTATTGATAGTTGCAGTAGTAAGTCAAGTTCTTGGTATTTATACTTTTGTAATTGTAATGATTTTCTGATTTTCATTGGAATCGTGAACATAGACATATATGATATGACTTATTTGAATATTTGTGAACTATCAATTGGCATTCAATATTATCTTTGGCATTTGACATTGATCAATGATGAAGTGTCATACTATCAAATAATTTAGTTCTATATGTTTCTTTTATTTTTTGGTATATATATAAATTTATAATATATATTATACACACACATACCCAAACGCATCCAAAACCCACCAAAACAATTTCACGTATCCAAATACCGGGTTCTAGTACCCGCATCCGCATCCGGATTCGAACCGGTAACTTATGAAAAAACTATAGTAATAAAAAAAGGATTTTATCCTTGACATGAAGCATTACATGGACAGAAATATAGACAGTTTTACTTATAGTCATTTTCTGCTGACTCGCAAGTTCAAGCATGATTTAATCCTTCGGCAAACCCTCCTGAGTACTTGGCAAGTTTTTAAGCTTTTGCTAGATCATTCAAACATAGAAACTTGTGGAGATTGATGCAGATAATACTCTCCAAAAATTGACAATAGTTAGACCACAGCTGCTTTATAATTCACTCAGGGTGAATAATATAAATGCAGGTAAGCATCTGAAAGATTATCACGGCATGTCTTAATTTTGTCAACCACCAAAGACTAACACAAAAAAAAAATCGAATATGGAACACTTAAGAGTATAGATGAAAGGGGGCACAATGTGAAGAAAGCAAATGGTTAAATTAAAAAAATAAACAGAAATGAAGGAGAAAGTTAAGGTGATTAATAATAATGTTAATCAACATAATACTAGCATCACACAGAAAGATTGGCACAGGCAGCAGCACAGAAGATATGGCAATGAGGAAGCCTTGAAATAAATGATGTTCCATGGCTATGACCTTTGAAATGGATGTTGAAAGGTTGAATTGATAAGTAAAAAGATTGGTAGCAGAACACTGAATTGGAACAAAAGTTAGCGAAGGCTCAAAGTGAATCATTGAAACCAAAGATTTCACTCTGCAAACACTGAGCCTGCAAACAAACTTAAGAATACGTATGAAAAGGAAGCTGTGGAATATGAACAACTAAAGAGAAGTGTTTCAGCCACTGCTTTGGTTAAAACCTCCGCAACTACAAAATCTCCAGCACTTCCAATTTTGCTTCCACATTGCTGCCAGAGCCTACTACACCTGATCTGAACATTTATTTATGTTACTGTTATCAAAGGTACTGACAAATCCAGGTGATAGATGGGGTACATATAAGTGGTATTATGTACTCAGTATGAGTAATTGAATCTTGAATAATGGCAATCTATAATTTTATGCATATATACTCAGTATGAGTAATTGAATCTTGAATAATGGCAATCTATAATTTTATGCATATATACTCAGTATTATTACAATGTTGTGAACATATGTGGTGTGATATCCTCAAAAAGATTAACTGAAATTTAATTAATAGTAGTTGCACACATACACTGCACCATGTATGAGTGGAATCATCATGATCAAAATTTTGCATCGTAAGTCTGATGTTTAACATATGTAAAGATAACAGTGGTGAAAATCTGGATAGAGAGTTCTTGTCTTGAATATCTGAGTGAAAATTATAATTCCATATTATTTCTTTTACATAATTGATACCTACAAGTCACCAGCGTTGGCCTCTATGTACAGTGTGCCTTGAGGAATAGTCAATCATCCAAGTGTTGAAAATAACATATCATGAAAACAAACTTGTAACTTTGTGAAGATAAAATCAAGTTAATAAGTATTCCATCAAATGGTCATTGCATACTGTAGGTACTTTTGGGGGCTATCTTAAATTGCAAGATTGTATACTTTCCTATATATTCTATGTAAAGAAAACAAAACATACCTTCAGTAAAGGAGCAAGTTGGAAAAAATCACCAACAATGAAGTCAATATAATCAGCCACACCATATAACCTTGCATTATGGCGAGCATAATCAATCTTCTTGGGGTCTATATCTATGGCAACCACATGATGAGACCTAAGAACAATAGCAGAACTAATGGATTACCAAACAGGTACACAGTGAATTCAATACGATAATACAATAACTTTCAAAATAAATGATATCGCAATTCCACACTCAATTTGGTGAAAAATTTAATAACTCCCAGGATTCCATTAATATTCTTATGTCATGCATTTCTAGTTTACAGCTCACTTTAGTGCAACCATTTACCTATAATAGATCCAAACATCAACTTATAATAGTGCAGTGTATTTGTCTTTTCTAGAAACTCGCTTTACATGCATTAAAGATAAAGAACATAAAATCTTGGGTTTACAATGAGAGCATGTCTGCTTGACTACTATGTATATAGCATAAATGAAAAACTCACAGAGAAGACAAAAACTCGCTAGTTTTTTTCTTCAGCGAGTAATTACCACTTTTTCTTGCCCAAAAACTCACAGAGATTTTCCAAACAAACTCACAGAGTATTTAATAAAAACTAACCGAGTTTTTGAAAAAACTCAGCCACAGCAGCATTAAATGGTCTGACAGAAAAAATAAAGGTTCATTTCTTTTTTTTTGGGCTCTCCTTTGCTGCTCAAAAAGACAAAACAGCCTTCCAAACTATTCCAAGGCCATTTGAAAGCATTTTAGCTGATTTGAATCGGATTTGAATCACATTTGAAGTGGATTTCAAACCAAAATCAGATTCCCAGGTAGATTTTCTGATTTTTTTCTTTCTTTTTTAAAATCATTTTATCTCATTTTTGTTGCATCTAGGTTTATAGAAACTCAACAATGGCATTTCCTAAGTACTCTAAATAGCTTTGGAGTGTAATGAACAAGATTTAACACCATTTTTTGACATTTTTTTATTGATTTTTTCACTGTTTACTCAAGAATCTCAACTATTCCTAAAAATCTCAAACCCTAACACTTCTTTCTTGGTTTTTTCAAGTTTCAACTGTCTAAAATTATTTAAACTAATTTAATTTGTTTGCTAAATTTTTTATTAAAATATTAAATTGTGATTTCAATTTGAATGTGTAGGTTGATTGATAATGGCAAATAGAGAAGAATCTACAACTGGTTCAGCTTCATGATCTGCCTCAATAGATGCATACCCATCTGCATACGTTGGCACATGTCCTAAAGATGCTAGAAATAAAGCTTGGAAGTATGTCTTTGAAGGACCAGAACCTAATATTGTAATTTGCATTATGTGTGAAAACCTAATTCATGGAGGCATAAGCCACTTGAAATACAAACTTGCAAACATCACTAAGAATGATACTAGGGTCTGTGGTGGGACCGCAGAGGAAATAAAAAGAGAAATTAATGCCTTGCTTGCAGCCCAAGAAGAAAAAAAACTGCAAAGGGAAAGAGAAAAACTAGTCATGAAAACAAACATAGCTAAATCTCAAGGTGTTACAATCAACCTAGAAGAAGAAGAAGAAGAAACACTTGAGGGCATAGTGGGCTCTCTTCATGGCCCACATATCTGCAAATTCACCACCACATCGACCACCACTTCTGCTACTTCTAGTAGAGCACCACCATTAGTGCCACAGTCTATAGGTGATCATTATGTGCACAGAAACACACCTAGAGCACAACCATCATTGGAGGCAGCTGAGTGGAATAGGGAGGTGCCTCAGCAAAAAGACATTGTTTGTGCTGAATTTTGATACTTCAACAATATCCCTTTCAATGTTGCAAACAATCCATATTGGCTTAATTTGGTTACTACTATTAATCCTAACCGGTGACTGAAAGGGGGGGTGAATCAGTCAATTCAACAATTTCAATTCTTATTCTATGAAACTGAATACAGCTATTGTGTGATTATGTAAATGTAATGCATGTTAGAGTAACTTGAACAAAAATCACATACAAAAGCTAACACAGGATTTGTACGTGGAAACCCTCGGTTAGAGGGAGAAAACCACGGTGGGACAGAACCCACAATCCTCACTACTGCAGTAATAAAGTCGCCTTGTTAAAGGCTTACAAAAGCACTTGTTAGAATGCTACCATGTCAAGGGTTTTGATATAGATTGGTTAAGATCCTGATCTTGTTAGGAGTCGCCTCGCCAGAGGACTTAAGAACATCAATCAAGATGTCACCCGGTGAAGGGATTTATACAATGGAACCTGTTAGGGTTCACCTTGATAAAGGGATTTTTATGAGCTCTACACAATAAGAAAAATGATCTTTAGACACTTAATATGTCGATCAAATCATACATGTTCTATTCCTCGCTCTGCTTGGCTTTCAATCTCCATCTTTCACTCTTCATGACTATATCCCTTCTCAGAAGACTCGACTCTTCTTGTTGAATATATGTAGCTTCGATTAGATAAATGACGAAGATATTGTCTATCATCATTCAAGACAATCGATCCAAAATGATTGAATAAGCAAAGAGTATTACGATCTGTATAATCGTATTCGGAACTGCGACAAATTTCATATCGATTAATATATGATTGATGGGGCATCGTACTTTATCCACGATTATTCTTGATATGATTGTATTTGTTAATAGCCTTAACAATATCGTTAAGTGTTGTCATTATTCCATGCCATAACTGCCGATGATAATCAATAAGTTTTACTAAATCATTAGCAATGTTTAGTGAAAAGACACGATAGGCTAATGAGAGGTCATGCCTTGAATGGACTATTAGCAATTTAAGTTGTCATTAGTGTATATTCACAAACACCATGCACCGGTAAAAGGTCACCGATCACTCACATTAGTTAGATGTCACTGGTAGACTAGAGACAAAGTGTATGCACCGGTAGTAAAAGCGAAGGGGACATACCGGTATACAGATTCAGTACACCGTACCGGTCTCACAATGTATAGAGTGATGAACCGAGTATAAGATAAACCGCTCTAAACTGCCTATAGATCTGCACCAAATTATGCGGAGTAGTTTGAGTTAAAACTGGATTATACGGGATATCCACCGCTCAAAAGTGGAGTTAGCTTTTTAACAGGAGTTAGCTTTATTTCTTTGGATGATCTCACGGTAAACTCTAGATCACAACGCATAGCTTTTTGCTAGTTGCATGATTTATTGCTGAGTTTATAGCCTGGCGGTTCTATGAGTTAAGGGTTTCATTACAGTGAACTCTTGTATAAATATAGGTCATAGGACGCAAGAAGATTTGTTGTTGATAATTGGTGAATGCACAGAGCAGAGGAGAGATACCTTCTGAGAGAAGTGCTACAGTCACAGAGGTGAAAGGCAATAGAGATCAACAGCCAGGCAAACCGGGAAAGATCAACAGGTATGATCTGATTAGACAATCAATGTCATAGAAGATCATTGCTTTTGTAAAGTGTAAAAGCAAGTTAAAATCCCTATATCATGGTGGACCTAATCGGTTCGTTGTAAAATCCCCTAACAGGGTAACATCTTTATTGGTGTTAAAAGACCTCTAACCAGGCGACTCTTAACAGGGTTAAGATCTTAACCGATATTTTGTAAAATCCCTTAACCGGGTAGCACCTTAACCAGTGCTTTGTAAGCTCCTAACAGGGCGCCTTCTTTCTACAGTAGTGAAGTTGTGAGCTCTGTCTCATCGTGGTTTTTTCCTTCTAACCGAGGATTTCCACGTATATATCTTGTGTTATTCTGTGTACTTCTTTTACAATTATGAATGTTTGATTCACACTTTGCTTAGATTTCAAGAAGTATTAAACAAGAGAAGAATTAGGGTAGAAAATAGTTCTTATTGATTCACCCCCTCCCCCCTCTCAGTAACCGGTTGGTATTAACATGGACATGCCTCAGCTTTGTGGACTCATGTCTATTCAAGACGTGACTATTCCTCATGTATATAATACTATTCGATGAGGTATAGAAAAGTATTGAAATCAATTAATACTCAAGCCTCTCGAAGATCTACAAATTAAAACATTGTTAATCATAAATACTTACCATTCTGAAATTGGAAATTAAGACAGAATTACTATTAGATCTGAGATAAGTCTGATTTGCATTTACATGGTATCAGAGCCACGTTAAGGAGGATCCAAGCAGCAATCGAACTTGAGACATTCAGATTTAAAATCAAAGAACATCACATTCCTCTATGGTGAGTGTAATCAGATTTGAAGATAGGCTAGGAGGAAATAACTTCTCATCATGGAAGTTCACATTTATGATGATATTAAAAGAGAATAAAGTTGAGTCATTTGTAAAAGAAAACAAAGCAGAACCAAAGGTAGAGAATGATCCTCAGAAGACAACATGGATTGAAGGAAATGAAAAAGCCATGAAGATCATAGTTGATGGAGTTAGAGATCATATCATGCCAATTTTGACAAAACATGAGACTACATGCAATATGTTTAAGTCACTCGAAAGCACATATGAAATAAATAATGCCAATAGGACCTTAGCTTTAAAAAGAGAAATAAAATCATATAAGTATGAATAAAGAAGAATCTATCAACGCATACTTTATGAGAGTATCTGTACTAAGGGATCAGCTACCAACACTTGGATACAAGATTCAAAGTAAGGAGCTAACACTTATTGCCTTAGATGGTCTAGCAAATTCCTGGGAGGCATTTGTTCAAAGCATTAGTGCAAGGTCTAAATTTCCAAAGTTTGACCGACAAAGATCGGACTATCTTCAAGAGGAATAAAGACTGACAAAGAAAGGACTCAAACAAAAAAACGTAGATGAAGATCTCCATGTCTTGAATGTTAACTCTCATAAGAAAGGAAAGAAGAAGCACTTCAAAAAGAGGAAAAGCTACCATGGGAAAGGTTCATCCAAGAAAGATGTTTCACACATCCAATGTTTCAAATGCGATTAGTATGGGCACTATGCAATCAAATGTCCTGATAGAACCAAGCAACAAGCGTCATATGCCAAAGCAGGAAAGTCCAAATCAGAGCATGAATCCAAGAAAAATGTATTCTACTCTGTACTTTCAAATCAAGTATCAAATAAATCCAACACTTGGGTTATAGATAGTGGTTCATCAAGACACATCACTGGGTTCAAGGAATTCCTAGACTCCATGGTAGAAGAAACTGATGAGGAAGTGATGATTTGAGACGACTCTGCACATCCAGTCAAAGGCATTGGAACCATCAAACTGAAGTCCACCATCTCTATTCAACTCACTGGAGTATTGTTTGTTCCAGGCATCAAAAGGAATTTGGTCTCAATATCTGCACTTGAAGATAATCGATATAGGGTAACCTTAATGGATAGTAAAGTGTTGGCATGGCCAAAGAACTCTACTATAAAGAAAGCTCAAACCATAGGTTATAGACAAGGTTATTTGTATGAGTTATGTACTAAACCAAATCTAGCCCTAATTCATGAAATTGTAGACTCTACTGAAATATGGCATAGAAGATTAGGTCACCTCAATTTTCATGCCCTATCTTTTATGGAAAGACTAGTCACAGGTTTACCCAAACTCAAACAATACCATTCAAGGGCATGCAAGGGGTGTGTCTTAGGAAAGAACACTAAGGGGTCTTTTCAAAATAGTTCTAGCAAAACAAATGATGTATTAGAATTAGTCCACTCAAATTTATGTGGGCCCATGTCTGTACCTTCTTTAGGAGGGTTTCTATACTATGTAATTTTTGCTGATGACTTCTCCAAAAAGAGCTAGATTTATTTCCTCAAATGTAAAGAATCAGAGGAGATCCTTAGAAGGTTTAAGGAATTCAAATCCCTTACTAAAAACTCTTCTGGAAGAAAAGTAAAAACCTTAAGGACAGATAATGGGAGGGAATATACATCAAATATTTTTAAAGAATTTTGTAAAAATGTTGGGACTAAGAGAGAGTTCATTGTACCCTACAACCCTCAACAAAACGGGGTTGCTGAAAGGAAAAATAGAACCATTGTACAAGCTGCTAGAGCAATGTTACTTGATCAAAACATAGAACCATCACTTTGGGCAGAAGCCTCTAGTACTGCTATCTACAAACAAAACAGATGTCCTCATTCCCATATTGATGACAAAACTCGTGAAGAAGCTTTCATTGGTGTAAAACCAGACATCAGTCACTTGAGGATATTTGGATGTCCTGTCTACATTCATGTGCCCAAAGAGAAAAGAACTAAGCTAGAACCTTATGCGTGAAAAGGTATTTTTGTAGGCTATAGTGAAACTTCAAAAGCTTATAAAATACACGTGCCTCGTCAGAGACAGATTGAACTAAGCAAAGATGTAATTTTTGACAAAGACATAGCTTTTAAAATAGCTAGAAATTCTATTGAGTTAGAAATTCAAACTTCCCCCATAGACCTAGAAGAGGATCCTACTCCTGAGATTCAGAGGGAGTATCCTGAGGAAGATAGAAATGAAGAACAAATCACATCTTTGGAAAATCTTAAAAGAAGACCACTTTGGGCTACAAAAACAATGGAAGAAGCAAAGACTTGTGCAGCTCCATCAGGGACTTTTAGAGAGAGTAAAAGACCTAAGAGATTCTCTAGTTATGTAGCCTTGATGAGTGAATTCATAAAATCAAAACCTACTAATGTTACACAAGCTCTCCAACACCAAGTATGGAAGGATGCCATGACAGAGGAGTATCAATCCATCTTTAAGAATGATGTGTGGGAGATAGTACCTAGGCCAAAAGAGAAATTTGTTGTTTCTTCCAAGTGGCTATTTAAAATCAAGCATATTGCAGATGGTGGTAAAGAAAAATACAAAGCAAGATTTGTGGCCAGAGGTTTTTCACAAGAGGGAGTCGACTATGAAGAAACCTTTGCATCAATTACACGATATACCTCAGTCAAAGCAATCCTAGCCATTGCAGCAGCCAAAGGATGCAAAGCCCATCAAATGGATGTAAAAACTGCATTCTTAAATGGAACTATTGAAGAAGAGGTCTACTTAGAGAAACCTGAAGGATTTGAAATCCACAATGCAGAATCATATGTGTGTAAATTAAAGAAACCCCTGTATGGACTTAAATAGGCTCCCAGAGCCTGATATGAAAGAATTGACAGTTACCTCATGGGATTAGGTTTCTCGAAAAATGATGCAGACCCAAATCTCTACTTCAAGAAAATCAAAGGTGATATGTTATTATTGATATTATATGTTGATGATTTATTGATTACAAGAGAGGATCACCTTATTGATCAGTGTAAGAAGGATCTAGCCTCAGAGTTTGACATGAAGGACTTCGTTCTATTACACTACTTCCTTGGATTAGAAATCTGGCAAAAATCAAATGGCATTATTCTGAATCAAGGGAAGTACACCATTGATATATTAAAGAGATTTGGAATGATGAATTGTAGATCTATGTCATCTCCCATGGAAACAAATCTTCATAAATTGAAGGAAGCGGCAGCAGATTCTCATTTAGCAGATCCAACTCTCTATAGGCAGATAATTGGATCTTTCATGTACTTGGTCAACACCAGACCAGACATCTATTATGCAGTGAATGCTTTGAGTCAATTTATGTGTGAGCCCAAGGAGATACATCAGGATTCACAGATTCAGATTGGGTTGGGTTGGAAGCGTATCCGATCGGAAAAGCACCTCAGGATGTTTCTTCAGTTTAGGATCGGCCATGATATCGTGGATAAGCAAAAAACAATCTTCAGTGGCTCAAAGTTCTATAGAAGCCGAATACATTCCAGCTTCTATGGCTGCAACAGAAGCAGCATGGCTCAGAAAATTGCTTGTGGGATTATTTGGTGAGCCTCTGAAACCTACCATTATCCACTATAATAATCAGAGTTGTATTAAGCTTTTAGTGAATCTAATATTTCATGACAGATCTAAGCATATAGAGATTCCTTATCACTATGTAAGAGACATGGTAGAAAGGAATGTGATTCAATTGGAGTACATCAGTACAAAGGATCAAACAGCAGATATTCTTACCAAACCTCTCTTCGGAGTGAAAGTTGAACACTTCCAGAAGAATCTTGGTATGATTGAAATGTAAATTTTCAAATTTGATTTGTACTAATGTATTAAAGATGTTTAGTGTGTAAACTTCTTTTGTCATATGTGTGACTCTATGACTTTATGGGCCCTCCCCTACCCTGTGTACATTTCTAAAAGGTGATGACTTTTTAGATATGAACACTTGTATTTAACATTGCAAGCTGACAATCTTGTAATGTTCAGTAGATCATTTTTTATATCATGTGACTTGATATCATTATGATTCATGATTTGTTATGGTAGACATTATGTGACTTAATGTCAGTGCACATACCATAACTAGGATATATGAGGAGAATGTACTGTTATTGAGTATATTATATCCTTTAGTATCACGAGATAGGTGATACTTCATATCACAAGTTGTGTGATATGTGAATCCTTATATCACGAGTTGGGTGATATATCATATCACGAGATATGTGATATATCTCTTATCATAAATTAGATGATATCCACATTCACAGAGATTATTGTGATATGTTCTTGTTATACTCTTTATCTTCCCTAGCTAAAAGGGAGTGTTGAATATATGTAGCTTCGATCAGATAAACGACAAAGATATTGTCTATCATCCTTAAAGACAATCGATCCAAAATGATCGAATAAGCAAAGAGTATTACGATTTGTATGATCATATTCGGAACTGCATCAGATTTCATATCGATCAATATATGATTGATCGGGCATCGTACTTGATCCACGATTATTCTTGGTATGATCATATTTGTTAATAGCCTTAACAATATTGTTAAGTGTTGTCATTATTCCATGCCATAACCGCCAATGATAATCAGTATGTTTTACTAAGTCATTAGCATCGTTTAGTGAAAAGACACGATCGGGTAATGAGAGGTTACACCTTGCATGGACATGCCTCCACTTTGTGGAGTCATGTCTATTCAAGACGTGACTATTGCTCATATATATAATATTATTCAATGAGGCATATAAAAGTATCAAAATCAATTAATACTCAGGGCTCTCGAAGATCTGCAAATTAAAACATTGTTAATCATAAATACTTATCATTCTGAAATTGGAAATTAAGACAGAATTACTATTAGATCTGAGATAAATCCGATCTACATTTACACTTCTGCTCTACTTTATCTCTCTGCACTTGATTTCTCCAACAACACATTGTTAATGCACGATGACCCATATATATATAATGATCTTCACATTACCACATGGAACTGTGGCGCCAAGCTGTAACTCTTCCAAAACACCGCTGTTCTGGAAGGCATTCCAAAAATCTCGCATGCAAAACTCCAGCTCATCCCAAAACACTCGCACACAGAACTCTAGTTCATCCCAAAACGCTCGCATTCATAGCTCCAGTTCATCCCAAAACGCTCCGCAAAAATCGGATTGGATTATAAAAGAACGGACCGGTAGATTTGATACTTTTGAGCGGGAACCGGTGTGCTATCGGTTGATTTATCTGCCTCCTGGTTTCCTACTAGACCGGTTGGCCAAGACCGGTATTATTTAGACCGGTGAAGTTCACTTGTTACTTAGCAAGTTTGATGGTTGGCAATTGGGACAACTATCGGTTCATCACTGTTGCTCTAACTTAAATACCGGTGTGCTTGATATTTGCCAATGATAACAACTAAGCATAAATGCCAACAATCTTCCCCTTTGGCATTGGTGGCAAAACATATCACAACTCGCAAAAGAATATATACATATGAACTTCTTATCATAATACTTCCCCTGTCAGGTATCGTCCTGTCAACTGATACTTCCCCTGTCAAGTGGTATATACTGCCATTACTTCACCAGTGCATTGGCAACTCCTATATCTTCCCCGTTTTGCCTCCAAGGAACAAAGGGTGTGAAAACTAATAATTGAAGCCTGTTAAAGATATCCTTGTATAGATTTTTCTGGCTGAAATGAGGAATGGTTTCCATGCAACTATGCCTTAGTCAATGTTATACTTCATTTCTTGTAGAGAAACAATGAGATTCTCCATGTCCTCAATTGTTTTGTAATCTATCTCACTTAGAAGTGTGTCAGTGCCTTTTGCTGCTTTTTGCATCATATCAAAAGTGGGAGCTATGTACAACTGAAATTCAATGAGATCTTGGATTCTCTTTGTATGCTCCTCATATGCTTTTCTCAGTGTGAGTGGTAGACTGGTTAGCTCACAATTGTACTCTGTTGCTGAAGAGGTCTGATGATTGAAACGTGTTGTTATCTCTTTCAGTTCTTGTGTTGTCTGACTGGTTCTTTCTGTGATATCCTTGACAAAATCTTCAAAATTTGAAGTTTTTGTTATTACTTTTCTTGCATCTTGAACCTGTTTCTTCAATTTCTCCATGATAGAAGACACAGTTGCTTTGATGGCAACAATCTGGTCATGTAAGATATTGATTCTTTTTGTTTGATAATGATCAATAGCTACGACTTTTGAATCAGTTATGTCTTCTCCGATTGTTTGTGCCGGAATTTCTAGCTAATCTACGATGGGTTGTTCATCAATATCTGTATCTAGAGCATAATTGTACAGAATATTCTTTACACTATTTAGAACCATATCTTGTTTCCTCTTTATGAGCAACTTGAGTTGCCTTGTTGACATTTTGCTAATGTCAATCAATGATTCCCCTATGTGTGGAGTTTCTACTTTCCCTTTCTTGGAATCAGGGTCTGCTGCAAAGGATAGCTTCCTTTTCAATGAAGATGAGCTTGGTATATATGTTGGTTGTTTCTGTTTGGTGACCTTTTCTCCCGATTTCTGCTTCTTCTGGTTGCTTCTCTTCTTCCACCTTTTCTTCTTGTTGTTGCTCTTCTTCTTCCTCTACCTTTTCTTCTTGTTGCTCTTCTTCTTTTCTGTTGACCTCGTCGACCTATAGGGTGACTTTGTCCTTTTGGGCATTATTGGTTTCTTTACCTTCAGCCGTCTTTGTTGATGATTCCCCTGTTTCTTGTTCCACCGCTCTGATTGGTGTAGCCTGCTCACCGAATGGGGTTTGCTTACCGGTTGTGTCCTGCTCAATGGTTTTTTCCTGCTTACCGGTTGTATCTTGCTCACCGGTTGTGACTTTTGCCTCATCACCTTTTTCCTTTGATAACTCAATGTCCATTGATTTTTCTGGTAGGACCGTGTCCTCTGCCTGTTGAGCTTGAGATTTATCCTGAGGACCAGTTGAATGAGGTGTCTCAATAGATACCTGTTCTGATGTCAGTTTTTCTTGTCTCTCTGTTGGAGTGGTGAAATCATGATTTTTCCATAATTTCATTGTTTCTTCATAAACTTCTTGTTCTTGACCATTAATGATTTTGGCCACCCTATCTCAAGAGTCCAAGTTCAGTACTTCTGCTTCAATGAGAATTTTGATCTCTTCTTCACCCAGACCTACTTCTACTTGTTCTAGAACTTCCCTTATGAATTTTGCATTTTTTGTTACTCATCTCCATTTTGTTAGGAGTCTTATATTAAGTTCAGCTAGGAAAATGGATCCCTAATCCTTGGGTCCCTGGTTGAACTCAAAAAAACTTTCTAACAGGGCTACTTCTATTTTGGCCTTATCATCAGCACCTAAGGCACTGAACCATTTTGTAGCATTGCTAACCTTACAAAAATCTAATATTTCATCAACTATATCATCAACAATAAGCATTTTAGCGTTACCTTTTTCTGGAGATGCTAGAATAGTTGGTGGAGTTAGATCACCACCGGTGTTGTTCCTAACCGGTTAGTGAGAGGGGGGGTGAATCAGTAAATTCAATTTCTAATCTTCTTTTACGCAATCAGATATTATTGTTAATACAGAAATCAAAAGAATATTATGACAATCATAAATAGAAATTAAATGCACAGGTCAACACAGAATTTATACGTGGAAACCCTCGATTAGAAGCAAAAAACCATGATGGGAAAAAACCCACGAAACTCCACTACTGCAATAATAAAGTTGCCATGTTAGAGGCTCACAAAGCACTGGTTAGAGTTCTACCCGGTTAAGGGATTTGATAGAAGACCTGTCAGGATCCTGTTAGGAGTCGCCTTATCAGAGGACTTAAAACACCAACAAAGATGTCACCCGGTTAAGGGATTTATACAATAGAACCTGTTACGGTTCACCTTGATTGAGGGATTTAAATATGCTTCACAACTAAAGCAATGATCTTATGATGACACTATATCTGTCGATTCAGATCATACCTGTTCACCCTTTCCTCTGCTTGGTTGTTGAATCTTTCTCTCCCTTTCACCTTTTCTGACTGTGATTCCTCTCAGAAGATTCTACTATCCTGCTCTCTTTCGCTCTATGCTCTTGATTTTCAACAACACAACTTTCATGTCTTTCAACCTGTATTTATAAGGAATTATCTTATTAAAAATACATCGAATAGTTCCGCCAAGCTGTAAACTCTCCCAAAAATCACGCATGCAAAACCCTTGATCAAAAAGCTTGCAAACTGATCTTTAGTTTACCTCAAAATGCTTGCCAAAAAAAAAGCTAACTCCAGTTCCACTGAAACAGCTAACTCCAGTTTAATTGAAAAAACGCTCCGTATAATCCAGTTCAGATTATCATGCACTTAACCAGTGTGTGATTTGTATCCAGTTAGTCATCTGTACCCTGTGTGTTTGCCAAGACCTGTTGGACAAAACCTGGACCGGTATAACCGTGACCGGTTAAGGTACACTGCTTTCTTGCTCATTCCACCAGGTTCACAATTATTACACTATCATTAGTACCGGTGTGATGTACCGGTGTTCCGATGGGATTGATGTTTGCCAATGACAACTAACTTTATGTCAACAAGTGTCTTCAATGATGTTCACAATAACCGGTTTTGTTGTTGGCTTTTGGTGGACCTGTGTATCTATGCCCAAAATGCCTTTGCCTCTCCCGATGTCCTTTTCTAGTTTTAATGAGGACTTCTAACATTCAGCCTCAGACTTGTGTTGTTGGTCTAATATGGTTGTCCAGATGGCAACTCCTTCGTCATGAACCGCTTCAACTTATCCAATTAATACTTGACCAATCCTTTTTCTGATCTTAAAATTTTGTTTATGAGCATCTACCTGATTGGTTGCCTCTTCTAGGCTCAAGTAGCTTTGCACTTCCAGTAGTGCCTTGATTCTGAGCTCTTTCTCTTTTACTATTGAGGATTTCCATCTTCCTTCAATAAGCTCATGTAGTTCTACAAGAATTGAGCCATGAATCTCGGTAGGTGTTCTCTTGAATTTGTGTAGGTTGTAGGTTGTACACTACAACATCTTTGATTTTCCTTTTGTTATTCAGTGATAGAAGAGTTTCTAGTGCAGGGGATCTACTGAAGGACAGCCAGGATATTATGAGGGCTCTGCGGGATAACATTCAAAGGGCTCAAAATCAGCAGAAGCAGTTTGCTGATCAGCGGAGAGTTGCTCGCTCTTTCCAGGTTGGGGATATGGTATACTTGATGTTGCGGCCATACAAACAGTCTTCTGTTCGGAAGAGTGGAGCTGAGAAGCTCAAACCTTGCTATTATGGTCTTTTCTGTGTTGTCAGACAGGTAGGTGAGGTAGCCTATGAGCTTGACTCACCAGAGGATAGCTGAGTGCATAATGTGTTCCATGTTTCATGCCTCAAGAAGGCGTTAGACAAGCATGTTGTCCCATCTTTTGTTTTGCCACCCCCTAGATGATGAAGGGAAGTTAGAGTTGGTTCTCGACACCATACTAGAGACCAGAGAGAAACATTTGCGTAGGTGGGTTATCAGGTGGTTTTTGTTGAAATGGAAGGGTCTACCCATTGAGGATGCCACTTGGGAGTCAGAGGACATTCTTCAACATCCAACATTGCGATTGCTTGAGGACAAGCAATCTTGGGGAAGGTGGACTATAATGTCCCCTTTTAAGCAGTTGTCTAGGACATGGTATTGTTAGCTCATCATTGCGACCCTTGTGAGCTAACGGTTTGATTTGAGAGTCTCTGGTTGTCGACTTGCTATTTATAGTAAGTCTTGGAGGTGTCTTCCATTTTTGTCAGTGCATCTCAAGCAGGCAGAGGGGTTGGCAATCAGTG
This sequence comes from Chamaecyparis obtusa, assembly GCA_027943335.1. Classification (NCBI taxonomy): domain Eukaryota; kingdom Viridiplantae; phylum Streptophyta; class Pinopsida; order Cupressales; family Cupressaceae; genus Chamaecyparis; species Chamaecyparis obtusa. Next base: position 1,078,722 of record BSBK01001979.1, read on the forward strand.
TTGATTCTATTGTTGCATCTAGGTGGATAGTGATTAATAATGATTATATTAATTAAGTCCTCATCTAATTCATTTAATTAATATTTGCCTTCTAGACTTTATATCAAGTCCAAATGTGTAATGTCCCCTTTTTAGCAAGAGTTGGAGATTATGGTTTGTTAGCCCATCATTGCGAACCTCGTGGGCTAATGGTTTAAGTTGAGGGTCTATGGTGGCAAACTTACTATTAATAGTAAGTAGTCGAGCGTCATTCCACCTTTGGCAGGGCAAACTTGAGTTAGATTGCTTGGCGACTTGAAGTGGACTTGGTCATTATGCTTTGAGAAGTTCATTTGATAAAGGTTTTATTTAATGAAGTTGACTTAATTAAAATTAAGTCTAAAACTTTATATTATGACCAACGTTGGGGACACATTATTATTCCATTATGTATTTGGTGGCAACATTATGGTGGCTTTATTTAATACTTAAAGTCTTAATCAAATGCTAAGTGAGGGCCCACAGATTATTTTATATTAATTCAAACATTTGAATTCAGAAAATTATTGCATTGTGCAATTTAATCATGAGGAGTGTGTTCATGAAGCTCCCTGGTATCGTCAAGCTGAAGACACAGCCGATGGGGTTTGAGGACTTAAAAATGGTTTTGGAGATTGAATAATGCATGCCTTCTTGTTTTTGATAGCCTTTGTGAATTTCCAGTGTGAGGTTGCGGTGGATTTGGTGCTCAAGAATTGTAAATTCTTAGAGTGATTTGGCAGTTAGAGCTGGTGCGAATTCCAGTGATTTGTGTGCTTGGTATGGCACTGCTCAAATGCCATCGTTGGTAAAAATGGAGCTGGAAATCGTTTGTCCTGGCAGTAGAAATAGTAATAAGAAGCTGCGATTTACTCCTTGCTAGCAGCGTTAATTTTCCCAGGCTACCGTGTCTTCTAGAAGGTCTGATTTAATTAATAATAGCTGCGATTGTAAAGCCTGGGACTGGCATATAAGGAGTGGGCTCGTTTTGGCTTCCTGGTGCGTACATGATCATTTCAAGTCACAGCGTTGAAGTCTATCATCTATCCAGCAGCTGCAATATATATATATATATATATATATGCTCTAATTTGAAAGCATTGTGGAGTGAAAGTCTGATTCCAGGTGCTCTCTGTTTTAATTAATTAATTCTTGTTGCATTTCCAGCATTGTAAATATCAAAAGAAATAAATTGAAGGTGTTATTTGCATAATTAGTGTTCATTTTTCTGAGTTGATCTTTCATTTCCATTATTAATCGAAAATTCCAAAAAACCATATATTTGGAAAAAAGACAACAAAAACTTCAAACAATCTTCAAAAATCAGTCAACAGGAAAGTCAGAGCCGGGAAGGGCTCTTACAAAATGGTGGCGATATTGATTTAATTAATAATAAGTCCTTAAGTCTATGTTCATATTTGTTAAATCTATGCAAATTTACTGTTCAAGTGTCAATATTAAATTGAATATGCAATGTTGATTATATATTTATATATGTCTAACTGCGCTAATGTTTATTGCAGAAAACTGAGACTGGAATGTAAGAATAAATAATGACTTGCATGAAGTATTTACTCACTGCTGTGTTTACTGTTTACAGTATGCTGCACTTATCGATTTCGGTGCATAATACTGAACACTGATACCGCCTTTATATCCGTATGGTGACCAATGAAGAGTCACGTCTATGATAGACGTGACTCTTTGAGGAGTCACGCCTATCATAGGCATGACTTAATAGTCACAACCAATGGCAGTGGATACCGATATGTTTATCGGCTGGCACCATTTCAATCACTGATCCAATGTAAATCAGGTTGATACAAAATACTAATCGCAGTTTAATATATATGATCAACACCGATTATTAATCGGTTTGGTTGATTTCATTATCACACTTGGGTTTAATAGAGAATATAAAGCATGACGTGAATCATATATATATATATTAATATATATTAATATATATATACATATATGATGATAATTATTAATATATATATATATATATATATACGAGGATAATAATAATTATCATCATATATGTATATATTAACATAAATATATATGACTCTAATGAATCGATATTTTATTATTATTTCTCTAATTGCTATACCAAAATGAATTTATCTGATCGATGCTATAAGTAACAACACTCCCTCTTAGCTAGATAAGATAAAATCATATGTATCACATTTCTCGTGATAAGAGGTCTCTCATATCTCGTAAGACAATCATCACATAACACGTGATGATAAGTATCATATATCTCATGATAAGAAGTCTCATATATCTCGTAAGACAATCATCACATAACACGTGATGATGAGTATCACATAACTTGTGATAAGAAGTCTCACATATCTCGTGAAGACAATCATCACATAACATGCGATGATAATTATCACATAACTCGTGATAAGAAGTCTCACATATCTCGTGAAGACAATCATCACATAACACGTGATGATAATTATCACATAACTCGTGATACTTAAAGGATGATGTGCTTGAGAATTTTATATTCTCCTTATATATCCTAGCTATGGTGTGTGCACTAACATTACGCCACATAATGTCCACCATAACAAATCATGGCACATCCATGAATGATATCAAGTCAGCATGATATCAATATTAAAAGATCGTAATCTTATAACATTTAAATACAAGTGTTCATTTCTAAATGATCGTCACCATTTAGAGATGAACACAGGGGGTAGAGCCCATAAAGTCATATATCAACACATATGACAAAAGAATTTTACACATTAAATGTTATTTCCAAACGGTTACTGAGAGGGGGGGGGTGAATCAGTAAGAACTATTTTCTTTCCCATTCTTAATAATTTTATATACTTCTTGCAGTCTAAGTAAAGCATAAAGCAAACATTCACAACTGTAAAATAAGTACACAGATCAACATAAGTTTTATACGTGGAAACCCTCGGTTAGAAGGAAAAAACCACGGTGAGATAGAACTCACAACTTCACTACTACAGAATGAAGGTGCCCTGTTAGGAGCTTACAAAGCACTGGTTAAGGTGCTAACCGGTTAAGGGATTTTACAGAAGATTTGTTAAGATCTGAACACTGTTAGGAGCTGCCTAGTTACAGGACTTAGAACATCAAGAAGATGTTACCCTATTAGGGGATTTTTACAATGAACCAATTAGGTCCACCCTAATGAAGGGATTTCAACTTGCTTTTACTACTTATAAAAGCAATGATCTGTTATGACACTGAATGTCTGATTAGATCATACCTCTTTCCCAGTTTGCCTGGCTGTTGATCTCTGCTACCTCTGTGTCTGTAGCTCTTCTCTCAGAAGATCTCTCTCTTCTGCTCTTATGCAATTACCAATAATCAACAACAACTTTCTTGCATCCTATGACCTATATTTATACAAGAGTTCATCGTTATGAAACCCTTAACTCATAGAACCGTCAAGCTGTAAACTCAACAAGAAAATGATGCAACTAGCATTCTGATCTGGAGTTTACCTTGCAAAACATCCATTGAAATAAAGCTAACTCCTGTTAAAAAGCTAACTCCACTTCAATGCGGTGGATGTCCCGTATAATCCGGTTTTAACTCAAACTGCTTCCGCAAAATCCGGTGATTATCTGGTTTTACACCTATAAAAACTTCTTCAGGAGTTTTGTCTTCAATGTGAGAGTGAGGACATCTATTTTGAAAGTGTACAGCAGTGTTGGAAGCTTCTACCCAAAGATAGGTTTCTAGATTTTGGTCAAGGAGTATAGCTTTAGCTGCTTCTACAATAGTTCTATTTTCCCTTTTAGCAACCCCATTTTGTTGAGGATTGTAAGGAACAGTGAACTCTCTCTTAATCCCTGCTTCTTTGCAAAATTCTTTAAAAATGTCAAAGGTATATTCCCTCCCATTATTAGTTCTTAGGATTTTTATTTTCTTCCCAGAGGAGTTTTCAGAAAGGGATGTGAATTCTCTAAATCTCCTGAGAATCTCTTCTAATTCTTTACATCTGCAGAAGTAGATCCAAGTTTTTCTGGAAAAGTCATCAACAAATATTATGTAATATAGAAACCCTCCCACAGAAGGTACAGACATGGGTCCACATAGGTCAGAGTAAACTAGTTCTAAAACATTACTCGTTTTACTAGAACTTCTTTGAAAAGAACCCTTAGTATTTTTTCCTAGGGCACACCCCTTAAATGTACCTGAATGATATTGTTTTAACTTAGGTAAGCAAGTGACTAGTTTTTCCATAGAGGATAAGGTACGAAAGTTTAAATGTCCTAATCTTCTATGCCATATCTCATTAGAGTCTGCAATTTCATGAATTAGAGCAAAATTAGCTTCAGTACATACCTCATACAAGTAACCATTTCTTTGCCCTAGGGTTACAGCCTTTTTGATAGAGGAATTCTTTGGCCATGCCAACACCTTGCTATCCATAAAAGTTACTCTATACCCATTATCCTCTAGTGCAGATATGGAGACTAGGTTCCTTTTGATGCCTGGAACGAAAAGAACTCCGGTGAGTTGGATAGACATTCCTGACTTCAATTGAATGGTGCAGGTCCCGACACCTTTTACTAGATGTGCTGAGTCATCTCTGATGGTTAACTCTTCATCAATTTCTTCTATCATAGAGTCCAATAATTCTTTGTATCTAGTGATATGTCTTGACGATCCACTATCTATAATCCAGGTAGTAGATTTGTTGGATACTTGATTAGAGAGGGAAGAGTAGAATGCATGTTTCTCAAAATCATGCTCCCTTTTATTTCTTTTCAATTTAGTAAATGTAGCTTGTTGTTTAATTCTATCTAGGCATCTAGCTGCATAATGTCCATATTGATCACATTTGAAACATTGAACATGAGAAACATCTCTCTTAGATGAACCCTTTTCATGACGGTCCTTCCTCTTCTTAAAGTGTTTCTTCTTTCCTTTCTTGTGAGAGTTTACATTTAACACATGTAGATCTTCATCTATGTTCTTTTGTTTGATCCCTTTCTTGTTTTGTCTTGATTCTTCCTAAAGACAGTCAGACTTTAGTCGATCGAAGTTGGGATATTTAGATCTTGCACTAATGCCTTGAACAAAGGTTTCCCAAGTGCTTGGTTGGCCATCTAGTGCAATGAGAGTCAGTTCTTTGCTCTGAATTTCATATCCAAGTGTTGTTAATTCATCCTTTAGAGCAGATATTCTCATAAAGCATGAATTAATGGATTCTCCTTTATTCATACTTATATGATTAATCTCTCTTTTTAGGGCTAGGGTTCTGCTAGCATTGTTTATTTCGTATGTGCTTTCGAGTGATTTAAACATATGGTAGGGAGTCTCATATTTCATTAGGATTGGCACTATATGGTCTAACACCATCAACAATAATCTTCATAGCCTTTTCATTTCCTTCAATCCATATTGATTTTTCGAGATCATTTTGAGGCTCTTCTTTCTCTTCTTTTATAAAAGTCTCGGCTTTGTTTAGACGTGACTCTTTGAGGAGTCACGCCTATCATAGGCATGACTTAATAGTCACAACCAATGGCAGTGGATACCGATATGTTTATCGGCTGGCACCATTTCAATCACCGATCCAATGTAAATCGGGTTGACACAAAATACTAATCGTGGTTAATATATATGATTGACACCAATTATTAATCAGTTTGGTTGATTTCATTATCACACTTAGGTTTAATAGAGAATATAAAGCATGACGTCAATCATATATATATATGAGGATAATAATAATTATCATCATATATGTATATATATGTTTGTGTGTGACTCTAATGTAATCAATACTTTATTATTACTTCTCTAATTGTTATACCAAAATGAATTTATCTGATCGATGCTATAAGTAACAACAATATTCATTATGGGACTTTATTATTATTTTATATGGTGGTGAGCGGCAACTTAACTAAGCTATATGGCTGGCAGTCATTGTTAGTTGGGCCCATATATATTATTTATTATTATTTCAAATGTTAGCCGGTGGCAGAGATAATATGTTAATATTAATTCAAACTTTTGAATTGAACCAAGACTTAACGCATGAAGGAATGCGATTATGTATTCAAGGAATCTTCGTGAAGCTGAGATTGGTCTTCACATTGAAGTTAACAATTAGGGATTTGAGAGCTCTTTATAATGAATTAGCATTTATTCATTCAGGCTACCTTCGATACTTATGATTTTGTCTAATATATCTCTGCCTGCGATCAACGAATTGATCTGCGTTTTGCATCCTGTTGGAAACAGTGAGTTTCCAAATCGCATCGGCACCTTGAGCTAACGTCTGGGTTGGTGAATTGTGTTTGGGTTTTGATTGTTGTCAGCAATCAACTTATTTATGCCTGGGAATTATCAGCATTTAGACTGGGCTTGGCGGCAGCATACATTCCATCGTATTTGTGTTTTACGGCTTATACTTGGTGAAAGACGACATTAAAGCCTGCTGCGGTAGGAATAGTCAACGCTGCGTTGATCTCTGCTGAATCAGCGTTTGGGGAAATTCAAGGGGTTCAATCCGCAAACTTGGAAAAGACAATCAAACAACACTTCTATATCAGGTTCCTTTGCCAATTTGTTTAAAGCTTGAATAAAGCTACATATGTAAATATATCAGGGTTGAATTTGGTGATTGAAATAAAGTTACAGAATATTAGTGTTTCAATTCTTGTAAATAATTTATTTTCATTGTTAAGTTTCTCATAATCTGAAAAAAAATTTAAAAAGCATATATATCCAAAAACTCATAAAAAAAAACAGTTCACAAAAAACAAAAAACTTCTTCATTCAGCATAGACAAAGCATAAGGGCGAGCAAGGTCCATTACACAATTCTCACATGAAATCGCTCCTTTTGGGCTTTATTTGTATTGTATTTGGCGTAGAGAAAAATCAGAAAAATGATGTTCACCATGGAGTTGCATGTGGTTTTGAAGGTGTTAAATTGGTCTTCGTGATGGGGGCGTTGGCCCTCGACCCCACCCTGTATCGCAACAAGGATCATGCCTAGGGCACTACCCCCAAATCGCACCGGGGGCGCTGCCCATTGACCACGTTAGGGGCGCTGCCCCCAAACCCTCATTTTAGTCTTGAAGTACACTACAACTTTGAGTTTGCACAATACAAGTCATTATCTACACTCTTGTAATTTGTCTTCCTAGATATTACTTGATGTATACTTGTCGTCTGGAGGACGACTTTTTTCTTTTGGTGGGGATGATGTAGTCGGCATAAAATGTGTATTGTTAAGTTTGATAATATTGGTTATCCGCAAATGTATTAATTCTCCGTATTAAGTTTTTTCTGTCTCTCGGGTAGTTGTCGTGTCAGTTAGTTGACAGTTGTGTCCCTCTTGGCAACCATCGGGTCCTTTAAACATGTCGTGTACTGTCAAGGAAGGGAGTATGGTATCGTGGGGTAAATTGTACTCCTTGGCCAACCATCTTCGGTCCTCTTCTCTGTAATAATTTTATGAGCTAATAAAGATATATTTTACTCCTATATCTGGTACACACTTCCATTTGTATTATTACTTCATGTATGTAAATTACCAGGTATAGAAGTTAACAAAGTTCTAGTATTGAGCCCAAAAAAGGCTTTATAGAATTTGTCTAACTTTATGGCAAAGTATTGAGAGCCAATTTCATTCACAGCAAGCACGAAACTTATAGGGAATACTTCTAACGGGTCCTTACTAAATCGAGACATATATCTGAGGCATGCAGACAACTCCATGGTTAATGGCAAACTCCCTCCATGTGCAAGGGTGAAGAGATAGTTGAAGTCTTCGTTGGCGCACCGCCAAGCAAGGGGTGTCATTGATTAAGGCTTTAAAATATTAAGCTACTGACAAATCTAAGACTTCAATAAATATACCATTGCATTATCAACTTGGGCAGTTTTTGGGAGTAACGACATCGCTAGAGACCACAGTCAACCCATGTATGCATCTGCAAGAAAGACTCATTGTCTCGTGGAGGTATCTGGAGACCACAGCAAGCATATCGTGACTATGATACCTACATGCCACTCATAATGGAGGTTAGCAAGTGTAGATAGAGCTTTTGATAGGTCTCGTCTATATCAAGATACTGAAACTAACCTTTCCATACCATCAATCATCTCCAACACAAGGTTTTCCTAGGTTCTTCGGCTAAGGCATTGCATACTAACAACAACTTCCATGCTAGTATATTGGTGATCTCAGACATTTATATCAGGTTTTACCTCTATGTATTCCCATCGCAATGAAATGTTGTTTTGAATAATAATGTAGAGATGTACGGAATATTCGAATTGACGTTGAAATGGCTATGATATGATGTCCTTGATGTACTCTATGTCGAAATCAATGTTTTGAAAGTTAAATTTATCTCTCTACTAGTCATTAGCAACTTGAAAGCCATTTTGAATGTGTGCCATTAGAAACATAAGTGCACAATGACATTACCTCCACTTTTAGTTTAAGCATAAACATTTATAAAACCAATCCAACGAACAATGATTTCTGGTAGTATTTAAATGTTTGACAAAATTAAAGCTATAAGTAATTGATAAATCATAAATGTTTAATGCAAAGTTACCAATTCGGGTGCAGATGCAAATGCGGGTATGAGAATCCAGTACGCGGATGCGAGAAATTTGTTTGGGGGTTTTGGATGCATTTATATATATATACAAAAAAAGCAAGAAATATACAAAATTAAATCATTTGATAGTATGATACTTCATCATTGATCAAGATAAATATTAAATGCCAATAATTCCACCTGTTGCATGCAGGTGTAAGAAATCATATGTTAAATCTTGAAGAAATCGCACCTTCAAACCTTCATTTCTTTAGTTACTACAAATTTTGAGGAATTGCTAGCTTGGTTTTGTTCAAAGGCTTTTAATAGACTAGAAGAATTAACATCAACCACTTTTTTTAATTTCCAAACCTTAGATTGGGCCGAGATCAAAACGGGGTATGCGATTATTAATGTAAATATGTATATGCAAAAGTTAAGATTACTAATGGCGTTTCTAATCAAGTATGTGATCTGTGAGGGAGTGTCGAACACTTTCCTAAAAAGCTTGCTCATTTCTTTGAAAAATTATATGTAAAATTAGAACAAGTTGTACGTCATGATCTAGGTCAATATATTGTGGCACTTTCAAATCTTATTTGTTACATATCTCTACAACTATGTGTTCCATAAATCAATTTTTGTTCAAGATTTTTATCAAATACTAGGCTATCATTCCCACATCACCTAAATTTCTTTTATGTTCGTAGCTACCACACTGTCAAACAGCTCAGGTGCTTGAATAACACATACTAGTTATGGTTGTTCATTCAAAGGTCAAGACAATCTTTCTCGAAATATCTTCCTACATTTCTTGAAGTTGAAAGCCCTGTGGTTTGGACATAACAGTAAGTAACGTGGATTTGGTACTCTTTCATTATTCATTCAAGGTACATTTAATATTAAATGATAGTTATAGTCTAAGTTATCTCACAAGGAGTTGTAACGCACCTTGTGAGCTTCCCCGCACATCAAACTCTGCATCCGCATCCGCATCCGCACCCAGGCAATCAGCAAGAGCATCTGATAACTAATGTTTAATGCATACAAATGATTGACTGAATGCCTTCGTGATGTATGGATGATTGCAGAATGAAAAAATTGAGTCCAAATCAGTAAGGTTTCTTACATAATTCCTTTCACTGACCATGCCTCAGCTGATTTGTCTGATTCATACTCGACATTGCTAGTATGTCAATGTTTTATGATTGACTTACTAATAGTTGCATTATTCAAGTCGTCCTTACGATTTCTTGATACTTGGCAAGACGTTCTTCATCGATTACTTCTTTCGATAAATAAGCTTTAGTCAACCCGATTACAAATCAACAATCTACAGTTGATATCTTTGAATCGTTCACCATTGATTAGGAGTGCTTGATAACAATAATAATAGTTTTTATTTACATTGATGTTTTGATCCTTATCATTCTTCATCTTCAACCTCTACAATTCGATAATGCCTCTGTGTCGATTCATAATGATCTCACCATCGATTGATATTACCTTTGATCAATATCATCAATGCTATCTTTCCTTCGATGCTTGGTGACCATATTTATCCTGTGATTAGTCTCCCTTCATCAATTACTGATATAGAAGTTACTCCTTTGGCCACCTTACTAGACTGTATCATGATCGATATCTTCAAGGCAACTATTATATTGTCTTTCCTCTCTGCTAAGATATGTATGATTTTTTTTGCATAAAATACTACAATGCTCTATAAGGTAATATTCATCGTCTTAAGTATCTTTGTAGAATTGCTTGTCTTATTGGTGGAGATACTCTTCATATGATGATGATCATTATGAGATCAATCCCTTATTTATCTTAGGAAACCATCTTATTTATAAGACTTCGCAGTTTCCTCACTTCTTATTCTCTAAGTATAATTGCTTCTAACTACTTTTACTAACTCCTACTTGCTAAGGGTGTCAAGGACTGTCACTCCTTGTCCACAATTGTATCTTACTACTCTAGTGGGTATGCTTCAAGAATGGGGACATTACAATCTCTATTTAAATACTATTGTTGGAATAATAATAATATCAATTCCATACTATCACTTACACCATTTCCATATTCATGATTTATAATCTATAGCAATAAATAGGGATTTTAAGGAAAGAAGTTCCTTGTGATTTGGATTTCTTGATAATTGTCCCTATTTCCTGACTTAGCCAAAAAGGGGACATTACAAAGTGAGTGAATTCATTCAAGCTGTCAAAAACACATAGATGCAATCCTTACCTTGCACTTTAGGAAGTCACGTAATAGAGTCCATGGAGATACTTTCCCATTTTTTATTGGATATTGACAAAGGCTGCAACAAACCAGTAGGAAAGGTATTACCATTTTTGTTCTATTGTCACACAAAACATTATGTACATACTTATGAACTCCATCCTTCCAAGAGAATCTTTCTTGGAACTGTCTGTAAGTCATAACAAAACATTGGTGACCAGCTGTAGGTGTGCATCATGGAATGTCACCATAATGTTCACCTTCAACCCCAATTCAGGTACTAAAAAGATTCTCCCTTTGTCGAGAATATGTTCACTCGCCACTTTGTAGCTATCATCTTGCAAAGTACAATCTAGAATACTAAGGAAAAAGAGTTCTTAGCATGCTCTGCAAGAACTTGTTCTTTCCAATTAGTAGTGATCTCCATCATAGAACATAAATGTGGCTTTCTCGACAATGCATCAGCCACTATATTTTTCTTCTCTTTGACAAATTCGATGTCAAAATCTGAAATAACACCCCCTAATTTTTATTTTGAATTTTGTAATAAGAAATGACAAGATAATGTTGGAATACTCGGATCAATGAGGGGGGGTGAATCAGTGATCTACAAAACAAGAAGATCCTTAACCATTTAAAACTTTAAACCATTTGCATATGTAGCAAATCACATAATAACATCAGCAACATTGAATGTATGTGCAACAGATATAAGATATAATAAACAAAAAAGCACATTCACGCATTTAGATACTTGACATAGTGTTTTATAGTGGAAAACCCCTAAGGGTAAAAAACCACTTTCTAATTGTCTTTTATTTAGCCTTTATGGCAAATGTTTAGAGCACCCACTCTAGGAGCACTAACCCCTTACAATTTTAGGAACACCCATTCCAAGGAGCACCAACACCCTACTGATTTTAGGAATACCCATTCCAAGGAGCACCAACACCTTACTGACTTTAGAAGCACCCACTTCAAGGAACATCCATCCCTTACAATCTAGAAGCACCCATTTCTGTTTAGATACAATACATAGCATTTGATACAAATCACAACACCACAAAGATCTTGTCTCTGTTCCACAAATCTTCTATTTGCAATCTGCTCTTGTTGAGAAAGATAATCAAGACAAAACCAATCTCTTCTATCAACACTGCAAACTTAGTGCTATCATTCTTCCCTTACCTGCAACACAAATTGAACATAACCAACTGCCCATACAAGACATTTATCAACATCAATAACCAATCTGCACAAATAACTCTGTGATTTAATCTCAAGCCATCATATCAATATCTGCAATCATTCCGGAGGGGACTTGGTTCTGAATTCGGAATTGATCACCAGTTATAGCTATAGTTAAGATATATTTGTATAGCAGAAAATGATATAGATTCTATTTAACAAAACCTTACTTACAGCCAAACCCTTCTTTCAATAATTGCCATTTCTTTGTCTAGAAACCCTTCTTTATCTTCTCACCAAAACTATATCACAATGCATTAATATATCTGCTGTATATACATACTTTTAACACCAACATTGCCTCTCCTTTCTATGCAAATTTTACCTTGGCATTGCTTCATTCTTTCAACACTTTTAGCAGCATCTTTTTCTGATCTTTATTATCATTATACTTGCAGCATGACTACAGTTTCTTCTCCTCTCAACAAAATTAAAATCTCAGAACATGAATATATCTGCTGTGCATATTTCTCTTTTTTATCTGCACTCAAGATTTCATATATTCTGCTGTAACCTTCATCCTCCTCTTTCATCAGTTGTATCTTCAGAATATAAACAGAAAACCAATCTGTTCAACTTCCAGCAACTAGTCAACGGTTGGACATTCAAAATGATTTTAATCTTTAAAACATCTCACTCATGTATAATAAGAAATAAAGATCAACCTTTTATATTCCTCAATGAAGAATTCCATTAAAAGTGGTCACTTTACTTTATTAAGTTGAAATAATAAAGTCTTAAGTCGTTTTGTTCCCGTGAATAGACAGTTACAGGGTTCCTGTCGCACTGCTGCCATGAACTCTGCAGTTCTGTATAGGTTCCTGTCGCCAGAATGACATGAAGCAGAAACTTGAACTACAAAACCTTGTTTTCAAACTCCAACTGATTTGGATGCATTAAGGCTTCAAGAAAACATTATGATGAAGTATTCAACTCATTTTGATCACCATCAACCGTATTTCAAAGAACTCATATCTTCAACAACTATGCACAATGCAATACTTTAGAAACTATGCAAGCATTCAGCTTATCTTCTGTCATTAACCCAACCTTTATGAACATATGAACTCATACTATGCTGTACCTGCAAAAAAAGACTTTGTCATTAAGATTCCCATGCATATACATATTCATTATCATGTACACACCATTTCAGTTGTCTCCAATAGGCAAACCATACTAACATTGTCATGAATATGTAAACTTGAATATCCTAACTAGTTCCATTAGCACCTAACTCCCCCTTTGACAATGCACTTTACATTGTTGACCTCGATGCCAACAACAACTCATATTTACTTGCCAAGCATGCCAACACATAAACATGCATTCTAGAGAACTTTCTACTGTTATACATCTGATCATAATTTTAGCATGCATACATCTACGGTTGCAACTTATTATGATTGAAAATCAAAGCACACAACATTGCATTTAATTGACATAACATTGTACACACTCGTGATGGAAGAAATCATTGAAAATAGAGGTAGAAATAAATATTACAGGTAGAAATAAATATCACTGCAAATTCAATTTTGGTGGTTCAGGTTAATCTCATGAAATGGGTGTTTTATAATGTATAACTTGGTGTATGCAATACTGGAAGATGATAAGTGTAGAGAGTGTTGAAGACAATGTCGTGGATATTGAGCAAGACAAAGTTGCCAAATTTAAGTACCTTTGGAGAATTAATTATTAGACGAATATTTTTTATTTGCTTCAACTACGTTTATGTTTTTTAAGAAAAAAAATTATTTTATTTACCATGTTTTGCAAAATCAATGATTCCAAGTCAAATAACTAAAATTACTACAGCATGAAACAAATAAATTAACACTGGCCATATGAGTCAAAAGTAGCTCCCAACTAAATCTTGATGACTGCCAAAACTTACTTCTGAGCAAACTGAATCGCATTGCCACCAACACCAGTAAAGCCATCAATAATTGTATCAGTCCCACAGCGTGCTGCGTGATGTTTTGCAATAATTTCAGGGGTAACAGAAAACCAACCTTCCTCGTCAAGTTGAACACCTTCATCAAATTTTGAAAAAAGCTGATACCTCTGACACCAATATTTAGTAATACTGGTACTCATTTCTTCCACTGTTCCAGGCAAGAGGAGTTTCTTGGAGGGTTCTCCTGCAATTTGAGAAAACACAGTTTTCCATTTGATTTGAGGATAAACTCTCTTTTTTGTAATTTTTATTTTAAAAGTGTCAAAATACATAACGAAAAGTTAAAACAATGGAACCACAAGAGTTGTTGGAAAGTTGTCGGTTAAAACCTATGTTACCCCGGGTTTCCAGGACGGGGGGACGGGGATACAGGTTTCTGGTATGGATTTTTTTTTCCCGGAGCAACATAAAAAATAGGAAAAATTTAAAATATTCGTATGAAAACATGGATAGAGCATGCTTATATACATTATAGAACTCTAACATATAATGTTTGTGTTAAATAATTTAAGTTTAGAACTCACTCGAGAGTGGAAGTCAAACAAATTATCAAAACTGAAACATAAATTTTATGGCACAGCCAGGGGGCGGGTTTCTGGAAGTTTCCGAGTTTCTAGGACGTCCCCATTTCTGGGAAGGGTCAAATTATGCCGGAGACGCGTCCCCGGGTAACACTGGTTAAAACTTACAAATTTACAATCACTGAAATTATGAAATATGATAAGCTAAGAAACTAAATAAAATAATCACTGGACAAAAGAAAAGTGAGGAGGTTGAAAATTGAGAGATAATATCAAAACCACTTTAAAAAGAAAACAACTAGCTCTGAGGATTGCTTGGTGGCAGAATTATTGTTTCAGAAAACAAGCAGCATGCTGAGAGAAGATAAAGAACAGAATGCAAAGTCAGCAATAGCAAAAGTTACCGACCATCCTTATCAATAGATGACAGCCTTTTCAGCCTTGTTCTCTTCTTTTTCTTCTGCTCCTTTGTAAGATCATCATTTCCCAAGCTAAAAGTTTCAGATATGGAAGTATCTTCGGAGGTTGCTTCTGCTATAGCATTATTATAAGTCTCACTCTCATGAGCATGAACATGTGGAGTTTCGTGTTGTAAAGTGCATTTTCTCTCAATATTACCCTCGTCATCAAACCAAATATGAGTACCACGTGCTTGGGGAAGCGCATGTAAGCTGTATTCCAAAAATCCATAACAATAGAAACAACAAAAAATATTGAGAAGCTAAGTCATTTCAATACATGCATGAATTTGTACCAAAGCAAACTTACCTCTCTATAGTATTTAAAGATGACAATAAATGATTTGAAAAACCTAAGCCATTGGATAAACAGCAATCACTTGATTGCTCTAGACATTGAACAGTAGCTTTTGTGCTTATTATCTCCATATCTTTCCCAGGACTACTGGTTGCTAGTGATATATCTGTTTCCTCCAGTACAATGTTGCCATCTTGTCTGTTATCGGACAGGTTGTCTGTGGGAAGCTTCTCTGTATTAAAGTTATCATTTTCAATCAAACATTCATATGTAATATTCTCCTTCACATGATGCACCTTACCTGCCTCAACTTTGACCTTATTTAATACATCATCTGCAAGCTCTTGACACACTTGACTATAGGCTTGACAACCTAGCGTAGACTCTATATTTTCTTCATTATCTTTTAATTCTGACTGTGAACATTCATCATACCTTCCACTGCTTGCTTCACATATGGCCTGACTCCCTGAAACACAATTATTTGTTGTGTATGATATAGAAGGAATCTCAGTTGAATGCTCCAATCCTGGGAGATCCCATAAAGTTTCCAATGTTTCATAGTTATAATAGTAATACCTTTGGTAGTAAGAATCCCAAACAGGTTCCCAGTTACTCTTGAAACAATGTTGTACCTCTTCTGTAGGAACATTATTCTGAAGGCAATCTTTCTCAAGCTGAGAAACTTCCAGCACATGAGGACAAGAAACTCTGGAGACGTCAATCTCAATATCTGAATTAGGGTCAACATTGTACAAACTAGTTATTTCCTGTACACAGCCTGCAATATGTAACTCAGAGTGATCATCTAGTCCTCCATTACAATTTTGTGATTTCCTCACTCCTATCTCATCCTCACACATCATGTCAACTGAAATGTCAATTTCTGGTTTGCAATCAATCAGTGAAGCATTTTTGGCATCATACAAATTGTCAGTCTGCATAGATGTCATCGCATTGTTGTTTGAAATTATACTTCCATTAAAAAAGGTGCTCCCATTTTGACAAGATGGTGAACGTGTTCCATTCATTCCATCAACTACAATTTGATTTGGAATATTTTCATCCTTTCCATATAGTTCTACTGAAGCAAAATGGGAGTTTAGATGAACAGCTGTTTCATTATTAACCTCATCATTAGAAACCTCTGCCTGCACAACAGACAAGTCCCTCTCTTCTGTCACTTGAGCTAGCTTGCCATCTCTTTTCTTTACTGGTTTTTTATGCTTCCTTTTAACGCTTGTATGCTTTTCCTGTGAATACAGAATGAATGCGATCAAATCTATAGAATTGTTGTGACAAGCAATGTTTAACATAAAAATACAAAGCAAGGCAATTAAATAGATCTGACAGGAAGATGAGTACAGAAATATACTTTGGAGCTTGTGCAGAAAGAGCTTGGAAGGCCCAATGCAACCATCTCATTTATTAGATTCATGTCTCCCAGGAGATCTGTATGCTCTGCATTTTAATTGAAAAATATTAAATATCAGGGATAAATGACAAGTTATATACTGCAGATTTCTTTTTCAATGATCCCGTACTGAGTACTGTGCATCAGAAATATTTAGCCAAAGGGTTCATACAGCTTTATGATTGAAATATGCTTTGGATTAAAAATAATTATAATGTAGAAAGAAAGGAGTTCTTTATATATAGAGTTTCATATTAAGCCTTTTGTTTCATTATTGTAAACCACAATCACAAACGCATTCAAGCCTAATATATGTTGATAAAAGCAACCTATTCTATTCTCTAAAACTCTCTGTTCAATGAACTCCTAATGCGATTTCAGGGGGACGGAGGACATGGACCCAAATTAGAGGATGGCAACCGGCAGCACATATAAATAGAAAACATGTAATGAAGACTAAAATTTTTTATTTTTTTATTTTTAAAACCAGAGTGGAGCTCAAAAAGCAGCAAGCATCACAGGATTTGGCGGCAGAGCCCCTAGAGGAGTCAAGGGGCAGCACCCCTCAAAAATTCCCTATTGGAATACAGGGTGAGGTCAAGGAGCAAAACCCCTACAACCAAGCGCAAGTTAAGGCCTTCAAGAACAAATGAACCTTCATGGCATTATGGGTTCTTGGCCATGCCAATTGAGCAAACTAATACAACTACCACATTGGAGTCATGCATGAACCAAGTATTTATTTAACAATTGAGAAAATTTGTCCTAGTTTTCTTTCATGACATCTTTATTTAGACTAAGACACGGGAGGATCACTTGAGGCACATAGATGAGGTGCTTGACATATTAGAGTAGCATTCATTCTATTAGGAATTAATCTATACTTGGTAAAGGTTATTTCCCTTTTACTTAATTAATTGTTGAAATATTCATAAGGACTCCCTACAAGTCTTTTGTTTTAAATGAGTTCTCACACATGTAAAAATAACTCATTTTATTATTCCTAATATGTGGAATAGTAGAGCTTAAATGTAGATTCCTCCTTATGAGGATTGTGACACTTTGCACACACAAAGGATGATAGGTGGTATGCATAGGCTTGGGAGTTACATTAGCAACTACTCTATCACCTCTATTTATTTGACGTGTTTTTCTCATTTTTCTTATGAAGCATTCTACTCTCTCTCTCTCTCTTGTGTATCATTCTTAGGCTTTACGCCATCTTCATAATATTGGGATCTTTTCTTTGTTTTTCCCCTTTACCAAATCTTGTGTCTCCTTCTTGGATATTTGGTGTGCATGCTCTTGGAACACTTGTTCTTCATTTTCAATGGAAATTTAATCCTTACAACATTTTCTCTTGGATTTGTTCATTTTGGTATTTCATGTATTTTTTTGTGATGCCCCTTTTCTAAAATAGGATTTAATAATAAATAATATATTAAAATATAAAAAGAATATAAATTAAAATTAAAATATATAAGAATTAAATTCAAATTTAATTAAGTTTAATGAATGGTTGTTGTCGGGGTATTTGAATGTACCGGTTATTATATTAATAAAGTATTATGTTAGTCTCGGTCGTTAGTGACCGAGACGTTAGACAGTTCCGTCACGACGTTTCAGTCGTGGCCCTTCGGGTACTTTATATACCCTCTCGGAGGTTGGACACGGAGATAGTATTGTATGATCATTATTATGTAAATGTACTTGCCAGTCCGGAATGATTAATGAAAGTATTTATTATTCTCTAATATATTATGTGTTTATTATATTTCCTGTAGTATGTCAGTGCAATACTAAGTTTACCCCAACGGGCAAACATCTGGTGCCGCTGCCTAGACGTACTCAGGAAGAGAAGTGAGGAAAGGATTTATGCCCAATGTTTTAAATAAAGATAGAAATAAAAAGGCATGAGATGACAAAGGTGAGGCCGCACAGAAGGCTTTGATCTCCGCGCAGCAACGTGAACGTCAGTATAGGCTCAGGCAACTTGCCAAGGACCAGCTTGCCGGAGGGTTGCCTGAAGGGGACCTCGGAAGTGGCACGAAAGGTGCAGAAGCCGACTTAGAACAGTTCATTTCGCCAAAACATTGAAGAGTGCGGAGTAGAGAAGAATTAATTGAGGAAACACGAGCGAGGAAAACCTTACTCTAGGAAGAACGAAACCAGTTTGAAGACTTGGCCCGTACACCACGTGCGGAGGACCGAGATCACGAAGGGAACCATACGCACGAGGGTGACGGTGACGGAATTACCGGAGGTACCAGGGATAGTACGACCGAAGGCACTCAGGGCATGCAGGTAAATCCTCCGTTGGAGCCCACGACTCCACACAACACAGTTCCACCGGTTCCACAGGCACAAGCGCAAGTGCCTTTAGTAAACACTACACAAAGCAACACAGCAAGGGGGGGTGTGGGTACCAACACAGGTGGTGCCGGACAACCTAAAGCAGCCCAACCACCTATGGCGACACACAGAAAAGTTGCCCAAATTCCATGATGATGGGAAGGACAACCCAACACGGCATTGTCGTACATGCGAAACCATCTGGTCAGCCAACGAGGTGACTGACCAAGACGAATGGATGAAGCAGTTCCCCGCCACACTGAGAGGACTGGCTATTGACTGGTACTCAAACTTGGATAAAACCAAGATAACTACGTGGGACAAACTGAAGAAAGCATTCGAGAAGGAATTCTGGCTTCTCCGAGATGATAACGAGATAGTCTCGAAAATCTATGGAACAAAGCAAGGCAAGAGGGAAACCGTACGAGCGTATGGCCGCCGACTAAAAGAGTTAGTCGGGAAGATGGAAAGCCAACCGGCAAATGGCTTAAAGAAGAGGTGGTTTGTCGAGGGCTTGAACTCTAAGCTACGACGGAAGATGAAAATCGTACCTCTGACATCCTTCGATAATGCATACAACCGGGCCATGGACCTGGAAAGCGAGAACAAGACATCCAAAAAGAAGAACAAATCCTCCTCGTCCGACGACGACATGTCCGAAGAGGAGAGTAGCAGCGACGAGAAGCCGAAGAAGAAAGTCACGGCCCTTCAGAAGGATATGGAACAGATGTTAAAAGAGTTTAAGACAATGAAGGGGACAACAAGCAAGGATGATGAACTATGGTGCACGGATTGTAAGGAGAGCGGCCACACGAAGGGTGCCTGTCCCAAGAAGGCATTCTATGACATCTGTCAGATCATGGGTCATTCTACGAAGGAATGCCCATATAATCTGAAGGCACATAACCAGCAAGTGCTCTATACACAGGAGCAGCCCTCCCCATCGGATTCAAACAATAATGCATCTTCCGGAGGCTATCGGGGAAACCGACGAGGCGGAAGAGGGAATAATAATAATTCCACCCGAAGCAGAGTCCAGTACGATGCGAAGGGACGCCCAATGATTCAATGTCGAGCGTGCAACGAGTGGGGTCACTTCGCAAGGGAATGTAGTAATAATGATGCCCCTCAAAAGCTATGTCGGTGGTGTGGGCCCGGTGACCATGAAGATGCCAATTGTCCGAAGTCTGGCGTAGGGGCCAATCTGATTGATATCGAAGGCAACACACGGGTTAAAGAAGCAATCCTTGCTCTTACCCGTGTTGTGAAATCTGGATCGTCCTATAGAGAATATATGTGACTGCTGTAGTGAAATAGATTACCATTGTGATTGATCTTTTCACCAGCCATTGATATATATTTATATCTTTTGAATAGTCACGTCTTGAAGAGTCATGACCATATAATAATATGACAATTATGGTAATAACCATAATTGTCTACTATAACCATAATTAACATATATAATTAACTACAATAATATAATATATATCATTGCATTATAATATTATCATTACTATATTAATAATATAATAATGATAATAATATAATATAAATATCACAACTCTTCATTATTAACATTGTATAATATATATATATATATATATATATATATATATATATATATATATATATATATATATATATAACAATACGAATGAAGCTATCTCTTAACACTCCCTCTTAGCGAGTGAGTATTAAATATCAAAAATCTATCATGACATCCGCCATTTCGGGACACACAAGTTAATGTAGTCTCGTCATGAAAATAGACTTGAATATCATGATCTCCGCACAGTCGGGACACACAATTAAGTAGTCTATCATGATATGGTTTCGTTATTACACATCCAGTAATAACAAGAGTCAAGATCTCCGCACAGTCAGGACACACAATTAAGTAGTCTATCTTGACACTTTGGTTAACCATTTACAAGATCGTCACCTTGAAATGTTAACCCACACACAAATGATCATTTTACACAATATTGCAATATATACATTTTTTTATATTTATTCATGAATAAAAAACCCATAGAGTCACTTTGACTCTTCTCAAAGGGTGGATCCACTTTGGTTCATCCAAAGAGTGGAAATCAAACTCTCAGTCATGACAATTTAAAAACAACAACTCAATGTTGTCTAGCCATGAACATAGCACATCATGACAGTTTGAAACCAATAACTTAATGTTGTCTAACCACGATATAGTTAAAGCACAACAAGTAATAACATAGCGTTCAGGATACCTTCTTTTCACCTAATAAGGCTTTATTCCTCAACATACCAAGGTTTGAAGTCGCAACAAATATCCACAACAATAACTGTGCATAGACATGGATTATCAATATGTTGTGAAGGTAAATTTGTGTTGCGATTGTCCATATAGAATAGCGACCTTGCATTGGATAGAATATATAGTTACTTGAATAATTATGATTGCCTCCTCTAATCGTCTTCTTATAAGCATGCAGTTTAATCATTAGTTGATGCTATCCATGATCATATTTAAGATATGCATCCTTTGTCGATTTTATCCTTCAATCTTATTAAGCACTGTAGTTGTTTCTAATATTGAAATTTAATTTGCTCCATATATGAATTACTATATATAATGCTCAACCTTTGAACAACCCCTTATTGCAGATAGGATTAGGTGATGTTGACTCAAACTTATATATTTCACAGATTGGATATACAAAATATTGACAAGATAATGGATTGTTTGCACTGCCAATTTTATGTGTAGCTTTTCTTTACTATGCGGATAGCTCTATATCCTGATGATTATGTGTTCTTTGTTGCCAAGTAATGGTCGTCTGTCACTTAGTGATTATTTTCTCCCATCGATGCATTTTATGAGTATATTAGTCAACATCTGCAAATGGCCCTCCTCACGCCATTGATGGAATATGTATTTGTCTTATATACTGATGGTAGATGTCGATTAGCTTGAAGTTGAGTCCCCCACTCGATTGAATGTTGGGTGACTTCTTCGTCTTCAATACATGCTCATGTTTGATAATATTAAGGGTTACGTATCAAAAAATAATCCTACTCACTATGGCTATCTCCATGTCTATCTTAGCGGCTTCCACATCATATAGAGCCTGCGCCCAGGAGTATTAATGTCGTCTGAGTTTCTATGATCCAAATCTCTCATTCTCTCCACCGTATAAATCCCTACATCAGGTTATCGCATCTTCTACGCGAGCAGGGACACAACAAATCCAACACGAGTGGCATGTTGCAGATCAGAAGGCGATAACACCACGGTGAACAACACATAACATAATGACGCGGGATCTCAATAAACCAGTGAGAGTCACAACTCGTAGACAAATAACAAGTCCACTAGCTTCTGTGCTCATATCAAAACTAGAACACCGGCCGTGAGTACACAAGCCCCACAAACGAAATGACAATCAGCACAACAAAGTGCATCCATCAATCTCGAAGAACCTTTGATCTGTTTACTGCTGCTACTCTTAGCACAACCATGATCCACAACGAGGGCAAGTCTCGAGCATCCACGTGAGGAGATATAACATTTTGTTGAAATATATCTCCGCCAAACTGAATGTGAATTCATCGAATCATCCCTTCTTCGCAGTTGGTATTGGTATGATGGTGTTTCAATTCAAGGAGATTGTGATGTGTAAGTCATCCATTACAGAACAATATCTATAAATTATAATAACTATTGTCTTCCTCCAATTTCCTTTATCACCACATATTCCATCATGGATGTTGCGTGTGACTTCATTCGTGTAAATGTTGTCTGTCAACTATTCTCCATAGGTATTTGCTTGTAGTTACGTTGGACCATATTATCTATCCATCAATAATATTATTTGTAATTTCCCAGGCGCCGACGAGAGTTCGAGTCAATCCATTCCACCATGCCCAGATTTTGTTGATTTAAATGGAATTTCCCTGATTGTCTTAGAAATGTTGTGTGTCCCAACTATATATCTTGCAACATCATTCTCTAGAATGATTGATATGATTTATAGCTCCATCTCCAACACTCTATGTTCGGCACATGCTCGACACTCTTACCATGATCGTTGGTGTGTTATTCTATTCATTTCCATTGTATGTGATGATTATCGCACTTAAGTAATTGTTGACAGTCGGTTATATCCATAGATCATCTGGGCATTGCGGTGATGTATCCCAGGATTTATCATCTGATTTTAATAATTTATTCTATTTCCTTCTTCCCTACCGTGACTAGTATCCTCTTGATTTGATGTGCTATCTTCTCTCTGCAATACTTTGCTCCAATATATTTTCTCTTATAGGTTAGGCTCTGATACCATGTTGTGAAATCTGGATCGTCCTATAGAGAATATATGTGACTGCTATAGTGAAATAGATTACCATTGTGATTGATCTTTTCACCAGCCATTGATATATATTTATATCTTTTGAATAGTCACGTCTTGAAGAGTCATGACCATATAAAAATATGACAATTATGGTAATAACCATAATTGTCTACTATAACCATAATTAACATATATAATTAACTACAATAATATAATATATATCATTGCATTATAATATTATCATTACTATATTAATAATATAATAATGATAATAATAAAATATAAATATCACAACTCTTCATTATTAACATTGTATAATATATATATATATATAACAATACGAATGAAGCTATCTCTTAACAACCCGAGGGCAAGCAAAGGAAGCCTGATACCCCCATCCCCGTACGGAGAAGCAGAGAATGGTGGAAGCAAGGGAGGAAATAGAAAGGGCCATGAAAGCCCAACGGGGAGAGACACACGAATCATCCGGACCCTACTGCACAGACGCGGAGAGGAACATTGTACGGCAGATGCTCCAACTGGAGGTACCTGTGAAACTGGAGGACCTCCTACACACCATGCCTCAATTGGGGACAGTGTTGTTGGGTACAAAGGTTGATAAACCCAAACCGAAGCACACGGACGCTTCCGTACCGGGAAGCTCAGCAACAAATCCAGTTGTGCTTACCGTCAACAACGGCAGACACCCAGCCGTGGTGGAGATGGGCATCCTGGGCACCATCCTGACGGATACTATAGTAGATGACAGTTCCGGGGTAAACGTCCTCCCAGAGGACACATGGAAAAAGCTAGGAAAGCCCACTCTGTGGCCACCTACGTTTAATCTGCTAGGTGTCGATCAGCACGGGATTAAACCCCTCGGCACGTTGATGGCACAGCAAGTCACTGTGGGTGCACAACCTTTTGTGCTCGACTTCGTGGTCATTCCATTAAAACAGAAAGGGTATGACGCCATACTCGGAAGAGGATGGCTGGTGGCAGCGAAAGCAAACCACAACTGGAAATGGAATACACTCTCGATGGAGAGCGGAGGCAAGAAATTTAATATTGATCTCCGAACCCAGTTGGTGAGCAAGGAACTTGCCTCTTCCTCGGGATCTGAATAGGAAGGGGAGAATGACCCAGGAGACGAAGGGAGAGAGGGGATGGATCCAGATGCCGAAGGCATATTAAAACTCGGAGGATGCTATTCGGAGGATGACACAGATTCACTAAATGGATTGTTCCATTAGCAGCAGGAGGACTATGAGATGTTCTCACCCTCCTGTAACGTATTAAGCGTCGACGAAGAGGAGCCAGATAAATATCCTCCAGAGTACGGGGAGTATAAGGAAGGAGAAGCTACAATGGACACCGTACCCGCACACCAGTTTAAAAACAAGGAGGCCATGAAGTACGAAGAACCAACGGTGAAACCTTTGAATCTGGGTACGGAGACGGATGAGAAAATCATTCTGGTGGGAGACGACTGGAATCCTGTGTGGAAGACCGCAGCCTTCAAAATCTTGATTCTCTTTCTTCTTATGTACGGGCAAGAGGCCGTGGTCCCTGTGGAATTTATGGTTCCAAGCTTTTGGATCGCCATGGAAAACAAACTCGACAACAGGGAGAGGGAACGACTGCACACTTTGTGGACTCTCGACGAACGGATACATGACGGCAGCAATGGGACCAAATTGAAACTTTACCCGGAGAGGATGGATCCAAAAGGAGGGACAAAGCAACCGAGAGGGACTAGGCAGACAGAGTCGTCCGTACGGGCGACCAGAGCCTCCGGACAGAAAATTGAAAAACACCCGTACGGCTATGCATGACCGTACAGTGGAAAAAAGAAAAAAAAAATGGAAAAACTAATTAAAAAAAATAATAATAAAAAAAATGAAAAAAGAAAATATATTGCAGCGCTGAGTATCCATACGGCATTTAAAATATATCATAGCAGAGACATCCGTACGGTAGGGGCATTTCACGCCACCGTACGGTGAGGGGAGAAGAGAGTATAGTGCGGGTGTCGTACGGCAACTGAGAAGTAAAATGCAAAAGGAGAGAAGTATATACCATACGGCAGTACGGATGGGGAGTAAAAGCGACATGAACATAGGACTGTCGTATGCCAGCAAGGACATTGGATTACCGTACGGTCACGGCAATGCCAAGTAGATGTTTCACACCATACGGCAAAAGAACATTCATACCGTACGGTAGCGCGGAAACCAGCACACAGCGAAGCCAGGACACCGTACGGTGTGGAAAGAAGCATCATCCGTATGGCAGGCAGGACACCGTACTGCAACCGTACGGCCAGGTCACACATGCCATGAGAAATAAAAACGCAAGGGATAGATATCTGTACAGTCACGGCATAAGATAGAGAAGCCGTATAAACACATAAGTGCGGCATAATTGGGAACATTGATCAGTATTATTTTGGTTATATTCGGTCTGTACGGTATGGAAGGAAAGCCAGGGAGAGAAAGAAAACGAGGAAGGAATCCTTACAAAAGTTAAGCAAAGCAATAAATGGTTATATCTTTAACAAGAACAAGGAAGGACTGGCAACAGTGGAAGGTTCTAAAAAAAAAAAAACACGACGACAACTAAAGACAGGTCAAAGTGAATAATGTATGGTACCGAAGGGAAGGACATAATGAGGTAGTGAGGGAAATATAAGCGCCTGGCAACAAGAGTATGGGATCGGTAGAAAATCACAAAAATGGCATGTTCCATGGACTTCTTTGCGGGTTTGAGAGTGCTAATTTGGTCTTGGCGGCGGGGGCGCTGCCCCAAGGAGCGCGCCTGGGGCTCTACCCCAGGACCCCGCAGGGCCGCTGCCCCTCAACCCCGCTGGGGGCGTTGCCCCCTAGACCCCCATCATCCTTTTGAGGAACACCACAATTGAGTTGGGGCATCGAAAACGACAAGAGGAAAGTATCCAGTTATCAGCCTTTGGAAAGTGTGACCAGTTGATGAGACCTGGAGCTACTGCAGGCATGGAGCGTCTGTATGTCAGAGGTGGAGAGAGCACTGGAGAAAGCCTTTGGAGAAGGGTACTACGCTTTGAGGCACTCGGAGTATGTGTTGGCTGGACGTGAGACTGTCTTGGTGGATGCACAGAGAGCTCAGGAGGAGCTGACCACCCAGTTGGAGGCAGTAGAGCGACAATTGGCTCAACGTACCCAGGAGTTGGAGCAGAGAAGGCAACTCAGGTGGCTATCGAGGTTAGATTGGCTAGGGAGACAGTATGGTGTTAGCGAAGGCTTCAGTTGGAAAGTATGTTTTGGAGACAAGTTTGGCGCAGGCACGGGAGGAATGTGATGTGACGGAAAAAGCACGACGCAACATTGATGGGGAGGGTGGCACTTCAGCTTTTTCAGGGACGCCCTCCGCCCCTTCTCTTCAATGATTTTTTTATTCTATGTAGTGTATTTCATCTCCTTGTTGTTGTAAGTCGTCGGAGACAACTTGTTTTTTTGGGGGGGGATGATGTTGTCGGGGTATTTGAATGTACCAGTTATTATATTAATAAAGTATTATGTTAGTCTCGGTCGTTAGTGACCGAGAGGTTAGACAGTTCCGTCACGACGTTTCAGTCGTGGCCCTTCGGGTACTTTATATACCCTCTCGGAGGTTGGACACAGAGATAGTATTGTATGATCATTATTATGTAAATGTACTTGCCAGTCCGGAATGATTAATGAAAGTATTTATTATTCTCTAATATATTCTGTGTTTATTATATTTCCTGGTACTATGTTAGTGCAATACTAAGTTTACCCCAACGGGCAAACAATGGTCAAAAGGCATGAAATGAAAAGATGACTCCCTCAAACATGAGATATAAAAGGAAGAAGAGAATTTCATTTGGAAGGTGAGAAGGAGTAAAGAAGAAAGCAGCATGAGAATTAAGGAAGGATTAATGGAAGAAGATTGGAATGGGAACAATTGATGAAGGGTTCTGACTCTTTTAAAGGGTGGTAATTAAGAAAGGTTATTACTCTTTCAAAGGACATGAATGATGAAGCCGTTGTGACTCTTTCAAAAGGTGGTAGTTATGAAAGGTTTTGACTCATTCAAAGAACATAAAGGATGCAGGGTTGTGATTCTCTTTAGAGGTTGTAATAATGAAAGGTTGTAACTCTCCCATTATGAAGATATAAATGGAAGGGAAAGTCATTTCTTTAAGGCATGGAAGAAGGGATCATCATTAGGAAGGTAATCAGTGAGTCCTGTTCTGAGATATAGACAGTTCTAAACTGCATAAAGGGAGCATAGGAAAGGAAACGAATCAGAAGTTATAAAATATAATTGATACTCTTCACAAGGAAGAGATAAAAAAGGAAATGAATCATTTACATGGCTAAACCATTAAGAGGATAGACTAGTTTTGTCAGGAAGAGGTGAAGTAAAACCTCACAAGGTAGGGGAATCCCAAGATGGAGTAAGGACATGTATAACAGAAACCTTGAGGGAGAAGTCTCAAGATGGGTATGCATATGTGTACCGGAAACCTTGAGGGAGCCTACTTGTAGATTGGTGTCTAGGTGCCCTAAGGACAAGTAAATCCCCATCCTTCTTAAGGTTGATGTTTAGGAGAGAAGTAAGGAAATAGGGCTTAAGTATGTATTATGAATTAGTAATTGTTTCTTAGCTTAATCTGATTAAAATACACAGTGATGTATGTTAATCATTGCGAATTAGCAGCCTCCTTGTAGGGAATGTTACAAATTGCCATTTCCAAGTGCACGTCAAACCCTAGTTGGAAATTTTATGTTAAATCAAGTAATGTCCCTGAAATTTTATGTTAAATCAAGTAATGTCCCAATAGGGGACATTACATTTCTTTTCGTGGTATCAAAGCAGGTTCTACTAATCCGTTCTTGAGCTATATTTTTGCAGGTTACCAATTGTTTTTAGATCTCTAACCATTGGAGACTTTTTGAGAGGAGAAGAGTTGTTTACCTTGTTGTTATCTTCTGCAAGATTCTAACTTTTTTTTTCTTGCTCAGTTCAGTTTTAGAATAGTTTGTTTAATTATATTCATTTAAATCTTTAATTTTTTGTTTGAAATCTCTTCGAAGTTTTTTTTCAATCTAACATTTTTTTTCAAGATTAGAATAGCTCATTGCTTGATATTACATGCATGCAAATCTGTAATCTAATCTGATACTTTAGTTATATAATTCCTTTTTTTTTTAAATCTATATTGTTTTCATAAACTGTGTATATGTTTTAGAAACCTCAAATAACTTTCATCTGCTCATTCTCTATAACAAAACATTTTATTTTATATCTGCTTATTGTTTATCAATCTAGTTAATTAATCTCATTATTTTATATATTAAAATTATAAAAATCAACTTATTATATTTTGCAACCCTTGTGCATTTTGTATAAATATGTCTTCTTTTCTGTTCCCACTGCTCTGTAATATGACATTCCTTCTATTTATTGTTCCATATAATTATTACACACTATGTTTAAGTTCATACTAGCACCTAAATCTACACCTTATACAAGTCCTTATATTGGTATTTCCTTCTCTTCGTACTCGCATTCTCTCGCCTTGGTCCCCATCTGGTTTTGTTTCCCCCTGCAATTATAAAACCTACACAAGCTTTAGAGAAAGCTATAGTACTTTCCTTTCTCCAATTTTTATCACCCAAGAGTATCACCTTATTTGAGTGACTTATCTGTTCTTAGCAGCGCTGTTTGCCCTTTTTTGCCCATCTTTCATCTGTCCCTACATGTTCCCAAATCACTGGTGTCATTCAAAACCTCTGACTCAACTCATAGCGCGTAGCTCCTATCAATAAATTTGCTCTGTTTCCCTATTATTGTTGTGCTAAATAAGGAATGTAGCGTGAAAAGCAAAGTAGAACCTGCGCCTTCTCAGCTGCCCATCTGAGTACCTAATCAGCTTAATATAGCGCCTTCTCGCAGTAAATTTTTAGCACCTCAACCTCAGTGCTCTGGCAATGCTTGACGATATTAAGTTTTTATATTTGAAGTTAGTTCTCTTTAAAGTTATTTAAAGAAAGATTCTCTTTTAGACTTATTTGAAGTTATTTAATCAAAAAGTTTTTTTTTTAATTTGTAAATTACGTTTTTAATAACATTTTTCAACAAAAAAAATTGAATTCCATTTTCTTTCCAAATTGAAAAAAAAAACAATTTCAAGTTTTTCAATTAAGTTTTTCATATTCAAATCATTTTTTTAAAAATGCTTTTTATTGAGGTTTTAAAATAAGTTTCTAAAAGTTTGTATCAAACTATTTACAGTAGTTTTTTTGAAGTAAATTTTTCAAAAAGGTGCATAATTCATTTTTGTTAAAGCAAAGGGGATTTTTTTCTCCGGCTAACCAATTTCTTATTCTAGTGTTTTAGCAGTCATGTCAACTTTAATTCTTAAAATTAAGTTAAATAATTCAAACTACCATTCTTGGAAAACACATATCTCCTTTATATTTCGTTTTAAGCATTTATTGGATGTTGCAATGGATCCAACGTCAAAACCAAGCTTCAACCACACCTCCTGCTGACCACGATTAATGAAAAGCTCAAAATGAGAAAGCCCTTCATCTCTAATGCATTTCCATGGTTCCCAAACTTTATGTTCTTATTGAGAATTGCACAAAAGCCTATCAAGCGTGGGCTATTTTGAAATCTACTTACGACAGTTCAAATGAGTCAAGCAAGATCCAACTTCACGATCAATTAAAAGACTCGAGGTATACAGATTTTGAAACTATGGATGAGCTCTTATTAAAGTTTGATTATCTTAATATTTGATTAAATAGTTTAGGAGTTTAACTTGAGGATCTTAAATTAATTCAGTTTATTCTTAAGAAATGTCTTCCTAGACAATTTCAGCAGTTTATTACTAATATTCATGCTCAATCAGCTATTCTTTCTTTTAACTGGTCAATTTACTTATGATATTTTTCGTAATTTGTTACGTCGAGAAGAAGCTAAGATGATTCAATTTGGTACTCTTAAAAGTAGTGAGCATGCTTTTATGTCTAAGAATCATAATCAAAATTTCAACTCTCATAATAAACAGTATTCCAATTACAAAGGATATACACTATCAGATAATTTCAGAAATTATACAAAAGCTTACAAAATTAAAATTACTTCATTCTTTCTTCATTGGTTCAAGGGTGCCATTCACCTAGTAATCCTCTGAACTGAACTTCAAACTCTTCCTCACTTTGTCCTCTCTACCCAGACAGCCCTCTGCTCCATCTCCCGTTCGTAAAGGAAATCTTTCAAGATGTCCCATTAAAATATGAGCCTCCACGCCATTCTTCTCTATCGCTTGAAGCACTCCATAGAATGAATGGACATAGCAGTGGTTCAAACCCTCCAACTTGAATCCAATCGTGGTTTCCTTCTATGAATCCATCACTAGGTTGTGCCATAGCCAAGCAAGATTTCATGTCATGCATCCGCTCATTCATCAGACACACCTGCATCATAACCCATTGCAGGTCCTCCTTATTCCTGAGCTCCAAACCACAGGCCATAAACATGGAGGAGGACCATCGGGGAGTATTTGGTGAAGTGGAGAAATTTGCCTAAGGAGGATGCCACATGGGAGGTAGAAGATATTTTGCAGCACCCAGCTTTGAGATTGCTTGAGGGCAAGCAATTCCAGGAGGGGCGGACTGTCATGTCCCCTCTTTAGTGACATGTCATTTTTCAATGGATTTGCCTATCATGGACTCTCGTAGGCAGATGGTTTTGGTGAGAGAGTCATTCTGATAATTATTTGGGGATTGGATGGTCTTATTTGCTCTTGGAGAGATGGTGTTTATCATATTTTTATTATAATGTGTTATGTGGGGCCAAAATGTTATAATTTTGAGTTGAGTTGCACTTTTTTATTTTATAAAGTTACTTTTTGTATAAAAGTGCATTATAAAGGGATTTTATAAGAATATTTTATGGATACTTCTAGAAGTTCTAGTGGCTTCTTAGAAAAGTGAATAAATAGAGTGCCTGGCCTCTCATTTGGACATCCCATGACTTGAGTTTACACTACTTTTCTCTTTGAGCATTTGTGGCGCCATCTTGGTCTACAAATTGTCATTTGATCTTTAGGAACGGAGTTTCTTAAAGATTTGCATAACTAAGAAGGTGAAATATCCTTTGAAGGGTTGCACTTTGGAAGTGGTATTCAGCCATTTCAAGTTGAGCTTATTGGGAGTCCTCAGACTTACCTAAGGGTTTGAGTTTTTTATTGCAAGAGCAAAAAAAGCAGATCCGAAAAAGCAAAGCGAAAAAGCAGTCCGAAAAAGCAGATCCGAAAAAGCAAAGCGAAAAAGCAGATCTGAAAAAGCAAAGCGAAAAAGCAAATCCGAAAAAGCAAAGCGAATAAGCAATCCGAAAAAGTTTTTGCTACAAGTCTAATTCAGTTTTCAAATTTTCAGGATAGGGTTTTGGAACCACATTTTTGCTCATATCTTCCTCATTACTCAGCATATCATTCTAAGTATTTTTGCATCGGATTTCTATCGTCGAGGAGATAAAGATAGGTGCATTTTGGAGTCCCAAAATGCCATGATTTATTTTTAAGGAATTTTCAAAATTCCTAGACATTTTCGAAAATCTGCAAGAAAGTACATTTTCAGATTTGGGGTGACTTTGGCTTGGGTGTTGACATCTTCAGCACTGGTAAAAATTATCGCAGCCATCTTACAATCAGGTTCCTCACTTCTCATTTGGCATTTGGCATATTTTCTGAGAAATGTATGTTTTCAACTGAGTACAAAATATAGCTTCAGCACTTTACTATTTTACATTGTACTTGTCTTTGTTTGCCATCTGGCATTATTGGTATCAAAGGAAGGCTAGGATTTTGCAAGTGAAAGGGCACTGTAATTTTTAGTCTATCTATATTGCAAACCTAGGGTTTGATGATCATATTATTGGCTGAAATATGTATGGCATTGTTGCAAATTGTTGATATATGAATGGCATATGGTTTTGAGCAATTTCCTACATCATTGATAGTGTTTTAGATGGCATTTGGTTGCTATCTATTATTCTGAAATTTTGGGACAGCGGACTCATATATTGCAAAATAATTTCCTATCTACATTTTGAGTTACATTTTTGAGGGGTTTTTAGTGGCCTATTGGTAAGGGTCATTACAGGTTTTTCAATTTGTCGAGTCCAAACGCCAAGTCCGAGTCCGAACCCAGCTTGTTGAGTCCGAGGCAAGTCCGAGTCTTGTAACTATGAATGAGAGGATATAATTCCTTATTATTTCTATAAATTTATTCAATTTCCAAGCTAAAGCCTCCCTTTTTTTATTGCACTGATAATTATCAAAGAATCTCCCTCTAAATGTAATTTTGATATGGATAATTTTTTCGCCATTTTGATAGCTAATAATGTAGGTTGCTCTTCTACCTCATTGTTCGATCCTTCCATCAACTTCATGACTCCCATCGCTACTATACTTCCAATTCAATCTCGTGCTACATATCTTGACCCTAACGGGCCTAGGTTGCCCTTCAATACTCTATTGAAGTTTACTTTGACGCTACCTTCTTCCGGTCCCATCCAATCAACAGCTTTGTTTTCCTTCGAATCTAGATCAGCACAAAGAGGCCCATTAACAAGCCAAACTTGATGTAAGGCCATTTGGATTGAATTATTCTATCCTACTAACTAAAGAGAACCTTGGTCGAGTTAACCTTTGTTGCTGAAGCACTTAGCAGCTCTAGAATTGCAGTCTCAACTTTCCCACACATTCCAATTAGAAGTTTCGTCTACTCCTGGAATATACAACAATTGCATTCTTTCCAAATTTCCTAGATAAAGCTAGATGGGCAGACTTTCCATATGTTGGAGAAAGTGGACTTATTACATATTTTGTACCACCTTTAAAACAATTCTTTGAAGGTTGAAGGGAACGGTAACTGCTAGCCCAAATTCTTTGTGACAAATCTCCAACAATCATAAATAAATTCACAAGGAAGAGGTGGTCAAGAATTTCTTCACTTCTATTGCACAAGACACATTTGAAAGGGCCCAAGAAACCAATTATTTTAAGCCTTTCCTCAACGAGTATTCAGCCTTTCAGGGAAAACCAAGAAAAGGAGCCCACTTTATGCAAACAATTCTTATTCCAGCACAAAAATGCAGCGAGTCCTCCATTCATAAAGATGATTCAAGAATCTTGTATCCAATCTTGACGGAGTAGTTCCCTTGTTACGATCCACACTAGATGATTTCATTTTGTCCATTTGAAACCAATGCTTTCCTTTTTGAGAGAGAATTTTTCAGCAGCTCATCATTTTCTCTAAGCCTTGAATTGACTTCCACCTCCACTCTTCTCTACCATACACTATTGTTTTCTCCACAAAATCCACCACCTTGGATCGCCATTGGGCCCTAGTTATTTTTTTTAAATCATTGAATCTAGCATCTTCTCCTAACACCTTTAAACAATCCAATGAATCATCCCCAAAACTAGCTGATCTTCCATCACCAAGGAGCCATATGATATGCTCAACAATGACTGGTCGGCATGAAATCATAAAATTCAAAATAGCTGATCCCTTTTGGGGATTCTTTATGGTTATAATTCTTTCTGATGTTCCATCACCAAGGAGCCACGTGATATGCTCAATAATGATTGGTCGGTGTGAAATCATAAAATTCAAAATAGTTGACCCCTTTGGGGAATTCTTTATGGTTAAAATTCTTTCTTTTGATTAACTATCAAGGAATTTTGCCTTCAAACCATTTCTGATCTAGATTTCTATACATGTTCCAAATAAATTTTGCCCCCTATTGCCTTATTCATTGTCTTCCAACTTCAAAAACAAGCTTCTCCAGCATTATTTGGATGAATAATTTTGTCCCATGCTAGCAACGAAATCTTATTATGATCCCGGTCACCATTCCAAAAGAATTT
The DNA here is from genome assembly GCA_027943335.1 of Chamaecyparis obtusa. Taxonomy (NCBI): domain Eukaryota; kingdom Viridiplantae; phylum Streptophyta; class Pinopsida; order Cupressales; family Cupressaceae; genus Chamaecyparis; species Chamaecyparis obtusa. The sequence goes on from BSBK01001979.1 coordinate 1,113,101, forward strand.
ATGCATCTTTTGTTCAATCACCTTAGTGATCTTGAAGGGGATTTTAAGACACATCATTTAAAGGATAAAATGCCCGAGATTAATCATTTCAATACGAGTATCCACCCAACTCAAGTAAGCCATTTGTTTTTCCATCCATCCATTTTACTAATGCAGTTGTCTTCTAGGCTACTCCAAATACTCGATCTGCATCCAGCAAAGAGGAGGATTCCCAGGAATTTCTATGGCAGAGAGCCAGACTTGATCCCAAGAATTTTTCAAATTTCTCGTTGTTATCCAGTTTGGTATTGATGAAGAATATTTATGCTTTCTTTCAATTTATTTTCTGACTACAAGCACAATTGTATTCATCAAGAGTTGCCTTCATACTTCGAGGTTCCCTAAAAGAGGATTCCCCCATTAATAGTGTATCATCTGCAAACTCAAGATGTGAGGTTGCTTCTAGTCCACTGGCTATCTTCACACCTCTCCACAAGCCCTCACATCTTTTCTTTAAAATGAATCGTCCAAGTACCTCATCCATTATGTTAAAAAGAATGGGGAAAACAGGATCCCCTAGCCTAATCCCCTTGAAGCCTAGACAAACCCTGAGGGCTGCCATTAATTAAGATTGAGAAGCACGGATAACAAATGCAACTTCATTCCCAAGAGACCCACTTTTGACAAAAACCAAACTCCAGAACTCGCACCAATAAAGATCTACCTACCTGATCATAAGCCTTTCTAATGTCAAGTTTGACAAACATCCTTTCCGTCCTAGCAATCCTAATCGAATGTATTGCTTCATGAGCAATAATGATACCTTCCACAATGGACCTATTTGGGGCGAGCCCACTCTACTCTTCAGAAACAATAGAACCCAAGACCTTATTTAATCTGTTAGCCATTACTTTGAGTATAACCTTACATATCGCGTTGCACAAAGAAATATGTCTAAAATCGTCAAAAGGCAGGAAATTTTCATTCTTGGCGATAAGGACAATCAATGTATTATTTAAATCTTTCAACACAAAACTATCAATTCTTGATTCTTCAACAACCCCCACATATCATTCTTTAAAATTTCCTAGTATTGTTGAAAGACAATCGTTGCGAATCCATCAGGGCCCAGGGCCTTATCCCCTTACATCGAGACGAGGGCAGATTTCACTTCCTCCAATTTAACTAGTTCTTGAAGCAAAACGTACAATTCATCAAATACAAGGTTTGTAATCACATTGAGCATGTCATCATTTGGCACTAAATGCATATTTTCCTCCACAGACACAATTATGTGACAGCTCCTTTATCAAATTCTTCTGTCTCATCCACTATCCACCTGCTTTCTTAGTGGCATGAATTCTATTGACAAATCTAATTGCTTTTACTGATTTGTGAAAGAATTTTGTGCTTCAATCTCCCTTTAGCCAAAACTCCCTAGATTTCTAATGCCAAAAGAGTTCTTCTCTAGCTAAAACCTTTGAATATTGAGAGTTCAAAAACTTTTCCTCCTTAAAAACAATCTCTTCCATACCATTCTAGATTACCTTACCATGCAGCTCTTCCAATTTCTGCTCCAGTTGAAACTTTTCTTAAAAAATATCTTTGAAGTGCACTATATTCCACTCTTTTAGACTAGACTTTAAGAACTAGAGCTTCTTAAAAAAAATATGAAATCTTCCTTCCCTTTTGTCATGGGAGCACTTCTCCACCAAGATTGAGTCTCTGTCCTTCCTCTCAAAACCACATTTTTTCAACTTTAAAAGGACACCTGATTGGAATAGCATCATTCTGCATCAGAAGGGTGATTGGGTAGTGATCCGACCCTGAGAAAGGTAAGATATTAGCTTCAAATACAAAGATAAGATCTGCCCATTTTCCAGCCAAGAAGAATTGGTGACGTTTTTCTGCAATATTCAGAATACCTTGTCTGCGATTTGTCCAAGCAAAAGGTTCATTGTTGTCCAAGTAAAAGCTCCCTCAAGTTCAAATTTAAATTAAAAGAGAGGGAAAATCAAGTTCATTTGAGACATTCTTGGTTTATTTCTCAATTTTATGTGGAGAGCTTCTTAGAGCTTGAGCCTCGGAACAAAAACTCAAAGGGTTTGTTGGTTTCAGTAGTGCAACTATGTAAAGAGCCCAGCTAGCTCTCTATTATAAATTTGGATTTTTCCTCAAATGAAATTGCAATTTGTTTATGTTCCAAAACATATGTCAATTTCAACAATTCACAGATTTATCAAAACACAACAGCAGCCAATTATAATCTTTAATTCCTCATTTTCAGAATACAATTTTTCATGATAAAACTAATTATCAACAACCCAAACAATTCGTAAACTTTTAAACTCATTAACAGCTGCAAGGAAGGAGATTAGATTAATAAATAAACACCTGGTTCAAAGTACAGTTGTTGCAAATGAAACCCCAGCCTCTTGTCACAACCCACAGATTCCTAAATTCAAACGCAGCACTTCACACATTGCTTCTTCCTTGACGTGAGACAATAGAAGTCTCTTTTATGCTAACCATGTGCAAGGAAATGAGCACACATGCCAATTCTGTACACCAACACAGCCCCAATAGTTATTCCGTACAGGTACGGCTCTGAAAGAAAATTGTACGGCTCCAACAATAATTCCGTACAGCAGCAATTATGTAATGTCCCCGTTTTTAGACTCATGGGATTAGCTTGGTTTGGCGACCCAACAGGTTAATCAGGCAATCAGAGGGGGTCAGATGGTGGAGCCAGCGTTGGGATTCCATTCTGGAGGTTCAGATTATCAGGTCTGCTCTTCGTTACGATCATTTTGGTCGACTTACTATTTTTAGTAAGTGGTATTTTGGGCATGGCCAGGATTAGCAAGGTGTCTGCACGGAGCGTCAGATATCTCAGGATCGAGTTTTAGTGAATCTCCAGTTTGAGAGACTTACTATTTATAGTAAGTCTATTTTTAGCAGTGGCTATTTATGGCAGGGCAGTGCCTATTCCTAGCTGGGCAGTCGGACTTGGTGCTTTGTCAGAAGTTCGTTGATTGCAGTCAAACAGTTCAATGGCTTATATTTTAATGTGTTATTAAATTAAATTATTTTGATTTAATTTAATAACTTATGACTTTATAACTTAATGTTATAAAGTGAGATTATTTTTAAAAGCCAATTAAGTGAAAATATTAAAAACTGCTTTTTCCGAAAAAGCTATATAACCAACTCGAAAAGCACTTTTCATTATCTTATGCAATCATTATTTTTCTTGGAGTTTGTGAAGAAGACAAACCTGGCTAGGGTTTCGAGGACTGATTCCTCTTTCTCGTGATTTGAGCCATTGCCTGTTAATGGTGAATTTCACAATTGATTATTATTGAGTTTGCAATTTCGATGCTGTTGTATATCGAGATTGTAGAAGTCTGAAATCTAGAGATTGAAGTTGTTAAATGTGTGCCTGAGTATTCAATAATCGAATTCTGGATTTAATTATTGGTGGCTGCTGCATATTATTCTGATTATCGGAACTGTTGTGCAATGAGGAGATTATCGAATTGTTGTTGAGAATTGGTGTATTCATGGGCTGCGATTCATAAATACTAGGAGACGTTACTAATTGACAGCGAAATCTCCTTGCAAATCTGCTAACGTCAACCTAGTGTGCTGGCACGTGAGTGTGAAGGCATTTGCGGCAGCAGCCCAAGTCACGTTTTTATCCAGCAGGGTCGTGAGACCAGTTTTCTGGGACGGCAGTCCTGTATAAATTAGTCACGCACTGCCAAGTGCAGTGACGTGAATACATTCCAAGAGGTGGCAGCTGTATTTGGAGGACGTGACAGCAAAAGGGAAGATTTGCTTAAGTACAGGTGCAATTCGAAAATTATTAACATAAGATTATTACATAATTTTGTTGGAATAAAATTTCAAATAAAGAATGTCAATTCAAAATGTTATTCCTCTAAATTAGTTAAGTAAAATTGCTGGTTGTGTTATCGGAATTAGCTTTGCATGAATATTATTGAAAATAGTTGCAATTGTATTCGATTTATTAAAACATATCCAGGAAGAGCCAAGTTTGGCTCTTTACAGTGGTATCAGAGCTTTCTTCCTGCCATCCTGTGGGGTCTAGTTACATTAATTTTATGAAGTTATTTTAAAGGTGATCAGCTCTTCTATTTCTCTAGCTATGGATAGATACAGGAGATCCAGTACCGGAAGTCATCATAGCAGTAAGGGAAATAGAGCGGATTTAAATGCTTTAGTAGAAAGCATTGAGAGACTGAGACTACATCAGCAGAGATTAGCAAAGAGTTTGTCGGATTCAGTTACAGTAGACAAGGCAGCAAGATATATGGTCTCCGCCTTTAGAAGGCCGACATCTAGTTTGCAGGGGAGAACACTGGAGTTTTCTCCGACAGTTGTCCATGACGCTGATGTTCTTATGTCGAGTTCAGCACCTGCTATTCCCATCCGCAGTGCTGATGATGGATTTATTGCCCAGGAGCCAGTGGATATTTCAGTGCCATTGGTTGACAACAGAGCTGAGCATCACCAGGTTGAGGCTCCCAGAGCAGTCACTACAGATTGTACAAAGTCAGCTGATGTTACAGTTATTACTGAGTGTTCAGATTCTTCCGTGGAGGGAGTTATTATTGGGGATTTTTATGTCAGTTGTAGTAGTGTTGCTCCAGTTCAAGAGGCAGTTGCTTCCTTAGTTGAGACCGAGGCATGTACAGAGTCTCCCAGTGGTGAGGGAGGAGAGTTGGGCATTACAGCGGGGTCAGTTGATAACAGCTCATGCTCCAGCATTATTATACACAACCTGACATTGAGTCGTGTGCAGAGTCACGTGTCAACAGTTGAGATTCCAGCAGGAGTTGTGGGAGCTGACACATCTGATGACACTTTTGAGGATGTTATGAGTAGCATTGGAGACGACACCCCCTGTGAGATGTTGGGTGATGACTACGAGGAGCGTTTGAGCTCTGACAGCTCAGAGATTTATGATAGCAATCGCAGTGTGGGATCAGCACAGGAGACAGTGGTTTATTCCTGTGTTGAAGATGTGAGCATGGAGCTTTCTAGTGATGACACTCATGATGAGAGTGTTGCAGTTGATTTGGGCGACATAGTTTCATGCCACAACTTAGTTGATTCACATGATGACATCGAGTCGTGTATGCAGCCAGAGTTAGTAGAGGAGATGCCGATAGATGATGTGTACACTAGCATTGCAGATATCTCCGATGTTGAGAGCGAGGATGATGAGTGCTATAGTGCTTCCGGCTTTCTATATCTGACTTTGTGTGTAGATTCAGCATTGTCATATGATGGTAGTGGGTTCCAGGATTCTGTGTTACAAGGACCCACAGATGATGACAGGGAAGCTTATGAGTGGCAGGAGTTTGTTTCAGCCAGGGCTTCCACTTGTGGAGTGAGGGGTACTTCATTAGTAACTCATGAGGATGTGTCTCAGGATCTGGACTGTCAGATGGTTGCAAAGGACGAGGTAGTTGGAGATTGTGTTGAGTCAGTTTCAGCAGCAGCTTCCTCGGGGATAGATGAGGACGTGTCTAATGCCTGTACTCAGAGTGTAGAGGTGTACTCAGATGTAAGTACACAAATAGAGAGTGATCTTGAGGGGAGTTGGTTGGCTACAGCGTCCTCTCATAGTGTGGACAGTGCATTTGAGGTTGTACATAGGAGGCCTGTTGTGCAGAGTCATCATGTGACAAGCCAGTTGCAAGTTGATGAGAGGGATATTTCTTCTACTCTCGAGCATTTTGATGCCGCTCGTCAGTTGTTGGATGTTTATGGTTGGGGTACTCCTATGACAGATGAGTCCAGCAGTGGTTACCTTTCATTGACAGAGATTCACTCTTTGCGTGAGGCTATCAAGATTTTGAGACAGAACTATTTACAAATGGTAACCGATCGAGATCACCTAGTGGAGTGGGGGAGTACAGCTTATGAGGCACTGATGGACAGAGAGGAGGTGAGTGAGCTTACCCAGGAGCTCACAGCGACTACTGAGATTTTAGAGGACACTCAACAAGCTCTTCAGGAGTCGCAGATCCGATTAGAGGAGGTGACCGTGGAGTTGGAGCATTTATGGTCTACACCAGCCCCAAACCTAATTCGATTGCACATTGAGGTGGTTGGTGGTGAGTTTGCTCCTACGGTTGGTGATGAGGGACCTGATCATGTGGCTAACGCACATGTTCAGGAGATGGGAGCACTTGGTACGGTTGAGCTAGGAGTACCTGTGGAGTCGAGCTCTCAGGTTGATTTGCTTCCCTTAGTTGGGAGTGAATCTATTTCATCATCTCACATAGCTGATAGCATGGGACAGTTGGCTGTGCCAAATTTTCAGAGGGATCAGCTGTGGATTGCGGGGGAGCAAGTTGACGCTTCCACGTATAATTTCTACTGCACCAAGTCATTCATGGAGTATTTACTTGAGAGTGCAGATGTGCGAGAGGATTCTTATAGAGTGTCCAAGGGTACTCTCATCCGTGGCTCTTGTGCTATTCGGAGGTTGGTTGGGAAGATTGTGGAGACTCTTACTACTATGCTTCCCCACAGGGATTTTGAGGTTGGGTTCGTTGAGAGGGTTGCTCAGGACCCTAATCAGCCTGCAGTTATACGGAGTCAGAGATTGGAGCCATCTCCTCATTCCTGGTTTGGCCATGATGAGCGGTTGACAGAGATTGGGGTTTCTTACCAACATTTCACGGTGGGGTATGCTCATCGTTTTTCTTTTGACCCTCAGGTGGAAGATTTGTTTTCATGCAGGGGTAAACCGGCTCCAGTATCCTACCATCCATTATGGGATGGATTAGCACCATCGATTGCAGATGGATTTGGCAGTTGCAAGTTAGATTACTTGCAGTGTACACACACTCAGGATTGTTTATCAGAGGGCAGAGTTGACAACAGTGATTCTAGCACGTTTGGTCACTGTTGTTTTCCCAGTGCAGTTGGGTTGAGTTCTGTTGGGGTGTTTTTAGCATCGACATCTACAATTGGTTTACAGATGCGGTTTTCGGTGGTATCTGTTCTGTTGATGTTGGTTCTTTCTTCACTGGAGTTTAGTAAGGATCGGGACATTACTTATGACCATCCTTGGGATCCGGGTGGTTTATGATGTTGCTTGTTTTTCCTGATTGCTTGAGGACAAGCAATCTTGAGAAGGGAGGACTGTAATGTCCCCATTTTTAGACTCATGGGATTAGCTTGGTTTGGTGACCCACACAGGCTAATCAGGCAATCAGAGGGGGTCAGATGGTGGAGCCAGCGTTGGGATTCCATTCTGGAGGTTCGGATTATCAGGTCTGCTCTTCGTTCCGATCATTTTGGTCGACTTACTATTTTTAGTAAGTGGTATTTTGGGCATGGCCAGGATTAGCAAGGTGTCTGCACGGAGCCTCAAATATCTCAAGATCGAGTTTCAGTGAATCTCCAGTTTGAGAGACTTACTATTTATAGTAAGTCTATTTTTAACAGTGGCTATTTCTGACAGGGCAGTGCCTATTCCTAGCTGGGCAGTCGGACTTGGTGCTTTGTCAGAAGTTCGTTGATTGCAGTCAGACAGTTCAATGGCTTATATTTTAATGTGTTATTAAATTAAATTATTTTGATTTAATTTAATAACTTATGACTTTATAACTTAATGTTATAAAGTGAGATTATTTTTAAAAGCCAATTAAGTGAAAATATTAAAAACTGCTTTTTCCGAAAAAGCTATATAACCAACTCGAAAAAGCACTTTTCATTATCTTATGCAATCATTATTTTTCTTGGAGTTTGTGAAGAAGACAAACTTGGCTAGGGTTTCGACGACTGATTCCTCTTTCTCGTGATTTGAGTCACTGCCTGTTAATGGTGAATTTCACAACTGATTATTACTAAGTTTGCAATTTCGATGCTGTTGTATATCGGGATTGTAGAAGTCTGAAATCCGGAGATTGAAGTTGTTAAATGTGTGCCTGAGTATTCAATAATCGAATTCTGGATTTAATTATTGGTGGCTGCTGTATATTATTCTGATTATCGAAAGTGTTGTGCAATGAGGAGATTATCGAATTGTTGTTGAAAATTGGTGTATTCATGGGCTGCGATTCATAAATACTAGGAGACGTTACTAATTGACAGCGAAATCTCCTTGCAAATCCGCTAACGTCAACCTAGTGTGCTGGCACGTGAGTGTGAAGGCATTTGCGGCAGCAGCCCAAGTCACTTTTTTATCCAGCAGGGTCGTGAGACCAGTTTTCTGGGACGGCAGTCCTGTATAAATCAGTCACACACTGCCAAGTGCAGTGACGTGATCACATTCCAAGAGGTGGCAGCTGTATTTGGAGGACGTGACAGCAAAAGGGAAGATTTGCTTAAGTACAGGTGCAATTCGAAAATTATTAACATAAGATTATTACATAATTTTGTTGGAATAAAATTTCAAATAAAGAATGTCAATTCAGAATGTTATTCCTCTAAATTAGTTAAGTAAAATTGCTGGTTGTGTTATCGTTATTAGCTTTGCATGAATATTATTGAAAATAGTTGCAGTTGTATTCGATTTATTAAAACATATCCAGGAGGAGCCAAGTTTGGCTCATTACAAATTAATAACCAGATTTTGTAATAGTCAGAATTACCAATGTTCACAATGTTAGCAAACAATCCTCTGCAAACAAACAAATCGAACCCCAAGAGAATTAACCAATTTGCCTGTAGATAAAAAACTTCTCAGAATTCCAGTATACATCAGCACTGGATTTAATTCAGAATCAGATTGCTTGTAGAATTAAAACTTCACACACATCCAGTATACTTCAACACTGGACTATGTTCTCAGATATAGCTGCAAAATTCACTATCAATCTGTAATGGCTCAAATTGCCAAAAGAGGAATCAGTCCTCAAAACCCTAGCCAAGTTGTCTCTCTCACAAACTTCAATAAAATCATAATTCACAAGGATGATTTTCCTTTCACAAAGCATTGCTTTTATAATTCAAAAGTGTTTTCTCTCACACACTTTTCACTTAAAACACTTTTTATACTTAGGCACATATTGAATAATATAATTTATTAATTCATTTGGCTCCAAAAAAGGCCTTTTCACCAATATCATGAAATTATGACACGCGAGGTCCCTGTTTCTTGTGCCCAATTTTTGAAACTTTTCATCTTGGTTCCAGCTAGCTATAACACTAAGGTATCCAGCATATAATACCAACAAAAATGGCAACCTTAGCAAATTTAATTAAATAATAATAATAAACCACCCGTCTTGCAAAAACAACTGAAGAAACGTCCGAATCGAAATCTGTCTGCACAGGATTGATCCAGATGATGAAAGATGATGAATGAACTTGACGAGGTGACTTACTAAAAATAGACGCTCTCTCCAAGATTCTTAGAGCCCAAAGCGGAAGCCAGAAATGAAAACCGAGAGCATTATTCAACTCCTCTAACTCATCTGAGCTCATCAAAACTATCCATTGACTTACTATAAATAGTAAGTTCACACCAAAGACCCTCTAAACACCTCACCAGACCACGAGGATCACAATAATGACCTGGCACAATCAGATCAATGACCTGCAAAAAAATGGGGACATTACAAACTACCTGCCCTAGCCAAAAGCAGAGATATCATTCAGGCATCTCACATTGTATTACCTGAGTATTTCAAATTTCTGAAGCCTCCTATGGAGACAAATTTGCAGGTGGTTCTGTTTTTACTATGAGAACTATCAGATATTGATACTTTGCTTAGGAATGCCATTTTGGTAGCTGGGAGGATATTTCTGAATATTTTATTGGTAAAAAGTTTTATATTCATTGTTGACTATTATTTTAATATTGGCATGGAATTCCATGAGTTGGGCAATTTATTTATTTTAACAGTAAAAACTGGGAAGTATAGACATGAGTCTATTGGAAGGAGGTCAACTTTTATTTCAAGCTGATGTTTTGTATTTGTTATCGCAGGCTGTCATGTCCCCGTCTTGAATAGAATTTTAATAACAATTAATAAAATATTATTAAAATAGACAAATAAACAAATAATGCATTAATTAAATATTAATATAATAATTAACAATATATAAAATAATGGGTTATATAATAATAACTAATGCTACATGATAATAATCTACTATTAACAATAGATAACTGTATATTATTATTAAAATAATAATATAATATATTCATATATTATTAAATAATTAAAATAAATTATAATCATAATATGTATAAATGATTAAATTAAAATATAAGAAATAATAAATAAGAAATAAAATAATGATGATTAAATAAATAATAAACAAAGCCAATGGTCGATGACCTTCGAGCTTCGATATTGCCGTGAATAACAAAGATACACGATATTAGCTAAAACGATTACTAGTGAAGGGGAAGAATTCGAGTCATCGTGTCCTTTCAAAATCATCTCATCTGTATGAACACATCGCACTATAAATAGAGGATACCCACAGATAGCTTATAAGGACACATCAGAAAAATATATTATTATTCCAAAACTGAACGAAGGTTATATCATTAATTTGAAATGCTAGAATACTATCGAGTATATAATAGACGCCACGACTATGAGCACACGTGGATAGCAATTAAGTCTCAGCCATATGTGAGAGGATAATCAACAATGTCGACGTCATTCAGTTTTTACCAAGACATAACAAGGAATACGATGGCCTAATTCCATTCCAGTCAGCAGCTCTTGAGGTTCAGTCAGCACTCCTATCTATTCAGGAGTTTTATCTCCTACAGTCAGCAATACCAATATACACATCAGCGACAAGTCTCAGACAGGACGATATACAGTCAACAAAAGAAATGCTATCACATGGAGCAAAAAAACAATTCCAGGGATAAAACAATTGCATCAGGGAGGACACAGAATTATAATTGGAAATAGCGATGCCAACATTACATCATTTTGGCACTCATACCCAACTGAGGTTACCGTGAGCAAATACATAAACTTGCCAGAGTTGAGAATGGAAACATTGATAAGAAGAAAGGAGATGGAATATACTTGAATGGACAGGACTTACGAAGGAAGAGATGGACAACAATTACGGGGGTCATTACATCTTCCCCTTAATACAATGAAGTAAAGCCGACCCACTATATTAGGCGATCAGGATTTAATAAACAACGATTTAGCAGTAATGAAAGGCAACAACTTGAAGGGTTATGTCCTTTCTAAAGGATCGTCCCTCTTCATGAAGACACAAGCATATAAAGGGAGGAACACTGATAGAATAAAAAGGAGGAAGGAATAGAAACTAGCAGTTAAAACTTGAACAAGTGCTCAGAAGATCAGATCAGTAATATTAGCAAACAGGGCCAGATCGGAAGACAGTGACTGAGTAACATGGAAGACAAGGATAAGCATTCATGCTAATGAGAATTGCAGACTCGGGATATGTGATAAGAAACAGTTACATCTTTGTCGGATACCATGGCTCAATAAGTTCATCCTCTGAATTAATTTTAGAATGGATAATATAATGAAATGTTTTCATTTTTATAAAATCATATTTATAAATATATTGCAATCCTCATCTTAAGTTGGAATTACTGTTTCAGGATTAAATTAATATAGATCTCAATTTGGGGTCATTACACAGGCTTCTTCGTTATTATTCTGGCACTTAAAATATATGGTGGGAGACAATATATATTTGTTGATGTTTTGTAGCTTCTGTCGAATAAAACCTTGAGACAAAAACTATTAAGATATATATATATATATATATATATATATATATATATATATATATATATATTATGTAGTTTTTGGAGAAATTAAAATAATAATGATTCAAAGATATATATTATTATTATTATTATTATTATTATGCAATTTTTGGAGAAATTAAAATAATAATGATTCAAAGATATTATATATATATATATATGGCTATATATAATCAATGGTTATTATTTTAATCACAAAATAATAATTATTTTAATCACATAATATTTGTGTGAAAATGATTACAATCATTTCTAAGAAGCAATATTGTGTGGACCTTTCATACTAGCGTTCATTTAAATAGTTCTATCGGCACTTATTCCTTTGCGGCACTTGGAGATATTGAAAGGCAACCAAATTATATTCTCTTCATTATGGGAATAGCTGCGATTCATTGATTGACTAATGTGAATAAATATTGTATAACCAGAATTTTAGAATAGGCTCGAATTATTATTTGGAATATATGAATTGAAGCCGAGCGCATAGTAGTATTGCCAATGTGAATAAATATTGTATAACCAGAATTTTAGAATAGGCTCGAATTATTATTTGGAATATATGAATTGAAGCCGAGCGCATAGTAGTATTGCCGCTAACTATAGATCAAAATATTTGGGGGGAAATTATTATAATATTTGTGGGCCTGAATGATTAGTGGCGTGAGAAGTTAAAGGCTGAGGAATTATACTTACTAGATAAGTTTGATTGGAGTAATATTGCTGACAAATGCTTATATGTAGACATTTTCTGATTTGTTGCATATGGTCCTTCATTGGAGAACTTGTATCAAAGATGTTGATGCGCAGATCAGTATTTATTATCCTTGAGTATTACATTTATCTACTCATTGTAGTCTCTCTCTTATTTGTATTTCTATACGTACTATAAGAGCTATTTGTCTTGATCTTTTCTGGGGATGCTCTTGCAAGAAAAAGAAGATTGATATCAGATTCAGAGGGAGTCTGACACTTCAGAGGTAACTTTGGACGAGGAGCTCAGAAGATTGATATCAGATTTAGAGGGAGTCTGGCAGTTTATCATAACCAATCTTGGATGGAACATCAACAGATTGATAACTGCTCAATGAGTTCTTCTCTGTGAGAGAAGTTCAAGGTGAAATCCCTTGTTTCCACCCTCTACATTGAGGCATGGTGGATGTCATGTGAGTTACTACATGACTTTGTGGTTACTATAGTAAGGTGACGATCTTACAATAGTCTAACTTTCTATCATGATGGATTTCATATGGTTGATATCTAAGCAGATCATGATAGATTATATCTTGCATAGTGGATTAATTTCCTTAAACAGACCATGAATATGTAATGACCCTTACTATAAAGGCCACTAAAAACCACTAATACTGAACTGAGAAAATTCGTCAAAACAGTTGGCATGTACTGAATACACTGCTGAAAGAAAAATACTGAATATAGGAAATTATTTTGCAATATATGAGTTCGCTGTCCCAAAATTTCAGAATAATAGATAGCAACCAAATACCATCTAAAACACTATCAATGATGTAAGAAATTGCTCAAAACCATATGCCATTCATATATCAACAATTTGCAACAATGCCATACATTTTTCAGTCAATAATATGATCATCAAACCCTAGGTTTGCAATATAGATAGGCTGAAAATTACAATGCCCTTTCACTTGCAAAATCCTAGCCTTCCTTTGTTACCAATAATGCCAAATGGCAAACAAAGACAAGTACAATGTAAAATAGTAAAGTGCTGAAGCTATATTTTGTACTCAGCTGAAAACATACATTTCTCAAAAAATATGCCAAATGCCAAATGAGAAATGAGAAACCTGATTGTAGATGGCTGTAATAATTTTTTCGGACTGCTTTTTCGGATCTGCATTTTCGGACTGCTTTTTCGGATCTCCTTTTTCGGATTGCTTTTTTGGATCTGCTTTTGCGGACTGCTTTTTTCCTCTTGCAACCAAAACTCAAACCCTCAGGTAAATCTAAGGATTCCAAATAAGCTCAACTTGAAATGGCTGAATACCACTTCCAAACTTGCAACCCTTCAGTAGATATTTCACTACCTCAGTTATGCCAATCTAGGGGAGTGATTCGTTCCCAAAGATCGAATAGTATTTGCAGACCACAAGGCTACAAATTGCTTCACAATGAAGAAGTAGAAGAAATCCCAAATCCAAGCATGTAGAAATGATAGCCCAAGCCCCCTATTTATTCTTTTTCTTGAGAAGTTACTAGAACTTCTAGAAACATCTAATTATAATGTACTTTATAATAAAATAACATTATAATAATAAAGTACATTTCTCAACTCAAAAATATAACAATGTAGGCCAAGATGTCTCATAACCGAATGTAGGCCCAACTAGACTGAATGTAGGCTCGAACTGGATGTAGGCTCGCTTCTGGACGTAGGCTCCACTACAACTACATGTAGGCCTCAAACTGGATGTAGGCTCTGCCGAATGTAGGCTCTGTCAGCAATAAGCAATCAAATGATCCACAAAATGACTCTCTCCAAACTACTTGCCTACGAGAGTCGATGATAGGCAAACCCGTCATGAACGAACATGTCTCTAGAAAGGGGACATGACAATCCGCCCCTCCTGAAATTGCTTGCCCTCAAGCAATCTCAAAGCTGGATGCTGCAAAATCTCCTCAAACTCCCAAGTAGCATCCTCAACAGGAAGATCTCTCAACCTCACCAAATACTCCCTGATAACCCTCCTGCGAAGCTGTTTCTCCCTACTATCCAAGATAGACTCTGGCACCAAAACCAACTTCCCCTCATCATCCAAGGGTGGTAACACTGTAGAAGGCACAACATGCTTCCCTAACGCCTTCTTGAGGCGCGACACATGAAACACATTATGCACTCTACTATCAGCTGGAAGCTCAAGCTCATAAGCCAACTCACCAACACGCCTAATGATCCTGAAAGGCCCATAGTATCTCGGTTTAAGCTTCTCCGACTCACTCTTCTTGAGAGTAGACTGTCTGTATGGCTGAAGCATGAGGTAAACCATATCATCAACCTCAAAGCTCCTCTCAATCCACTTCTGATCTGCATACTGCTTGTACTGATTCTATGCCCTGGCTATATTATCCTTGAGAGCATCAACAATGTCCTTGCTCTCCTGAAGCAAATCCCCGGCACGTGGAACTCAAATATCAGACATAAGCAAATCAATGAAGCTAGGCGCATCATACCCATATAGAGCCCTGAAAGGTGACATCTGAATCGACATGTGAAATGTGGTATTGTAACAATACTCACACAAATGTATCCATCTCACCCATGCCCTTTGCTGACCAACCACATAGTTCCTCAAAAAGCCCTCCACCCACTTATTGACTATCTCTGTCTGTCCATCCGTCTGCAGGTGATAACTGGTGCTAGGTGTAAGCTCAGTGCCACAAAGTCTGAATACCTCCTGCCAAAAGTGACTCAAAAATCTGCTGTCCCTGTCACTCACTATGCTGCGGGGTATCCCATGCAATCTGAAGACCTCTCTGAAGAAGACCTCAGCTACCTGTACTGCTGTGTAAGTAGTAGTGATGGGAAAGAAGTGTGCATACTTCGTCAGTCTATCCACCACCACGTAGATACAATCACGCCCTTGGGCCTTGGGCAAGCCCGTAATGAAATCCATGGATATGCACTCCCACTTCTGATCAGGAATGGGAAGTGGCTGTAGGAGCCCGGCTGGAAAGGTGTGCTCTTGTTTGTTCTGCTGACAAACAGGGCACTCACGAACATACTGCAATACATCTGTCTTCAGTCCTTTCCAAGTGAACCGCTCCCACACATGTCTATATGTCTTGAAGTACCCAGGGTGACCAGCTGTAGGTGAATCATGAAGAGCTCTCAATATAGATCGCTTCACCTTCGATCCTGGGGCTAGAAAGATCCTTCTCTTGTAGATAATCAAATCATCTACAAGTGTATACCAGGTATCAACAACTGACCCATCAACTATCCCTGACGACCATGGGTCTCTAGCATACTCTGCCACTATCATATGTCACCAATCCTCTGATATCTCAATCAATGCACTGAGATGTGGTCTACGTGACAATGCATCTGCTACCACATTCTGAGTCCCTCTCACATATGATATATCAAAATCGTAAGCCTGTAACTTACTTACCCACTTCTGCTGCCTATCGTTGAGATCTCTCTGACTAAGGAAATGCCTCAAACTGTTGTGGTCAATTTTAATGCAAAACTTACCACCCACTAGATACTGTCTAAACTTAGCCAACGCATGCATGATGGCTAACATCTCCTTATCGTAAATGCTGAAAGATCTCTCAGGTCCACGGAGTTTCCTGCTCTCATATGCAATAGGGGGCTTGTCCTGCATCAACACAGCACCTATACCCTCTCCGGATGCATCACATTGAAGCTCAAATGGCTTCGAGAAATCAGGCAAAGCTAACACCGGACATGAAGTCATGATCTCCTTGAACCTGTCAAAGCAAACCTGCGCCTCTGGTGTCCAAACAAAGGCCCCCTTCTTCAGCAAATCTGTCATAGGGGCTGCATGACGTGAATACCCACTCACAAATCTGCGGTAGAATCCACATAGGCCTAGGAACCCTCTCAACTGTGTCAGGTTCTCTAGAATAGGCCACTCCACTATAGCACGGATCTTATCAGGATCCATCCGTACTCCCTCTGCACTGATAATGTGTCCCAAATACAAAAGCTCAATCATACCCAGATCACATTTGGACTCCTTGGCATACAAGGACTCCGTCTGCAATATACTCAATACAATCTCCAAATGTGCTACATGCTCCTGCCATGTCCGACTGTATACCAAGATATCATCGAAGAATACCAACACAAACTTCCTCAACTGATGATGGAAGACCTTATTCATCGTGGACTGGAAAGTAGCTGGTGCATTGGTCAACCCAAATGGCATGACCACAAACTCAAAGTGCCCACAATGGCATCTAAATGCAGTCTTCTCCACATCCTGCTCTTTAACTCTGATCTGGTGATAGCCGGATCTCAAATCAATCTTGCTGAAGTAGCATGCTCCATGTAGCTCGTCTATCAACTCATCAATCCGAGGGATGGGATACCTATTCTTAATAGTCCTCTTATTCAGCATCCGATAATCAATGCACATCCGCATTGAACCATCCTTCTTCTTCACCAAAACTACCGAAGAAGCAAAAGGAGACTTGCTCGGTCTAATGTGCCCCATCTCAAGTAGCTCCTTGATGGTTTTCTCTATCTCATCCTTGAGCCTCTTAGGATGCCTGTATGGTGTGATCATCACTAGTTTAGCACCCTCCTCTAACTCAATGATGTGCTCAATCCCTCTATCAGGTGGTGCGCCAGGTGGAATGTCACTGAACACCCTATCATATTGCTCTCTCAATCTCTGAATATCAGGGTGATACTCTGTCATCTGATGCTTCTCCTGTGTAGGCATGAGAGTACACATGGATGCCCATCCGATCCCATCATGTCTAACCATCCTCTCCATGCGCCTGAAAGAAATAGTCCTAATATCACTATTTCTGCTAGCCCTCAAGACATGCTGCCTACCATCTGCCTCAAACTTGATCTCCATGTCCCTGAGTCTGCAAGTGACCTCGCCCAATGAAAGCAACCAAGTCATCCCCAATACAATATCTAGGTCGCCCATGTTAACTACATGGTAATCCGCTTTGAACTCATAATTGCTCAAGCGTAAGGGCATATCTCTGATCATCCTGTTACACTTAAGAGTGTAACCATCAACAACCTGTACTCGGAGACCCTCAAATTCCTCTGTCTCAATGCCACGGCGCTCAACTAAACGTGCATCAATGAAATTATGCGTAGCACCTGTATCAACTAGGGTAATCACCTTCTGTCCTGCTAGAACGCCACGCAATCTAAAGGACCCCTCCTGCTGAATACTAGATAAGCGTGCCTGCTGCAAATGTAGCTCCGGCTCCACCTTAGGCTCTGAAGCCTCTGCCTCTACCTCAGGCTCTGTGTCACTATGCTCATCCTCATGTGCTGTGCTATCTAAATCTGAGTCCTCATAGTACGCCCACATAGCTCTATTGGCATTCCCCTTAGGCCTCAAAGGACAGTCATGATCCCTATCATATGGACCTTTGCAATAGAAGCATAGCTTCTTCCTGCGTAGGTCATTAAGTGCCTCAGTATCCAAGGGTGGAGTGGATTTCCCCTTGGTATCAACCTTCTTCCCCTTCCCCTTATCAAACTTCTTATTATCTCTGAAAGAAGTAGAACTCCTAGGGGTGAATCTGCTAGAAGGTGCTGTAAGCTCCATACTACAAGCTTTCCTCATGGCCTCCTGTAGTGTCGATGGATCAAATGCCTTGATCCAACCCTTGAGGGGTTCAGACAATCCCTCAGTGAATAGGATAACCAACCGCCTCTCCGATACATCCTGGACCATAACTGACAACCTCTGAAACTCACTGATATAAGTCTCTAAGCTGCCTGTCTGTCTCAACTGTGCAAGATCACGGAAGATCTCTGGATCCTTCCTGTCAAAATGCTCCACCAGCCTATCCACAAAATCCTGGTACAATGTCACCTGGTTGTGCTGCAAGGTAACCATACCATGTGACCACCAGTCATGAGCTGCGCCCTCCAAATGCAAGGGTGGCGTATCTGATGGCATCTATCTCTGACATGGGTCTCAATGCTAAAAAAGTATCCAACTTATGTATCCATGCCTGTGCTGTCATCTGTCCACTACCATCAAAAGAAGGTAAAGTGAGCTTGCTAGCAGTTCGCTGCAACTCACTGTCATGGCCTCCTCTAGGTCTCCTATTCTGTCGAGTATTCCTCATGTGCTCTCTGCTCTGGTTCAAGTAGCGATCAAAGTTAAGTAAATCACGCACATGTGGTGGTAATGCCTGCCATTCTACAGTAGCAGCTCTAAGATCATCTTGAAACTCATCCTGTACATCACCCTCTCCTGCCTCCTGAGCCTCCTCTTTAAGGAAAGTAGGATGAGTAGGTCTATTCGCTGTCCAAGACCTGTGCCTAGGAGCACCCTGTGAACCTGCCACGCTCCTATTATCATGATCAAGTGTACCTCTAACCTGTTCCTGTGCTCTGGGCTGAACCACTCTCTCCATCATAGTGGTCAAATTACGCAAGGACTGGACCATCTCCTGCTGTCCCGTAGTCATAATCCGAAAGAATTCCCTCTCATCATTAGGAATTCTAGGTGGGCTCTGTGACTGTCTCTCACCCATGGTAAGAGTATCTCCGAAGTCCTGTTCACCCTCTAGTGCTGCTCTTCTTCGTGTGTAGTACCTGTGATGCCCAAATGCTGAAGGATGCATATAGGTTTCTTACCCAACAGGATGGCAAGAACACCGCTCTGATACCACTGTAATGACCCTTACTATAAAGGCCACTAAAAACCATTAATACTGAACTGAGAAAATTCGTCAAACAGTTGGCATGTACTGAATACATTGCTGAAAGAAAAATACTGAATATAGGAAATTATTTTGCAATATATGAGTTCGCTGTCCCAAAATTTCAGAATAATAGATAGCAACCAAATACCATCTAAAACACTATCAATGATGTAGGAAATTGTTCAAAACCATATGCCATTCATATATCAACAATTTGCAACAATGCCATACATTTTTCAGTCAATAATATGATCATCAAACCCTAGGTTTGCAATATAGATAGACTGAAAATTACAATGCCCTTTCACTTGCAAAATCCTAGCCTTCCTTTGTTACCAATAATGCCAAATGGCAAACAAAGACAAGTACAATGTAAAATAGTAAAGTGCTGAAGCTATATTTTGTACTCAGCTGAAAACATACATTTCTCAAAAAATATGCCAAATGCCAAATGAGAAATGAGGAACCTGATTGTAGATGGCTGCAATAATTTTTTCGGACTGCTTTTTCGGATTGCTTTTTCGGATCTACTTTTTCGGACTGCTTTTTCGGATCTGCTTTTTCGGATTGCTTTTTCGGATCTGCTTTTTCGGACTGCTTTTTTCCTCTTGCAACCAAAACTCAAACCTTTAGGTAAATCTGAGGATTCCAAATAAGCTCAACTTGAAATAGCTGAATACCACTTCCAAACTTGCAACCCTTCAGTAGATATTTCACTACCTCAGTTATGCTAATCTAGGGGAGTGATTCGTTCCCAAAGATCGAATAGTATTTGCAGACCACAAGGCTACAAATTGCTTCACAATGAAGAAGTAGAAGAAATCCCAAATCCAAGCATGTAGAAATGATAGCCCAAGCCCCCTATTTATTCTTTTTCTTGAGAAGTTACTAGAACTTCTAGAAACATCTAATTATAATGTACTTTATAATAAAATAACATTATAATAATAAAGTACATTTCTCAACTCAAAAATATAACAATGTAGGCCAAGATGTCTCATAACTGAATGTAGGCCCAACTAGACTGAATGTAGGCTTGAATTGGATGTAGGCTCGCTTCTAGACGTAGGCTCCACTACAACTGCATGTAGGCCTCAAACTGGATGTAGGCCTCAAACTGGATGTAGGCTCTGCCGAATGTAGGCTCTGTCAGCAATAAGCAATCAAATGATCCACACAATGACTCTCTCTCCAAACTACTTGCCCACGAGAGTCGATGATAGGCAAACCCGTCATGAACGAACATGTCTCTAGAAAGGGGACATGACAGAATATAATGTTCCTATGGTAAGTACCATTGAGGATACATGTGCACATACCTTATGGACATTTTCAGTACTTGGTGAATATAATGCGACTTGATATTCTGAGGCCATTGCTCCTCATATCATGAGATGATATCTAATGGTGAATATATCCTGATCAAAGATATTCTTAAACATGCCATTCTTGATATTACGCTGAGGTAATATCATATCATGTATTAATCCTCCCTAGCTAAGAGGGAGTGTTGATGTTTTGTAGCTTCTGTCAGATAGAACCTTGAGACAAAAACTATTAAGATATATATATATATATATATATAATGTAATTTTTGGAGAAAATAAAATAATAATGATTCAAATATATTATATATATATAATCAATGGTTATTATTTTAATCACATAATAATTCCGATCTCATATAAATCAGGTTGACCGACTGAATATTTAGAGGTTATTACTTGCAAATTATTGGCATTTCATGTTTCATTTAGGATCCCAATCGAGCATCATTATCGGTGATCATTTCCAGATTGGATATTATTTATTTGTGCAAGATAAATACCGATCGAACTTGGTAAGCATTTATGTTTATTAAGTAACAAACCCCAATTAGAGATCAGGTGTTTAGTTAAGATGAAGAGGCACAATTCATGAGACATCTCATGTGGAGACATGTCCACTCATGGGATGTGTCTCTTCCTTATATATTTAATGCAGATCTGATCCACAATTGGAGATATCAAGTTCAATATTCTGATTATAATCTGCAAGAAAGTACAGTGATTGTAGAATCATATTCTGCAAATAGAAAAGTCATAGATAGATCAAATCTGTAAGAAATTTAACAATATTGAAGTTGTGACTTTCCTATTCTAAGCGCAGGCATTTATTTTTGCCATCAAGACTATTATCTATAGTAGTCTGTTTGGGTTTGGTGTGCTGACTAATATTCCAGTGATTGGGAATATCAAATTTTGTCCTAGCCTGGAGGTCTGTAGATCTCATTCAATTTATTCTATCAGCATTGGTGGGCCTTATATTTGGTGGATGTAGCTATCATAAACAATCCGTGAGACCTTTATTTCTAAGTGAAGCTTCCCCTATGTATCGCAGCAAATAGAAGAGCTGGGGTGTGTTATCTTATGACAGCGCACATCCATGTAAGGTATCAGCAGTATTTGATATAATTCGGACCATATTCTTGATATTGGGCATGCAAAGAAATCATTCCTTCCTGAAGCAAGTTGTTTCCTGCAAGTCGGGAGTCACTCTTATCCTTCTTATTTTCTTCTCCTGGGTGTAGAAATCTTCTAAACTGCAACTGAAGGAATAAGGGTGTAATTTGCATATTTATGTACTCTCTGCTATCTTATGCTCACTAATATCACAATTTGAAATATTGAATATTGAAACATCTCATATCAAGTGTACTCTGTTCAAACTAATGCCATCTTATAAAGATATCAGATTTCATTGCTCTGAGTATTCTGTTCTGCACTTATTTTCAATACTTCTGTTCTCTGAATGCATTGAATATCATTGCCAAACACACTCTTGAATGCACCAAGCAAACATACACAACAAACAACCACATCTGGAACAATAAAATCAGCCATATAGACCTACAGCCAGTCAATATTTTTGGGTTAAATTCAGCTTGGTTTGAAAGTGGTTTTTACAGATTCTTATCATTTTTCTGAGTGAATTTTCTGTGCTTTTCATTCCAAGGGTGGTCGTGAGGAATGGAGCCAATAAATCCCCAAACTCATTAATCTAAAAAATTAAAAAATATATTTTATATAAATTATATGGCTGAACCCAAGGAAAGAAAACTAATGAACCCTAAACACAAACAAAAAACATAGCTTATAAAACTATCAAACATATTCACATACCAAAGTTTATTACGACAACATACTACAAATTAAACGTTCATTGAATTGTACTAAATAGCTAGTGTGATACAAGAACATCCAGGGTGTAAGAGCAATCTTGCATCACCCAAAAATATTGCTTAGTTTTTCAATAAGGAGATATTTTGGCAAAGTTATTAATTTGGCACATTTACAATTTTTAGTAAGTTTTCTTATGTGCATAGTGGAACCTAAAAACTGGCCCCAAGGAGCAAAATAGTAAAATATAATGACTAGAAAAAGAATCATGTCAATATCATGTATCGTTTGGGAGATATGAATGTTTTAGGGTTTGAAAATGCTATAAGATGTGTAATTTCCCCTTTTTAGCAGACATGGATTTTGGACAATTAGCCTTTTTTTTTTTGCCCTTGTAGGCTGTTGAGTTGGGATAGAGGGTCTCCTGAGGCTTGTATCGTCTCCAGAGGTCAATGGTTTCCAGTTCTGGCTTTTGTTTGGTATTTCCAGGGCTCTGTTGCCATACTTACTATTTATAGTAAGACAGAGGTTGATCGAGAAGGGCCCTTTCTATTCTTAGTAAGGCAGTCATACGAACAAAGCACGCAGTGGTTGACTCCCTGGCTCAGACGGTTCGTTAAAATAATGAGTATTTAATGAGATATTAATTTTTTAATGGCTTTAATGATGTTTAATTATTCAAGTTATATTATAAAATTATAAATTGACAATATAATAAAGTGGGGGCCATGTTGTGGGTAATGAGCAATTAATACTCATTGATTAAAAGTGTGCTTTATTAATGATATATTATAAGTCAACAAATGCAAATGTCATATTCATTAAAGAGCCTTGCTAGTGAAGATTCAAGATGAATTATTATAAAAGCCAATGCAGAAGGAAATGAAGGAGGTGTGCATTTGAGAATTTGGTTTTTCGTATGTGGAGTTTGGAACCAAAGGTTTTGAAGTTTTTCATCTACAGGGATTGAAAATATTTGTGTGATCTTGGCACTTTGAATCAGTCCATTGCTGGTGAATTGTGCACTATACGTCAGCTACACCCAGTAGCTGAGATTGCATTAAATAGTGAAGATTTGAAGGAGGGCCTGCATTTTGTTTGTGGAGTGATTGCAGATTATGTGATGTTTATTGAAGCCATCGTATTTCTATTAGCAGGCTGTGTGAGTAATGTTTGAGGCTGTCATTGTCTAAGGAACCACCCATGGCATCTACCAATAACATTCACAAGGGTTTCGAGCTGCATTAGGTGGATTTGGCATTGCAAATTATCAGCAATTCTTCCCAGCACCAAACATCATTTGGCTATAATCTCAGCTAATTGGACTCAGAATTACAAACGGCTACAGCTATATATAACTTCCAGGCTCCTTGTATTTGCATTATTGTATCAATTGCTTTAAGTATTGTTGTAGGAGATCATTTTTATCAGATTGTGGCATTGTTTGGAAATTCATTGAAAAGCCAAGAGTCTCGGCTAAATTCATATCAGTATTGCCCTAGAGTTTGCGAGCAATAAGGAGTATTAAATTGCATGTCATATGTTTGATATAATGTTCATATCTATTTTGCTCAAAATCAGTATGTTAGTTTGCATGCCAACTGTATGACCAAATGTCCTTTCGCTGTAGGTGCACATTCTACATGTAGAAATCATATGTATGCATTCAAAAAGACAAAAAGGATTGCATATGCAACTTAGTTCTTTGCCTAGATATCTTAGTAATCATTTGCAAGCATTTAAACTTCATTTGAAACCATTCCAAGCAAGCAAAAACAATCTGAAAATAAAATACAGCAAGATAGAGGTTTCATGCAAAGTGCTTGACAAAATGTCAAATATCCAAAATTGAAACAAATCAGTGGTTTGGCAGAGTTAGATCAATCAAGGTTCTTACAAAATGTTCAACTTGAATTTCGGACCTTTAAACAATCGAATAGGATGACAAGATTTGATCATTTCATGATCTAGGAAGAGCATGGTGTACATCTCTTCAAGATCTTCAATTTTTTTTTTAAAAAAAAAGGGCTCCATCGAGTTTCTAAATCAAAAGTTATGGCCTCCACAAGATGCACTACTTTAGGGAGGAAAATCAAAAGATTTCAAAATATTTCGATGAACGTCAAAACCCATTTTGGGCATAGTTTTTGGCATATTTTGAGGGAAGAGAAAGGAGAGAAAAGAGGTCAGCTACAAATTGGAGAGGTCACACCTTCTAGAAGATTCTAAGGTAGTTATACTTCCCAAGATAAAAACGGCAAAGAGGGGTTACTTGGGATAGTTCTGGTAGTGCAAACTATGGCTTTGGCTTGCAGATTATTGTAATAGGAAAGCCCATGTGGCTATAGCAAGTTATTTCCAGAATGTTGTAAAGTCATTTCATGAAAGATAATAGAAAGCAAGTGTTTCTATTCTTGTAGTTTTCTGATTATTTTTCTATTGTGTTGTGTGTGTGTGTTTGGGTGAGGAAGGGGAGTACCCTTCATCAAGTGGTATCAGAGTAGAAATTCCCGAGTGTGTAAACAAAATGCCAAACATGGGGCAGTTTGCACTAGGACTGTAGTTGTGGGCCTAAGAGATAAGTGCAGAAAATGCATCTATGAAGGAACTATGGTAGAGGAATTGTTGGTGTGACAGAAGTGGATATTAGGGCCCTCAAGGGACAAGTGCAACCACCGCAAGAGGAGTCATGCAGAGGAGCTAATATTAGGGCAAGAGATGAAAGTGAGGATAAATATGAAGAAGATGGGTAGTTTGAGGAAAGTAAGAAGCGACCAGAATCCTAATGAGGCTAAGTCTTTTATGGCTATTTCTAACATTGGAAAGAGGCCAAATATTAAAGTTTCCACATTTTCTAGAAATCTTAATCCAAAAGAGTTGATTAATTGGATGAATGATACGGAAGAGTATTTTGAGTTCGAAGAAGTAGAAGATCCTTAGAGGGTCAAGTTTGCAAAGACCAAGCTGAAAGGTTATGCTAAAATTTGGTGGAAAGGAGTTTAGTTAGAGAAGAATTCAAGAGGAAAAGAGAAAATAACAAGATGGGATCAGATGGTGGAAAAATTGAAGAGATAATTCATTCCTCTTGACTATGAGCTTGATTTATTGAAAAGAACGAAATGGTTGAAGCAAGCAAGAAAATCTGTCAAAGAATATGCAAAAGAGTTCTATCAATTCCTGATCACAATAGACCATTTTGAGGCCACCACGGAGAAATTTGTGCATTATACAAGTGGGTTGAAGTCAAGTATCAAGAAGAGTTGGTAATGGTAAGAATGTCTGATGCATATCAATTTGCTTTAAAGGTGGAAGTGAAGCTAAACGGGAGGTTTGAGAACAAGAGAAATGGAAGAGGTCATGGTAGAAAGACCGGTGGACAGTCTTATGGAGGCCAAAATGAAGACCAAAAGCAGAATGATGACTCTAATAGCAACTAGAATCGTAGAGGAAATAACTTGTATCCTCATCGTGACAAAAATAATGTGGATCAACGAGGAAGAGGACCGCGAAGAGGAGGTTTTTGTGGAGCATGTTTCCAATACGGAGGACATAGAGCCTATAAGTGTCTCCAACATCAAGGGAGGACAAATAGGACACCAGAGGGCAATGCACGAGTTACGCATGTAGATGAGGATGTTGAGCCTTCACACTCTGAAGAGGTTGAAAGAGGAGAGGTTCTTGTTAGTAGAAGAGCCTTGCTAAATGATGAGAAGGAACCAACCCAAAGAGAGAATTTGTTTTGCACAAGATGTAAGTGTAATAGTAAAGTTTGTAATGTTATTATAGATGGCGGTAGTACTGATAACCTTCTTTCAGAGGAAATGGTAAAAAAATTGAAGTTAGAGAGGAGGCATCCAAATCCCTACCGGATTGCTTGGTTGCAAAAGGACCAAAAGGCTTTTGTTAATGAACAATGTTTGGGAAAGTTCAAAATTGGAAACTATCATGATAAGGAATTATGTGATATTGTAATATCCCACACTAGGATATTGTCTCAATTCTGATTTTGGTTGTCAATTTTCAATGTTTGACATTTTCTCAAACATTATGCAGGCAACCTCTATCTCGCTGTCTTTTATTTTCAAATTGTATTTGCTTGCTTGGAATGGTTTCAAATGAAGTTTAAATGCTAGCAAATGATTATTAAGAAATCGGGGCAAAGAACTGAAATACAGATGCAATCATTTTTTACCATTTGAATGCATACATATGATTTCTGCATGTAAAATATGCATCTACAACCAATAAACATTTCTACAAACATTTGGCATGCATCCTTTCAATTCTTTCACCAAAGAAATGTTTACAAATATGTATGCCAATTACAAATATCAAATGTGCACCTCTAATTTCATAGATATATGAAATCGCTACTACTGAAGAAAATAAACGCAGCCTAGAAAAAGGATGAGCTGCTTAGAAGATGATCGCAGCTCCCTTGAAATTGAACGCAGCCCAAGGAAAAAAGTACACAGCCCTTCAATAACACACACTGCCTCTTACATTCAATTCGCAGCCATACTCAAATAAGATTGCCGCTGTAACATATCAATTCATCACCATTTGTATGCAATTAGAGCCTCCGTCTTCAAGCTCTCTCAAAAGATCAAATTCAGAAGTTATTTCACTTTCTCAAATGATTGCACAATTGAAAAATCCCTTCTCTCCAATGGCTGAAGACGAAACCCTGGTTTCTTCCTCTCATAAACTTCACCAATTTCAAAAAACTTAAACAACATAATAAAAAGAACTTATGTGAGTCTTTTATAACTTTTGTGGGAGAACTCACACACATTTCCACCCAATGTGGAATAAATATACTTTTTCCTTTTAATAATTCATTTACTCCAAAACTTTAATTAATACCTTGGCTTAAGCTTCCATGAATTAATTGAATAAATGGCCCCTTCCAATGATGACTCAACCCTCAACTTAAGTGAAATTATAAAGTTAAATTATAACTTTATAATAAGCCATTAAATAATTTAATAATAATTTGGCCACTAAAATAATAATAACTCTCAAAATACTTATCCTTTAAATATGTTGTCTAAAACAGGAGTCACACCTATTATTTCCCCGTGTGACCAAATGTTCTTTCCAAAAATAGAAAGGGTCCTCGAACAACATCAGGGTTTCTATAAATAGTAAACCTAGCAAAAGTATAGCAAATGAAGTTCAAATGATGCCAAACCAAAGCATACTGAATCCTGAAGTAGATGCCCACTGAAAGAGACCCTTTGTCCATCCTCATTAGCCTATGAGGGTCACATGATAGGCTAATCCATCTATAGTCATGGTCATGCTAAAAAGGGGACATTACAGTCCTCCCTCCCCAAGATTACTTGTCCTCAAGCAATCGCTGGAACCAAAGGCACATATAGATCCACCCGAATCTCAAGGAAAAGTGTCTAATATCCCTAACACCATCTACAAACTCTTGTGATAATAACTCTATCCACAAAGCTATCCTGAACATACTGTCACCATGCCAACTTCGGCGACTGAACCAATCCACAATGCTAAGTCTATCTTGTTAAATTATAGTATCAATTTGATTGACTCATATTGTCATGATCAGTCGATCATATATATATATATATATATATATATATATATATATATATATATATAATTTGTTGATATTAATATTAATGACGACTGCATTTATATTGGATCGGGTTTGTTTAATACTGGCATGCTCACTGTTATCAACTCAGTCGATTATGTGTTACAATAACCAATAGTTGGTGGTTATCACAACACATCATTAGATGTGTTACGATAACCACAAACTATGGTTATTCGCAACACCATCGTGCTAATCAATATTGAAACAATGCGAGTGTATAAGGAAGGCATGGCTGTGTAAGACATGGCCCGACGTGGCTCAAGCCACATAGGGTCATGTCCTTACACAGTCATGACCCTTCATATCCTTATTTATATTCAATCGTACGAGTAGGGAAAGACGATCAATAAACAAGGCATTGTCTTCTCCTCTGCAGCATACAATATCAATACAATATAGACTATTAAATATATTACTGAGACAATATATATATATATATATTAGACAGTAATTTAAAGACATCAGATTTCTTCTATTAATGGTCTCATATTCCTAACATGGTATCAGAGCCTCAATAAAAGAAAATCATTAAAGCTAATTTTGAATTCCTTATAGACTCTTTATAAACAAAAAGGAGGAGAAATTATAATGGCCAGCGGTATCAAGGTAGAAGACATAATCGAAGGTGCTTCTAACTTCTTCTCATGGAAAATTCGAATTCTTACCTTGCTTCAAGAACTTGAGTTAGATTCTTATGTTGAGGAAGACAAAAACATGCCAAAAGAACCGGAAAAATCAACTTGGAAAAGATGTAACAAAAAAGCAAAGAAGATTATAAAAGCACATTCTCAACATTCTCATACTTTAGGCCCAACTCAATTGTAAAAGCACTACAGGATGTTGTTTTAGCCTTGGAGGTAAGATTGGAGTATGTTCCCACAAAGGAACAAATTGCTGATATCTTCACAAAGCCATTACCAAAGAGTACCTTTGAGTATCTCAGAGGTAAACTAGGAGTGATACCCCTTCATGATCTTCAGTAAACCTGCAAAGGTGATCATCAGTTTATTATGCTTCAACAGAGGGTTACACCTCATCTTCTCTGGACTGATGAAAATGACTGCTGCTCGTAGGGGGAGCAGATTAGATAAAGGTAAGATTGGAGTATGTATTATAATTATTGGGATTGGCATCCTCCTAGTATAAAACATTACAATTTACCATTTCCAAGGGAAATCCAAATACTAATAATGAATTTTAAGACAAATCAAGTAAGGTCCAAAGTGGGGACATTATAGTGGTATCAGAGCATGATCCTGCCATCCTGCGGGGTAAAGGAGGATATGTGAAAAATAATCCCTATGAAAGAAGAATGTGAAAATCCAATGGAACTTTGATGCAGTTCAATCATTACTGTGACAACAATCGAAGAAGTTGGTAATGTATACATAGTAAATAATATATTTATGTAAATAATTTTTATGATCATTAATAGACATTTAAGATATAACTTTAAATAAGGGGAAAGAGTGGCAATCAAGGGAGAATCGCGAAGGGCACCCTATTATAGTAGCAGTAAGGAAGAACCATATAAGGGCATTCCATTGTACTATAATTCAGGGAGAACAGCTAAGGGCACCCTATTGTTAGCACCTTCCCAAGGCTGCAATTAAGGGAGAATCGCTAAGGCACCCTATTGTAGTAGCATGTTAAGGGAGAACCGCTTCAAGGGCACCCTACTGCTCTATGATTAAGGGAGAACTGCTAGGGCACCCTATTGTAGAAGAAACCAAGGCTGCAATTAAGGGAGAATCGCTAGGGCACCCTATTGCAGTAGCACATAAGGGAGAACCGTTACAAGGGCACCCTACTGCTCTGTGATTAAGGGAGAACCGCTAGGGCACCCTATTGCAGAAGAAACCAAGGCTTCAATTAAGGGAGAATCGTGAAGGGCACCCCATTACAACGACATTTAAGGGAGAACCGTTGTAAAGGCACCCTACTGCATTATGATTGAGGGAGAACCGCTAAGGGCACCCTATTGCAGAAGTAGTTGAGGGAGAACCGCCAACGGCACCCTATTGCAATAGTAGTTAAGGGAGAACCGCTAGTAGGGCACCCTACTACACTGCGATTATGGGAGAACTGCTAGGGTACTCCACTACAAGGTAGAGATTATATCTCTGAAGGCCTAGGAGAGATAGATCTATCTTCTAGGAAGGATGGATACACCAAATTTTGGATTGTTGTCACAGTAATGATTGAACTGCATCGAAGTTCCATTGGATTTTCACATTCTTCTTTCATAAGGATTATTTTTCACATATCCTTCTCTACCCCGCAGAATGGGAGGATCATGCTTTGATACCACTATAATGTCCCCACTTTGGACCTTACTTGATTTGTCTTAAAATTCGTAATTAGTATTTGGATTTCCCTTGGGAATGGTAATTTGTAATGTTTTATACTAGGAGGATGCCAATCCCCAATAATTATAATACATCATTAAATAATTTTATACTTATAATCACAAGAATTCATAATTCTCTATATAATGTATTTATTTCATACTATATATTAGTTAGTTATTTATCAATATATTTGAGTTAAGTTAGTTCAAATGCAAGTTTACTTCATAACAATATTACTATATTTCATAATTTATTATTTCAATTTTCATAACTTATTATTCTAAAGTTTATTTCATATTATTGTTAATATCTAATTCATACAATGCTAATAAATAAATTAACTCAAACAAAGATATACTTACCTTCTTTATGCCTTTATTTTTAGCTTATTCAATATTTATTTCCTTTTAATATTCTCCTACATTTCCTCCTTGATCTTCTCCTATATTTCCTCGATTTTCTCCTACATTTCTTTTCTTGTTTTCGGTTGGAATTTGAATAATCACCTCTTCTTATTATTCTTCTCCTTTTTATTTATTTCCTCTATGTATCTCTTTTTCCGAGAGGAATGGATTTGATATTCATTATATACATTTGCATGTTGAAGGGTTGCCACCTTTAGATTTAGAGATATGCCTCTATATTTTTATTTATTTATAATAATAATAATTATTTATTATTTATTTATAATTTATTTAAATTACCATTTACAATGATTATTAATATCGTTGTTTATATTATAATTATTATTATTTATTTATTTTACTACTTTATAATTATACTTATTATTTATTTAATTTTATATTATATTATATTATTTATTTATCTATTAATATTATTATTTATTAGACTAAATATATTTATATTAATTCTATTGATTTAATTATTATTATTATAATAGTCTAGGTTTCATTATAGAATGAATTTAATAATAAATTATATTTATTATTATTTATTTATTTGTTCATTATCTATTTCTTTATTTAATATCTTCATATTACTATTTAATTTAAACTTATCCAATTGTAGATATTAATCATATTATATTTAATTATTATTTATTATTAATCACTTATATAATTATTATTACTGGGTATTTAATTTTTGTCATAGCTTAATATTATGATTTATTTATTAAATTCACTTCAGGAGAGGGGACATTACATAGGATGCCGGAGGGTTCAGTGTAATCAGTGGTTACATGATTCCAGTATTGATCTTTGGTGGTCTTCATATATCGCTTCATTCTGCTACACCACAAAGTAAAGTTTTCCTTTGAAAACTTTGGTCCTTCCTTTCTCATCATCTTGACTTTTTCTTTATGCAGTTAAGCAGTAAAGAAAATAAGACTTGGCTCTAATACCAATTGACAGTCCCAATCGGTGCTGAGAGGGGAGGGGTGAATCAGCACCTCTAAAACTTTTCTCTTTAAATCTGGTGAAGTATACTTATAACTGTAAGCCAAGCAACTTCAAGCATATAATAACAGCAAGCAAACAATAACACAGAGACACCAGATTTATCATGTGGAAACCCGATTAGGGTGAAAACCACGGTGTGAGACCTCACAAATTTTGTACTCTTCTGGAGTACGCCCTGTTAGGAGCCTTCCCGATTAAAGGATTACAATGCACTGTTAGATGCGACCCGATTAAGGGATTTGTTACAATAAGGCCGATAGGTGCCTATCTGGTTAGAGGACTTGAAACACCTTGAAATATGTCACCCGGTTAAGGGATTTGATACAAGGGACCTGTTAGAGTCCACCCAAATACTGGGATTTAACTATTGTAATTGTTAAAAAATAATAGAAAGATTGACCTTTTACAACTGGCTTTGCATAGCCTGATAAGATCTCTGTTTGTGCTTAACTGAGAAGCATCACCGGTCGTTGCAGGTGTGTTCTCCTCTACGGTTGTGCTTCTCTGCACACTCTTCTTTCTCTCTTCTTCTCCTCTTAATTTTCCCTAGCTTCTTTTAAGCTTTCAAGTTCACTCTTTTCTTCGGCAGAATGAAGGCAACTCAAATTCTCAATAGGCAAAAGAATATATAGAGTTCTTACCCTAATTTCACCTCTCAAGCATGACCTAACTTCAGATCCCTTTCGAATACATCACTCAGTGGAGTATCAGTTCACTGAGAAAACATCCGATGCATGCCCTTGCTTTATCTGCTTTATGAGGAAAACAATAGATGCGTGTCAAGCACCTTTCCTTCATAAGAGATAACTCTTTGTTTTAAAGCCACAGATTCCGGCTTAAAAACCTCCATGCGCGCCTCAAACCGATCACCATTTTAACTCAAAGTCTTCCGGATTTAGTGCAAGAAATCCCGATCAAAGAGTTGATTGAAACAGATAGTTGACTATGACTTCCTCGGTTCATACCGGAGTCATTGCTAGATCGGTTGAGATCCTCATGTTGTGAACAAGTAAGAGTCTTTGACCTGTCACTATCCCTTCCTTTGCTTATCGGTCACACATTCCTCGGTTGTGTTGTTGACACCGGTTTGTACTTTTACTTTCTTTGTGCTTGTCTACACCGATTGTATCCTGGTCCTCGGTCGACGGTTGAATCCTCATTTCCTTGACTATATGCATTACCTGGTTGCTGATGCTTTGAGTAGTGACCAGTTGCTCTTGATTACAGTCATTTCTTTCTTGTATGTTGGCACCGGTTGCCAAACCAGCCTCTTTTCATACAGATCTCCTTGGATCTTTAGACTTTAGAGAGATGACAAATCTCTATCCTCTTTTGCCAATCAATGACAATACTAGTACCAGTAGCAGGCTTACCGGTAACCATTTCTTAATGCCAACAACATCGTCCTCTGTAATATCCCCACTTAGTATATTGCCTCAAATCTGATTTTGGTTGTCAATTTTGAATATTTGACATTTAGTCAAACACTTTACATGCAAGCTCAGATACCACTGTAAGAACCCTGTTGGTTCTAACTTCTGAAACCCAATTTCAAACCTTTTCACATTTCGTCAAACAATTGGCATGCAATGTTTAAGTTCTGATTGTTGAATATAAGTGTGTTTCTTTTGTTTGTATTTGAATGCATTTGCAATTTCTTAACATATAACAATGCATGAAATAAACTATTCTTTCCCAAATCCAAACAGAAGTATTGCAATTTAGGTAATATGAAATCAGATTGCATACAACAGTAGCTATTTAAATTTGAGAAAAAAAAATAGTCAACAATTATTGAAACCTGGAATGATTGAAATTTATAACTGTTGTAATCCTCTTATAAATATCGCAGCTTCCTGAAAAAGACTAACGCTGCCTCAATGTACAAACGTGGGCCCTTGGAAATAGATCGTAGCTAGTACAATATGAAGTCGAGCCTTTAATGGTATTACGGCAGCCAATGGGAGTGAACGCAGCCTCTGATTGTTGCTGCGACAGCCTCTATATCCAAACGCAGACCTCAATTATCATGCAATCTGCCATTAATAAACAATCTCCAATATTTGCAGTATAATCTTGAACCCAAACACTGAAAACTAACCACAATTCAACTACAATTTGAGCACAATCATAATCTCTGAATAAGATTATTGCTGGCACAATTCACTGGCAAAGAAACACCAATTCAAAGTGCAAATACTTAGAAGAATTCTCAATTCTTCCAGCTTCCAAATGCTGAAACCCTTGGTTCCACATTCATCACAAATTCATAGAATAACAAAAGCTCAGTCAACATGATGAAAAAGAACTCATGTGGGTCTTTTATAACTTTTGTGAGAGAACTCGCACACATTTCCAACCAATGTGGGATAAATATGTTTTTTCCTTTTAATAAATCATTTACTCCAATACTTTAATTAATACCTTGGCTTAAGCTTCCATGAATTAATTGAATAAATGGCCCCTTCTAATGATGACTCAACCCTCAACTTAAGTGAAATTATAAAGTTAAATTATAACTTTATAATAAGCCATTAAATGATTTAATAATAATTTGGCCACTAAAATAATAATAACTCTAAAAATATTTATGCTTTAAATATGTCGTTTGAAACATGAATCACACCTATTATTTCCCCATGTGACCAAATGCACTTTCCAAAACTAGAAAGGGCCCTTCTCGAACAACATCAAGTTTACTATAAATAGTAAACATAGCAAAAGTATAGCAAATGAAGTCCAAATGACACCAAACCAAAGCATATTGAATCCTGTAGTAGATGCCCACTGAAAGAGACCCTCTATCCATCCTCATTAGCCTATAAGGGTCACATCATAGGCTAATCCATCCATAGTCATGGTCACACTAAAAAGGGGACATTACATCCTCTGTTACCACGTGACAATCCAAATGTTGGGACCCATCCTCACTCACTACCAACTCAGAGTTCTCCCCTAGGGTCTGATAAATCAAGCATGACTCGCTGCAAGTAGAGTCATCCTCATGAGTCACCGAAGAAGTAACCTTATCTAAAGAAGTGGAAGCCTTGGCTATAACAAATTCCTGCCACTCATATGCTTCCCCATCCTCATCCATGAGTCCCTCTAAAAAAGGATCCTAGGACCCACCACCATCAGATGATAACACTGAGTCAACTCTCAATGTCTGATATAAAAGACTAGACTCGCTGCAGTACACATCATCCTCACACTCAACATCAGAGGTATCCACAATGCTAGTGTCCACATCGTCTAACTGAGACCCCTCTGCTAACTCTAGCTGCATACATGACTTAATGTAATCATGAGAATCATCTACACTGTGGCATGAATCTATGTCACCTGACTCATCTATAACACTCCCATCATGAGTGTCATCACTAGATAGCTCCATTCCCACATCCTCAATACAAGAAAAGACTGTTATCTCTGTTAATGTTTAGCTAGTCGATTCTAGCTATTAATAAACACTTAATTTTATATCTTTAATTTAAAATTAAATATTAACCTAATCGCATATGAGCTGGGCCCTCATATTTAATTCTGTTCTCAAACGTATGGGCCGACTCATGCTTGGTGGGAAAGTTCATTTGAAAACGTATGAAGAAATTTGAGCCGACCTAAGGGTTAATCGCATATAAATACAAAATCGCTTCTTGTCATTTGAATCATTATTTCATCTGAAAAAACACGATTAGAAGCAGCAAAGTCCTTTGCATATTGTTTGGGTGTGCAAACAATCCTTGAAGCGAAGTTCATCAATACAAAACCTTTCATCATGTGCTCAATCACTTGACATCTCTTTGTGAAAATTTCTGAGTTTGATAGGCAAGGTTGGCTGCTCAGTCATATTTTCCTTCCCTGTGCGAATTCCTGAGGCTGACTGTGGACTCCATCTATTCATATGCCACAGCAAGATTATATGTTTTCAGCTTACATTCAATTGAAGATCCTGACAGCGACTTGTGTATTGAAGATCAGCAGTTAAATAAGAATTGACAGTCTGATTCGTGTTGACTGCATCTTAAAGATCTAGCTCACATCTGATTGTACAGTGCATCCAGGCTTCATCCACTATCAGAAGTCAGATCTAGACAGTTGCCCTTCATAATCAATTCGCTTCGTGGATCGGGGATCCTCAGCAAATTCACAGCAATACAATTGTAAGTTAATTGAGGAATTATAATCACTTGGATCTAAAGCTAGGTTTTTTCCTCCTAGAGGTTTCCCAGGATAAAATTGTGTTGTGTCTCTTATTCTGTTCTATTTAAGTTTACTGTTATATAATTAGATTAGGTCTGATTACTTAAAATTCTACATGGTATCAGAGCCAGGTTATTATTGAACTAATCAGATCTAACAGGTCCCAGGTACTTGCTAACTGTATCAAATCTAACTTGTATTCTTTAGATTTGTTGTCTTTGTGTGTTTCCTTCTTGTGTCAAAATGGTGACAGGATTGAAGGTGGAAGATAGACTTGAAGGTGCCCTCAACTTCATCTCTTGGAAAGCACGAATTTTGATTGCTCTTGAAGAACATGACTTGCTGGAATTTGTTCAAAGTGAAAAAGTTGAAACACCCACGGATCCAGAAGTGCTTAGTCAATTCAAGAAGAAAGCTATCAAGGCCAAGAAGATCCTAATAGATTCTGTCAGAGATCATATTGTTCCTGTCATCTCGAGGATGTCTCAGCCAGAGATATGTTCAAACAATTGGAAGATATGTTCGAAGTAAACAACATGAGCCGAGCACTTACCTTAAGAAGAGACTTACTTCAAATAAAAATGAAAGAGGATGAGTCAGTCATGGAGTTCTTCATGAGGATTTCAGAATTAAGAGATAAAATAAGTGCTATTGATAGTGAAGTTGTAGACAAGGATCTCGTCATGCTTGCACTCAATGGTCTCCCTCCCTCATGGGAACCCTTCATTCAAGGTTTAAGCGGTAGAGGTAACTTTCCCTACTTTGACCTCCTTCGTGCTGACTGCATTCAAGAGGAATCTAGGCCCATATCAAGAGGGATCAAGTCTACCCGTAATGAAGAAAACTTAATTCTTGCTACTCAATCGGTCAAAGGTGATCATTGGAAGAAGAACAACTTCAAGAGGAACATCGATTTTAGATCCTATGATGCTAATAGCTCAAGGAAGAAGCCAAGAGATCTCTCTCATATCCAATGCTTCAAATGTAACAAATTTGGCCACTATGCCAGGGATTGTCAGGTTCAACTCTTTCAACAAATGGCTAACCCAAGCGAAGTTGTCAACCTTGAAGATAAGGAAGACTTTCTCCTTTAAGTATTTTGTGTTAAATAGTTTAGAATCAATGTTGTTTGAGATCTAGCTATTTTGTTGAAACTAATTTTAGGGAAAGGATATGTGTTGTAGATTTCTTTTAGTTGTGCAGGAGTGAGGATCAAGAGGGAGTCACACACTTTCTCATCTTACTTGAGTTTGGTATAGTCTAACCTATGTGGTAATGTGATGGTAATTCTCTTGGATTAGAAGTGTTTCTTTTGACTTCGTAATCTTGGATCTATTGATTTTTTAGCTAACTTGGAAGGTTGAGTATATGATTTCCTAACTCTAAGTATAGGAAATTGGTTGAATCGTCAATTGCTTGGGGTGCTTTAGAATCGGGATATATTGCTTCTTCAAGAGAAGCTATTGGGATTGATTTTTCTGTCACTTGAAGGATGTCTGAATGCTTTGGAAGTTATGTAGGGCTCAGCCACTATTAAGAGTGAGTCTTAGCCTCATTGATATATCTTGTATACCACTCTTGCGGGAAATGCAAGGTGGACATTGTATCTTGTTGTTTTAATCTTCCTTAAGTGAAGATGATTGTAACCACCCTCTACGAGAAATGCAAGGTGCATGTTGTGTTTAGAAGATTTGTGTACCCACCCTCTACGGGCAATGCAAGGTGGAATTGTAAATCTTAATTCTGTCCTTCCTCTGTGGGAAATTCAAGATGGTGTTGTTCACCCTCTGCGGGCAATGTAAGGTGGTGTTGTATTAAAGTCCACCCTCTGCAGGGAATGTACGAGGGCAATCACCCTCTGCAGGCAATGCAAGGTGATCCTTTTTTAGGCTTGTCCTCTCCCACCCTCTGCAAGTAGGTACGGTGGATATGCTTTGACCATCCTCTGCGAGTAGGCATGATGGGAATGGTTGATTTATTTTACAGGTATGCTTCCATCCTCTGTGAGTAGGCATGATGGAAAGTAATGGCAAGGGGTAGAATCCTCCTAGCTAACAGGGAGTGTTAATGTTTAGCTAGTCGATTCTAGCTATTAATAAACACTTAATTTTATATCTTTAATTTAAAATTAAATATTAACCTAATCGCATATGAGCTGGGCCCTAATATTTAATTATGTTCTCAAACGTATGGGCCGACTCATGCTTGGCGGGAAAGTTCATTTGAAAACGTATGAAGAAATTTGAGCCGACCTAAGGGTTAATCGCATATAAATACAAAATCGCTTCTTGTCATTTGAATCATTATTTCATCTGGAAAAACACGATTAGAAGCAGCAAAGTCCTCTGCATATTGTTCGGGTGTGCAAACAATCCTTGAAGCGAAGTTCATCAGTACAAAACCTTTCATCATGTGCTCAGTCACTTGACATCTCTTTGTGAAAATTTCTGAGTTTGATAGGCAAGGTTGGCTGCTCAGTCATATTTTCCTTCCCTGTGCGAATTCCTGAGGCTGACTGTGGACTCCATCTATTCATATGCCATAGCAAGATTATATGTTTTCAGCTTACATTCAATTGAAGATCCTGACAACGACTTGTGTATTGAAGATCAGCAATTAAATAAGAATTGACAGTCTGATTCGTGTTGACTGCATTTTGAAGATCTAGCTCACATCTGATTGTACAGTGCATCTAGGCTTCATCCACTATTAGAAGTCAGATCTGGACAGTTGTCCTTCATAATCAATTTGCTTCATGGATCGGGGATCCTCAGAAAGTTCACAGCGATACAATTGTAAGTTAATTGAGGAATTATAATCACTTGGATCTAAAGCTAGATTTTTTCCTCCTAGAGGTTTCCCAGGATAAAATTGTGTTCTGTCTCTTATTCTGTTCTATTTAAGTTTACTGTTATATAATTAGATTAGGTCTGATTACTTAAAATTCTACAGTCTCCTGTACTGACTCAACACTACGACTATTGTCATAAACATCAAATCTATCAGAGCTCATATACTCCTCGCAGTCCTCAAAAATAACACCGTCATCTAAGATGTCAAAATCCATAGTAGTATCTACAACATCCTCCACTCTCACACTATCCACGACATCAACAACAAGCTCACATAAAAGACTATTAACCTGAAAATCAAACCCTATGTCACTAACTCTAATAGGCTCGAGATTCTGAAACTCAATACCACTATCTACCAACAAGACAGGCACATCCACATGTCCCTGTAAAGAGTTTCCAACATCATGTGTGCAAATAGGACTACTGGTTGTCCTACTAAGAACAAGATAATCTCCACAATGATCAGTAGCTGATGATAACTCATCATGAAGATTTTTAAACATCTCTCCTGTGAAAACCTCTCGTTTCTCTTCCTACATTCTTCGTGAGAAAAACTTTTTGAGAAGAAGGAAACCATAAAACTAGTTGTCCTATCAACAATTGTCGGATCTAAAAGTTGTTCTTTTAGCCTTTCCTGTGTTCGCCTCAATTTCTCCATTTCATTTTCCAAGGCACTTGTTAGTTTTCTGACTGTGACACATTGCTCAACTGGCTTCCATATTTAATCGGTTTTCTATATTTATCCATGACCGGAATAAAGCTAGAGTGTTGATCACTCACAAATCAAATGTGGGAACTCAAGATTTCCAAACCCCACAGGATGGCAAGAAACCGCTCCGATACCATTGTAATATCCCACACTTTGATATTGTCTCAATTCTGATTTTGGTTGTCAATTTTAAATGTTTGACATTTGTCAAACATTTTGCAGGAAACCTCTATCTCGTCGTCTTTTATTTTCAGATTGTATTTGCTTGCTTGGAATGGTTTCAAATGAATATTAAATGCTAGCAAATGATTATTAAGAAATTCAGGAAAAGAACTGAAATACAGATGCAATCATTTTTGACCATTTGAATGCATACATATGATTTCTACATGTAAAATGTGCATCTACAGCCAATAGACATTTCTACAAACACTTGGCATGCATCCTTTCAATTCTTTCACCAAAGAAGTGTTTACAAATATGTATGCAAATTACAAATATCAAATGTGCACCTCTAATTTCATAGATATATGAAATCGCTGTTGCTGAAGGAACTAAACACAGCCTAGACAAAGGACGAGTTGCTTGGAAGGTGATTGCATCTCCCTTGAAATTGAACGCAGCCCAAGTAAAAAATTAGGCAGCCCTTCAATAACACACACTACCTCTTACATTCAATTCACAGCCATACAGGAATAAGATCGCTGTTGTAACATATAAATTCATCACCATTTGTATGCAATTAGAGCCTCCGTCTTGAAGCTCTCTCAAAAAATCAAATTCAGAAGTTATTTCACTTCCTCAAATGATTGCACAATTGAAGAATCCCGGCTCTCCAATGGCTGAAGACGAAACCCTGGTTTGTTGCTCTCATAAACTTCACCAATTTCAAAAAGCTTAAACATCATAATGAAAAAGAACTTATGTGAGTCTTTTATAACTTTTGTGGGAGAACTCACAAACATTTCCAGCCAATGTGGGATAAATATACGTTTTCCTTTTAATAATTCATATACTCCAATACTTTAATTAATACCTTGGCTTAAGCTTCCATGAATTAATTGAATAAATGGCCCCTTCCAATGATGACTCAACCCTCAACTTAAAGTGAAATTATAAAGTTAAATTATAACTTTATAATAAGTCATTAAATTAATTAATAATAATTTGGCCACTAAAATAATAATAACTCCCAGAATACTTATCCTTTAAATATGTCGTCTAAAACAAGAGTCACGACTATTATTTTCCCATGTGACCAAATGCAAAAATAGAAAGGGTCCTTCTTGAACAACATCAGGCTTACTATAAATAGTAAACGTGGCAAAATTATAGCAAATGAAGTCCAAATGACACCAAACCAAAGCATATTGAATCCTGAAGTAGCTGCCCACTGAAAGAGACCCTTTGTCCATCCTCATTAGCCTATGAGAGTCACATGATAGGCTGATCCATCCATAGTCATGGTCACGCTAAAAAGGGGACATTACAGATATTATGCCTATGGACGTTTGTCATATGTTGTTAGGGAGACCATGGCAATTTGATCGTCTTACAGTACATGATGGGTATACAAATACCTATTCTTTAACAAAGGATGGAGTATAACACAAGTTGAAGCCATTGAAGGAAACAGATGAAAAGGTAAGCAGTAATGCAAGAATATGTTTAGTTGATGGAAGGAAGTTTCTCGAAGGTATGAAGCATGAGCATATATGTTTTGTTTTAATTCCAAAAGTTGATAAAGACAAAGTTAAAGATGTGTTGGCTGAGTTTTCAAATATTGTATTTGATAATGTACCTGATGGATTGCCACCAATAAGAAAGATTAGCCATCAAATGGACTTGACTCCTAGAGCCAGTTTGTCGACGAAGGCAGCCATAGAATGACTCGAGCTGAGACAAAAGATTTGAACAAACTACTGCAAGAATTGTTGCAGAAAGGGTTGATTCAAGGGAGTTTGAGTCCATGTGAAGTACCAGTTGTACTAGAAAAATGGAGAATGTATACAAACTCTCGGGCTATCAATCAAATTACTACCAAGTATAGATTTCCCTTGCCAAGGATGGATGACATTATAGATTGTTTGAGTGGAGCCGAGTACTTCACAAAGATAGATCTGAAAAGTGGATATCACTGAATTCGAATTAGAAAAGGAGATGAATAGAAAACAGCCTCCGAGACAAAGGAGGGCTTGTACGAGTCGTTAGTTACGCCTTTTGTGCTGACCAATGCTCTAATCACTTCCATGCGGCTCATGAACGAAGTGTTGAAAGAATTTTATAATAAGTTTGTTATTGTTTACTTGGATGATATTTTGATTTTTAGTAAGACATTGGAAGAGCATATAATGCATATTCGTAGGGTCTTTGAAAAATTAAGAGAAGAAAACTTATTGATTAACTTGAAGAAGTGAAGTTTTGTTAAGGAGTTAGCGTACTTGGGATTTGTTGTCGCAGCAAATGGTCTTAAAATGCACCCAAAGAAAGAGAAGGCTATCCTTGAATGGCCTACTCCAAGGAGTGCTACTGAGGTAAGATATTTTCATGGTTTGGCTAGTTTTTACAAAAAGTTTATCAAAGAGTTAAGTAGTGTCTCTGGATCCCTAACTGAAACAATGAGAGGTGGTAGAAAAGAGTTTAAGTGGACTGTGGGAGTAGCAAAGAGTTTTGATTTGTTGAAAAGAAAAGTTACAAAGCAACCTGTATTGGCACTTCTAAATTTTAATAAGGTATTTCAAGTAGATTGTGTGCTAGTGGCAATGCCATTGGAACTGTTTTGAATCAAGAAGCCCATTGCTTATTTTAGCAAGAATTTGAATAATGCCAAAAGAAAACATTATGTTTATGATCAAG
This sequence comes from Chamaecyparis obtusa, assembly GCA_027943335.1. Classification (NCBI taxonomy): domain Eukaryota; kingdom Viridiplantae; phylum Streptophyta; class Pinopsida; order Cupressales; family Cupressaceae; genus Chamaecyparis; species Chamaecyparis obtusa. The sequence goes on from BSBK01001979.1 coordinate 1,155,457, forward strand.
AGTTTTATGCTATACTTCGGGCATTGAGGAAGTGGAGACATTATCTTAATTTTTTCCTTTGCTCAGTAAAATATTGATTTTGTACTATTAAAATTATAAAATCGCTACATTCTTATGATTAAAAATGTTTGTAAAAGAGATCCCCTCCTATACACAAAGTAGCCAAAAAACCTACAAACTACCATCCCCAACTAGTACTATAGTGCCCTACACAACCCTTCACTGCCCACAATTACATTGTAAGCCCCCAAAAAATTGACACATACATTCACTAATACAAAAGAAGAACACAAAGAGCATGAACATGAACCAAAAATTAAAATTCATGGTCGGAATTGAGAAAATCGCCCACGACCTACACAACCACTTCTAGGAGCACCTCGTACTTGCCCATGCCCAACCCGTCCACGCTCAACCACCTCATCATCATGGCCCCTAGAACTGCCACCACACCACCCAAAACCACTTGGAACAGCACCGGGCTAGTAATGTGCCAGTTGGAATTTGAGATTTTTCTTCTCAAATTGTTCCTTTGGAACCCCGGATACTAGAATAGCATCCCAGTCACAAACGTAATCTTGAATGGAGATCCAAGCTTGTTTGGCTTCCCCTTTCCTCACTTTTCTATCCTCCAAGGCCCTCCAAAGAATAAATGGGTGCACATGCAGTGGGTACCCAAGAATGGCAACCCAGTCCCCAATAGCCGCTACAAAGCCATGCCCTGGCTCGGCCAAGGCCAAAAAAGCATACAAACCCTACCTCCACTCTTCTCAAACACACCTCACCACCACTATTTGTACCCCTTCCTTGTTTAGATCAAGCCCCCACACATAGAACATAGATACAGTGTCTGTATTCGTTCATTATTTTTCCTTCGCCAACAAGTAGTCGTAACCGAGTAATTGACGCACCAGCAACAAGAAGAAAGGATCATCTAATGCAAAAACAATCTTCAACCATTTCATTGAAAAATTTTCCCAAAAAACCATATGTTGTTTGGTGGCCATCAAACTGAAATTGGCCTCCATAGTTTCTCAATTCTTCTTTGACCATCCATCTCAAAAATGGCCAAAAACACCCTCAACACATTACAAAAGGAAAGACACCTTCAAACCATCATAAATCCACACACACAAATACTCAAGAACTCATGCATAATAAGTTGGAATGAGCCCACAAGAAGGCATCATATTGTATCATCATTATTGCACAAAGCTATAAGGGTTGGTATCTGGCAATTGCTCATGCAAATACTATACACTCGTAACTAATCATGCGACAACCCTTACCGAAAATTTTGTTAGCCAACCTTGTAAACCACCTCAAAAAAGCTTGATAAATAAGTGATTGGGTGATGTGAAAACATCAAATTGTAATTTACTCTTCGCTTGATAATAAAATAAGAAGACGGTTGTTTCTCTAGTGGATGTAGCACATATTGGGTGAACAACGTTAAATCTCTATGTTATTGTATTTTTGTCTTTCTTATTTCTACATTATCTTAATATTGTTTATTGCTCATATTTGCCAAAACCCCAACAATAAGTTGTCACCACCCTAGATGTCTTGCTGCCAACTCAACCATCTAAAGACACTGCTAATTTAGATAGCAAGTCCACTAAACCATTACCTTCTTGGAATATATGGGAGACTTTGAAATTTCTGAAATATGCCAACTTTTTCCGAATTATGGTGATGATTTTGTCGATCTTCCGCACATTTGCTCACCCATTTGCAATAGCATTAACAACAATTTGAGAATCCCCTTCTAAGTGAAGTTGATCAGCAATGATTCAATTTGCAAATCAACAGCAAGTAATGCAGCTTGAGCCTCAGTCTCATTATTTGTTCCATTCTCGAGCCTCTTTGAATCTATAGCCAAAATGTTACCATATGAATCTCTTGCAACACACCCTGCCCCTGATGGACCTGGATTTCCTTTCGATGCTCCATCAAAATTGATCTTGATCCATCTAACATCCGGCTTCAACCATTGTGCTTCATCCCTACTGCTAGTAATAAGATTAACCCCACAATGCCCATTAGCATGCAAAGTGGAGACACTATCTTTTGCCGAAAGAATTTGTTTTATTTACTAATCATCAAGCTTTACAACAATTGAATAGTCAAGGAAAGTTAAATCAAAAGGATTTAAAACAGGTTGAGTTTTTGCAGAGCTACACTTTTTTTTTGAAGTGCAAGAGTGGAAAGTCTAACAGAGTTGAAGATGCCCTTATTAGGAGGCAGAACTTGTTGGCAGAGAGGTAGGTCGAAGTTATTCAGTTCCATGAAATCAAGAGTTTATATGTAGAGTATCTTGATTTTGGCAAGGCATGGAGAGCTTGCATAGAGCCTGTTACTTTAAATAGGACCAAGGTAGTTGGATTTTATAATCCAAGAAGGGATGTTATTCAAGGGAAGCCAGTTGTGCATTCCAAAGAGTTCAATGAGAAAGAACCTAATCAAAGAGAAGCATAGTGGAGGATTGGCTAGACTCATTGGTCAAGATTAAACCATTGCTCTGGTTAGTGAGCATTATTATTGGCCACAATTGCAACAAGATGTTAAGAAGTTTGTGCAGAGTTGTAGAATATGTCAAATGGCATAAGGAATCAAGCAGAAGATAGGGTTATATCAGTAATTACCTATACCAGAAAGACCATGGGAGGATATTAGTATGGAATTTGTTCTTGATTTACCAAGGACTCAAAGAGGACATGATCTCAAATTTGTGGTGGTAGACAAGTTCTCAAAGATGGAACATTTTATTCCTTGTAAGACTTATGATGTTATTCATGTGGCATAGATGTTTTTCAAAGAAGTGGTGAGACTACATGGTCTACCAAAGAGAATAGTTTCAAATCGAGACACTAAGTTTGTTGGGTAATTTTGGAGGACATGGAGGAAAAAGTTGACAACAAATTTGAAGTTCAGTTCAGCGCGCCATCCACAAACAGATGGGCAAATAAAAGTAGTTAATAGGAAATTGGAGAACTTGTTGAGATGCTTAGTAGGAGATAAACCTAAGGGGTGGGATCTGATTTTACCACAGGCAAAGTTTGCATACAATAATTTTGTCAATAAGAGCATTGGTAAATTGACATTCCACATTGTATATGGAAGTAGTCCTAGAAATGCTTGAAAGCTAAGGAAGTTGAACAAAGGAGAAACGAGTAGTGCTGAAGTTCAAGACTTTATAGAAAACTTGAAGAATTTGCATGAAGAGGTGAGAAAGTGTATTAATAAGATGAATATTCAATACAAGGTGAGGACAGATCAAAAGAGGAGATATAAGAAATTTTAGATTGGTGATTAAGTCATGGTTCATCTGCAAAAAAAGAGGTTTCCAATAGGAACATATAATAAGTTGAAAATGAAAAAATTTGGAACATGCAAAATCCTGAAGAAGCATGATTCTGGAAATGCTTATGAAGTAAAGTTGCCAAGTGAACTTAATAATTCATTTGTGTTAAATATTTCACATTTGACAAAATATCATGAAGGAACCATTAAAGATGAAATAATAGAAGAGCGGTAGAATATTCAAGAACCTACTTCAACTAAAAGGAGATATAGGATATCTTGGATAGTCCTGTGGGTAGAAGCACAAGAAATGAGCAATATGAAGAGTAACTGACTAAATAAAAAGGACGACCTGTTGAAGATTCATCATGGCTATTGAAAGCAGAGGTTGATTAATAATGGTATCAGAGCCTAGGTTGAGTAAAAGATTCATTTCAGATTTAGGAATTCAAACTAACTCTTTCAAACTAAGTTGGTTATCATGGCAACCGGGATTTGGTCTGAAAATTGTAATGAGGGTTTTGATTTGCAATTGGTTGCCTTCTATGGGAAAACTTATAGTTATCATTGGTTGGGAAGATATGGGTAGAACTCAAGATTCTTGCATTTTTGAAATTGTCTTTCCTTATTGATCTAGAGGGAGTAGATCATCTTGAGTTAAGTGCATGGCATGTATGATTTAGAGAGAGTATAATCATGGACTCTAGTGATAGGATCATCGCTGGTTAGTGTCATAATTAATACCTTGCATATCTAGCTGATTATCTCTACTATTAGCACAAATGGGATGCATACTTCACATGGTATTGCAACATACCTTCATATCGTTTGGCATATGATGTATGGGAACTTTAACTGTTTCACATTGGTATACACATACTGGTTTTATGCATTTGCATTGGCATTATTAATGTGTAGGAAGTACACTAGGCATATCAATCTTACAGCATTGATTCATTGGTTATAATATACCTTGGCATGTATGTGTGGAATTATCTGTAGAGAATATGATTCTTTGTTAATAGCTGATTGGATCAACTATTTGGAATGTTTGCTTAGCTGATTGACAGCATACTTTGCACAGGCATATGTTATCTTTTATGCTGTCATAAAGGGACATTCACTACAGATTGTTAGCCTTTTGATGTATAGGCACATACATTGGCTTTATATAACTCTGGCTGCATATTGGCATATATTTTACATTGGTTGTCTTCTATTTAACCGATTGACCTCCTAGTGCATATTATCTTCTCTTAAGGCATATTTTCAGATTGTCCTTCAGTTATTGGTTAGATTCAAGAAGCATACCTTGAGAGGGAGTTTTGATCTTGTTAGAGGGAGAAGATAGGATTATCCAGAAGGAGTAGGTCACCTTGAGTAACATATCCCTTGGTATGACTTGATTATGGGTATGTGGTTTAAGAGGGAGTTCATTCATGGGCTCACTTAATTTTATGTTATGAACTCCTTCCTTATGTCATGCTGATTACTTGCTATGGAAGCCTACTTTGCATTGACATATTTCTGTTTTGTATGGAGGCATATGTTTTACTTATGTATGGGGTCCTACACAGCTGATTAGTAGCATATTTTCTGCTATGCATGAGGAGCATACATTACATTATGAACAGTTGCACCATGATACATGTTATACCTTACGCTGTTATGAGAAAATACACAGCTAATTGTTAATATAACTGATTAACTGTTTTCTTTATTGATGCATGGGTGCATACATTATTAGTTAATGAATGTTGGAACACACTTACATTGGCACATGTTGTGTTTTATTGGCATATTTTTGGGGAACATACATTATGATACTTAGAGATAATGTTGTTGTATGCATGGGAGCATACATTAGATGGACATATGTTATCCTTTATATATGCTCTACTATTGATCATATATATATGTGTGGAAACATTTCTTTATAGAAGGAACTATATTGCATCTTGTTGTGATCACATTGCACCTGGTTACATGTTGGACAAACTTGGTTACTCTTATGTGGTGAGACTTATGTTATTACTCTTATGTTTATGAATTATGCTTGTTCTATGAGAGAACTGCATTTGGATATTGGTTATTACATTTGGCTACTTAATATGATTGTATGAAGCATACTTTAGTGGCTTATTGTGTATGTATGGATCATACTTTCTTTTATAGCTGAGTCTATATTTACTGATTATAGCTGAGACTATATTACATGTGGTTCTATGTGTGAACACATTTTCTTTACATTAAACTTGAATCTTATGATCATATTGGTTACTCTTATACTAATGTGGATTCATGAGATGAGATTTTGATTATGAGATACATTTGGTTGTGTCTGATTCATTTGGTTACATCTATGCATATGGCTAAGTTGTTTCTTATGAATTGGATACTTAGAAAATTTCATGGACTTGATATTCTTCTCATGGATCAAGAATCCATTGTTGAGCATATGGTGACATCATGGACTTGATGTCGAGAGACCGTTACTCCAAGCATTTGGTGAATATCATGGACTCGATATTCGTTAGGCCAATGCTCAAGGATATCATGGATTTGATATCTCTTGGATCAGGGATCCACACTTAAGTATATGGTGGCCATCATGGACTTGATGTCTGGAGGCCATTGCTCCGAGCACTTGGTGAATACCATGGACTTGATATTCGTTAGACCAATGCTCGAGGATATCATGGATTTGATATCTCGTGGATCAAGGATCCACATCTAAGTAATTGGTGGACATCATGGACTTGATGTCGATAGGCCATTACTCCGAGCACTTGGTGAATATCATGTACTTGATATTCATTATATACATCATGGACTTGATGTTGGTTTGATGTCATGGACTTGACATTTCTTGAGTCTTGGTGACTCGTGGATTCAGTTATCCACAGATTAGTTGGTATACATTATGGATTTGATGATACCATGAATATCATGGACTTGATATTCTATTGGCTGAGTCAAGAGGACTCGTGGATTTAGTTATCCACAAATTGGATAGAAAACATCATGAATTTGATGATAACTTGTGTTTGGAAAGTATCATGGTCTTGATACTACCTTGAATATCATAGACTTGATATTCAAAAGAGTCAAGGTGACTAGTGGATTTAGGAAATTCACAAATTGATTGGAAATATCTGATATCATGGACTTGATATCATTTATGGTTGATAAGCATCATGGACTTGATGTTATCATGAATATCATGGACTTGATATTCTTGGGTTGTGGAGACTAGCAGATCTAGGAGATCCACATTTGGATGGTAAGCATCATATGATATGATGTCTCTCATATGAATATGAGATGTATAGTTGAGGAATAATGAAGAACATTTGTGTTCTCATTATATCTTGTAGATAGAGATCTATGGCATCATTGGATAAGGAATCCATTTTTGTGCTTTGAGTCTCGGAGACTCGTGGATCTAGGAGATGTCCTAGATCCACATCCGGTTGGTAAACATCTTGTGATTTGATTTTACCATGAAAAGATGATTTTCATATGGATATGAAATCTATGGTTGGGAATGATAATGAACATGTGTTCTTATCAAAATTGGTAGAATCGAGATCTACCTTCATAAATAAGAGATCTATGAAATCCATTTTGTTTATGTTTTGTGATGAAGGATCCATGAGTGGATCTTTGCCTCAAGTCCAAGAGGGAGTGTTGATATTATGGCCTTGTCGGCAAATATCTAATGCATTGGATAAAGACATTTCAATATATAAATAATAATATTAAATATAAGAGATATTTAATATTTATTGTTTATTAATAAATCGATTTGATAGTCTAATTTAAGGAACAATTAGACAGGGCCCAAAGTCGCCCCCCTTGGGAAATAATGTTTTATCCAAGTTGGCCCCTTGTGAAGGCACTCAAGTTGGATATAAAGGCAGATTGATTCTTGGGAGAGATCATATCAAAAACATAACATATTGTCTCCTTCCAAGAATCGATCAAGGCAGCGAATTTGAGCAGCAGTGAAATATATGAGCAGCAATGAATCTCATGGATAAAGAGTACGAATTATATCTAGGGCAGATCTGAGACAACTTGAAGTTCAAATCGGTGGCATAATGGAGCGAATTAGGGCAGAATTATGCAGCCCTAGAGGAGCGAACTAGGACAGTATTGTGCAACCCTATAAGAACCATATGAGGGCCGATCTTGCAACCCTAGATCTGAGAATTATGGCAGATCTAATAGAAGGCCAAAATCAGGGCGGATTGGCATCATATTGAAGGGCAAGATTAAAGATCTCAAGGTTCAGATTTGAAGTCTCTAAGGACTGATTCAAAGATATAATCCGGGTATTATCTCTCCTTGTCCTTTGTGATTTCTTTTCATATCATGTGCTTAGTCTTGAAAGATCTCTATAGCTTGATCATTCCTAGGTAAATCTGGAAAATACTAACAAAATATAATGACTGAAAAAAGAATCATGTCAATATCCTGTATTGTTTGGGAAATATTAATGTTTTAGGGTTTGAAAATGTTATAAAATGCTCAACTTGGACTTCGGACCTTTAAACGATGGAATGGGACGTCGACAAGGTTTGATCGTTTCATGATCTAGAAAAAGCATGGTGTAGATCTCTTCGAGATCTTTGATTATAAAAAAAAAAAGGAGCTCCATCAGGTTACCAAATCAAAAATTATGGCCTCCGGAAGATGCATTACTTTAGGGAGGAAAATCATAAAATTTCAAAATATTCCAATGAATATCAAAACCCATTTTTGGCATATTTTGAGGCAAGAGAAAGGAGAGGAAAGAGGTCGGCCACAAATTGGAGAGGTGACACCTTCTAGAAGATTCAAAGGTGGTTATACTTCCCAGGATAAAAAGGGCAAAGAGGATTTACTTGGGACAGGTCTAAAAGTGCAAATTGTAGCTCTGGCTTGCAAATTATTGAATAGGAAGGCCCATGTGTCTCTAGCAAGTTATTTCCAAAATGTTGTAATGTCATTTGATTAAAGATAATAGAATGCAAGTGTTTCTATTCTTACAATTTTCTGTTTATATCTCTATTATGTTGTGTGTTTGGGTGAGTAAGGGGAGTACCCTTCATCATAGTGCTAGGTTGATTTGCATATAGCTATAAATATATCTTTGTATAAGTTTGGGAACCATGTAAGAAGCATTCAACAACAAGAAAACATAAAGTTGAAAATGAGATGTAATTTATGAAGGGAATGAAATATCTAACTAAACATATTCAAGTGTACCTTCATGAAAAGGATCAACTTTGGAATGATTTTTCTCAGTATCCTCTTCCAACTACAAAGGCAAGACACAAGCACATGAGCAAATTGACAAATAAAGAACAGATCTTATCCTTTTGAACATAACAATATCAACATGTTGTGCAAAACATTTTGACAATATATTGATAAGATATAGAGCTTTGTTGTGGTGTAAAAAAAGGAATGAGAACCATTAAATAACATCCAACTTGATTCTCATTGTTAGATAAATGGTTAAAAGTACATACAAAGATTGAAATAAGTCTCTTGGGGAAATGAACATAATAAAGTTCTTTGACCAAATAAATAATGAAAACAAACATTGAGCTGAAGTTCTTGTGTAATAAAGTGAAACTAAAAAATGTTTAACCTGTATATGAAAGGAAAAAGGGTGAATTAGTAAATGCTTTCATTATAACTATTAGTAGGTTAAGATAAGATGAATAAAATATCTCTGCTTTTGTTTAAAAGGTTATGTAAGTAACAAAATGCAATTAAACTAGTTCAAATTAGAATTGCTTCCTTACATGTTTAATAAGTTGTTAGTGCACTATTCTGCTTTAGTAACTGTGGGAAGACTCAGTCCTACGTCTTCTCATCTAGTACCTTAGCAAAGTGGCTACCATGAGAATGCTAGTCCCTTGGGCAACACTCAAAGTATGCCTTTCCACCTAATAAATTTCTTCAAATATGCATGTCTAGGGGAGGTGTGTTATCTGACCATACTTCATTCTCTTATCTTCACTCACTTCCTTGCACATTTTCAAGACGTTACTTCATTGCATTGTTGATATTTGGTGGTGCCTTTGAATTCAAAGAAAACTGTCAATGGCATTTTATAAAGTTTTTTGGTGTTGTATTATGGGCATTACACCCCTCTACTAAAGAAAGAAGCCCTTAAATTGATTGAACAAGGTAACACTTGATATAAAACGATGCAAAGAATCTATAATAGGATATTTATCAAGGGTCAAGGCACCAAAGGAAATTGGCATTCAAAGAAGAAAAACCTAAACTCCAAGAATGCCTCTTTAATTACTAACCAACCACATATAAGTAATATGCATGGCAAATTTTGATCATCAAACATCAATTCAATAATTAGTGTCAAAAAGAACCAATAAGTTGTGATATATGAAGGTGTCAAATCGTCAAGAGATTCTAAAGTTACCTTTATTCTAATAATAGTCACTTCTTTGTTGGCCCTCTCCCATTGTGTAGATGATTGTAATGTTCCCTTTTGGCGCTTTGTTGCTTAGTCAATTCAGGCACACTAACCCAATTTCCAAGTCTTTAGGAGGCTAATTGGTTAGATAGAACTCCAACATTCCTGTAGAAGCATTTGATCAGTCTTGCAAAGCAATTGTTCTTAGTTTTGAGCTCAATTTGTTAGATGGAGCACCTTTATGCTTTCAAAATCAATTTTTGACCTTTTGAGTGCTCTCCAAACATCTCGAAGAATTACGCTATTCTTAGAAAGTCACCAAATGGCCTCTGATCCTCATCCCTAGTCTTCAATATCACTTTGGTATAATCAATATTGCAAAATTATATCATTTGGGTGCTTCCCACAACTTGAATATTGAGTTAAATAATTAATATTTCACTTAAGTTGTCTAATCTCAAAAATATTAACAGGGATAACTAAGTGTAATAACTCATTTTAAAGGTGTTGAAAAGTATTCTAATTGATGCCTTGGAAAAGGGACTTTATTTATGAGAAAACATTTTTTGTGGTAAAAGACATTAAGCTTGAATATTACTATTAATATAGAGCTAAATACATGTTACAATGGACACTTTCACAGATTCAGCAATTATTAGTGTCAATACTAATTTTTTAATTGCAACATACATTTCTAAGGCTTCCTAATGGTCTAGTTCTTGCACAATTGTGGAATCAATTGAAACCATTGATCTTGAAAATATGTCTGAATATTCACTTTTTGAATTCTTTATTGCACAATTGTGAAGTTCACATCTTCTTAAACATCATTATTCCTCAAAAAGGTGAAAAGTGCTCCATAAAGTTAATTGTGTAATGTCCCCTGTTGGGAATCTGTCCAATTTTCAAAGATGATCATACTTCACTATGCCATTAACTTAAATTAAACATAAGAAACAATTTAGAATCCCTATTAGTATACTCAATCCCCAATTCCTTATTCCTCTCCTAATCAGTAACCTTAAGAAAGATGGGAATTTACTTGTCCTTAGGGCATCTGGACACCAATCTACAAGCAGGCTCCCTCAAGATTACCGAAACACATATTCATACCAATCTCGAGACCTCTATCTCAAGTTTTCATGATACATGTGTTGGAAATATAGATGAAGTAACTGAGAGGGGGGGGTGAATCAGTTAACCACAAAACTATTATCACAGATCCCTTAGATGTCTTATTAATTCATTTACTGCTGTCACACATACAGAGAAATGCTGAAACTCGGTTATTGCAGTGAGTATTAATTATAACTGTTCTTAAGCATTCATTAGTGATTAACATGCATGCATAAAGAAAATAACATGAACACAAGAGACACCAGATTTAACGTGGAAACCCAATATGGGAAAAACCACCAATGTAACTAGTTACTGTTTTTCACTCTTCTAAAGTGATGCCCTGTTAGGAGCCAACCCGGTAAAAGGTTACAAAACACACTGTTAGGTGTGATTTTGTTAGAGGATTTAATCACCCTGTTAGGAGTGGCCTTGTAAGAGGTCTTGAAACAATTCAATAGAACTGTCACCTTGTTAGAGGATTTACAAAATGGCTATTAAACCAACTCAGTTAAGAGATTTTGAAATCACTGCTACAATGGTAAGTAAGTAATAATGAAATGACCTGAATAATGATGCAACTAAATTGCTGATTACAGATCTCTGTTCTGCTTCACTAGATCCTTCTTGATCAAATAAATCTTCGCTGCTCCTCAAGGATATCTAACCATCCTTCAAAATTCGCACACACCTTGCTTCAAAATGATTTGCATGTTCGCTCACAAACTTCCACACTTGCACATTATTCTTCCCACACTGAATTCACCACTTGACCTTCTATATATACCATTCAGATTGTCAAGTCGGTACTAATAATCATTACAAACATTAACGCTCATTACAACAGTCGGCTGGAATAAACAAACTTTATTTCTCAAATTAACAAAATCCTTTATTGGGCCGACCTTGCTCGGTAAACACTAATCCTGAAAAGATTTTCTTTGGTGACCGAGTGAACTCGGTAAACACTAACTTTCCTTCGATAACCATGGAAGCTCAGTTAACACTGTTTTTTGCCATACTTTCCTTTGACGCCCGAGAGATCTCGGTAGACACAAAACCGCCTTGCTGACCGACTGAGCTCGGTAGACACACAGAACTACTTATTGATATGACATTTGTGTGACATCAAAGACAACACACAATTAGACAATTGTATCCAACAATCTCCCTCTTTGGCATTGATGGCAACACAACATGTCATAGCACAATGAAATTTCACAGAAAATATAGAATAAGGAACATATCCTTAGCTTCATTCTGATTCTCATCTTAGTCAGCAAACTTCTCTCTCTGACTGAAAACTCTCCCTCTTAACTTCTCAAACTCTCCTTTTTAGAAATTTCTTGAAATGACAGCAAACTCTCCCTCTTTGACAACACATGCCAAAGACAACTCACACACTACCGGTCAATACCAATGTACCTTAAGTACTGATTCATATGCAATGATTCTTTGACTATGCTGCATCAACTAACTGATCTTCAACATGCTCTGGTTGATGCATCACTAAAACTTTATTTAGTGAACTTCGGATAGGGGAATGACCCCTAACTTACCTCTTAGTTACAAAAATGCATCCTTAGGTAGTGGCTTGGTGAATATATCTGTAATCTGTTCTTTTGTATGAAAATTTTCCAATCTGATTTCCTTCTCCTACACCAATTCTCTGACAAAGTGATATTTTATAGCAATGTGCTTGGTTTTGGAATGCATTACTGGATTCTTTGAAATATTTATTGCACTTGTATTATCACAAAACATAACAACTAGTTCTTTGATCTCAACCTTCATGCCTTCCAATAACTGTTTAAACCAAACAATATTAGAGCAGTTTACTACTGCAGCAACATATTCTGCTTCTGCTGTGGATTGGGATGTGCAATTTTGTTTTTTACTGGTCCAAGATACCAACCTCTTGCCAAGAAAGAATGCTCCACCGCTTGTACTCTTTCTGTCATCAATGTTTCCTGCCCAATCAGCATCAGTAAACACTTTTAAGTCCAGATTGCCTCCAAATTTATACCAGAAGCCATAATCTTCAGTTCCTTTCAAGTATCTCAAGATTCTTTTGATTGCCATCATATGATTTTCTCTGAGTTTTGCTGAGAATCTTGCTACTATACCAACTGCTAAGGCAATATCAGGCCTTGTATGAACTACATACTGTAATTTTCCAATCATTGATCTGTATAAAGTCTGATCTACTTCTTTTGAATCATCATCTTTGGTAAGCTTCAGTCCAGTACACATGGGGGTACCAACTGGTTTTGAATCTTCCATACCAAACTTCTTAAGTATTTCCTTGATGTATTTAGACTGAGTAATGTAGATACCGTTCTTGCTCTGCTAAATCTGAAGACCAACAAAGAACTTTATTTGACCAAACATAGACATTTCAAATTCTTTGTTCATTTCCTCTGAAAATTCTTTGCACTGATCATCATTACCTGTAAACACAGTATCATCCACAAATATTTCTACCAAAACAATTTTGTTATCTGGTCCTTCCTTGATGTACAAACTACTGTTATCATTAGCTCTTTTGAAACCAATCTGAATAAGATAGTTATGTAATCTTTCATACCATGCTCTAGGAGCTTGTTTCAGACCATACAAAGCTTTGTGTAACTTGCAGACCATATTAATTTTGTCTGGATCAATAAAACCTTCAGGTTGCTCAATGTAGACTTCTTCATCAAGAATACCATTGAGAAATGCAGATTTTACATCCATCTGATATACCTTAAATCCTTTATGTGCTGCATATGCAAGTAGAGTCCTTAAACCTTCTAATCTTGCAACAGGGGCAAAAGTCTCACCGTAATCTATGCCTTCTTCTTGAGAATATCCTTTACACACCAATCTAGCTTTGTTTCTTGATACTTGACCATCTTCATTCAACTTATTTTTGAATACCCATTTTGTTCCAATTACATTTTTATCTTTAGGCCTAGGTACAAGAGTCAATGTTTTGTTCTTCTCTATTTGTTCTATTTCTTCATTCATAGCCTCAATCCAACTTTCATTTTCCAATGCATCTTTGACATTTCTAGGTTCAAAATCAGCAAGTAAACATGTACCTTTTAGTTTACTTCTTGTCATAGTACCTTCTGATTTGTTTCCAATAATCTGATCTGGTGTATGATGCCTCCTGACATACTTGGCCAATACAGGTTCCTTGCCTCTTGAATGAGTTACATTGTCATCTTCTTGAATTTCATCTTCAGGTTCTAGTTGCTCGAGCTCGGTAGATATTTGCTCGGTAGCTTCAGACTGAGACTCGATTCCTTGTGACTCGGTTTGAACTTCTTCTTGTGACTCGGTTACTGTACTGGGCTCGGTAGATGCAGTCTCCTTATTGACAGATGTGTCTGGTAATGTATCAGGTTCAATGTAAACAAATCTCCTGTAATCCTCTGGTTCCTTTTTGCTTTCTTCTTCAGTCTTTTCTGCAAACTCATCAACTTTCACATGTGCACTTTCTATGATTTTGTGAGTAGACAAATTCAAACATCTATATGCCTTACTCTTGCAAGAATATCCCAAAAATATTCCTTCATCACTTTTCACATCAAATTTGCCTTTTCTAGATTCTTTTAAGATGTAACATTTACTACCAAATACTTTCAGGTAACTTACATTGGGTTTATAGCCATACCATAACTCATAAGGAGTTTTGAATGTATCTTTCTTCAACTGTACTCGGTTTAAGGTATGAACTGCAGTGCTGATAGCTTCCTTCCAGTATTTCATAGCAATGTTCTTTTCAATCATTAGAGTCCTTGCACAATCCATGATAGATCTGTTCCTCCTTTCAGCTATTCCATTCTGCTCAGGAGTTCATGAGGCTGATACCTGTCTTTTGATTCCTCTTTCAATGCAAAAATTATTGAATTCATGGGAGATGAATTCACCACCTCTATCTGATCTCAAGCACTTCATTCTTTTCCCTGTTTCCTTTTCTACTCTTGCCAAATACCATTTGAATTTCTCAAATGCTTCTGACTTTTCTCTTAAATACATAACAGTCATCATTCTAGAGTAATCATCAACAAAGAGAATAAAGAATTTTTCTCCAGTATAGCTCTCAATTCCAATAGGTCCACACAAATCAATATGCACAATTTCCAAAATATCTTCAAACTGATAGTTTTTACTTTTAAAGCTAGTCTTTCCCATTTTACCAATTTGACAATTCTTGCATAGACCAACATCAGGTTTCTTCAAAGTAGGAATACCTCTTACTTTCTTGAATTTGCTTATTTTCACCATATTATCAAAATTTACATGACATAACCTTTTGTGCCATAATCAACTTTCTTCAATTTGAGCAACAAAACATGAGCATTCACCAAGATCAAGATAAAACAAGTTACCTTTGGTTTGTATGCCTGATCCAATCAATTTTCCCTTGTCATCCAGCAGTCTTGCTTTGCCATGCATGAATTCAACCTTGAATCCAATGTTGATTAGTTGTGCTACACTTAGAAGATTATGCTTTAGTCCTTCAACCCAATATGCATTATCACATATAAGTTCTTTGGTTAATGAGATTCGTCCTCTTCCTTTTATGCAACAAGGTTCATTGTTTCCAAACCTTACATTACCACCATCATAGTCTTCAAGGTGTTCAAACTTTGTTTTGTCACCAATCATATGATGTGAACATCCACTGTCTATGATCCATGTATCATTTTTGCTTACATGAGAGATAAGTGCCATCTTATCTTCATCATCATCAGATTCATCTTTTACAGCAATGTAGACAATTTCATCTTCACTATTATCAGAATCCTTAGCCATAAAACATGTTTTCTTGCCTTTATCCTTGAATGATTTGACATTCTTCTTGCCATTGTACTTGTAACCTTTCTTCTCATCCTTGCTTTGCTTGTTTGGGCACCTAGCTGCAATATGACCAATTTCTTCACATGAAAAACAAATTAAGGGAGTTTTACTTTTGTATTTACCTCTGCCTCTAGAATATTTCTTTGCAAGTAATGCTTCAATAACTTCAAGATCACTATCAGAACTTTCCTCTGATTCTTCTTCACTCTCTGACTGGATGTCCTTTATTTTCTTGCCCTTCTTAATAAAAGTTTGGCCTCAAATGCTAATTCAATATTTTTGGAAGTTGGAACATAGTTGTCATAGTTATCCAACTCAAAGGCTGTCAATCTTCCCACTAAGGCATCCAAAGTTATATTGTGATTTTCTTCACATCTTCTTTCTTGAATAGCAGATACTCTTATTGCATAGATAGGGAGTAATGTTCTGAGAACCTTACTTATAACAGTTTCATCATCAATTGTTCCTCCAGAAGCTCTGATTGTACTAACACTTGCCTTGATCCTTTCAACATATTTTGCAATGTTTTCATCTTCTCTCATTTTCATCTGATCAAACTGTCCTTTTAGGCTTTTTGCTTTGGCTCTCTTCACATTGTCATCACCACCATAAATTTTCTTCAGCTTGTTCCACATTGCATAAGCAGTTGTGCAGTCTTTGATCTCATCAAATTCTTCATAGCTGAGAGCTGATGCAATGTCTATCATCATGGTGTTATGGTTCTTTTTCTCTGCAATGTCTTCAACAGATAATGTGCCAGTAGGAGCTGTATATTCTTCATCAAGATATTTGCATCTTGAATCACCAATGGAAGCCAGATGAAGTCTCATGAGACCTTGCCATGCTGAAAAGTTATCTCTGTTAAGCCTTGGAATTTCTCTCTTGGAAGACATCCTGATCTTTAGCTTAGGTCCTTGAAACCCTTCCTACAAGCACCAAATGCTCTGATACCAATTGTTGGAAATATAGATGGAGTAACTGAGAGGGAGGGAGTGAATCAGTCAACCACAAAACTATTATCACAGATCCCTTAGATGTCTTATTAATTCATTTACTGCTGTCACACATACAGAGAAATGTTGAAACTCGGTTATTGCAGTGAGTATTAATTATAACTGTTCTTAAGCATTCATCAGTGATTAACATGCATGCATAAAGAAAATAACATGAACACGAGACACCAGATTTAACGTGGAAACCCAATATGGGAAAAACCACCAATGTAACTAGTTACTGTTTTTCACTCTTCTGAAGTGATGCCCTGTTAGGAGCCAACCCGGTAAAAGGTTACAAAACACACTGTAAGGTGTGACCTTGTTAGAGGATTTAATCACCCTGTTAGGAGTGGCCTTGTAAGAGGTCTTGAAACAATTCAATAGAACTGTCACCTTGTTAGAGGATTTACAAAATGGCTGTTAAACCAACTCGGTTAAGAGATTTTGAAATCATTGCTACAATGGTAAGAAAGTAACAATGAAATGACCTAAATAATGATGCAACTGAATTGCTGATTACAGATCTCTGTTCTGCTTCACTAGATCCTTCCTAATCAAATAAATCTTCGCTGCTCCTCAAGGATATCTAACCATCCTTCAAAATTCGCACACACCTTGCTTCAAAATGATTTGCATGTTCGCTCACAAACTTCCACACTTGCACATTATTCTTCCCACACTGAGTTCACCACTTGACCTTCTATATATACCATTCAAATTGTCAAGTCGACACTAATAATCATTACAAACATTAACGCTCATTACAACAGTCGGCTGGAATAAACAAACTTTATTTCTCAAATTAACAAAATCCTTTATTGGGCCGACCTTGCTCGGTAAACACTAATCCTGAAAAGATTTCCTTTGGTGACTGAGTGAACTCGGTAAACACTAACTTTCCTTCGATAACCATGGAAGCTCGGTTAACACTGTTTTCTGCCATACTTTCCTTTGACGCCCGAGAGATCTCGGTAGACACCAAAAACCGCCTTGCTGACCGACTGAGCTCGGTAGACACACAAAACTGCTTATTGATATGACATTTGTGTGACATCAAAAACAACACACAATTAGACAATTGTATCCAACAATCTCCCTCAGACAATTGTATCCAACAACATGTCCTTACCCCATCTTGGGATTTTCCCCCTAAATTGTGAGGTTTTACTCCATTTCTCCCTAACAAAACCAGCCTATCCTCTTAATGGTATTAGTGAGTGGTTTAAGGAAAGGCTAAGAGTATACTAATTATAAAGGATTATGAATAAGTATGAATATATCTGTATAAATGAAATACTTCATGACCAATATATAAATTGCTTGACTCAACAATATTCAAGTATGAGGTACTATAGATCAATATTGATCAGTTGTATAATTTCACATAGTGCTTACAGTATTCGCTGCTTGTCAGTGATCAAGGCCGATCTTCTTTTGATCACCTCCCACCGCAATATATTCAATATATTTCTGGATATATTCCTATTCTTCGAATGAATGCCATATATCGATTTCCATTCAATGCCTTTTAGTTGGTATTTGAAACCTCTTTATGCTTTTGTCTCCTAACGGCAATGCCTACAGGTATAGTCATTTCATGAAGAGTCATGTCATGTCCTTTATTGATCACAGCTTGTCACATAATGAATTTGATTAATTAATACCATCGCACCTCTTGGGAATAACTCAAAATGAATCATGGAATCGGATCTTATAGAGAAATAACTAAGTTCTTTGCAAATATAATTATTTCTTTCATTATGAAAACAGCACCATACATGCCCGATGTGATCTTGACAATTAGTCTCTTAATAATATCAGATTTCCACAATCCATTTTAACTACATGTGCGTTTCTGGATTCGATTGCGTGTGTTTTTTAGCATCAACGTTTCGGATCACACTCTGTGATCCATCATCAGGAAGAGAGAGTGTAAGAATGAAAAAAATGAAGAAGCAAACCAAGCCATTCTCATGGGATATAAGGAAAGAAGAAAAATGAAAAACCTGAAAAAAGCTACAAGAGCAAGAGAAAAAACCTTCAGATAAGTAATAAATGAGGAGAAGTAGATAGAAAATATATAATGTTTCGTGTGATTTTAGAGTGTGTATATTTCACTTCAATTCTTATGCCATCAGTTATTTCATTGACAACTTGTCTTTAGATCGATGCCTTAGTCCAGATCAGATCTAAACAACACACTCCTTTATTGTTCATGATGGATTGTCTGTGTGTCTATTTATATTATCATTAATTTGTATATATTGTTAACAACCCAATATTAATCCTCTATCAACAAAGACGCTTAATTGTTAAGCATGTTGATAATCTTTCAAATATCGATAATCCTCCTTGATCATTATTATGCTAAATTTCTATCATCCATTGCTGACCGTGTTGGTTTGGATCTTCAACTACGAATAATACAATCACTGGGATGTCTTAGCCAATGATATTCAGTACTTTGAAATACTATCATCACCAACGCCCAATGATGTTTCTACTGATCTATTATATTCATCGACGACTGGCAACTATATCATTGTTTAGACGACTTCTTTATTCATATAGTTGATATCACTATTGTTCTTCATCTATCTATTAATCCTTGTATTGTTGTGATGAATACCATACAATTAACCAATGCAGATTGATGCCCTTCCTCATACTAGTTGATATTGTATTTGAAGATTTCTCTATCCATTTTGTCTCATTATTGGTATGATCTATTTTCAATGTTTCTTTTGGGGATGCTTAGTAATCAACTTTTAATGATAGTATATGTAATATCCCCTGTCTAGTCTAGTTTAATATATTCATTATATCACGATAATGAGTCTATATATAACCTCTTGCTGTTCGATGACTTAATATTATAAGATAAATTGCCGGTTTTGATCTATATCTTTGATTTGTTGTTGCTACCAATTGCCTCAAATCAGATATTGAGGATCTCAGAGTCCATATACATATTTCGCAGGCTATGTACGTGTGATGTATGGTCTGATTTTGCTGCTGGGTCTTCCAATGATTTTGACGCTGAGTGTCAATGTTTCTTCTGCTGATTGGATTATAAATGCTAGTGTTGTTATTCTCAAGATCATTGAATGGAGGACGCTCTTAACTGTTGACCAGAATCAGTGTTCTCTGCTCCTTGGTATCGTTCAGCTCAGTTGACAGGAAAATACAATATGAGAGACCATATTACCTATTTCCGGACCCCTGCTTGTATTCTGTGAGAAACACGAATAAGCCCCTTTCGGCAATTATGAATAACTAGTCTCTGCCAAATTATTCTCAAATTATTCAAGCCTTTGATAGTTAGAATTAATCACTAAGTGTCACAATATATCTGCTCCTAAAACTATGATCACCAAATAAATATATCTTTCCATGACTTCTCCCGTCAAAGGGACGATATATTATAAGATCTTATTTTGATATAACTTGGAGATTAAAATATTAGACTCCACATATCATAAAAATAGTATATAACAGAGCCACCAATACTATGGTTCATATCAAATATTAAAATCTAATCATTTCCTTAGGAAATCCTCCAACAGGCAGGAATCTGACACAGGAATCTGACCTGTTTTGATACCATGTTGAAGTTTTAGGATCATTGCAAATGTAATAGCACTATCTCATTGTATTTATTTTCCAAATGCAAAAATCTCTTGCATTTATATTGTGAATGAGCCAAGAAGAGACATGTCCCTTCATGGGACATGTCTATTCATTATTATGTAATTAATATAATGACAATTATGACTATATATATATATATATATATATATAATATCTCTTGAGTATTATATTAATTTCTCTAATATTTACATAATAATAATATTTGTATATATATATATATATATACTAGTATTGACTCGGTGTTTATTCGACTGAAGCTACAAAACATTAACAAAATATATATCAATATTGTTTAGTGAGTATGGAGATGCACGATCTTGTACTTGCACTGTATTATTTATGTGTGTTCTTAGATCATGCATCTCAAGAGCATATATAGAATGATGAGGAGGCATGCCTTCCAACAGGCATGCCTTCTCACAATGGGTCACAACTTTTCATCAGCGATAACCAATGTGTCAAGGCCCGATAACTATTGTTATCGTTAATATAAGACAGCACAGTTATGATAGAAGTTTATTGTTATCGTTAATATAAGACAGCACAATTATGATAGAAGTTAACCAACGTATAATGGTTACAATATAAGTCGACACCAATAGTCGATAGAAATCGACACCAAATAATGAATAGAAGTCGATTAAAATCAATTTTAATCAATCCCAATGTTTAGTCAGCCTTAATAATATTTAATAATATTATTATAATAATAACAATATTATTAATATTAAACAATACTATATATAAATTGCTTAGCAATAATATAAGCTATATGTGAATATAAAATATTATTATTAATCAATATATGTATAATAAGATTTAATCATTTTATCATTTGACTTAGGCTACAAACATTAACAATATGTAATGTCCCCAATTTTAATAAAATTATTGTATTTCGGTCCCGATCAATTAGTTTATCTCGGGCCCATTTTCTTTTGTTGGCGTAGGTGTAGTTGTCGCCGTCGACTCTTTTGTGCACTCTCGGGAGTTTTCCCGATGGGTATTTATGTTCGACGTGTAGGTTAGTTTTGATATGTTGAGATTTATATTTGATTTGTATTTGCGAATTCCTGTTGGGATTCTGTTGTTCGCCATTTCGGAGGTGAAAGACCCTCCCTATTTGGTTTGTTGCAGTTTCGGTGGGATTCAACCCTCACCCTACTCTGCTTGTTCTGCTTGTATCAGATCTGGCAAATCTAAAGTTCCGTCAATAAATTCAATAAGATCTTTCTGGCAATCATATTAGTTGGTGTATTACTCTGTGTTTGCAAATTCATATCTAATTATCTGCGAAGGAGAAGTGGACTTCAATCGGGCATCTGGAAGGCATCATCCCTCACCGTTGTACCGCACGGCCTATCCACCCGTTGTACCGCTGGGACATAATTTACCATCGGGACAGAATTTACCGCCGAGACATAATTCACCGCCGGGACATAATTTACCGCCGGACCAAATTCACCTCTGGACCGAAATCTCCTTCGGGACATTACACAATAGCCACCATTTCTTTATAATAAATAGAGTAATTGTTTTCAATTGGAGTGAGTTTGCAACTCTCAAAGGCAATTGGATGTTTATTTTGCATGAGGAGTGCCCCAATGCCCTCCCCAGATGCATCACATTCCAATTCATAGGATAGTGTAAAATCGGGAATGGCGAGAATGGTGCAAGAACTCATTATTTCCTTTAGGTTCTCAAAGCATGTTGGGCTACATCACTCCAAACAAACACTCCCTTTTTGGTTAGGCCGGTGAGAGGGGCTGCGATTTTTTTAAATCCTTTTACAAATCTTTTGTAGTACCTACATAAGCCCACAAATCCCCTTAAATGAGTTACGGTTCTTGGTTTGGGCCATTTTTCAATAGCCTTTATTTTTGTGGGCTCTCTGCTTCGTATTTCGTGGGCTATCTACTTCGGATCTCATGGAGTCGACTGAAGATGCCCCCCCCCCCCCCCCCCCCCCGTGCTCAACTCCTCTTCAAACCTACCAGCGAAAACCATCCTCTAAGATTGCTTTCCAAGAACTACTCGATCGCATGGGGAAACTAGAAACTAAGAGCAAGACATTGAAATGTTCACTGCATGAGATTTCAAACACGGTTACCTTGTTAGCAGCCAAGAACAAAGAACTTCCTAGTCTTTTAAATGCAAATATAGAACACACCGCTGGGAAAAAGAGTTTGGAGCTCAAAGCCAAAAAAACAACCTCATCATGTTGTAGGACTCTCTCGATAACGAAACAAAAAAACACCTCAAGTCATGGGCTATGATTTGCGGCAGCAATGGTCCTCCTCTGGCAAGGGTCGAAGAGCTTGTCCAGTCAAAGCTCGTTGAAGAACGCACAAGGAGATCACAAGAACTTAATCTCAAAGTGCATGGTCTTCCTCCACTCTCCCCAGACCCCATGGTTATGCAATTATCTGGGCTCAGCTGCATCATTAAGAATTTTGGAGTTCGAGGGTTTGAGCTGAAGAAATTGTGAATTTCTTCTTTTTTCTGCTAGCACTTTGAATTGGTTTTCATTGCCAATGAATTGTGTCTTCATCTACTGTGATTTTGGACTATGGATTTGAAATGCTCTTCAATGAGGAGTGACGGCATGGCTAGGACTACAATCTGTTCAGAGAGGGCTAGAAAATTCTATTAAATTTATGAGCAGGGTATCAATTATGGCTGCCGCTTTGCATATGTATCTCACATGAGGGTCTAAGGGTGGCTGCTTACATTCATTTGGTGGCAGCAATTCATCATTTAAGACCTGTGATCTTATTATAAGACAGCGTCTAGCATTTTGGGGCCGCGTTGGAGACTTGGAATCCATAATTCTCCTGCCACGTGCTCAGAATTTGTGGTGACACTCATTTTCGCAGCATACCAAGTTCTTGTTGTTTGAAACTTTAAAAAGTGCATTGAACATATTGCCAAGTATTGCATATTAGAATAAGTAATCTAAAAAAATTGCAATTACTTTATGCATTGTTATTATTGTCTATATTTTGGAAAAAAGCAAATAAAAGCATATATTCAGAAAAAACAGAAAAAAATCATAAACCTTCAAAAACACAAAAAAATCATTATTTAGCATTGTTGAAGCAAGAGTTAGCAGGGCTCTTTACAGTGGTATTAGAGCGGTTTCCTGCCAGCCTACAGGGAATTGGGTTCATTCATGGCAGAAAGATTTATTCCAGGAGTTCATTATACCCGCAGGGGCAGAGCTTCACCACCACCAGGAGACGGTGAGCAAGAGAAACAGTTTGGCAATATGGATGACAGAAATGTTGGTGATACAAGTAATGATGTAGACAGGGAGGCTAGAGAGGCATTTAGGAACCTTACAGATGGTCAGCACCATGTTGCTAATGTTTTGCAACAACTATCTGACACCTTACAGCGCATTTCACTACCTGGTGACCGTGGCAGAGATAGGGGTACGAGGAGTATGTCAGTAAGTTCTCACAAGTCTAGAGCTGATGATAGACAAGATTATAGAGATGATCCCACAGGCACTCGAGACAAGCCTTTGTGTCCTACTTTTTTGAGGCCTGAGTCAAAAGTGGTTAGTGTTGAGAGTCTTGAGACAGAGCCAACACCCTTTGTTGATGACATGATGACTCATTTTGTAGAGTGGCATAAACGGAATTTGAACTTTGACAGGTTTTTGAAACAAAAGAGAAAGCATTCTAGAGGTAGACCTGGACCTGAAATGAGACAGAGGCCTAGACAGAATGATTTGAAGCAGGGGACTAGCAAGATGACTTTGACTCACTTTGATGGAAGTGGGAAGGTTACAGCTAGAGCTTGGACTCACAAGCTTGATACATATCTATCATTACGTCCTATGTCTGAAGAGGACGCTATTCGGTTGGCTCTTTACATGGCTCCTAAAAATGAAGATATTTCAGAACCTTTTCTATATGGAGAACCAAGTCACTTGGCTGAACAAAGACTGAGAGAGGTAGGTAAATTGAATAATCAACTCTTGATCAACAATGAGAAAAAGATTAAAGTATTGAGCTACAACTCATATGGACCAGCTAGAACTTGAACCTAGGACCTTCCATTTGTTGTTAGAGTGCTCTACCAACTGAGCTATTGGACCCTTTTGGCCAAGCCATCGTTAGCCCATGTCATGTCCCCTCTTTAGTGACATGTCATTTTTCAGTGGATTTGCCTATCATGGACTCTCGTAGGCAGATGGTTTTGGTGAGAGAGTCATTCTGATGATTATTTGGGGATTGGATGGTCTTATTTGCTCTTGGAGAGATGGTGTTTATCATATTTTTATTATAATGTGTTATGTGAGGCCAAAATGTTATAATTTTGAGTTGAGTTGCACTTTTTTATTTTATAAAGTTACTTTTTATATAAAAGTGCATTATAAAGGGATTTTATAAGAATATTTTATGGATACTTCTAGAAGTTCTAGTGGCTTCTTAGAAAAGTGAATAAATAAAGTGCTTGGCCTCTCATTTGGACATCCCATGACTTGAGTTTACACTACTTTTCTCTTTGAGCATTTGTGGCGCCATCTTGGTCTGCAGATTATCATTTGATCTTTAGGAACGAAGTTTCTTAAGGATTTGCATAACTGAGGAGGTGAAATATCCTTTGAAGGGTTGCACTTTGGAAGTGGTATTCAGCCATTTCAAGTTGAGCTTATTTGGAGTCCTCAGACTTACCTGAGGGTTTGAGTTTTGGTTGCAAGAGGAAAAAAGCAGTCCGAAAAAGCAGAGTGAAAAAGCAGTCCGAAAAATTATTGCAGCTATCTACAATCAGGTTCCTCACTTCTCATTTGGCATTTGGCATATTTTCTGAAAAATGATATTTTCAGCTGAGTCCAAAATATAGCTTCAGCACTTTACTATTTTACATTGTACTTGTCTTTGTTTGCCATTTGGCATTATTGGTATCAAAGGAAGGCTAGGATTTTGCAAGTGAAAGGGCATTGTAATTTTCAGTCTATCTATATTGCAAACCTAGGGTTTGATGATCATATTATTGGCTGAAATATGTATGGCATTGTTGCAAATTGTTGATATATGAATGGCATATGGTTTTGAGCAATTTCCTACATCATTGATAGTGTTTTAGATGGTATTTGGTTGCTATCTATTATTCTCAAATTTTGGGACAGCGAACTCATATATTGCAAAATAATTTTCTATCTACATTTGAGTTGCATTTTTTAGGGGCTTTTAGTGGCCTATTGGTAAGGGTCATTACAGTG
The DNA here is from genome assembly GCA_027943335.1 of Chamaecyparis obtusa. Lineage (NCBI taxonomy): Eukaryota > Viridiplantae > Streptophyta > Pinopsida > Cupressales > Cupressaceae > Chamaecyparis > Chamaecyparis obtusa. Next base: position 1,181,042 of record BSBK01001979.1, read on the forward strand.
GTATCAGAGCAGTGTTCTTGCCATCCTGTTGTGTAAGAAATCTTTATGCATCTTTCAGCATTTGGGCATCACAGGTATTATACACGCAGGAGAGCTGCACTTGAGGGTGAGCAGGAATTCAGAGCAGTGTTCCAAGACTCGGACTCGCCTCGGACTCGAAAAGCTCAAAATGGACTCGGACTTGGACTCGGCGCCCGGACTCGGCAAGGACTCGGCAAATCAAAAAACCCATGAAACGCAAAGATTTTTAAGGATTTTAAATTTTTTTCCTGCAATATTTAGTCAATTAACATCTAATACACAATAATTGAGATAAATAGAAACTCCTTTGCACACATACACAACTTTGCATAGATCACATAAGTAAAAATACAGATTTCTGAAGAAAACTAGTTAAAGTTACTGACACTGTTAAACCAAATAACATATAGAAATCTGAAATATAGTGTCACTGTCAAATGATAAATCAAAATGTCTACAATATTCATGGAATATGAAATCCATGGAATGAGAAGTTCAAAACATATATCAAAGATTCAAAATAAAGGCTCATAGCCTCATAGTAGCCTATGTCCTCCTACGAGTACGCCTAAAATGACAAATGGAAGACTCTATAGCCATCCTCTCTCCCTGTGTCTGAGGCTGAACCGAAACAGGATCCTCAATGACATGTTCATCGGAAACCTCCTCCTCCTCATCATCATCACCCTCCTCATAATCCTCATCATCAGACTTGGATCCACCACTGTCAGCCTCAGGGTCCTGCACTGGGTCTCCTCGTGCTCTAGCCTCCTCCTGTGCCATCGCTACTGCCTCTGCCTCTCGATCCACCTGATCAACCCACTCCAAGTCTCTATCACTGAAGACAGGATCATTCATCTCAGTGTTCCACTCTTCTTGTGGACAATGTTCTCTAATTGAATTGGAGATGTGTTAGTGCCCAAGATACGTTTGTGACGAAGGCGAAGGTTGTAGTGAACAAACACAAGATCATTCATCTTTTTCACGGCCAACCTATTGCGCTTCTTGGAGTGTATATGCTCAAACATACTCCAATTGCGTTCGCATCCTGAAGCACTAGATGGCTGGCTCAAGATACAAATGGCAATCCTCTGTAGATTTGGCACCTTAGTACCAAACATCTCCCACCATACATCTGAAACAAGAAAATTTGAAATCAATTCTATAACTTTAACTTTATCAATCTAGATTCTAAAGTGGTAAACCGTAATAGAATTAGAAATTAGAAATTAGAATTTGGAATCATAGATTCTTACCAGGCATCAATGCAGTTCAATTTTTTTTGCATATCTCTCGTGCAAATAAGTCCCCTTGTGCTTTGGTGTACATCTCTACCTCACAGACTGTACTTGTGGAAATTGCATCATCAAGTGACATCCTCTCTATAACATCATAGAGGCCACTCCACACCTCCCCATCAGCCTTGAAACTTGGGCTGAATTGGTATGCTGGATTAAGGAAGTAGGCAGCTGCATGTATAGGCCTGTGAAGTAGATTGTGCCATCGCCTATCAATAACATCCCATAGGGGACCATATCTATCTTGATTTCCTGCATAAAAGGATCGAATGGCCTCTTTCACCCTATCCATGCCCTCATAAATGTATCCCATTGAGGGCTTCTCTCCATCAGCAACCCGTAGGAGAACAACAAGAGGTCGTACAAGCTGCAATAAATGAAGTTGAACAATGAACATAAAATTATAAACAAGTGTTTAACAAAAAATAATGATATGAAAGGTAATTGGAAATGAGGACAAAAAGGAAAATTACATCAACAATCTCTTTGGCCGGTTGCCAAAAGTTTCTCTCATCAAAAACCAAGTCAACCATGGCAGCCCCTGCAGTGGTCTTTGCATATGATGATCTTGTCCACTCCTCAAATACAAACATGCCTTTCACACCGGCCTTTGACTTGAGCATGGATTGCAACATGAGAAAATTTGTTGCAAATCTAGTGACCCCTGGACGAGACAACTCTTTTTGCTTTGTGTGTTGCCTCATAAGGTTGAGGACCCAAGTATGATTATATATATACTTGCAAATATTTCTTCCTATGTCTACACATGTTTTGATCCAAGGAAGTTTGCCAAGGTCCTCCAACATGAGGTCAATGCAATGAGCAGTACAAGGGGTCCAAAATATGTGGGGGTGCCTCTCCATAAGAAGTTTACCTACAAAAAAAATAAACAAATTAAAAAAAAGACTTAAAACAAGAGAAGTAAGACATAGAAATTAAAAATTAAAATAATTTAAAATTTTACCTGCTGCAACATAATTTGCTGCATTATCTGTGCATATTTGCACCACATTCTCCTCACCAACCTCCTTCAACACTCCCTCCATCACCTCACAAAGATACTCAGCATTTTTTGTCTTCCCCGAGGCATCAATGGATTTCAAAAACATTGTACCACCTGAGAAAAAATAAAGCAATTTAGTAGTAGTACTTACTACTATGATCAATGATCAATCTAATTCATAATTTCATAACTTAAGTCTTATAGCTTAAAAACTTAACATACCTGATGAGGAGACAAGGAAATTCAGAAGTGTCCTATTTCTTCTATCAGTCCAACCATCTATCATGATGGTGCAACCCTTTGCCTTCCATACCTTACGTTGCTCCTCAATTTCAACTTGTACATCAGCAACTCGTTGGGACAAAATAGGACCTCTTAGCTCCTCATCATTAGGAGCTTTGAACCCCGCACCACAAACAATAACAGCATCTATGGCAATTTGCCAATATGGAGACCTAAAAGCAATTAAATAAATAAATTAAAAAGAAGACCTAAAGCAAGAGAAGTAAGACATAGAAATTAAAAATTAAAATTATATATTAATAAGTACCTTGCTGCATTGAATGGAAGGTTGTTGTAGAAGAAAAAATCTCCAAGTGCTAGTTTTGCTTTGTCATGCATCTCCTTATTCCAATTCATGCCCTCAAGCGATGGTTGTGCACCAGGAGTTGTGCGTGGAGCAAAGATGGAATCAAGTGTGGATGGTTTCTTACAAACCCGACCCCCAATGCTCACACTCGCAGATGCAGAAGTAGTACTAGTAGTACTAGTGCCAATAGGAGTCCTAGCATGTGTCCTTGAAGAGCCCTGTGTAGCTAAGGCTGCCATTTCTTCTGCTTGTTTCTTCTGTAATTCTTTCTTCTCTTCAGCTGCCTCTAAAATAGCTATCATCCTGCATTTGACATCTTCGGGAACCAGTAAACATGCTTTAGCATCCCGCTTTGGTATATGTGCAAGATGATATTTCAGCCTATTAATGCCTCCCCATTATATGTTACCTTACAATGCCAACATGTAACAACTCCTTTTTTGTGGTCAGGGATGGCATGTAACCAAGCCTCATCCCTTGCTACAGCACGAGGGTCTGCATCCGGGTTTGTTTTAGGCATACTTCCACTTCCACTACCCTCAGTCTAAGACATGATGACTGGTGGCAGCTGCAATATATCATAAATAAAACAAAATAAGCATCTACAAGACTACAATATATATTATAGAAACTGAAAATCAATTTTACGGTTTACCAACACTAGAAATGTAAAATTGTAATTTGTAAATACTAAATACTAAACAAAATGGAAACAAAAAAAGATTCATGAATGCAAAAAAAAAATACAAAACAACAAAAAGAAAGTAACATACCTCTTGGAATTTGCTCTAGAAATGGAAATGCAAATCAACTTTGTAGAAGCCTCCTCCAAATGTGTCTTTCAACTCCTCTCAATGCTTACATGCAAGCTACAAAGTGCAACAAAGTTGAACAAACAATCAGCAATCCTTCAATGAGAGCCAACCGGTTTTCTTCCTAAAACCCCAATCCTCTTCTCTCAAGCTTTTTTTCTCTCTTCTTTCCTTATGCAAGTGATAGAATGACCTTTTTAGGTCAAAGACATTATAAAAAGCATAACAAACCAAAAAAATAAAATAAAATAATAAAAAAATGCTTTTTTAAAGCGCTGAAAAGCGTTGACTGCCGGCCGAGTCCAGGCATCGGGACTCGCCGAGTCCGGCGAGTCCATGGACTCGGCAGGACTCGGCGAGTCCATGCCTGACTCGGCCGAGTCCGAGTCCAGAGGCAGCCAGACTCGGCTGGCCTGACTCTGGCTCGGACTCGCCGAGTCAGGCATGGACTCGGCGAGTCCTGGAACGCTGATTCAGAGATATACTTACTATGGGTGAGAGACAATCACAGAGTCCACCTAGAGTCCCTAGGACTGATGATGATGAGGCTAGAGACTTCTTCCGGGCTATGACTACTGGACAGTAGGAGATAGTTCAGTCTATACGTGCATTGACCACTATGATGGAGAGAGTTGCTCAACCGAGGAATCAGGAACAGGGTAGACGAACACCAGAGCAGGATAACAGGAGTGTAGCAGGTTCACAGGGTGCTCCTAGGCACAGGTCATGGACTGCAGACAGGCCTACATGTCCTACATTCCTTAGAGAGGAGGCCCAGGAGGCAGGAGAGAATGATATGCCAGAGGACTTTCAGGATGATCTTAGAGCTACAAATGCAGAATGGCAGGTATTACTTCCACATGTTCGTGAGTTGCTGAATTTTGATCGCTACCTGAGTCAAAGAAGAGAGCACATGAGGAGTAGCAGGCAGAACAGGAGGCCTAGAGGAGGTCAGGACAGTGAGTTGCAGTGAGCTGCTAGAAAGCTCACCTTACCATCTTTTGATGGTAGTGGACAGATGACAACACAAGCCTGGATCCATAAGTTAGATACATTCCTAGCGTTGAGGCCTATGTCAGAGATGGATGCTATCAGGTATGCCACCTTGCATTTAGAGGGTGCAGCACATGATTGGTGGTCACATGGTATAATTACATTGCAACATAATCAGGTGACATCCTACCAGGATTTTGTGGATAGATTGGTAGAGCGCTTTGATAAGAAAGACCCAGAGGTCTTCTTCCGTGATCTTGCACAGCTGAGACAGACAGGCAGTTTAGTGGTCTACATCAGTGAGTTTCAGAGATTATCAGTGATGGTGCAGGATGTGTCTGAGAGGAGGCTGGTTATACTATTCACAGAGGGGTTGTCTGAACCTCTAAAGGGTTGGATCAAGGCATTCGATCCCCCTTCATTGCAGGAGGCTATGAGGAAGGCCCGGAGTATGGAGCTTACAGCACCATCCAATAGATTCACTCCCAGGAGTACTTCCTCTTTTAGAGACAACAAGAAATTTGACAAGAACAAGGGCAAACAAGATGATTCCAAGGGTAAGTGTACTGCACCTTTGGATATGGAGACCCTGAATGACTTGCGCAGGAAGAAGTTATGTTTCTACTGCAAGGGTCCCTACGACAGAGATCATGATTGTCCTATGAGGCCTAAGGGGAAGGCCAACAGGGTTATGTGGGCTTACTACGAGGATTCAGATTCTGACAATTCTGGTCATGAGGATAGTGATGCAGAGCCCGAGGCAGAGGCAGAGGTTTCAGAACCTAAGAAGGAGCCCGAGTTGCACTTACAGAGGGCACGCTTCTCTAGCATTCAGCAAGAAGGATCTTTTAGACTGCGTGGTGTTCTAGCAGGGCAGAGAGTTATTACATTGGTTGATACAGGTGCTACGCACAATTTTATTGATGCACGTTTTGTTGAACGCCGTGGTATTATGACTGAGGAATTTGAGGGACTACGAGTACAGGTTGTTGATGGTTACACTCTTAAGTGTAACAGGATGGTGAGAGATCTGCCCTTACGCCTGAACAACTATGAGTTCAAGGCGGACTACCATGTTGTCAACATGGGTGATCTGGATATTGTGTTGGGGATGAAGTGGTTACACTCATTGGGAGAGGTCACTTTCAGATTGAAGGCCATGGAGATTAAGTTTGAGGTGGATGGGAAACAGCATATTTTGAGAGCCATCAAAAATAGTGACATCAGGACTATTTCTTTCAGACAGATGGAGAGGTTGGCTAGACATGATGGTATAGAGTGGGCAACAGTATGCACTCTCATGCCTACACAGGAGGGGCAGCATAAGACAGAGTATCATCCAGACATTCAAAGGTTGAGAGTGAAGTATGATAGAGTCTTCAGTGACATCCCACCCGGCAGGCCACTAGACAGAGGTATTGAGCACATCATTGAGTTAGAGGAGGGTGCTAAACCCGTGATGATTACACCCTACAAGCATCCTAAGAGACTCAAGGATGAGATAGAGAAAACCATCAAGGAGTTGCTTGCGATGGGACACATCAGACCAACCAAGTCTCCTTTTGCTTCTTCGGTAGTATTGGTGAAGAAGAAGGATGGTACTTTGCGGATGTGCATTGACTATAGGGTGCTGAATAAGAAGACAATTAAGAATAGGTACCCTATTCCACGGATTGATGAGCTAATTGATGAGCTGCATGGTGCATGTTATTTCACAAAGATTGATTTGAGATCCGGCTATCATCAGATCAGAGTTAGAGAACAGGATATTGAGAAGACCGCCTTCAGATGTCATTGTGGGCACTTTGAGTTTGTGGTCATGCCATTTGGGTTGACCAATGCGCCAGCTACTTTTCAGTCTACTATGAACAGGGTCTTCCATCATCAGTTGAGGAAGTATGTGTTAGTCTTCTTCGATGATATTTTGATATACAGTCGGACTTGGCAGGAGCACATGGAGCATCTAGAGATAGTTTTGGGGATCTTGCAGTCAGAGTTCTTGTACACCAAGGAGTCCAAATGTGATTTGGGCATGACAGAGCTATTGTATTTGGGTCACATCATTAGTGCAGAAGGAGTAAGGATGGATCCTGATAAGATCCGTGCTATTGTGGATTGGCCTACTCCAGAGAACCTGACACAGTTGAGAGGGTTCCTTGGGTTGTGTGGTTTCTACCACAGATTTGTCACTGGGTATTCACGACATGCAGCTCCTATGACAGATTTGTTGAAGAAGGGAGCCTTTGTTTGGACACCTGAGGCACAGGCTTGCTTTGAAAGATTTAAGGAGATCATGACTACATGTCTTGTGTTAGCATTGCCCGACTTCTCGAAGCCATTTGAGCTTCAGTGCAATGCATCTGGAGAGGGTATAGGTGTTGTTCTTATGCAGGACAAGCACCCCATTGCATTTGAGGGCAGGAAGCTCCGTGGGCCAGAGAGATCATTTAGAATATATGACAAGGAGATGTTAGCCATTATGCATGCATTGGCTAAATTCAGGCAGTATCTGGTGGGTGGTAAGTTTTGCATTAAAACTGACCACAATAGTTTGAGACATTTCCTTAGACAGAGAGATCTCAATGACAGACAGCAAAAGTGGGAGTGTATATCCATGGATTTCATTACGGGCTTGCCTAAGGCCCAAGGGCGTGATTGCATCTATGTGGTGGTGGACAGATTGACGAAGTATGCACACTTCTTTCCCATCACTACTACTTACACAGCAGTGCAGGTGGCTGAGGTCTTTTTCAGGGAGATTTTCAGACTACATGGGATACCCCGGAGCATAGTGAGTGACAGGGACAGCAGGTTCTTGAGTCATTTTTGGCAGGAGGTGTTCCGTTTATGTGGCACTGAGCTTACACCTAGCACCAGTTACCACCCGCAGACTGATGGGTAGACTGAGATAGTAAATAAGTGGGTGGAAGGATATTTGAGGAACTACGTGGCTGGTCAGCGGAAGGCATGGGTTATGTGGATTTATCTATGTGAGTATTGCTACAATACCACATACCACATGTCTATTTAGATGACTCCTTTCAAGGCACTATATGGTTATGAGGCACCAAGTTTTCTGGATTTGCTTATGAGCGATGTTAGAGTTCCTCGTGCTGGAGATTTACTTCGGGAGAGCAAGGACATTGTTGATGCTCTCAGAGATAATATTGCCAGGGCACAAAATCAGCATAAGCAGTATGCAAATCAAAAGCGAACAGAGAGGAGTTTTGAGGTTGGTGAAATGGTTTATCTCATGTTGCAGCCCTATAGATAGTCTACCCTGGGGAAGAGTGGATCGGAGAAGCTTAAGCCTAGGTACTATGGTCCTTTCAGGATTATCAGGCGTATTGGAGAGATGGCATATGAGCTTGAGCTTCCAACAGACAGCAAGGTACACAATGTTTTCCATGTGTCACGCCTCAAGAAGGCGTTGGGTCAGCATGTTGTGCCTTCAGCAATTCTTCCTCCATTGGATGATGAGGGGAAGTTGGTTCTTGTTCCCGAGTACATCATTGACAGCAGAGAGAGGCAGCTCCGCAGGAGGACCATCAGGGAGTATTTGGTGAAGTGGAGAAATTTGCCTAAGGAGGATGCCACATGGGAAGGAGAAAATATTTTGCAGCACCCAACTTTGAGATTGCTTGAGGGCAAGCAATTTCAGGAGGGGCGGACTGTCATGTCCCCTCTTTAGTGACATGTCATTTTTCAATATATTTGCCTATCATGGACTCTTGTAGGCAGATGGTTTTGGTGAGAGAGTCATTCTGATGATTATTTGGGGATTGGATGGTCTTATTTGCTCTTGGAGAGATAGTGTTTATCATATTTTTATTATAATGTGTTATGTGGGGCCAAAATGTTATAATTTTGAGTTGAGTTGCACTTTTTTATTTTATAAAGTTACTTTTTATATAAAAGTGCATTATAAAGGGATTTTATAAGAATATTTTATGGATACTTCTAGAAGTTCTAGTGGCTTCTTAGAAAAGTGAATAAATAGAGTGCTTGGCCTCTCATTTGGACATCCCATGACTTGAGTTTACACTACTTTTCTCTTTGAGCATTTGTGGCACCATCTTGGTCTGCAGATTGTCATTTGATCTTTAGGAACGAAGTTTCTTAAGGATTTGCATAACTGAGAAGGTGAAATATCCTTTGAAGGGTTGCACTTTGGAAGTGGTATTCAGCAATTTCAAGTTGAGCTTATTTGGAGTCCTCAGACTTACCTGAGGGTTTGAGTTTTGGTTGCAAGAGGAAAAAAGCAGTCCGAAAAAGCAAATCCGAAAAAGCAAAGCAAAAAAGCAAATCCGAAAAAGCAAAGCGAAAAAGCAGATCCGAAAAAGCAAAGCGAAAAAGCAGAGTGAAAAAGCAGTCCGAAAAATTATTGCAGCCATCTACAATCAGGTTTCTCACTTCTCATTTGGCATTTGGCATATTTTCTAAGAAATTATGTTTTCAGCTGAGTCCAAAATATAGCTTCAGCACTTTACTATTTTACATTGTACTTGTCTTTGTTTGCCATTTGGCATTATTGGTATCAAAGGAAGGCTAGGATTTTGCAAGTGAAAAGGCATTGTAATTTTCAGTCTATCTATATTGCAAACCTAGGGTTTGATGATCATATTATTAGCTGAAATATGTATGGCATTGTTGCAAATTGTTGATATATGAATGGCATATGGTTTTGAGCAATTTCCTACATCATTGATAGTGTTTTAGATGGTATTTGGTTGCTATCTATTATTCTGAAATTTTGGTACAGCGAACTCATATATTGCAAAATAATTTTCTATCTACATTTGAGTTGCATTTTTTAGGGGTTTTTAGTGGCCTATTGGTAAGGGTCATTACAGCCCAGGTGTGATTATTTCCAACACTCCCCCTAAGCCACATTATAGGTAGCATCATTGGTAGCATTAGTTATGAAATTGGCAAGTACTCGCCAAAAATTCTTTCTAGCAAGTAATGGTGGCAAAAACTCCCCAATGAACTTTAGATAAAAATTGAGTTGCTTATTTGTCAAAAAATAATAAAAATAGGAAAAATTCACCTAACACAAGCTAAAACTCATCCAGCATTCAGTATAAAAGATGTCAGAGATTTTCCATTTGCTGCAAATGGGTTTAGGGCACAATTCAAAGATTTTTCAATTTCTACAAACAAATTTAGGGCACAATATGTATTCCAATTGCTGCAAACAGATATAAAACATGATTAGAGGATTTTCCAATTGCATAGACTTCGCCACCCACTTTGAGCTTCCAAGTGATAAATTGTGAAAATGCCATGTCCCTCAACACTGCCAAGGGCTCCACCCCTAAACCACCACTCACCACCATCCCACCACCACCCTGCCATCATCCCACTGCCTCAAGACTCCATGGAACATAGATTCATATTCACAATGAGAAGAAATTCATGGATGGTTAATATTTTTCCTGATATTTGTCTTTTGCTAGGTCTTATATTCCGTTTTCCAGTTTCTGAAAAAATATGGCATCTACAACTAAGAGACTGGCAAGTCTAAAGACTTGTTTTTTGGTCAATCCAAGTATTGAACTCTAATTTCGATTTATATATGAAGGAAATCAGTAATATGTCTGTTATTAAAGAGTTTTTTTAAAAAACTGTGCACTTTTCGTTGTTTGATAAATTCGCTGAGTTTTTGCCAAGTCCCAAGCTTTTGCCATGTATGAGTTTTTAAACTACAACTAGCAGTACTGCAATAAGTTAATATGGGAGCCATTACTGCTGTCATGACATTATAGGAAATATTGCTAATCATAATGATTAATATTAAACATTGTTGTTAACATGAGTAGTTGATGTACTAAAATGCCAGGCATGATTGTTGCCACTGCTGTAAACTTAAGAGGTATTTGAAGAGGTTAGGTAGACTTGTCATTTTTAACACTGGCTACCACTTTGTGCGTGGATTAGTCTCTTGGACTTGATAGATAGGAAGAATGGTACGGTTAACAGGCCTGATTTGCCTCAGCGTGTTTTATTGCATCTCATTATCATTTCGCGGAGTTAGTTATTAACGTTGTCAAAAATATTTATATTACAATTATTTGTAATTGACAATCTTTAAATGTATGAGAAAAAACCATATAAATTTGTTGTGTAAACTATTGTTTACTTCCACATTCTCACTCTCCATGCAATTAGAATGGCTTTAAATGTAGAAAACAACAGTTATTTCATTTTCTTTTTTGAACTTTTCTGTGTTTCTGGGGTTTCCAGTTTTTTCTTGATAATATCTCAAGAAATTGAGAACATCTTTATCTTTTGGTACGGCAATAAATTTCCGAGAAAGATATTTGCTTCTATGAATAATGCCTTATGTCTAAACATATTTGATATTAGTATCAGCTTATGTCAGATAATTTGTATAATAGATATTCTTAAAAGTATTACTTACAGCCACATTTTTATGCAGTGCTTGTTTTTGAGAATAGGTAGACAAGAGATCCAATCTGTCAATGGCAGCTTCATCACTGTTCAATTAAACAATGAAACAGTAAGTGGCACTGCCTAATTGATCACAATTACTTTCCAAATATTTTGGGAAGTAATCATAAGTTCATATCTCAATGACAAGGCAAGAATGACAATATCAAAACTAAACAGTACTAGAAAATCTCAATGATACCACAGACATTATGAATGACAAAAAAATAAAATACCATACATGAGGAAAACCTCAGTTATCCTTAAGAATGCTGATGAGCCTCTTATTGCACGCAGCTCTGAAATGTGAGAGCAATCTTCCATTATTGCACGTGATACCATTGTAGAATCAAAATGACAAGCTGCAATTGTATTCTCTGATTCAACTGCCTTGGTGCACAACAAATCCCAAAGGCATACCACAAAAAGGACATGGTACAATTAGTAATTTATCATACATTATCCAACTCCATTACTTTTCAATTTTAACAATATAAGTTTCCAGTGATCAAGAAATACTGTTTTTGGCAATAAATCAAGGACAAATATAAAAAGTCATTAGATCAAAAAATTATCTTTTCTTTTATAGGCCTGTTAAATCTTTTTAGTATCTTGGAGATCTGTGTTGTTGGGTAGAATTTGAGCATTGCAAGCTTTCAATTATACTCAACTCTTCTAAAGTGACATTATAATGTTTACCTTGAACTCCAAGGACTCTTAACATGAGGCTGCAATCTCTACCACTTGAAACTACTAAAATATAGTCCATATCAGATTGTTTCTGTATTGAAAAGTAGCTGTAACAGTCATAATTTGCTTGGAATTTTTACCAAACAGCAATACATAAGCTGAAGAAAACAAAGGAAACTCCCAAACACTTGTAGGTCTATAGCTGCTCGTGGAAAGTATTGTTGGTCAATTTTGTCGACGGATAAAATTATCCATATGATCAATAGAATCATCATACCATAGCTGTCTAATTGAATTCCACTGCTCAAGATTTTGGAATGTAAAAGTTAAAAACTTAGAAACCACCCTACACTAACTCTAGCAATGGTGATACGCTGGAAATTCTTCCACCATGAGTCTGAAATCCTTCTATGGCTGCAAATAGGATAACCTCAGCACTTGCTGTCAATATAAATGAATCCCACACCCCTACTAAAAGTAACATCTAGCAGCCAAACAGACTTCCAATAGGAATTAAAATGGCAACCAGATAAAAGACCTTTCAAACACCCAACACCTTGGAACATACTCACACCAACAATAGATATTTGTTTTCAACTGTAAATCCCTCCAATATGGTGTCTACATTCTATCACTACTGAAAATGGTGCCTAAACTCCAGCAAATGAAATAAACTTCGTCCAAACTAGAGAAATGATCTGTGTGCCTACAAACCCTGACAAAATTATAAAACTTCAACCTGCAGAAACCATTTACCTTTCTCACACCCAAAACTTGAAATACAATCCAATAGATGCACTTGTGAATCCTGTATGAAGCCACCAAGGTTGGCTGAAACAGGTTTCAAGGGTTTTCATCCTAGGGTAGCTAAACCAAAAGCACAAGCTCTTAAAGCTCACCGAGAAAATAACAAGCCATGAATGAATTACATTTTTGGCTCTCCACTCTTTTATATCCATCTTTGAGAGAATTATTCAATTATGTTTTCTTTTATTTCATAATCTCGCTCATAGTAACAAGAATCGCCCAAAAATCGTGTGAATCGCCGGTTTGACGATTCGATTCGGGCTTCCCGATCCAAAAAATCACCAAAATCTCTTGCACGAAACGCAAAAAATCGGCCCACATGGCATGATAAAAAGTCAATTCAAATTTTTTTTTAAAAACACATCTTTTTTTAATGTTTTTCTTTGCCTTCTCCGATCATTCTGGAGGAGACTGATCCAAAATTAGAGTGGCTCACTGAGGCTGTGGATCCGGTCTTCACTGAGGCAGACAATGAGTGGGTTGACCAGGTAGATAGAGAGGCTGAGGTTGTGGCCATGGCAGAGGAGGCGGCTAGAGCACATTCAGGCATTGGTAGATGCACACGCACACACACAGACACAAGCCCTAGTGTTGTTGTTCGTGAGCCCATCTTACATGCTTGGGCTATGACTCAGCAGTCCTCTAGGACCTACCTTAGACACCTTTGTAGAAGGCAGACAGGATACTCTGAGGCTGAGGCTGAGGCTGCGGTCGAGCTTGAGGATGATGATGAGGCTTGAGCTAGAGCCTTGGTTTTTCATTTTGTTTACAGATACTGATAGACATACGTTTCATGGATCTTCATCTTACATACATTTATGATTTGATGTCTTATGGATCTTCATCTTACATACATTCTATGATTTGACTCATTATGATCCTATGATTTCTATTTACTTCAGCTACAATTTACATTTTACGTGTAACATATGTGATGGATTTATCATTATGTTCCTTGTTTATGTATGTTAGCTTCTATTTGATGATGTTATAGTGTGTTTAAGTCATATTCAATAAAGGGTGCATGAAATAAGTTTTAAATTGTTAAAATCTCTAAATTTCAAGGGTTTTTTAAATTTGCTGATTCGTGGCCGATTCGCAATTCGATTCGGCCTTGCCAATTCCGATTCTCATTACTTTGATCTTGCTCATAAAGTGACCCACTTTATAAATTTTCCATTGACATAAAAATAAATCACTTCAGTAAAATAACCAAGGTTCAACTTTTAATTAATTAAATATATAAAATCCAGAAAGCTTGGGACTATTTAAAATTTAATTAATTAATTATTCCCTAATAAGGCCCAGAATTAACCTACGAGAATTAAATAGGCTAAAAGGGACACTTCCAGCTACTCAGTGGAAGGGAGCACTACATTCTACCTAAACTCTGATTCATTCTTGTTTTTTCTTCTTGCGATTACTTTTTATTATAGTCAATTTTTTTTTTTATGATGATTTCTGGAGCTATTTTCTGCCAGTACATAAATTTTGTGCTTGTGTCACATCCAGGTAATTAAAAATAGTCTTCTGTACAATATGGTTTCAGTTCCTCCTGTTAATTCCTTCTGTATAATTCCATATCCACTGCACAGCTTACATAGTAATATATTAATATTAAGAATTCTCGTTTTCTGCAATTCATAGTAGTTATTGCTGTTGTTTTTTGTTTAGATTGTGTATGCTTTTTTGCATCAACGTTTCAGTTCACACTCTGTTACCCACCATCAGGATGATAGAAAGCTCAAGGAGTAGAAACGTTGATGCAAAAAACATACATAATCTAAACCAGAAACAACATAAATAAATATATTAATATTTTATATAAAAAATTTGATTGTTAATATTGAAAGGGATTTTATTATATGTTTCTGTCAGAAATATTAAGTTGCCAATGAAAAATACAAAAAGCAGATCAAAGATGAAAACATTGTATGGATATCACAATATGGACCATGCTTTGCCATGTATAGAATAGATGGGGATACATATTACAATAAGAGATAACAAGAAAATTAAGTTTCAAAGCTGCCTTTCTTCTTTTTCCGACAGTCTGTTCTTTCATAGACTATAAGTCTCTAACGAAGCAAAGGCACCAATCAGTCATTTTTAACAGCTACTGATAGCAATAGAAGATCATTACAGTTACCTTATCCAATATGACATGTAGATGACTATTCTCAATAACACCATTATCATCCATGGTAGTGTCATCCTTCAACACATTGCCTTTATATATTAATCTTTGCCGTCCACTTGGGAAAGTATCACCTTGTATTTGTTCAAGCTGTATCTTTACATCCATAACCTGAAAAATGCCACAGATTGTTAATTTGCAATTTCTTAAGCATCTTAAAAGCAAAGAAAAAAGTCAGAATATTAACATGTCAGCGAGGTGTCTGTGAAATGTAACAATGCCTAAAACTTTGAATGTTTTACACGGTTACACAAAATATTTAACAAGGAAAATTTTCTGAATAAATAGTGTTAAGATCTGCTAGGCCTGAGCATAATGTTCTTCATTGTCTTTCAATCAAAGGATGTTGACACATTTTTTTACAATTTTCCACTTACTTTGTATAACATGTGTTCATCTGGTTTTCAATCTAAAAGAAAATAATGCACTCATCTAAAGTTCTCATACTCAAGAATTGCCTGCATCCAAAGAGTTCAGCTGAAATTTTCCCTATTTTCGTTGTTGTTTCATTCAGAAAGGCTTATAAAATATTATATATATTGCTCCATCAACTTATTTGCACCCTTTGTTAAGGTCCTGCTCAAGCATAATAAAATGATAGCTAAAAGTTTTATCATCCACGAATCCTATGGAGCAGATTGTATGAGGGATTTTAAAGGCATTAAATACTGAGAAAAATAAAAAGGACCTCTCCCAGAAATCTTTGTAAATGTTTCGCAGTATAACACAAATACATATAGAATAGACAAAAACCAAAGTTTCAACAGGCATATCCTTCATAAACAAAGTCAATGGGTCAACAAGAGGAAGCACATAAATGAATTCCACGATAGGAGACTTTTCGCAGGCATATCAACACAAAACTTATTGCTATCCAGAAGGTACAAAGAAGGAATAAAATAGGTGTTAGTCTGTGACTGAGAATAAAACAATTTGAAGCCCTGCATTTGTAAGTGATTATTCAAAATTACCCCGCACTGACCAGGAAATGAAAAAAATTAGTGAGACAGATGTCACCACTGACATTCCGCACTTCTCACCAACTATCACCAGCACAGAACCGATCATATGTGCAATCTTTGGTAAAGAGTCTGGCCTCTTTATTGGAGAATGTAATTCATGACTAATTGTGGTATATTGGCCAACAGCTCAATGGAAGGAAGGTAAAGAGCAGTCTTATCAAAGGCCAAATCAGAATGACTGGCAAGTGTGCTGAGCCTGAGATTTTGGTCTGTATTCTGAAACTTTGCATCTGATGAAATGAAAGATGACACTTGAAAAAAAAACATGCAAAATATTAAAAACCTTGAATTTGTGAACGGATGTTCAAGCCTATCTGCAGTGCCTCAGAAATGAAAAAATATAGGTAACACTGATATAGCTATATAGCTGTTCATTTTTACCTGTTCTCCATGGCTTTAGCCAGATCATGACCCATCATAACGTGCACTCCTAGAAAATGGTCTTGCCACTGGCCTTCGTTGCAAGTAGTGTCTTTGTTTTTTCTTCATACTACTATTGCCAATATCAAAGCCGTTACTGTTAGCCATACGATATTCACTCTCAATCTAGTTGATGAAAGAATCAGCATACACATATTATACATTTGGTTTCAAGAAGCATTATGGGACATATAGGGATCAATCTAAATGTATCAGTTGTTCCCATGATGCTCTTATAGTTTCTACGCTAACCATTTTGTGGGTAATTACATGAGTTGGTATTTAGCTTGCTAAAGCATTCCTCCTGTTCCCATGTTTTGCACAATGAAATGGGTTTCAAATAAAAAAGAAACATGTTATTTCTTGTTTCTAGTGCGTTTTTTAAATTTTGACCTGTGTTTGGTCTAACAATTTTTTCTTCGCTGAAAATTAGATGAGCTAACGAATTGAGATTTCTACAGGTAAATATATTAAGAACAATCTATCCAGATTTATCTGTGTTTAATTACTTCCTTCTAAGGTTTTGAGCCTCCTTTGAGATCCATCTTTAAGGAAATTCTGGATCAATGATATGTTTTAGGATTACTATTGTTAATATGATATTGAAAGAGGCATCTTGGATTATTAATGTCACTCTACTGCTACATATACTTAAGTATAGTTTCCACTTTCCAATTAAGTAGAAGCAGTTAATCAGTTTTGAGTCCAGGAATTTTGATATAGTTTTCAGGTCTTTGTACATATCCTTTTGGTCTCCTAGCTGCTGACTGTCAAGATTATTTGTTACAAAGCTGAGTATGCATAAATTGTGCTGAAAGATTACAGCTGAAGCTTTGCAGTGCCATCCTCGCATTGGAATTCTTAGTTTCTATTATTCCATCACACCGAGGATTATAAAGCATACCTTCCTCTAATACCCAGAACAACCTAAAATAGCTCTATATTCTGAAGCCCAGAGGGTATTATGATCACCTTCGCGTCCAAGTAATCCAAGCCCACAACCCAAGTAAAGCAGTTCCACTAAACCCATTTAAATGAAGAGAAAAAATAACACTACTAATTTTCCCTTAATTCTTTGAATTTTCTAAGGGTTTTTCTGGGGTTTATAGAATTTTACTTTTGATAATTCGTACTCATCATTTTAAGTTTTGTTTTGAAATTCAGCTGCCATGGAGAGAGATACTAAAATGCATATGACTGAAGGTTTTGAATGCCAATTTTAGCGTGTGCATGATGAAGATTTTGAATGCAACTGCTAGCATGTAGGCAATGAATATTTTGAATGCAATTTTTCGCTTGTGGACGATGAAGAATTTCAAACGATATTTGGGTCTCGTTTTTATAGACTTGATAATTTCCACAAGTTCATGTCAATGCTTCTAACAGTGTTTAGAAAATTATAGATATGTCTTCCTTTTATACTGGGGTAGTGAAGATCTGAATGTTAACTTCGAATTGTGAGTAATGAAGATTTTGAATGCACTCCGTTTCGGAATAAATAGACATTCATTTTCTTTTATTTGTCTTTACAAAATTAAATTAAATTAAAAAAACAGCACAGACGTATAAGCAGAACATGAAATAGTTAACTCACAGTATTAGAAAGCTGGACATGGATATCAAAGCGTTCTCCTTTGACAGCCTTAACTGATATCTTCATATTTTATGAAAATCTCAACACACCCAAGATGCGCCCTCAAACCGCCAAAAGCCCATACGCAGAGTCCTGCATGATATATTTGTGCCACTTCTAAGTCTCAAAATTTTGTTTGAAAGGGTGTATGATGAATGTCTAGTCATGGGCTTTAAACTTCGTAGGTTTATAATTTTGCCTTGTTTCTTGTATTAAAACTTCATTTCTAATGTTTGATTTTTATAAGAAATATATTTTTATAATATAGTAATTATTTCTTAATTTGAAAATCAGTTTTAATTTTTAGAATTTAAAAAACAATATAGAACAAGGTCAAGTGGAATGTGAGTTTAAGAAATATAATTTAAAAATATATTGTATAGTGGACATATATGAAACAGTATAACTAGCACTTGCGCTAAAAAAAGGTGCAAGGGATAAGTCGATAGGTTTTTGATGTGAAAGCATAATTGAAGGTTACATATGAGTTGTATAATTTTTATTAACATGGTTTTTATTCTTTATCAAGTGTTACGTATGGTTTCTATTAAATATGAATTGGGATGAATTATCCAAAGGACATGATTAAAGATCATATTCTCTTTGGATTTTGAAATCCTCTTTCATCATTTTTTCCAAAGATCAAGTGCCTCTATATCAATAGATTTAGTAGGCAGGCTTGTTATTTCAGTCACTATAATGATCTTATAATTTTCCAAAGATCGAGTGTGTCTATATCAGTAAATTTAGTAGGTGGACTTGTTATTGCAGTCACTATCATGATCTTATAATTATGTTGGCTTTTTTAACTAAAATAAAAGTCCACTTGGTTTGTAACAACCTATTTCCACATTCTTTTCTTAAGCTATCCTAGTAAAATATTTCAGATCTAGGTTTGTGAGTGTTGTTTGTTTCCTCTCTAAATCTTCTCCAGATCTTCCAAAATTTAGGAGGATTCTTTATTAATGCATTGGGATGGGATGTAAGAAAGCAATGGAATAATCCTTATGATTATCTTTATTTTGCATATAGGACCAGCCTCTGACTTTGGCAGTCTTAGCATTCCTGAATCTTTCATATATCTTTGTGGATTTGAAATAATTTATGCTTGATAAGAGAAGTTTTAGTGTAAGGGTCAATAGCTTTCTAAAATGTTATTATTAAAAATTCAAAACTCATTTCCTTGCATGCTTCCCTCGCTTACATTTTTTACCGAATTCTAGAAGACCCTCTCTAATTTGGAATGATAACTATTTTCCATAACATGTGGCATACCTATACAGTTGGGAATTAACTTGCAAAAATGTTCATGAAACAGATTGTAGAGAGCTCAATTCCTGAAAAGTTCATGAGATGATTATTTCCTTGACACATGTTGGACCTCCTACACTTAGGTGTTCAATATGGTATTTTTTTTGTAATATATAATATAGCCATTATGTTGACTATATAATGTCTTCTAGGAGTATGATTTGAACCTTTAAAGTATTTTTTTTGTTATTTTGTTAGACCCTAAATTGATTCAAATCTTATGCCATATGTGATGCCACAATTTTTTTGTGTACATAGTGTTTCTTATAGGATGCCACACAATTTTATGCAAATAGTGTTCCACCTCTAAATTATTTTCCCAAGCATCTGTAATCCCACAAAAACCATTGGATCCTTTTCAAATAGATGCATAAAATAAAAACTAATTTTTATTTGTACTTCATATGAAGAAAGTATGAGATTGGCAAGGTATCTTTGTCATGATACAATATTTTCTAATTCAACATGTGTTATCTAGAATCTGCCCTCTAGGGTATGACGTGAATTGTCTTACTTAAACTTTTGTCAAGCCTACAATTCACAAAGATATGGCTTGCATACACAAAATTTTGAAAGTACAAGAAGATAACAAATAATATAAATTGAAATTAGATTACCATTGTTGTCTGAAAGTATTCTGAGTTTTGGTTTTGTAGTTTTGAATAGAAAATAGTGAGTACCTAGGGTCTTAAATAGACCTCTAACTTGGGTGATCCAAAAGAAAAACAAATATCTAGTTTTTATCTGATGTCTTAGTCCCAAAGAGTCCTACTATAAGTCTGCAGTAATCCTAGTGAAAAAAAAAATGGAACAAAACTTAAAAACATGTCTATTGTCCCATTATCTCAAAATACACTCAAAATACTTTCTCATCCATAGACATATAAAGATTATCCAAAAGAAAATGAAAAAAGCATTAATAATTACTAGTTGTATCTTTGTTGTTTTATTATTAGGAAAGAATTTAATCAACTCTCTATTAAAATAATCCATTTTCTTGATATCATCCACCTTTTGAATAACTCTTTCTAGCCTGAGCTCATTTATAACCATTGAATGTATAACATCAACTTCTTCACTAACATACATGGGATTGATTAAGGATGAGGACGAACCAAAACTCAAACAAAAAAATCAATGTATCTTCCACTAAAGAGATATTCTCAAAGTGTTGTAGAAAACCATAAGATTTTGGTAATCAATTATTCATGTAGGTTTCTAAGTTGATGAGTGCCACTAAAACCAAATTATTTTTACGAAGGAAAACTTGTTCTTTATTTAACTATGAACAACTTAGGTAACACAAGTGAAGTGACCTCCACCAATATATTTGATGCAAGCTCTTCAAAGAAAACCTTTTAAATGAATAAAATAAGCTTTTAGATTTATAGTCTTCTTTGGACATGACCTCTTCCTATTTGCAACTTTCCTTCTTAGATGTTAACTTGATATCATCTTCTTTATAGAATAAATGGTATACTTGTGTGAGACTAGGCTCCTCTTCAATCAACAATCATTGCATAGCTTAAAAGAATTTGAGTTGTGTAGACAAAATTTCTACTTGTAAATACTTTTCTTTTATTTCTCATTCTTGGTTATATAGACATGTGGCATCATTGAATGTATGATTATAAACATTACTTCCTTCCTTATTAGGTTTGCATTATGCAATATCACATGATAAATATTTCATTAAGATATGTTTAATAGATGTTAAAGATTGTTCAAAGAGCCTTGATTTGCATTTTAAGTTGTCAAAACCAATCTGAACCTTTACATTCCGAGATAATGAATGTTACTTTGTTGACTTTAATAAGGTGTATACTACTTAAGTGGTGGGATATTCAAGAAAACAACTCACTTGATTAAGTATTTTTTAATTCTTCTCAAAGTAATCATAGGATCCTCTAACTCAATAGCATGTTCTTAAGTGTCCAATTCTATAACATTTTTGCCTTGAGAAAGAAAACTACATCTAAAGCTAGAACATTTATGAAATAGCTCAAAAAAATTCAAAAGAGGATTTTAAATGGTTACAATATGAGTAACCAAACAATCAAGTCTTGCAACAAACATTCACTGGTTCTCTCCCATATTTCTTGAGAACTAAAAGTTGTATAAATAAGATATGACTATCTTTCACTAACTTGAAGCATGTAAGAAACTTCTTGCTCATTAACTATCAAGTAGTAATAAAACTAGTAACAAGATGGTGAAACAAATTAGCAACTATACCTCGTAATTTTTCCACAAACAAAATGAATGACAATAATTTCATGTGCTCTACTCAAAAGTCCACATCTTATGATGAAAGCTAAAATATAATCATAAGAATGCTACTTACTATCATCACAAAACTTTGGAAAAAAAATCTCCTATTACTCTACTTATACCAATGAACCAATTTTCTTTCCTTGTGTTAGTAATGGAGGTCAATAGTTGTTGATGCGGCTACCTACCTATTCAATGATTGCTTGAAGTGATATTTTTCAACCTAAAAAAACATTTTTATGAACTATAAGTCTTATGTACTAAACTTGAATATTAAGATGGATAAGACATCCCACACAAAACAAAATACATATGTAATTTGTGTAATGTTTTCTTCATATTGAAGAGAACTAAGGATGTGTCTTTTAGATTCCTTGAACCCAAAAGTTAAGATGCTCTTCAACCCAAAATCAAATTTCATATTTTTCACTAAAATTCATACCAACTATACATACATTGTTCAACTAAAGCAAAGAGTGGCTAGTGCAAGTACACATGAGAATTGACCAAATTTAAACATAAAGATGATTGATTAGTAAATTAATATATTTTTTAAAAAAAGTCACAATTCTCAACATTAAGTAAATCTCTGCAAAGCTTAAAAGCAAATTGAAAAAAAAAAATATCTCAATAATCTTAACAAAATATTTCAATAAAATTTTAGGAACAAAGTAAACGTAATATATTTTTTTTATCAATGATATGTAATATTTTATTAATAGAAATATAAATCTACAAAGTCCATACTGTTTTAACAACATAAAGATCTGTCCAAACCCGTCTACCATGGAAGGCATTCTACTAAAACCCTACTACCATCTACTATATTATCCGCTAAACTGCAACAACATGATTAACCATGACCTTTCAATACGAAACAGGGCTATACATCCTCCATAGATTAATACCCATGAAGCCTATTTGTAGCACAGAGCCCTTCATCTAACAAAATGGGCTGACAAAATACTATAACTTTCAACTATACCACTACTAACTGACCTCATTACATTACACAAGAGAGCTTCAATTCCACCTATTTGCAAAATTTTGCCTTATACATATAGAATGAAAAACCCACCCTTGGTATCCAAACAAGCCTTATTTGCTTTCCTGGCAATCTTTTCCTTCTGGCGCTTCTCCTCTTCCAACATCTGTAGCAACTCCTTAAGCATTTCCCACCCCTCTCTTGCTTCCTCTATTCGACTTTCCTTGCAAGTTGTGGTGATCCAAACCAAAAAAAGGTTTAAAACTCTAAGTCGTTCCTTCCACTACCCTCCACAGACCCAGCTCCTTCGTCCTCAAACCAACACCTGGTTCTATCATTCCTATAATTGGCACAAATCCCTTTGGCCAATTATAGGATTGACACTCATCTGCATTACCCACAAAGCTTCATCCCGTGAACCAAGTTGAAGAGGAAGAAATGTTGATGTTCAACCTGAATCTATGCTTCATCTTCATAAACTCTTCACTAAAGATCGGGTCAACCCACTACTAGAATCGAGGATCATCAATTAAAAAACCCCTCATCCAATTCACACTCACTTCCCCTTTGAATGCTTGCAACTAATTATAAGTGTCCAAAGTGAAATTTTCCTTCGTGACTCTTTCAAACTAGAGCTCTGCAACCTACCACTTGGGAGAAAGGAAACCGGGGAAATGCAAACTTACTAACAGTTGTCTAACCTTTTTCTTCTCATGATCGCTCATACCTTGTTCTAGACACTTCCTACTCAATTCCCAATACCAATCATTAACCCACACCAATTTTGGTTGGAACATAATTAATTGGCATCCTGCCTCCTCATGATCGTCTGTGTACTTCAACGCTTCAAACAAAACAAGCTTTTATAATCACATCATTATTTTTAATGCTCCTACAAACCGTCTCCAAAGGAGGGAAATCTTCAACATTTAAATTTAAATTGCTTTCAAGTAGAAAGCCTTCTACTTGGGATACTTAAAAGCTCAAGATGACCTAGTTGTACCACCGCTCGATACCATCAACTTCCACTTTGTTTCACCGCTACAATATTCCATGAATCAAAATTTTCTCCCTCAATATTACAAAAATCCTCTACCAATTCTTCTTTGCCATGATCCTTCAATGAGACCCCTACCTTTAACATGATATAAGCCACTTCATTACCTTCCCTCCACACATGTCTAATTTTAAATTCCTTAAAGAATTCCATCAGGGATTTAATCCTTCGAATATGTTTGTTTAAATACAAAACTCCAAACTCCCCCTTTATAACATCATTGATTATGATTAATGAGTCCCCTTCCAGATGGAGTATGGGAACCTTGAGTTTAATTATTGTTGTATTTGCTAAGAAGGTTGCATGGGCCTTAGCCTCGTTATTTGTCTCTTGCAAGAGTGTTCTTGCACCTAACAACAAAATGTTCCCTTTCCAATCACGTACGACAAGTCCAACACATGAAGGCCCTGAATTGCCCTTGAGGCTCCATCAAAATTGATGTTTATCCATCTTGTATTAGGCGAATCCAAGACACCTCTTTAACCTTCCAAGAAGGAGGATTAGCCCTCAATGACCCATTAGAGAGCTAGTAAATGTAATAAATTATATTAAATGAATACTAAATTTTGGATTAACAATAATGATTACTTTATGAATAACAAAGAGCATAAATTATACATTAAAAAATTAAATGCAAATAACAATTCTTACAATAGAAAGCAATTGCCTACACATTAAATTAATATTTAATAATAAACAAATATAAATGATATCATATTAAATAGCAAAAAGTCAAAAATATATTTAAATTACTACGTTAAAGCCATGCTCGTGTTATTTATGATTCTTTATATAATTATTTTAAGATTAAAAATGTGATTTTTAACCATTTTAGGATTGCCTATATAATTTGTATTATTTGTCTTGTTATTACAAAAATAATAAAATAATTATTAATCTTCACATTGCTAAAAGCTTCTATAGTTTTGTGTGCATTGTTTATTGTCAACTTTGCACCTTGCTCGCTCATCACCAAATAGTGGGTTCACATCTCAACATGGTTCTAGTTCAATTGAAACATGATTTTCTAACTCACTCCAAATCAGATTGAGCCCTAATCTCATTGGGGTTCCCTCAACCCTATGCTCTTTTGAGTGTGACTTGTCTTCTCCTACCAAGATGGTATTTGGTGGATTATGGGCTTCAACATGCTCTACATCATTACTTCTTTAGGTGTGGAAGTGACCACGAATGCTCAAGGGTCTTCTTTCCAAGATGTGGTTACACACAAAGCTATGTGCTCTAGGGTAAGACATTTAGCCTATGATGCCCAACTTGTTAAGGGTGGTGTGTTTTTTTATTTGCAAGGAGTTCCTATCTATCCCAAAACCCTGTTCAAAAGAGCTTTTGCTTCCCCCATTTTAGTCTTCTTTGTGAACCTATAAAAGGGGGTCTCTAATGGAGAACAATTCTACATGTCCAAAGTCTTAATTGGCCAATTCAATAGATTATAGCCAAGACTAGCAAATTTGCACAAATGGATCACTTGGGCATGGTAACCTATGCCTAGGGTAAATCATGCCTAGGGTAAATCTAGAAGTTTATCATGTTGACATATTTGAGTTGTCATTGGCAAAGTCATTGGCAAACATCAATCCCATCGAAACACCGGTACATCACACCGATACTCTTAAGTATGCATCGGTAGACTAAACAAGTAAGCGGTGTACTTTGCTAGTCACGCTTATACCAGTCTAAGTTATTCCAACCGGTCATGGGAGACACACAGGGAAGAGATGACTAACCGAGTACAAGTTCTTTACCGGTTAAATGCATGATAATTCGAACCGGATTATGCGGAGTGTTCACTGTTAAAACTGGAGTTAGCTTTTTTAGTTTTACTAAAGTTAGCTTTGTTTTATCTACGAGCGTTGCAAGGTAAACTCAAGATCAGTTTGCAATCTTTTTTTGCATGCATGATTTATGAGAGTTTACAACTTGGTATAACTGTGAGATGTATTTTTAATAAGATTAATTTCTTATAAATGCAAGTCATAGGATACACAAGAATTGTTGTTGAATATCAAGAGCAGGAGAGTGATATCTTCTGAGAGGAGCTACAATAACGAGAAGTGAAAGATAGAGAAAGGTTAAACAGCAAAGCAAAGAAAAGGAGAATATGTATGATATAATTAGATAGAAAGTGTCATCATAATATCATTCCTTTAGATTATGAAGCATATTCAAATTCTTTAATCAGGGTGAACCCTAATACGTTATTTGTATAAATTCTTTTATTGGGAAACATCTTTATTGGTGTTGAAAGTCCTCTTACAAGGTGACTCCTAACATGGTCAAGATCCTAACATGTCTTCTACCAAATCTCTTAACCAGGTAGCACTCTTATCAGTGCTTTGTAAGCCTCTAACATGGCACCTTTATTACTGCAGTAGTAAAGTTGTGGGTTTTGTCCCACTGTGATTTTCTCCTTCTAACCGAGGGTTTCCACATATATATGTTGTGTTGACCTGAGCATTTCAATT
Source organism: Chamaecyparis obtusa (assembly GCA_027943335.1). Classification (NCBI taxonomy): domain Eukaryota; kingdom Viridiplantae; phylum Streptophyta; class Pinopsida; order Cupressales; family Cupressaceae; genus Chamaecyparis; species Chamaecyparis obtusa. Next base: position 1,207,087 of record BSBK01001979.1, read on the forward strand.
TTTGTTATAAGTGCTGTTATAATCTTTTAATTCTGCAAGAATATATATACAAGTTTAAATTAAAATAGAAATTGTACTTACTAATTTACCCCCCCTCTTAGTAACCGGTTAGGATTAACAATTGGTATCGGAGAATTTGGTTCCCAAAAATATAAAGTTTAACCGCTTGAGTAAAGATCATGGAGGGTTACAGGTATCAAAAGCACTTGAGGAAGCCAATGACATAATTGTCTCTCTTGAGAATAGACTGAGGAGGTCCCTTGCAAAAAGAAAGGAGTTGACTCTACAACTGAGTGAAAGCAATGAAACAATTGAGGAACTCTTTGGGAAAAGTGGGTATGATGAAGCAGAAGAGGCAGTCTTTGATCTTATGGAGAGAAACCAGAGTCTAACCGATCAGATCAAATCTGAAAACGAAAAAGGGAAGTAATGCTCTAAGAATGATTGCAATCATTGAAGACAAAAGAAAAGCTAAAGATGAAAGGAACGGTGTCGTAAAATCACTAGTGACCTCTGAAAGAGCAACAAATCTGGCAGAAGATGTAGTGAGAGAAAGTGATGTTCTTGTATTATACAACTTCAAGAAGACATGCAGATCATAACTCAAGAGAATGTAATTATGAATAAGAACTTGCATGATAAAGATGATGCATGCAAAAGGTTGGCTATTGAATTGTATCAACTAAAAGAGCATATGAAGATTCTTGAAGAGAGAAATGAGACACTTAAAAGGTACAATAAAAGCTCAGAAAAGCTTGATGAGCAATTGAGGGCTCAAAGAAAGCACAAGGATCCCACAGGACTTGGGTACACCAGTCAAAGCAACAATGAAACTGGTGAATCCTCTAAAGTCAAGTAGGGCAAGAAGGAAAAGAAGAAACCGACAGAAGATAAAGGTAAAAAGACCTTCAAAACCTCTTGCAATCATTGTGGTAAACCAGGTCATAAAACAAATGATTGCAGAAATGTACCGGTGAAACCATTCACTTGTAACAGTTACTGCAGCAACTGTTACAAGTATGGCCACAACACCTTTGAATGTAGGTCACGTCCCAACAATGTGTCCAGTGAAAGCATGGGAAGCTTCAAAGGTTATTGTTATGCATGCAACAAGTTTGGACACAAAGCATAAGAATGCAGATCCAAAACCATGGCATTCAAATCTCCACCAAGACCGGTATTCCATAATAGGAATATAAACCGGAGCAGAACCAACCGTGCTAATTATGGACCATATGGCCATAGCAACTCCCGGTGTCACTCACCCAAGAATAGGGAAAGAAGGGTCAATACATGGAGGGCAACTGGGATGGCTTGTTATACATGCAACAAGATTGGGCATATGGCCAAGGAATGCAAGAACTGGCCAATGAACAAAAGAAAAGGACCGGCCAAACGAGTGCAAAGGAACTTGTCTCCCAACCAAAAGGGTAACAAGGGAAAAGAGACTGAAAAAGGAGTCAAGAAGATTTGGTTCAAAAAGGAATCAAAGAGCTCCGTTGAGGATAAAATAGAAGGAAGATCATCATCTACTGATGGTGATATCTCTTCAGCAAACTAAGCCTAAGGGCTTAAAGGGAACCGGTAGTCTGCCTACTATTCCCAATAGAACTGGTGAGTAATGATCTCACACAGTCAAAAAGGGCAATCGGAAGAAGTCACCGGTCTATCAAGAATATCGAAAAGGTAAGTGTTGACATCACAACCGAGGATTGATTAACAGGTAAACGCATAAGAACCAGTTGTCGTAAGAAAGATTAGGTAAGGTAATTAATGTTGTAGTCGTTAACAATTGTTACAATTTGATAATTACCATTATGACCTAAGTCTATTTAAGGGAAGGATGATTACTCATTTCACTTTACATTGTGAATTGCAATTTTTGATTTCTTAAGCTTGAGTAATATTTTCTTGCTTTGATTTACGATCTTTGCTAAGTGAACTCTGTAAATCCTATCAAGAACTCTCTGTGTAAACTGGTCGGATATGATTGCATCATCATCTTCTATTGTTAACCTAATTCAAGATAACCAATTTGATAGACCGGTTTACGAAATAATGACAGTGCAAAATCGAGAGAACAATATGATGGGTGCTCTATTGTCGGTACCTGATGGAGTTTTGTTGACTGAAGACATTATGGCGTTCATCCACTTAAATTAGGAAGAACTGGGTGAAACGTTCATCCAAAGTGAATATATCTCACTTTGCGAGGATAGAAAGCTTCAAGCCAAGTATGTGAAGCTTCAGACTTCAGGTTTGATTAATGGAGTAAGGTATACAACCGTGTTTCGGTCGGATTGGATAAAACTGGTTCTAAGTAGGATTCATGAACCAAGTATGTGGCTTGCGAAGGGCGTAGTCACAACGATAACCAAAGAAGATTTGTGAAGAGTTACCAGATATAGTGACAAAGGGGAAGCTCTTACCCTTAGAACGATTGCCAACACAAAAGTCGCAAGGTTAACAAAGTCAAGGTCTGACAGTTGGTTGATGGTTGTTAACGACATAGAAGATGAGGGCGTTTAGTTTGCATCGGCGGTCATCGGATATAAAATCTATCAATCTAGCAACCTTAACAGTGTATCGGGAGGAGCTATTCACACCGCACACCGAATCATGCATGACAATGCACAATACAATATTTGTGCTATGTTAAGAGGGCAAATCTTTGAAAACCTAAAGAAGCTCGGTCTAGTGAAGAAAAAGTTTCTCAAATATGGAACTCTAGTAGTATGTTTGTTCTTCTATTATCATAATTTCTTTCCAGGCATAGGAAAAGTTACCTGGCAAGTAGATAAACCGGTTATGATACAAATAGGAGAAATGGAAAATAAACTAGGAAATCAGTTTAATAAAGTTATGACTGATTACTTTGAGGCCTTCCAGCTTAGAATGCATGCCAGGGAAAGAATTCCCTCGGCCATTATTGATCAATACAAGGATGAGGTGTGTTTTTTGGTTAGTACCGATCACTATATAATTCAGGTTGTGGAGCCTAGAATAGAGTATGCACCGGAGCTTGGGTATGAGATCTCTACTAAGATAGCCAAGGCATATGCAAATGCATTGCAAGAGAGTGATCTAGATCTCTCTGCATACCGGTTTGGCACATATGAAGAAATTTGGGAAAATCTAAAGAAGAAGATATCAGTAAAAGAACCGAAAAAGGTGTATACAAAAAGGACTCCCACATCGAGGAAGAAGAAAATAGTAGCGGAAGAACCCAAGGTTCAAAGGAAAAGAACACAACAGGCATCCAATGCACAAGAGGAAGAACTAGAAGAAACAGAAACTGAAGAGACCACTACTCTTCACAGAAAGAGAAAGACCGAGAAACCGGTGAAAGAGGATGCACTGAGAGGAAAGAAACCAACCATTGATAAATTGGTTGAAGGAATAAAGGATACAAGTAGATTGGGAGTAGTTGGAAGAAGATATGCAGTAAGTAGTGAAGAAGATAAGAGAAAAATAGAAGAAGTTGTAGTTTTATGTCTCTACAAGTTCAATTATACTCCCACTGAATGTCATAAAATAATTCATGATGATCTACAGGAAATAATAGAAGGAAGATGGAAATCTTTGATTGATAAGGAAAAAGAGCTGAGAATTCGAGCTCTTCTTGAAGTTCAAAATCATCTTACTCTGGAGGAAGCAACCCATCAAGCTGACTTGCATAAACAGAGTTTTAAGATAAGAAAAAGAATCAGTCAGGTATTGATTGGAGAAGTAGACAAAGTGCATGATGAAGGAGTTTCTACATGGACAAATCTTCTGTAGCAACAACATCGGGCAAAGGAAGAATGCATGAAGACAACAGAACCATTGGTGATTGACACTAGGAAAGGAAAAGGCATATTGGGAGCTGAGACTTCGGTTAAGAAAAAGATTTCAACAGAACCGGTCATTGTTGATATCACTAAATATAAAGCTGGTGATCTAACTCCAACCCTACTGACTTCACCAATCAAAGGTAAGGCACAAACTTTGACTGTAGATAATATAGTTGATGAAGTTATGGATTTTGGCGAAGCATCAAATGTAGCCAAATGGTTCAGTGTTTTAGTAGAAGAGGATAAGCAAAAAATAGAAGTTTCTCTGTTGGAAACCTTCTTGGATTTCAACAGAAGTCCTAGAGACTATAGGGCTCAATTTCCTCCTGAATTGAGTCAAAGAATTATGGCTAAATGGAGAACTGTTTTAATAGCGAACAATAAGATTGTAAGGGAGACTTTGAGACAAGTAAGACCAGGTCTTAGTGAAGAGACAACAAAACTTCTGATGGAAGCAATGTCACTAAATCTGGACACAAAGAACAAGGTTGCAAAGATTATTAATGGATATGGAAAAGACGTATATAAAGATACACTAGAGTTCTGGCAGAAATATGACTTCAGTACCCTAAAGACAACAAGTCCATAGGAAATCTCTCAAGATGAACCTAAAAGAGTATTGGTACCACTAGTATAATTCACAGCTTGCGAACAATCTTCAACCAATGAGAAAGAAGTTCCATTTGAACTGTTAACATCTAGTGAACAGGTAAATCTGGGCGAACAAGTTCAACCAAAAGATCAAGTACAGGGGGAGTCATCAGAAAATATGACTACTGAAAAAGGAACAGATGAAGAGGAAATTGTTGTAAATGAACATGTTGATGAGGAGCAACAAATAGTGCAACCACCGGAAGAGGAAGTCCATCTGGAAGAGGAAGTCTATTCGGAGGAAGAAGTCCATCTGGAGGAGGAAGTACAACCAAGAGGGGAAGTACATCAAGAATGAGAGGTACGACAAGAAGAGATACCTCAACATCAAGAGTTACATGTTAATACAGAACAGGAAAAGCCTGCAGAAGAACAACCTGAACAAGAGAATAAATAGGAGGAACCGGTCGATGTTCCTAGCACATCATTAAAAAGAAAACTAACTTTTGCAACAGATTCTGAAGCAAAGAAAAGTAAAGTTAGTGAAACAGTGGTTGACATAAGCAAGATGTCAACGAGACAACTTAAAGAGCTCACTAAGAGGAAACAAGACATGGTCCTCTCTAGTGTAAGAAACATCTTGTACAACTTTGTACCGGATACAAAAATTGATGAGGATGAACCTATTATAGATCAATTGGAGATTTTTGCACAAGCAATTGGGGAAGATGTCACCGACCTGGAGACAATAGCAATTGATCACTATGAGAAAAAGTGAGTTGAAATTCTTCACAAACAAGTTGAAGAACTGAAGATCATTATATCTAAACAAATCTGGGAGCTAATGCAGCATTTACAGGATGCAGGAAGACTGGTCACAAGGACTTCAAACTTTGAAGACTTTGTTCAAGATATAACTGAGAGAACATCCAAGACTTCAGAAGAGATAAAGGTTCTTTCATCCAAGTTTGATGCAAAGAACTCTTCTGCAACTGAATACAGCAGGGAATTGACCAGTCTTGCTCTCATCCTCAGAAAGGCATCAGAAGAGAAGACAAAGCGAATTCAAGATCTTATTGGATTCCAATTGTTCCTTGCCCCCACATTTGATCTAATGCAAACAAATGCAACCGATGCAGATAACCTAATCAAGGAACCTGATTACAAAATAGTGGAAGACATGGAAAACATAATTGTCTCACTGCAAGCAGCGAAAAAGAACTTAGAACATGTAACATGTATATGCAAGCCCTTCCTTGATTCAGCAAAGAAAATATATAAGGATATTTTCAATAAGTTATGGTTATGAAAGGTAAATATTTACAGAAGGAAAACCCCTTTGACCTACGAAGGCAAAAAGGGGAAGAAGATCTCAAATACAGGGAAGTTCGAAGATCGGTGTCAAATGAAAGAGATAATAGACAATGTGTGTTACAAGTAGATAAGAAGATCTACAGGGGAAGTCTACAAGATAGGTGATATGATGATTCAAGTGATGTTTTTCCACCAATGCCAAAGGGGAAGATTGTTGACATATTTGAGTTGTCATTGGTAAAGTCATTGGCAAACATCAATCCCATCGAAACACGGGTACATCACACTGATACTCTTAAGTATGCACCAGTAGACTAAACAAGTAAGCGGTGTACTTTGCTAGTCATGCTTATACCGGTCTAAGTTATTCCAACAGGTCATGGGAGACACATAGGGAAGAGATGACTAACCAGGTACAAGTTCTTTACTGGTTAAATGCATGATAATATGAACCGGATTATGCGGAGTGTTCACAGTTAAAACTGGAGTTAGCTTAATCAGTTTTATTGAAGTTAACTTTATTTTATCTATGAGCATTGCAAGGTAAACTCAAGATCAATTTGCAAGCTTTTTTTTGCATGTGTGATTTATGAGAGAGTTTACAGCTTGGCGAAACTGTGAGATGTATTTTTAATAAGATTAATTTCTTATAAATTCAGGTCATAGGACACACAAGAATTGTTGTTGAATATCAAGAGCAGGAGAGTGATATCTTCTGAGAGGAGCTACAGTCACAAGAAGTGAAAGACAGAGAAAGGTTCAATAGCCAAGTAGAGCAAAGGGGAACAGGTATGATCTGATTAGACAGAAAGTGCCATCATAAGATCATATTGCTTTAGATTGTGAAGCATATTCAAATCTTTTAATCAAGGTGAACTGTAATAGGTTTCTTTGTATAAATCCCTTTACCGGGTAACATCTTTATTGGTGTTGAAAGTCCTCTTACAAGGCGATTCCTAACAGGATCAAGATCCTAACAGGTCTTCTACCAAATCCCTTAACCAGGTAGCACTCTTATTAGTGCTTTGTAAGCTTCTAACAGGGCACCTTTATTACTGCAGTAGTAAAGTTGTGGGTTCTATCCCACTGTGGTTTTCTCCTTCTAACTGATGGTTTCCACCTATATATGTTGTGTTGACTTGAGCATTTCAATTTATGTTTATGAGTTGTTATATTCTTTTAATTCTGCAAGAATATATATACAAGGTTAAATTGAAATAGAAATTGTACTTACTGAGTCACCCCCCCTCTCAGTAACCGATTAGGATTAACATATCCGTGTGTGCAAGGTTTTTTTAATTATGGTGTTTGATAACAAGCAAGATTAATTCTCCGTGAACAAAGGTGTTGGGGGAAAAGTATGCTTCTCCTCAAACCTTGGTATCCAAATATCAACCCTCTCAAGGAATCCTTCTTGGTGAAACCATTTTGAGTTTACCTCCTAAACTAATCGCGTCAATTTTAGTTTGAGGAATGCACCGAAGCTAGCGGGGATTCTTTGGGTAACTTTTTGGCTATTGATTCAAATACCTCTAGCTTCACCTACACTACATTTGCATGCATCCTTGTGGACATGGACATCTAAAAAGATCTTTTGGCAGATATTGCTTTCAACATCATTGATCGCAGCTAGACTCAACCTTTAGATTATGAAGGATTGCCCTTCAGATGCAGAAGATGCTTTGTAACTGGCCACATGGGTAAGAGGTGTTCTAGATTTAAGGTCAAGGTTGAGCATCAATCCTGGTGGACTAATGTTCTTTCACATTATTGTACAGTGGATGCTCCTTTTAATAGTCATGGGAAATAATCTAGCTCCCCTAAGGTAAAGCAGTTGCCTTAAGAATCTTTGGGGCATGTTGGGCGCAATTTGCAATCTTTGTCAAATAGTGCCTCTTCACTACCTTGAAATCTTCATAAAAGGAAGCTTATTCTAAGAAAGGCAACATTTCTGATTTTTTCAATTCTCAACTTGCAAATGTTGGCATAGAGGATGATGCAGCCAACGAAGACGGTGTAACTAAACAAATTCATGGAGTTTTGGGGGGAAGAGTCCCCACATGAATGTAGATCAAAATACTTAGGTCACTCCTCACTTTAAGCAAGGTTGGATGGAGGTCAAAAGAAAGAAATCCCTCCAGGAAGGAGCCATATGCTTCTTAGATCAGCCTTGAAAAAGGGCTTGCAAGGGCAAGGTGAGATCCTCTTACTATAGGTGATCAACAAGAATACAATAATTTAATGTTGGTAGGATATGCAAACAACTCAACTTAGTGTTGCCTTTTTTTGTTGCACCCCTTGGTCAATTGCATGCATTGTGTACTTATATTTATCAATTTTTAATATAAACCCATGTTATGTAGCTAAAAAAAATCTAAAATAAAAGTTAAACCACATAATTTGCATTTTATTTCATTTAATCATATTAAGATTTGCTTATTTAATTTTTATTTGTATATTATCATGAAAATAATAAAATAATTTTGAAGATACTCATAAAAAATAATTGAAATAGATGCAAACTCAACTTAGTGTTGCATTTTTTTGTTGCACCACAATGACATGCATCATGTACTTGCATTAATCAAATTTTTTTATATAAACCACATGTTATGTAGGAAAAAAAAAATCTAAAATAAAAGTTAAACCAAGTAATTTGTATTTTATTTCATTTAATCATATTGAAATTTATTTATTTAAATTTTATTTCTATATTATCATAAAAATTATAATTTGTATTTTCTTTCATTTAATCATATTGAGATTTACTTATTTAAATTTTATTTCTATATTATCATAAAAATAATAAAATAATTTTAAATAAACATTCAAAAAATAATGTGCCTTTGCTTATCTATATACTTATTTGTATGTCTATACATCTATTTAGTAGTTTAGATATTAAAAATAGTATTCGAAATAATAGACAAATTTCACTCTCCAAAATATTTAAGTAACATATGAATATTAATATTTTAAATTAAAATAGATATCTTAAATATATCCATCTAAAACCTACTTAAAATATTAATCCAAAAAAATATTTCTATCAATAAATTCAATATAAGTGTCTCAAAGTAAATCTATCAACATCTTTTACATAAAAAAATTTAAAAAATATAATGCTAACAAAAACATTGCTTGTGAATAAATCAAAGAAACTAACTGCACTTTTACTTCAACCATTAAATTTATTTTTCCAAAATTCTATCCACTAAAATTTGCAAAACATTGCTTGGGAATAAATTAAAGAAACTATCTGCCCTTTTACTTCAACCATTAAATTTCTTTTTACAAAATTCTATCATATAAATTATATATGAACTTTGGCAATCCCCACCTGAAGTTGAAGTCGTAAAAAGCTCCAACAATAAATAACACAACTCAACGTGTTTTTTAGCAGGAGCTTAAAAACAGATTTATAGAGAAGCAATTTTTATAAAGGATTCTGATATAAGTTTTTCCCTATTCTACTCAAACTTGAATTTTCTGCGTTCGCAACTTCATGCTTGAAGGTAACCTTTTTATTGTATGAATTTGTCTGAAAGTTTCAGATTCGGGCAGAGAAATTAGGTGTCAAAACCACACGGAATGTGTCCCAGAATGAGATTTCCTCGTCTTTTATCATTGGAAAGACTTCAACCATTTTTTAACTGTTCGGTCTGAACTTTTTGTGGCATTTGCCGCTTAAAACGTCTCTATCTTTTCTTGTTTCCCCTTCCACGAACGGAATGCTTTCATAAGATTTCTACCCTGATTTTAGTGTTGATTTGGTTGGCTAAGCCACGCAATTAATGTGCCTCGTTATTAATCTTTCCTAAGCTGAGCACTACTTGGCAAATGTTTAGGCGTGCTCTGAACTTAAAAGCATATCAAGCTAGGTGGATATTTATTAACTAATTGCCAGGCAGAAATCATTTCACTGCTGGCAATTTTTTCCCAAGTTTTGGGTATGGATTTCATGTCATAACCTAGGAATTAGTGCGCCCATAAAACTTAAAATTTCTCCTGTGCTTGCCGGCCATGCTTTTGGGTAGAGATGACAGTAGTTTGAGAAATCATAAATTGTGCATCTTGCCTTAACATCTCCTTATAAGCTGCACAAATATCTTGTCTCTATTATTAACAAGTGCTCCTCTTTTGTTAACTGTTTTGTTTTCCTCTGTACTAATGAAATTGAATGCTCCTATAATTCTACACCGCTTGCTGTTGACCCGTTCTTCCTTCTTTAATCAGTCTTTGAACATCATCATCATTTACCACTTATCAGGCTCAAAATGATCATCTAACCCCACAAAAAAGTTGTTAGTGGAAAAGTCCACGACGGGACATCTGTAGGTGGTTATGGACGACCACAACTGAGTCGGTATTGATGCAAACTCAAGGATCAACAGACAACAAACTAACAAAAAGAGATACAAAAATTGAGTTCAGTAGAGGTACCAACAATCCTCGAAGGCACAAAACCAGCAACTCTCAATTGCATTTTTAAAAATTGTTAGTCATATCATGATATAGTCTTCATACGTAAAGTCGTCATAACATAAAATTGGCAACTTCAATGGCACACCTAGGCTTCAAAGTCAACCAGTGATCACCATGGTGGCATGACGGATATCACTACATTGTCAATTTACTTAAACAGCTGGATGTCGTCACCCCTCAATGAGGAGATCAACACGGCTGTCAGATAACAAGACAACCAGTTTTTTCCACGAGCACCATGCATCAAGCCACTGTCAACAAATGCACATCATGATATACAGAAGATAACACTAAAGCACAAACCCATATTTTAATAGCCTCATGAAATTATTTTCAGAGCAAAACTATGAGATTGAAGAAATTTTATTTCCAAGTAAATTACTCATTCCAACATTATTGTCAGCATCATCTTCATCAGCTAAAACTTGTTACCACCATACTGCTCATCTATTTGTCACTTCATCCATATGCGAAAAGAAAGGCAGATATAAAAAAGATTGATACTCTCCTTAAGACAGACATTTCTCGCCTCTCTTTCAGAACCTCCCCAAAGCGCACATAAAATTTGATGAAAAGAAATAATTTGAACATGCTACCTAGTTTATCAGTACAGATAAACGATCTAAAGATGCAGTAGCAACTAACAGACGATTTGGCATATCTACACTGTTTATGTTCAATAATTATGTGTTAAGCTAACATAATGCTGAAGTTGACAATATATTGAACTCATGAATGCAACAACTTCGTAATCCATTGATGACAATGCTTTCAATGTACTTGGAAAAACATTTTGCTTGTTTTAAGCCATACAACTATTCTGGTGCAAGAAAAAGCTCTAACATTGATGCAATGTACAAAAAATAAAAAATAAATAAGAATATTGCATGAGGGGCAAAAACATACACTTTGATTTCAAACACAAAAAATACATCTCGTGGTTAAATAATTTGGCAATTTAGAAAAAACCCGTGTTCAAACACAAGATACAAATCATACATTTTTTAACAGATTTTACTCCCTGTGTGTTGATAAAAAATGAGGAAATTTAGACCGATTAAAACTATAGTAAAAATAAATAAGAAATGAATGGCATAAATATTTGAGCCAAAATTCTCTGTTTTTACAAGGTCCTAAAGCTGTTTTTGATACACCACAGGGATATATAGAAAAACATGCCAAAGGCACAATCAAGAAAATAGGAAACCGTTTGAAATGTCTAATCTGTCAAAAGAATTTCAATTTTCCACTGTGAGGCAAGCTCGTTTTCACCTGTTCCAAATGGCACAGAGCTTTCTCTTTTCCACTGAGTCCAGAACACGATCCTGCAGCCCCCATAGTTATAGCAAAGTACAAATAAATAGTACACAGGAATGTCAAAATTGCAAGTGCGGTTAAGAGATACTGATGCCGCCTGAACAATGTCATCCACCCATCTTCACGTGATTGAAATTGCCTTCGAAATGAGCCTGACAAAGGAGAGACAGGAGGTTGTGCCCTCCTATGTGGTGATGAGATACAATCGAGAGCCATGATGCTCACCGATCTCAACAACAATAACAAAGCACTCCTCTGAATGAACTGCACCAAACAATCATTATTAATCAAACTTGTGATTCATTATTAGAAAATTTGTCTGAGCTAAACTCCTCAAACAATCATCAAAAATATAATCACATTGTCCCAACCCAAGAATATGATATTCACTTCACAGAAAAGTATCTACATAAAATCACTTTTGACAATGTAATGACAGAACTCTTAACACTATGCGACTCACTAAAGTTAGGAATATTCTACATCATTGATCATTAATGGCAACCAACTTGCCTATAGGATAGGCATTGTTAGTAACAATTCTTTCTATATTTATCATGATTTAGAAATTAAATCTTGAATAGATGTGTGGTCAATTAGAGAAGGAAATCTAGGATCAACCATACTTACGCACATAGGTCATGGTATAATAGATTGAACAATGAACCGATTCAATGTTCTCAAAGGTGTGTTATGAGGACTGGCTATAAATATCTTGCTGGATGTTCGATATTATGTTTCAGCAGCTGTGGTTTGAATATAAAACCCTCCAGCATCAAAGATCAGGCTTCTCGAGGAAAGAAACCCTTAAGCGGTGGACTGGCATTCAGACTGAAATTGGGAACAACAGTAGTGTCTAGTTCTGCATGTGGACATGTTTAGTAAGCTGCATTAGTTTGATAAACTTCATTCAGCTCATGTACTATTTTGTAAAAATAATAATAAAATACAAAAACATCCGTTGCTTAAAATAGTTTTGGGTTTGTCTTCTGGTTGCAATTGTTTTTCTGGGTTATTGTATGCTATTAGAGAAGGTCATTACACTGCATTTATGGGTTTTGTCATTTTTGTTCATTCTGAATACCAGGTGAGAAATTTGTTTTACATGACACTCAAGGAGGGATTTTACACAATTTAAGTGTAGAGCACACAAATACTGAGAGGAGGGATGAATCAGTATTTCAACAAGTTTAACTTACACCAAAGCATCAACAATAAATATCAAACGTGACTATGCAAGAAGTGAACACATCTAGACAAGAGAACACTAGATTTACATGGAAACCCTGAAGGGGAAAAACCAATGATAAGAATAGCTGGTTGGATCTACTACCCAAATCCAACCTCACAAAAGAAAATTGAAATGCAAATTTTTAGTGGGCGCAACCCACAGGAATTTCAACCCAAAGGAGAAACCAATCCCCTTACAATCTGATTTGTGTGCACCAACCCACAGTACACACCAAGCCCCTTTACAATTTGATGTGCAAGCACCAACCTACAGGAATTTCGACCCAAATGAGACACCAATCTCCTTGCAATCTGATTGCAGGCACCAACCTACAGGAAACACTAATCTCCTTAGACTGAGCATCAACCTAGCGCTGAGCACCAAATCAAATTACATAATGTATGATATAAGAATAATAGCTGGTTCTATCATAAAGATCTTCACAAACTCATTCTGCATACATCCAATTTTGGTCTGAATCAACTAGCTGAATACTTTGCAACATTATCCACCTCTTAACACTTCTATCATGTGACATAGAATGAAACAATATGCTTATACAGACACAGAGATACACATATTGTCACAGAATGGACTCTGATTACAATATACTCTTCCACACACATCTTGCACAGAAGGTTGGCTATATATATCAATCTGGTCATGTTGCTATCAGGCTTAAGAACATTAACACTATCGCAACTCTCCAAGATAATCTATGTCGGACATAGGTCAATAACATGTAACATGTAGTAGGCTCAACCTTAAATCACATGCGTTAGTATAGGTGTGAAGTAATACTATTCACTTCAGATCAAAGGCTCTACTGGTCCTCAAACACCTTCATACACTTCCACTAGCTGGCATACGTTTCCTTTGGCTGGCACAACCATTCAGTAGACACAAGATCTTCAATAACTCAAATCTTCTAAAGCTTGGATCCAACATACCTCCTAACTAGCTCCTCCTATCCACCAAACTGCAAGCCCAAAAGACAAATTGCAGTAGATTGTGGCAACATCCAATGACAATACAACATGGTGCAAGTACCACCTTCAAGCAGCAATCCTCAAGAATCTAGTGTACAAACTCTTCCATACTCCAACAATATTAGTACACACTGAGGAGCTATTGACTCTGGTAAATTTTCCAATCTTGTAAAAATAACTAATCAAAAAATAAACTTCAACTCTTTTGCAGAGCTTCTGTAACATTAATGACAACACTTCTAATTGATTGAGACAACATTTACAATTTTGACATTCCTACTTGACATCCATGACAACAATATGATTACGATATTTCCAAGGACCTCTTGTATGCCTCTTAACATCAACGACAATATTTCTAACAATATTCCCCTTTGTCATTGATGACAACTTTGCAATCCAACCATTTGTGAATATAGTATGAACATAATGCTCCTGTCTCTATTGCTCCCCCTTTCTTTAACTCTCACTAACTCTCCGCCTTTGACATCAATGGCAAAAGGATGCTCAAACTGTGGTATTCATTTTTTTAAGCTACTCAAGTTCCTTTTCTTGTTGCGCATTATGTTTTAAGAATTCTTCCCAAATTGTATCTTTCATCTCTCCTAATTGTGTCTTACTGCATTTCACCGCAAGACCTCTATTTGAGTCGTGGCCAAAAAATTTAAGATCAACAAAAACTAGTTTACATCAATATCCAAATATAGGGAAAATTGGACCAGATCAGAAGAAGTTATTGCTATTAGAAGATTGTTGCACCAAGCAAACTTACTCTATCTGACCACAAGCATGCCAAGGAACTTTTCTGAAAAATCCGCTAAACGGATATTTTGGCTTGTGCAAAAGAACGTGAGATCTACAACAACACACACACATCATATTTTAAAAGTTAGAGGTTTGAGCTTATATTGCAGAAAAGTATTGCTTGCCTTCTAACTGTAGCATTTTAGGGACACCAAAACAATGTATTGATTAGCTCACCTTGAACTTGCGCTTCTTCTTAAGCACTTGAAGATAGGTAGAAGAAGATATCGCCCCCAGCTTTGAGATAATCAAGTTTTTTTTAAAGGGGTTTTATGAAAATGTCTACAATATACTCTTTCGTATCAACATACTCCAATTTGACTTCTTGATTTGCAACCTTTTCTCTCAAAAAATGATACTTGATAGAGACATACTTTGTCCTTGAAAGCATCACTGGATTCTTTGAAATATTGAATGTACTTGTATTATCACGGAGAATTGAAAAGGCTCATCATACTCAGTTTCCTATATTTCAAAGTCTGCTTCATCTAAAGTATCTGAGTACAACATGAAACAGCTGTGATATATTCCACTTCTGCAAAACATATGGACACAAAGTCCTGCTTCTTGCTTAGCCATGACACAAGACTATCTCCAAGAAAAAATACACCACCAGTAGTACTCCTTTTGTCATCAACACTTTCAGCCCAATTTGCATTTGTATAAATTCTTGCTTCCAGGATACCATAGATCATTGTCCATGGTACTATTCAAATATCTGAAAATCCTTTTGACTGCCTTTACATGTGTCTCCTTAAGTGTTGCTTGAAATCTTGCAACCATATAGACTGCTTGCATAATGTTATGTCTAGATGCAGTCACATACAACAGGCTTCCAATCATTGATTTGTACAAAGTTTAATTTGCTTCAATTGACTCATCATCCTTACTTAACTTACACCCAATAACCATAGGTGTACTGAAAGGTTTGAAATCCTCCATCCTGAATTCTTAACATTTCCTTGACACATTTGTATTGTCATATGAATATACCTTTGCTTGGCTAAGAAATTTGTAAACCAAGGAAAATGACAACTCGCCAAGCATAGACATCTTAACTTTTTTTGCATTTCTTCAGCAAAATATTTACACATCTTGTCACTGCCACCACCAAAAACGATATCAACACAGACAACCAAAATCAATTGATGACCACCTTCAGTTTTGATATAAAGAGTACTATCAACAATACCTTTCTTGGACCCTTGCTGCAATTTTTTTTTCCAGTTCTGAATACCAAGCCCTAAGGGCCTACTTGAGTCCATCTAACGCCTTAGTTAACTTGCAAACAAAATCTTGATTCTAAGACAATTGAAACCATTCAAGTTGTTCAATGTACACTTCTTCCAAATTATCATTCAGAAATGCTCATTTTGTTGGATTAGGTATGGAAAGGTAAGTACTAAGAGGGGAGGGGTGAATCAGTACTGTAAAACACTTTTAAACTATTTGAACTTTCTTCCTTAAACATTTACTGAATCCATAACTTTTCCATGCATCATATAAAACATATAAAAGATAACACATAACTCATAACACATTCATTTTGGTATCGCAAAAATCCTTGTTAGAGGATAAAAACTGTGGTGGGGATGACACCCACAAAACTTCACTATTGTAGTAAAAAGTTTGCTCGGTTAGAGCTACACTATTAGTTATTTTTGATAGCTTACCCTATTAAGAGTATTAACCCGGTTAAGAGTCTTAAGACCTGTTAAGTCTACCTTGTAAGAGGATTTTACAATTCTAATCTAAGAATTGTACCTGGTTAGAGGATTTACAACATAAGATCTATTAGGATCTGCTCGGTTAAGGGACTTTACAATTCTGATTACTCTTTAATCTGTAACACAAACTTGTCTGTTAAACTTGCATCAATCATATGCACATCAGACTCTTTATGCTCAATAACTCATTACCTCATACTGTGTACTACTCACAATATCAATTCAGTGTTCGGTAGATTCAATTCTGAATCACAATCACTTTCTGCTCTGTACTTGGTGTCTTCTCTGCTCATCACCTTCTCTGCAATCTCTGCTTCACACATGCAATCTCTCTTTGCGGATGCATAGTGATCTTCACACTTTGATCCATTTATATACAATTCTAGAAGCAGTGCAAGATGTTCTAGAATCATCTTTACAAGCAGTGCTGGCATTGGTTACTCCTACAATGCATATATCATACTTTATTCTCATTGGTAGATCTCACCTTGTAATCATGTGTAATCATTATGTTTACATCTTCAATGCTCTGACATACAATCTCCTCAAGATTTGTAAACCGTTTTCTGTTCAATGTCCAAATTCAATGTACTAAAGATTCTCCTTGTGTCAGCCTGCACCAGCTCGGTAACACGTTCTCCTCTAGCTCGGTAACTGTCTCATCTTCTCGGTTCGGTTGATGTTGTAGCTCAGTACAACTTGGTGCTCGGTGCTCAGCTCTACCTTGCTCGATGACTAAACTTGATTTTCTTTTACCGAAATTACATGTTCCCTTATTTCCTTTTACCAATTAGCCTTTCCTTCTTTACCGACTTGCCTTTCCTTCTTTATCAAATGACTTTGACAATCATTATGACTTCCTCATAGCTAATGACAACAAACTAGCTCTGAGGAGTATCAATCTTCCTCTTTGGCATTAGTTTGGTATCTTTGTTAAAAACTTCAAAGTCATCAAAAAAATTCAAAATTTTGTCCTTGTTCATATATCCATTCCTCAATAAACTTATTACTCATTACTCTCCCGAAAGTATTACTTCCTAAATCATATTTATCCATGCATATATATTCATCCTTCTTTTGTATACACATACTATATTCCCCTTTTTTCTTGATGTTGTATATTTATACATATTTCCCTTTTTACATATTTTCCCCCTTTTTTAACAAAAATGCCAAAATAGTAACTTACTCTTTATCCGATGGAGGGATCTTGTCAAAAATAAATGTGTACTTGTCATGAGCATCCTCCAATGTTGCCTTCCATGTATCCTTATCCTTTATTGTCTGTAACACTATTATTTGCTCACTTAAATCAGCAGTCAAACTTACCATGCTGTCCATAGCACTAACATCCGGTGTGCTAACTAAATCTTTGGCCTTATGTACCTGTTTCTGTAATGATTCAATATGTGGAATCAAAATTGTTTGGAGTTCCAGTAGTTCCATTTTGATCTGATTCTCCTCTTTTCTTAGCTTATATTGTAGTCCCATCAAGTGCTTTAGCCTTTCATAATATTCCTTAATAGAATTAGGCTCGGTGGAAACTTTTGATAACTACTTGGTGATCTCCTTTTCCACATTATCATCCTTCTCTTTGATATCCTTGGTGAAATTGGAAATTAAACAAATTTGTTGAAATAGTGAAAGAATTGTTTGCAGCTCATTTTTCAATTCACTAATTAAATCAAAAAGAGTTACCTTGTCTAATGTAACTGATTGAAGGAGTTCTTCAATCAAATTTGTTTCCATTTTCTTCTTGTGTATTTTCATCATGTACTCAGTAGTATCAGTACCAAGCTAGTTTATTTGATTCACCAGTTCTCTTAACTAGCTATAAATGTCTCATTTTTCATTTATATTTGCCTCAGGTACAATCTCACTTAATATGTCTTTCACTTGGTCCAAAACATTTGTTTTCAGCGTCTTTGCTATCATCTTGTCTTGTGCAGCTTTCCTCTTCAGTAGATCTCCAAACTCTAAGAGTTCCTTTGGACTCATGGTTGAGATATCAACCTTTGGAATAACAATAGGTTGGCTGACATCAACCTCTTTTTCATGCTTTCTCTTTTTGGTTTTCCCTTCACTAAAGATGCCTTCTTTGCATCAGATAGTGCACTAGTTGTATCCTCAGTTTTTTCTTCTTTTTCTCTTCTTGTTTCTCTTCTTTCTTCTCTTCATCTGTTGCCTTTACTTGTTCTTTTTCTAGTTCCTTTTGTTGTTCTGCAGTTTCGATGGGAGTTACCGACTCTTGATTCTGACCTTGTGTAGACTCGGTCTCTTTTGTTTCCTCAGTCTCCTTTGTTTCAGTCTCTTGTGCTGGCTCGGTGCGGGCATCAACATCAATTGGTACATCTTTTGTTACCTCTGAGATTACTTCTTCAATCTCAGGAAAACTCAATAATAGGATGTTCTGCCATCAACCTTGCCTTAGCAAAATCATCAATGTCCATTAACTCAATTTCTATGGCCTCGATTGCCATGATGTCTTCATCAGCTCTTATTGTTTCATTAGGGTCTTGGTCAATTATATCCTCGATTATAACTTCTTATGTATTTGTTGTCAAGTCAATTGTATCTGACTTGCTTGCTTGATCTTTGACCTCTTCAATAGTCGATGGATCAATAGAGAACATCTTTCTCCAAAGATCATCAGTGTTATTCTACACTTCTTCTAGCTTACCGACCATGATGCTCAATGATTTTCTTTTTACTCGGAATGTTTTTTAATATTCTAGCAATGTGTCTTTGATTCCTTTCTTTGTTAGGTCCGGGACAATAATAGCTAGGGGCCTCTCTCTCATTTCCTTCTCGGCTGCTAGAGCATACTTCCATCTAGCATCAATTTTTTGATAAAGTTCATCTTCAATATTTAGTGCCACCTCAACAGGTGTTGTTCTAAACTTGTGTAAAGTAAATATGACAACTTCTTCAATTTTATTTTTCTCTTCATTATTCCTATTTTCATACTTTAATTGTTTTCAGTACCGAAAAATCTCCATATTGTTCAAGTGTCTTGAATAATTCATCAAGATTTTTCACTTTAGGTACTTTGCTTTGTACAACCTTAAATTGTGATATGTCTTCGAATTCAGTGTCACTATCTTGTTGAACTTTAATTTCCTTATAGGCCTTCCAGTAGCCTTATTCTCTCTTATGTAAGTTTTTGTCTTTATCGGTTCTACTTTTGCTTTCTTCTTTTCTCTCGGTGTAGAGGAAGACCTTGTCGATGGTCTAACACCCATTGGGCTGGGAGTCTCTTTCTTTACTCCTGTCTTCTTCCCCTTAACCTCTGAAGGTTCAACAACTTCTTCAACAGAAATGGCGGGAGGCAACTTGTACTTAGGATTGACAGGGTCAATCTTCTCAACAATGACTAGTTTTTGAATTTTTGGTGCCATATTGATCTCAAAAATATTCTTCAAACACTAGGGTTTCACTTAAATAGTAACTTTAAATTCGTGAACACAACTCGGTAAACACTAGAAATACCTTGAATGCTCTTAATGCTATTTGGAATGCTCGAATGATCACTTGAAATCGCTTGGTGATCTCTTCTCTGTCAAATGCTTCATTGCTCGCGAAAATGTAAGGTAGAAATGAAATAGCACAGCTTCTATTTATAGTTTTTCCTGGTTTAGGGCTTCCAATGGCTATAAAATTTTGCATTAAAATGCTTCTTACCTACTTCATTTCACCGATAACAGAAATACACTTTCCTTCACCGAATGGAACAAAATAACTCATACACTTTACCGATCAACATATAAAGTATTAACTTCACAAATTATATACAAATGCATCTTAGTATGCTAATATGGATCTTTGCACTAATTCTAGGAACCGATTTAAGATAGAATTCAGTTTATCAACTCCTACACATACCTTTGACCGATTAAGTGAATATAGGTGCACCCGATCCAGTGGATGTGGTGCCATCAGTTGTTCCAAATTCTGTTCCATCATCTTGAGACTTCCTTCTCCAAGTCCTATTCATCTAATCTCTTATTTCATCAATGTTAACTTGAGTCTTTTCACTCAGTTGTTCCTCGATTGGGGCTTTACCTCAGTACCTGCAGTCTTTGGCTAGGTGACCAACCTTGTGACAGTGGAAACAAGCCATTCCAGAATTTCTCCATGATCTTCTATTGTTCATACCATGCAACCTAAAGCAGTTTGCAGCAATGTGACCAAATCTTCCACATGCAGTACAAGTGATTCTTGTATTATAGACCCATGGTATAGTTGGTCCTTGTCAGTTGTTTGCAGCATTCTATCGGTTAGGGAACCATTTCTCATTCCTTTTTTGTGACCTGCATTCTTCAAATTTGTGACCATATCTATTGCAATTATTACAGTAGCCCTTGTAGCTTGGCTTCCTTAGATTGTTAACAATTCTTTCTCTACATTCAAATGTCTTATGACCATACTTATTGCAATTGTAACAGTGACCATTAAACTTAGGAGTACTCAGTGGTTTACCTCTTTTGCTCCTACAAACATTTGTTGTGTGTTCTGGTTTCCCACAATGATAGCATGTAGGCTTCTTTGTTTTTGGTGGGGTAGCAACATTATCTTGGTTGGCTGCTTGATTAGAGGACTCACCCTTCTCGATAGTGTTATTTGCATTGTATCCAAGTTTGGTAGTATCTCTCGGTTGTCTCTGACCTCTTAGTTCTTCATCCAATATCCTTAGTGCTTCTTTATTCCTTTTCAAGACTTCATTAGCATCTTTCTCAGATTTCAAATCATTCTTCAGATGTTCATTATTCTCAGATCTCAGTTCAACAATCTCTCCAACTTTCCTAGCAACATCTTGATTTGCACTAATTAGTTGGTCTGTCAAGTTGTAGTGAATTTGTGTCAACCTCAGTATTTCCCTATCTTTCTCATCCAGTCTTGTGTTCATTTGTCTTCTCTCATCTTCCACCATTCTTTTGTTATCTTCAGCTTTTCTTTTTTGTTCTAGGATTTCACACACCCTTACCAATTGGGCTTCTTGTTCTCTTTTCAGTGCTTTCACCTAATCAACTAGGTTTTTGTTCTTTTCAAATAGTTCTAATATTATAGCATCAGATTCATCAAACATGCTTCCCTCTAATTGTTATTCAAGTTCTTCAACCTGATCTTGACTATCCTTCAATTGATGTGCTAACTCCTTCCTCTTATTGATTGAATGCATCGGTTTCTCCTTAATTCATCAATTTGCTCATTGGCCATTCTCAGTTCCATTTCCATATTATCAATCACCCTTTCATACCTATAGCTCTCCATTCCTCTAGATCTTTCCTCTCAAGTGATTAAACTTCTTAATAAGAGACTAAGCTCTAATACCAATTGTTGGATTAGGTATGGAAAGATAAGTATTGAGAGGAGAGGGATGAATCAGTACTGTAAAACACTTTTAAACTTGATGCAGGAGCATTTTGGGTTCCTGAAGATCTTTCTTAGTCTTGGAGGAATTCCCTATCAGAGGGATGCAATACTTTGTTTTGGGCAGCTTTCTAAGTTTCTGTGTTGCGCTGACCTGTGGAGATCTTTAGCATGTGCACTGAAAGGAGTTTGTTCCTTGATGTATGTGGAAGATATGTCTAAGGTCGCAGCTCTTGAGGTGGCATGGTTTGGGAGATATTGGATGAACTGTTTCAAAGTTAGAGTTGTTTTCCTTGCCGTCGGAGCAGTATTTTCCTGCAGTTTTGGAGCTGATTGCGGGATGTGGCGTCATTGATCCTTAATGAATCAGCCTTTGCGCTCTTAGAGACTTAAAGAGGACCTAACGTACTATCATTTCCCAAGGGCGCAACTCCTAATTCATTATGAGTCAAAAGTTATGGCCGTTTTGCCCCAGGACCTATTTTTTGGCAGTTTTCACGCAAAACGTGGAGTGTTTCTTCTTGCGCGGTTTCATGTGATGAGATGGGGCCTTGCATGGTTAAAGGCATGTTCTTGGGTCATTTAAGGACCTAAATCCAAAGGTGCATCAAATTATATTCATTCTAACATTAGTTTTGGTTTAAATCTTCTAGACTGGACCTATATTGTAATTAAAAGCCTGACTGGCCGACTTGTGGCTTAGCTAGCTATATATTGAGAGCTTGGGTAGATGTTTGGTAGTTGAAGTTGAGTAAGGAGAGTAGTAGATGTTCCTTAGATCATTAGGAAGAGTAGAGTAGAAGCAGATTTGCGAATTTGGGACTTTGTAGCAGAACTAGTGGCCTGCGGGCTTAGGACAACAAGGGGTTGCTTGGAAGTGTGAGTACAAGTTTAGATCCTGTGATGGTTGTTCCTATTAGAGGCTGCCTGTTGCAGATCTGAACTAGTTGGTGGTTCCTTGGATTTTTGCGAGATCTTGCTGATACTTTGTTATTTCATTGTAATAGGCCAAAACCCGGAAGGCCTTACAGTTGGGCATGTTGAATTAAATTCTGTTTTGAATCATTATCTTGTTTTATTCCGCTGTGCTTGGTGTTGTTATAACTTGTAGTATAGGCTTGGACCATCCTTTATTGGATCCTCCATTCCTGCCCTGCATCAAGTGGTATCAGAGCTTGGAGATTTTGAGTGTGTAAACTAGTTGAGGTTGTTTACACCAGGACCTTGTTGGTGACTTGTTGCTTTGGATTTGAATCTTTGAGGATGCCTCTGAGAAGATTGGATCCTAGAGAAATTGTAGATCTTTGTGATGTGGTGGAAGCAAAGATTTCTGAGAGGTTTGTTCGGTTGGAAACTAATTTCTTGAACCAGGTTGATGACCTTGTGAAGGAAAATGTTGTTGAGCTTTGTAGAGCTTACCGGAGTTGGAGCATGCCGATCCGGAGGAAAGTTGTTTGGCCAGTTTGTAGACTAGTCCGAGAGAGAAGACATCTTGATAAGGTTGCTTGTGACAGTATAGAGGTTGAAGAGGTATGTGATATTGGTTTTTGTGATCAGTTGGTGGACTCTGACATGAAGCCTGCAGAGCAACTTATGATTGTTGATAAGATACCTATGTTAACTGATACTGTGGTTGACCTTGTTGAGGCTGGTGAGAAGATTTGTTTTCATGTTCAGTCGGTTGTGTCTGACATGGAGATTGCAGAGCATCTGGTTAGGTGTGATCAGACTGTTGTTGGTGAAGAGTTACTTGTTACTGAACACCTTTATGATGGTGGTGTTGCCAAGTTTCTTTTGTTCAATGTTATGGTGCAGATCTTATTTGTTGGTTTTGGACTTGAATTACTGGTTGACAGTAATGAGTCTTGTGATGAGTTGCAGATATGGGATTCTGATGATGAGAGATTTCATATTGATGTGGATCTGACTTTGGATCTACTTGTTGAGGAGTTGGATACTCTTGTTGCTGATATTGGTTGTGGTGATCAGTGGTATGCTGATTGGATTGTTGAGATTCACGTGATCCTTATGTTTGAATGGATGAAGCATAGATGGTTGATTTTCAGATTTGTTCTCTTATCCTTGATGGATTGGAAGCCTATGGTGAAGATGAAGTTGATTGCAGGTAATTCTCTTGAGATTAAAGTATGGGACATACTTTCTATTTACCTGGGTAGTCTGATGCAGGAGCATTTTGGGTTCCTGAAGATCTTTCTTAGTCTTGGAGGAATTCCCTGTCAGAGGGATGCAATACTTTGTTTTGGGCAGCTTTCTGAGTTTCTGTGTTGCGCTGACCTGTGGAGATCTTTAGCATGTGCACTGAAAGGAGTTTGTTCCTTGATGTATGTGGAAGATATGTCTAAGGTCGCAGCTATTGAGGTGGCATGGTTTGGGAGATATTGGATGAACTGTTTCAAAGTTAGAGCTATTTTCCTTGCCGTCGGAACAGTATTTTCCTGCAGTTTTGGAGCTGATTGCGGGATGTGGCGTCGTTGATCCTTAATGAATCAGCCTTTGCGCTCTTAGGGCCTTAAAGAGGACCTAACGTACTATCATTTCCCAAGGGCGCAACTCCTAATTCATTATGAGTCAAAAGTTATGGCCGTTTTGCCCCAGGACCTATTTTCTGGCAGTTTTCACGCGAAACGTGGAGTGTTTCTTCTTGTGCGGTTTCATGTGATGAGATGGGGCCTTGCATGGTTAAAGGCATGTTCTTGGGTCATGTAAGGACCTAAATCCAAAGGCTCATCAAATTATATTCATTCTAGCATCAATTTTGGTTTAAATCTTCCAGACTAGACCTATATTGTAATTAAAAGCCTGACTGGCCGACTTGTGGCTTAGCTAGCTATATATTGAGAGCTTGGGTAGATGGGTAGTTGAGGTTGAGTAAGGAGAGTAGTAGATGATCCTTAGATCATTAGGAAGAGTAGAGTAGAAGCAGATTTGCGAATCTGGGACTTTGTAGCAGAACTAGTGGCCTGCGGGCTTAGGACAACAAGGGGTTGCTTGGAAGTGTGAGTACAAGTTTAGATCCTGTGGTGGTTGTTCCTATCAGAGGCTGCCTGTTGCAGATCTAAACTAGTTGGTGGTTCCTTGGATCTTGCAAGATCTTGCTAATACTTTGTTATTTCATTGTAATAGGCCAAAACCCAGAAAGCCTTACAGCCAAGCATGTTGAATGAAATTCTGTTTTGAATCATTATCTTGTTTTATTCCACTGTGCTTGGTGTTGTTATAACTTGCAGTATAGGCTTGGACCATCCTTTATTGGATCCTCCATTCCAACCCTGCGTCAAAACTATTTGAACTTTCTTCCTTAAACATTTACTAAATCCATAACTTTTACATATTTCTCTTCTGCAACTAGGGATGCAGATTCTTCCAGGCTAGAGAAGTTACTCTTGAACTGTGAAACAACTCATAACACATTCATTTTTGTATTGCAAAAATCCTTGTTAGAGGATAAAAACTGCAGTGGGGATGACACCCACAAAACTTCACTATTGCAGAAAAAGTTTTCTCAGTTAGAGCTACACTATTAGTTATTTCTGACAGCTTACCCTGTTAAGAGTATTAACCCAGTTAAGAGTCTTAAGACCTGTTAAGTCTACCTTGTAAGAGAATTTTACAATTCTAATCCAAGAACTGTACCTGGTTAGAGGGCTTACAATATAAGATCTGTTAGGATCTGCTTGGTTAAGAGACTTTACAATTCTGATTACTCTTTAATCAGTAACACAAACTTGTATGTTAAACTTGCATCAATCATATGCATATCAGACTCTTTATGCTCAATAACTCATTACCTCATACTGTGTACTACTCGCAATATCAATTCAATGCTCAGTAGATTCAATTCTGAATCACAATCACTTTCTACTCGTTACTGCTCTGTACTCGGTGTCTTCTCTGCTCATCACCTTCCCTGCAATCCCTACTTCACACATGCAATCTCCCTTTGCGCATGCATAGTGATCTTCACACTCTGATCCATTTATATACAATTATAGAAGCGGTGCAAGATGTTCTAGAATCTTTACAAGCGGGCATTGGTTACTCCTCCAATGCATATATCATACTTTATTCTCATTGATACATATCACCTCGTAATCATGTGTAATCATTATGTTTACATCTCCAATGCTCTAACATACAATCTCCTCGAGATTTGTAAACCGTTTTTTGTTTGGTGTCTAGATTCAATGTACTTAAAGATTCTCCTTGTGTCGGCTTGCTATGCTCGGTAACACATTTTCCTCTAGCTCGGTAACTGTCTCATCTTCTTGGTTCGGTTGATGTTGTAGCTCGATACAACTTGGTGCTCAGCTCGGTTCCGCCTTGCTCGGTGACTAAACTTGCTTTGCTTTTACCGAAATTACTTGTTCCCTTATTTCCTTTTACCAACTAGCTTTTCCTTCTTTACCAACTTGTCTTTCCTTCTTTACCGAATGACTTCAACAATCATTCTGACTTCCTCATAACTAATGACAACAAAATAACTCTTAGGAGTATCAGATTTGACATCCATTTAATAGACTTTAAAATTCTTAATTATAAAAAATGCCAAGCACATCTTGAATGCTTCTAATCTGGCCACCAGAGAAAAAGTTTTTTCAAAATCAATCCCTTTCACTTGAGCATAGCCCTTGCAAACTAGTCTTGCCTTATTTCTAATCACATTTCCATCCTCATTCAATTTGTTTCTGAATATCCATTTTGTTCCAATACCCATTTTCTGTAATGTCTTGGAACACATTCCCATGTCTCATTCTTTTCAATCTGATCCAATTCTTCTTCCATTACATCTATCCAATTCTCGTCCTAAATAGCCCTTGCAAAATCTTTAAGCTCAATCTTAGATAGCAGAGCAAATTGTACTTGTTCATTCATTATGGCTAACCTCCTTCTTGTTAGAATTCCACCATCCCTTATCTCCAAGAATCTGACTCTCAAAATGATCTCTCTAAACATACCTTGTCAAAGTTTTTGTATCTATTCTTTCAAGTTCATCTTTTGTAACTTCTTCATTGATGCGATTTGATCCATCTAGATCAATATCTTCTTTATTTGATGCCAACTCATAATGTAGTGCCTCATCAACTTTCCTACTAGCACTTTCAATAATCTTCTTCAAATCAAATATTGTAGTATCTGTATGCCTTGCTTCTTGTTGAATAACCAGGAAAAATACATTTATCAAATCATGAATCAAACTTACCCAAGTCATCTTCATCTCTTCTAATGCAACATTTGCTTCCAAACACTATGAAATATTTGACTGATGCAGGTCTACCTTTCCACAATTCATATGATGTCTGTGTTATTCACTCTTATCTGCCCTCTATTCAGAATGTAGACAGCTGTATGAACTGCTTCCTTCCAATAATTGTCAAGCAACCTAGCTTCATTCAGCATTGTCCTATCCATCTCTTGAACTGTTATATTCTTCCTTTCAATCACACCATTTTGTTGAGCCCTTGCGGCAAAACACTGTCACCTAATTCCATGTTTCTCACAAAAATTTCAAACTTGTTATAGGTAAACTCACCAACTTTTCTTCCTTTGATTTCACTGAACTTATACACATTACTTTTTGTCCTACCTCCTTCAGCAACAAGTTTTCCAGTGTTTGTGTCCCTGATTTCACATCCTCGCACATTAAATGAGAGATTGTAGCCTTTGTCACAAATCTGTCTCACACTCAGTAGATTATGCTTCAGACCTTCGACATAGACATCCTTTGTCTTAGTTTTCCCATTATCAAGACTTGAGTGCCATTTCCTGATATCTTAGCAACAGAATTGTAACAGAGCTTCATTGAGCCACCATTGAACAACTTCAAACTGATGGACTTGCTCTTGTCTTCAATCATGCAACTAGAACATCCACTGTCAATGATCCATGAATTTCCCTCACTTTGTGCATGAAAAGCAGTTTGTGCAATCATTGTTTTCTAATTTCTATTATTTTCGCTTCATTTTCCACACTTTATTAAGTTCTTTCTTCTGATCAACAGAGATGTCTTCTTTCTTGTCCTGGCTTGGAGGTTACTTCTACAAAGTCTTGCTATATGTCTGAAATCATTGCACTTATAAGTTATAACATATGATATTGAAATCAAATAGAGGTACAAATTATTTTTTGCTTACAAATTACTCCTTTCAAATATCACTATACAGTCTACTGCCTTATGACCATATTGATTACAAGAAAAACAATAACCAAAGAAGGATGTTAGAACATGGTCAAGTGAGGCTATCTTTCAAGGTCTAATCTTTTGAATCTCTTCTCTTGCTTGGTATTTTCCATCTTCTTGTTGTCTTAAATTTTCTTGACTGTGTTTGTATATGGTCCTTTGAGAGTTTCCTCATAGCTATTAGATTTCCTTGCACCTGTCATCTTCAAAACTTTATTAGTGTCTGAGCTCTGACCTTCTTCAAATCCAAGACCTGTCGTGTTGAATGGTGACCTTTGACTATTTATGATCTCATCAAGAATCTCAAAACTTCTCAAACTTCCAGAGTTCTATTTAACTGAGAGTTACCCTTCTCCAAGTCCTTCCTCGTAGACACAATTCCAGTTTCAAGATTCTGATGATTTCTTCTTTTTCCTTAAACTGATTTCTCATAATTTCTTCTATCCTCTTGGCCTCTTCTACTTGGACTTCCAAACTTTCAAATCGTCCTCTGTAAGTTTGGAGCTTAGTTTGCTTAACCTTGTCATCACCTTCATAGATAAAATGAAGCTTATCCTCTTAGCCTCTTCTACTTGGACTTCCAAAATTCCAAATTGTCCTCTGTAAGTTTGGAGCTTAGTTTGCTTAACCTTGTCATCACCTTAACATATATAATGAAGCTTATCCCAAATCTCCATTGTTTTCTTGCAGTACATTATCTTAACAAACTCAAAATTTGAAAAACCACATAAAATAGCATTCTTAGCTCTTGCATTATTTTCACTACTTTCCAGCTTGATCCGTTGGTGGATTTTAGGGAATTGTGTAACAATCTGCAACAGAGTGGCAAATATCAAACCCTGTTACCATCAAGTATGTTTCCATTCAACTCTTCAAAAGGCATAGTTAGATCCATCAAATAGAGTTGTCTTATTAGAAGAAAAACCTTCTTGATCTACCATGTGTGCCAACTAAAATCTACCTCAAGCTGTTAGGCTTCACCAAGGAACTTGGCTTTGATACCAATTGTAAAGCGCACATATATTGAGAGGGGAGGTGCATAAGTATATTAATATTTTTAACTTAAACCAAAGCATCAACAATAATATCAAAAATGACTACACAAGAAGTGAACACATCCACACAAGAGAACACCAAATTTACATGGAAACCTTGAAGAGAAAAAAATCAGTGACAATAGCTGCTGCTTGGATCTATTACAATTATTTTGCTGCACCAACCCACAGGAATTTCAACCCAAAGGAGACACCGATCCCCTTACAATCGGATTTGC
This sequence comes from Chamaecyparis obtusa, assembly GCA_027943335.1. Classification (NCBI taxonomy): domain Eukaryota; kingdom Viridiplantae; phylum Streptophyta; class Pinopsida; order Cupressales; family Cupressaceae; genus Chamaecyparis; species Chamaecyparis obtusa. The sequence continues at coordinate 1,236,220 of BSBK01001979.1, forward strand.
AGGCACCAACCCACCGGAGACACCAACCCCTTTATAATTTGATGTGCAGGCACCAGCCTATAGAAATGAGACACCAACCCCCTTGCAATCTGATTTGCAAGCACCAGCCCACAGGAGACACCAATCCCCTTTACAATTTGGTTTGCAAGCACCAACCTACAGGAGACACCAATCTCCTTAAAATGAGCATCAACCCAATCACTGAGTACCAACTCAGATTAGAAAATGAAAGATGTGAGAATAATAGATAATCTATGTTGGCCATAGGTCAATAGCTTGTAACATGTAGTAGACTAAACCTTAAATCACATGCGATAGCGTATGTGTGAAGTAATATCATGTGCTTGAGATCATAGACTCTATTGGTTCCAAAAACACCTTCACGCACTTTCTCTAGCTAGTGCATGTTTCCTTTGGCTAGTGCAACCATCCAGACATTTGCACAGTCATCCAGTAGGCACAGTCTTATTCTAATTCTTCTAGATATCTCCTTGGTAACTCGGATCTTCTCAAGCTTGGCTCTGACATGCCTCTTGACTAGCTCCACCTATCCACCAAAATGCAAGCCCAAACAACGAATTTCAGTAGAATGCGGCACCATCCAATTACAACACAAATAGTGCAAAAAACCACCTTCAAGCAGCAATTCTCAAGAATCAAGCACAAACTCTTCCATGCTCCAATCTTAGTGCACGCTCACAAGCTACTTACTCCAGTAAAATTCCCATTCTTGTAAGAATAATCAACCACAAAAAAACTTCCTTGAACTCTTTTGCGTAGCTTCTGTAACATTACTGACAACATTTCTAATTGACTGAGACAACATCTGCAACTTTGAAATTCCTGCTTGACATAAATGACAACAATATGATTACAGCAATTCTAACAATCTCCTATATGCCTTTGACATCAATAACAATATTTCTAACACAAAGAAGAGTTATTCTCTCACTATGCAGGCACTTGAGGAGGAATTTAGACACTCTCATTGGAGGGTGGCCTCTGAGAGAAGTTCTCTCACTATGAAAGTAAATTGGGATTTGTTATCTCAGATGATAGAAGATTTGCAAGTTTCATAGTCAGGCAAGCTATGATGTGATTAGTTTGGTGTGTTTTGGGTGTGTTAGTAAATTTGAGGGAACCTCTTCATCAAATATCCACATAGCTTGTTATGTGCAGCCCCTGTAGTGTTTTGCCATTTGTACATATTGATGTAATTAAGGGCAGAAGTGTTGGTTTTTATATTATATCTACGGTATAGTTAGCCGGTTAATAAATAAATAATTGGTACTAGGTAGGTTTACAATAAAGAATCATGTTACTTTTATTAGTAATTAGTAATGTGCAGTGGAAATTCATTTCCCATATCAAGGCTGAGTAAGTTGGTGTAATGAGAATGCTATATCAATAAATGCATATCATTGTAAAAATCAATCCAATGAAATAACGATGGATTTTTTTGGATGCAGATTATGGTGGTAGGGTGGATGATAGAGTGTCTACTACAAGTTAATAGATTTTGAAACTGTTAAAATTCAGTGCATGCCATGCAAATTTTGCAATAAAATATAACTGTCTTAACCTTCAACCAAACCTGCAAGTGATGTGCCCTGAATTGCATACACAGATAATATGGAATTTTTCATTTTTTTAAAAACAATGAAAACTAAAAAGCAACAAACAATAAACCTTAAATTCAGAATATGCCTACAGTCAAAAAAACAGAATTTTATTATTCTGGAAAAATAAGGCAAGTACCAAAAATATAGATGCCACAAGGTCATGAATAACCCAAGAACTTGCTGCTCCAAAAAAGAACAAAGAAACCCTAATTTATAATTGTCTTTCATCATGAAAAACACTTCTAAGATTAAATCAGCCACCCAGATTAAAAATAAAAGCGGGACCTAAATAAAGAATGCAATCTACCCAGAATAGAGTTGAAAACAAATATAAGAGTAAATTAATCCACACAAAAATAAATGTCATCATATCAGACAACATTCCAAAAGAATTACTGCCAACAAGGAGTATCAGTCATCACATGGATACAGTTCCAGGGGTCAGCTTGCCAAATAAGGTGTTGCATACAATGACACCAGCAAAAAATGGAGGGTTCAATAGAAAGGTACAAGAGATGCTAAAGAAGGGACTGATCCAAGAGAGTTTGATGCCATTTGCGGCACCTACACCCAAGAAGGATGGTGAGTGGATGATGTGTATTGATTCCAAAGCAATCAAAAAAATCATGTATATTTCCATTACCAAGGATGGTTGTCATAATGGACTACTCAAGTGGTGAAATTGATTTGAAGAGTGGCTATCATCACATCAGGATAGGGAAGGCGACGAATGGAAGACAGCATTCAAGATTAATGAAGGACTGTATGAGTGACTGGTTATGCTTTTGGACTCGCAAATGTGCCTAATACATTTACATGATTGGTGAATGAGGTTTTGAATAAATTTGAGAGAGTTTGTAACTATTTATCAAGATGACTAATTAGTTCGAAAAGGTGTAGTTTCATGAAGGAAGAACTGGTATATATGGGATTTGTCATCTCAGCTAAAGATTGAAAGATGGATCTGAAGAAATTTAAAGCAATTGTGGAATGGCCTACACCAACAAAAATGAGACAAGTGTGATCTTTTTATTGTCTAGAAAGCATTTATACAAAATTCATTAGAAATTTTAGCAACATTTGTGCACCATTGTCTAAGAGAATGAGGAGGCGCAACAAGAAATACAAGTGGGCCACTGGAGCAGATAAGAGCTTTGAGTTGTTGAAAATGAAGGAACAGAATAACTAGTATTAATCCTACTAGACTTTAATAAGGTATTCCAAGTTGATTGTGATGCAAGTGGAAATGTGAGGGGGGTAATATTAAGCTGAGAAAGAAGCCAACTAGCATACTTCGGTGAGAAGTTGAATGACGCCACAAGAAGATGTTTGATTTTTTATCAAGAATTCTATTTTGTAACCCAAGCACAAAACAAATGGAGAATTACCTGTTACCCAAGAAATTTGTGTTATGCAACCAAGAAAAATTACTAAAATACCTAAGCAACCAAGAAAAATTAAACCAGAGACATGCAATGGGTGAAATTTATGCAGAGTTACACTTTTGTGTTGAAACATAAGAGTGAAAGGTCAAAAAACGTTGTTGATGCATTTGGTATCAGACAAAATTTGCTAAAAGAGATGAGAATAGAAATAGCCAGTTTCGAGATGCTAAAACATTTGTATGAAATTAACAATGATTTTGTGGAAGCATGAAAAGCATTTAAGGAACTAGTAAGCATGGACAAAAGCAAGTGGCTGAACTATCTTATTCAAAATGAGACTTATTTGAAGAGAATCAATTATGCATAACCACGAGTTCCATGAGGGAGAATCTAATCAATGAGAAACATTGCAATGGATTAGCAACACGTTTTTAGGTAGATAAGACAGTTACCTCAGTTAGTTTGAACTATTTTTAGACACAAATATATAAAGATGTAGGGAAAATTGTTCAAGGTTGAAGAATTTGTCAAGTTGCAAAGGGTCAATCAAAATACTCGATTATATCAACCCTTACTAATACCGGAGAAACCTTGTGGCGATATAAGCATGGATTTGTATTGGGAATGCTGAGAACACAAAAATGAAACAATTTGTTAATCTTAGTAAAAGATAGGTTCTCTAAGATGGTGCATTTCATCCCGTGTACAAAAAGTAATGATGCAAAGCATAGAGTTGATCTATATTTGAAGGAGGTTGTAAGGCTACATGGTTTGCCAAGGTGCATAGTTTCGAATAGGGGCATTAAATTTGTAGGACACGTTTGGAGAAACTAATGGAGAAAGATGACAACATAATTGAAGTTCAGCTCAGCAAACCATCAATGGACAAACCAAAGTTGCAAGCAGGAGTTAGGAAACTTACTAATATGCCTAGCAAGGGAAAAGATGGGAAATTGGTACATGATTCTATCTCAGGCAGAGTTTGCATATAACAATTCATTAAATAGAAGTACTAGCAAAACAACATTTCAGATTGTGAATGGTGGTAATCCAAGAAATGTATCAGAGTTAAGATATAGAATTTGGAAAGCACATCAAGCAAGTACATGCCGAAGTAAGCAGTCACTTGGAAGACAAATGAAGATTTTGACTTTTAAAAGTTAAGACACTTGAACTCAAAGCCTGGTTGGATGAGGACTATCTACAAGACATTTACACCAGTTCCAGGAGGTAGGCAAGAAAAGAAAAGAACCACAGCTGCATAACTCATGCGATAACACAACGGACCAATCATTTTCAAACAAATTGAATTTTCTCCCAAAAAGGCTAGTGAGACATTGAAAAACACTTAAACTGCCTGTAGTAACACAATCTAGAAACGTAATCTAGATCTTTCCAATTTTTACAACAAAGCAATTCAATTCACTTTTGCAAGCCAGATCCTTCAATATGGTACATGTTAATCAGCTAATCAAATATATATCTGGCATCATATCCAATACCCTAATATAGCTAATTCCAAATTTTGTTAGATATACTCAGTAATTCCCAGTATAAGACTTGTATCCAGCAGATCCAAGGGGCTGTGGTAAAAATTACTATAATGGTGAGAATGAGAAACCACAAGAGAGTGAGCCCTGTTAAAATCCATTAGCTGCTATAAGGGAGCCTGTAATTCCAACAGGTGTATAGCAAGTTTAACATTGCATTTAAGGCAGTGCATAACCTCACCACAGATTCACCAATCTAGAAAAGAAATGAAAGGAATTCCAGGCATCATTCTACTTTAACTTAACCCCCTAAAAATCTGTCCTGTTAAGATGGGGACAACTTTTATGCAAATGGCCTGGGTTCAAATGCAATTGCACTCAGAGCTCTGTGAATATTGAATTTATTTCTTGTAAGTTCATTGGTTTTGACCTAGCAATTAAGACTGGGCATCATGTTCTACATAAAGAACTCAACTTCAAACACAAATGTGCTTGGAGCCCAATGTGTGTGTACTACAAACACAAGGCAAGATAGACGTCCCCTACTCTCAAAAGGACCTGGAAAAACAAAGAGCCTGTCCAACTGAATTCTTCAACATATCCATGTAACCATAATTAGCATGCCAGAAAAAACAAAAGGAAAAAGCATAAAAATTCAAATGTCAAAGGAACCACTATAACATTACTTCTTTCATTGCAAGCTTAATCACAGGGTTAAAATCTAAAGTGGTCAAATTTTGCAAAACATTAAATAGTTATTTTGAAACACTGCCCTCCAGCCTTCAATGGAGATGTTTCTCAAGTTCCGTGCCTAATTAGAATTTTGGTCTCTGAGCATGAACCCACTTCCCACGTGATTAAAATATGGTTTTATATTTCCTTGTTTTTTAAAATATAGCGACAACCTTTCAATTAAAAAAAATAGATAAACAGTTTCCTTGTCGATTTAGAGGAGACGGCTCTCATACAGCAAATGGGTGTCCCGGTCGTTGGCACCTTAACAATGCCCCTTGTGTCGCGTTATGTTATGTTAATGCAAGCCCTGGTAAAACAACGTAACCCTAATAGTGTAACGTTCTCGTACATTAAATCTAAGACAAGCAACGACAAACCCCCCATCTACAGTTATGTTATGCTCCGATAAATCTAAGAGATGCTTTTATTTACAAAAGAAAATCAAGAAAATACATATCATTTCCAAAAGAGAACAATCATGTGTAAGCCAAAATGAGATTCAGAATACACAAAAAACCATCAAATACACATCAATCCAAAAGACTGCTGAGACAAATACCAAAAATTACATTTATACAGAAAAAAGAAAAGAAAAAATTCCAAGAAAGATTTACAAAGTCCACGGTTATGTTTATGCCAGAATGAGGACTTCTATCTATTAAGAATTCTCAAAATAAAAGTTAAAGCTATGTGATTGTAACGAAAAACAGATCTAAGGTAATACCAAATTATCTAATTATACGGTTAAAGAGAGCTTAATTTGATGCGGCAGAAATTAAATCTTACTAATTCGAAAGTAAAAGATCTGATCATCAACTTACAAGAACAGAAAAATATTCTGCCCCGGGCGTCTAATTTGCTATATCGTGTATCTTGCCTCCATTCGTGCAGAGCAGTGTCAGGTTCGAGAGTCGATCAGGCCGGTCGAATGATAAGAAAAGCGTGTATTATTTATATTTATTGAACTAAAGAAGGGCTTTTCCGTTGGACCATATGAGAACAGTATTCTTGTTGAAATTTGGAAGCATTTGAAGGTGTCATTCAATCAACTAACCATGGCGCTTTTTTAAAAAAAAATTGGCCAAGTAGGAAAATTTTCGCCATTTGGGAAGATCTTCTTCTAAATGTATATGTATATGTAAGAATTTGTCTAAGGTAAAGAATGAAGATGTTAAGATTTAAAAGTTCAATTGATAGCATAAGAGAGATAGGCAAAATGATATAATCAAAATCAATAATTATCAACAATGAAATATAATGAATAATGGTCAATTGATTGAATACAAAATAGATGTGTTGGATATAAAGACAATGCATGATAACTAGGAGATATGCAAATGATAACATATCATCTAACCAAGAAGTAATCACATGTCCACTAAAGGTGGATCATCCTCTATTGTGCAACAAAGTATGTGCACACATGTGCAACAATGAGAGGATGCTAGTGTGATAAAAGCACTAAAAGTGAATCTCACACCTAAAGTGGAATTCTCTTGCACCATGTGCTAAAATGGGATGCAAGCTCCTAGGTGTCTCAATGACAAACTAATATAAAATGCATTATCCTAAGTAAATTTAAGTAAAGTGTAATTAGGAACATTTAATTACACCAACAGTATATGAGGTTATATTACTCTTTGGGTCAATTTGTTATTTGGTCTTCATTTTTAGGTTGTAGGTTTTGGTTTCATTTGTCTATTTTTGAGTTGTAGTGAGTTTGAGTTTGATTTATGTGTATTTAGATTGATGTTTGAAGAGATTAGGTTTAGTATCATCTATGCATATTGAGGTCATCATTTGTAATACTCAAAATTATTCTTGTCTATGAGCATTTATTTGGATGGTTACCATGTTTGGTTCTTATATGTATGTGCATTAAGTTAGATGTTTGCTTGACTCAAGTCTTGTCTATGTGTAATGTGTTTGATGACTACTTAGCTCAAGTGTCATCTATGTGTGCTAGGTTTGAGTAGTATTTGGCTTAAGTAATGTATATTTATCTTAAATTATATGATTATTTCACTCAATTTGTTGAATGGTCACCATTTAAACCAGAGGGTTTCAATTTCATCCATGTATACTTAGGTTCTTAGTTAAAGTCATTGGGTTTGATCTCATCCATGTGTATTAGGGTTGTCATTTAAAGCGATGAGTTTGATTCTATCCATACATAATGAGTTGTATAACTACTAAGTTCAAGTCTCATTTATGTGTATGAGGTTAGATGATTGCTTGGCTCCAACTTCACGTATGTGTCTTAAGTTAAATGGTTGATTGATTTAAGTCTTAGTTATGCTTATGGAGTGCATGATTGCTCTGCATAATTGATTACATAGATGCAATTAGAACTTAACGATTTTAGTCTTATTCATACATATTATATCAGATAATCAATCACACTAAGCCTTGTATATGTATTAGGTTAAATAATTGTTCAACTCAAGCCTCATGTCTGTAATGCCCTGCTAAGGAACCCGAGAGGACAACACTAACTAACCAAGCTAATGGTGCAATATTTTTTTCATTAACAACCACTACAAATTCTTAATATTTTACATTATGTTCATCATGCAATCTGCAATTTACATTAAGTGGAGTGGAAGTTAAGATGCATTATCTCATTACTCAAAAGCTTATCAAATAAGTATGCAAAATTAACCACTTAGCTCTAGGTCCTCACTTGGTTCCCTAACACCGCTACTCAAGCAACATATCTATAACTTAACTAATCATCTAGATGACCTCATGAGAATGTGATATAATATTTATTAAATCAAGGTTCATTTTATAGTATCAAATATAAATGTTCCTAAGTTATTTCTTTCATCATAACATCATTATCATCAGATCATTTAAGATAACTGATCTATTAATCCTAACCTACGCATTTACCTTTCTCCCATAGTATTAAAACAATAATTAATCTACAAGGATAACTAACTCTAACCAACATCCTTTATTTCCTTACTATATAATCATTTATTAAATGCAACTAATAGTGTCCTATACTCTATCCTACAAGTACATTGTTCCATTACATATACATCAATATGAACACATTAAGTAATCAATTTCAATTAACAATATATATATTTCTAACTTAACATTTCCCTAACCACATAGATAATCTATCTCATCGTTTACTAATCCACATTACTTAACAAGATTTACATCAATAAGAATTTGCAGTAATATTCCTCCTAATCTGCATATTTCATTGTTCACTAAATAAAATGCATCAATAAGTCTATCAATACATCAATCTCTTCCTAGGATTATACAAAAATACAGCAATGTATATACATGAGTACAATATGGCATAAGATAACATGTACAAATGTAGATCTCTAATGCAACATAAATATAGGTACGGGTACAAAGATCCATCAACACAACATAAACAAATGAACCTTGATGAGAAAAATCTTTACCACCCAACCAAATGGAACCTGGAGGCCTACTCCCACTATTCTAAGAAGGTAGACACTCAGGCCTCACACCATGCAAACGGACCAAAATAATATACAAGAAAGTGATCAATCTCCAAACAAGGTTAGGAAATGCAAGAAGCATAAACAAGGAAAAGGCTACCAGAGATGATACTTAAATCTAATGGAAGGGACTTTAGGATACATGTAGGAAGAGTGTCATCATATAAACTCCATCTTGAATTAACCTGGACTAGTCCCTCTAGACCTCTACCCTCAAGACTCTTGAGTTACCTTGGTACTAATCACTCTAGACCTTGGCCCCCAAGTGAGACTCGTTTGGAACCAAACAACCTTTCATGAGGATAAGGAAGTTTGATTATGTCAATCTCCATAGACATATTCTCTCACTTTTATCCTTAGCCTATACTAGTGCTCAAAGCGTGGGTGAGGTAACATAGTTATCTTATTTAATGTGTGTCCCACCCAGTTTATTTATTAGATTATCACATGATTACAAAGCTCATCAATGATTTACCCTGATACAAGTCACTTTAGGGCCTTGGCTCCCATTGAGAGCCACTCAACCTATCATGCACCTAGGTTCCCTAATCCTATGAACAAAACATGATTAAAGAAGAATAATTTATTTATTCACAAATGAAATACATAAACATGATTCTCATAATGCATTTTGAAACAATAGCATCTAGTTTAGGGATCATGCACATTGCCCTTTCCTCAAGAACAAGCCCTAAAGCCTAATTAGGAAAATAAATTGAATGATATCAATATAGAAGAATCAAACACATTCAAAACACATGAATTAGGCATATTTTTGCCCTGCAAATCCATTAGATATGATAAAATAGTGCAATAATGACCCCTATAGCCTTTGGTATGACCCTAAACCCTAATTTTAGCTAAAATTCATCAAAATGAGCATTTTATGCATGTGTTTGAGCAAGTTGCATAATTGCATAGTCTTTCCATGCAATTATAACATTTTGAGCCACAATTAGAAGCTTTGCAATGCATTTTCTTGGTAAAATTAGGTAGCAAGACACACGAGACAACCTAGGAAAGTTGGGTGCAATTGAGCCTTAATTGAGCCCTGAAAAAAAATCCAAGCAATACCTATTTGAGATCTCTTATTTTCCTTCTCAAAAAATCAACTAAATAAAACCCTAGGATACTTTTAACATGTGCAGATATAACAATTTCATAAATAGGTTCAATAAAACTAGGAAAACATAACACTACATTACATCAAAATACACAATCTTTTTCCTAGATTCTCAAGCAATACAAAGCACTAATTTCACAAAAAAAAAAATCAAAGGCAACCCAAGAATTTTTGATCAAATCAATAAAAGCAAGCAATAAATGGAGGGAATTAAACCCTTACCTCAGGTCCTGCCCAATCCAAACTAACAAACACTAATCCAATCACCATAAAAGTCCAAAGAATTTAATCAAAAACCACAAAAAGTACTCCCTCAAACAATCCAAGCAACCTTCCAAAATATTCTCTCAAAGATCAAAGGATCTCGCATTTAGTCAATCCCTCAAACTCATAATTTATTCTTCAAAATTTTAGAGCACCCCCCTCCCACAATCTTCAGCAAAAACATAAGTAAAAAGAATGAAATGTCAATATTAAATTGCCTTTTGAGGAAGTTGTACGAGAATCAACCAATTCCCACTTCCCAAACTTAAACCAAACTATGATAAACAAATATACATAACGACTCTCAACCAATATTTATTAATATATTATATATTATCTTTTACAATAAAACCATATAATACAACTCCATACTAAATAATACCCACATATAAACAGGGATTATATAACATAATGATCTCAATAACATAGTCAAATAGTAATACATTATAATAATACTTTACACACAAAAGTGTGTGTGTGTGCGCGAGCGCACCAATTGATATTAATAAATAAATAATCACTTGGGGCTATATAAACAAGGATATAATTAATTAATATAAATTAATAAATCTTATAATAAAAAATCATGCAAGGCCTCAATATAAGAACATGAAAAATCAACATATAAAATGCAAATAATCAAATGTAAAAAAGCCAGAAGCACTCACATCTTGAAACATGAAAATAATCCAAAGTAAAATTAATGATCCTTGAATGACCAACCATGACAAAGCCAAAGTGCATACATCCTAGACAAAAGACTAACCAAGATATAATTATTCCAAATCATGAAACATCAATAAATACCAGGAAACCACAGTAAATAGTACACAATTCAAACCATGCACAACTAGGTATCAGGTGGTTCAAGATCTATCACCCTAATAGTTTGACCGGCAACACAAGACTATGATCACTCTTTAATAAGAATGATAGCATGGTATAAGCTCAAGTGGGCCTTGGTACTATCTCCCTTAAACAATTATCAAGGATTTTTAAAGGCATGCTCAAACCTGTAAAGTCAAGTGAAGTTGATGTCTAGTACCTACAAACCTGCATCACAAAGATGAAACATATATACATATGCAAATCTCATGACAGACAAGACAAACAATAAAGTGGATCAAGACATCATGAGAGCCTTAGAAGTGAGGAACACAACTTCATCCCTCATCATAAAAAAATGTCACGGCGAAAAGAATCACAACACATACATCAAATATATCATATCATAAGAATCATAAATAATGTTAACATAGTCAGGGGAAAGAACACAATCACATATGTATGCATATGAACACATTAATGTAAGACATAGCAATAATCATCATATAGTCATAATCATGGGTTAGTCCAATAATCATTAATCATAAATAGCTTTCATAATCATAATCATAAGGAGAGAAACATGAATAATGGTCTCATCAATGTCTAAGTATCCACCAAGAGCATCATCATCAAATTACATCATAAACATTTTTAGGGAAATAACATAAGTAATTATCCTATCCATATCAATGTATAAAACATAAATCATCTAACATCATCATAATCTAGTCCTAATACTGTCAAACATGGTAAATAGTCCATCATAACCCATCAATATCCTGAGAAGTCCTAACCACACACACCAATATCCTGAAAGATCCTCAACACATAAGTAGAGATGAATACCCACTGAAGGGTACCATTAAACTATAACCAATATTCCTAATAGCGTCATTATGTCTATAAGATAATAGCATCATCAAATATTGAAATGTAAATTCATTGAATAGATTAGATAGGTAACTCTATAACATTCAACATGCCTATCATCAATAGCATCATCAAGTACTAAAATATAAATTCATAATTAAACTACCAAAATAGATAAGATAATTACCTCTATGAAAACACCTAGTGCAATTATTATACTCACATAAGCAGATAGGAAAACATAGAAAGATTCTTACAACATCCAATAGACTCAAACCAATAGCATCAAAATATAAATTTAGGATCATGATACCTACTAGATCGTGTTAGGGTTAGAGAGGCATTACATCCTCCCCCCTAAGATTTGACTTACTCTTTCAATTCAGAAAAGCTAAATTGGTAATACATCACACATTAGCCCTAAACATCATCTAAACAATATCATAAACATACTTATCCTAGAATTCATACAATGATAACAAAATTAATCTTCATACAATTTGTTAGGCTTAGAACACATTTCATTTATATTCTTATAAACTTATTTCCCTACTTTCTAGTACAAATTTAAATTTAATCCAACATAAAGCAATGATGGAGACTCTCCTTATACAAAAATTCTAAGGTTAGGCATTACAATATAAATAACTATTTAGTTCTATACTTCATACAAAAGGGTCAACCTACATCACTTATAAGATCAAATTCAAATAAAATAGCATAAGTAATTTGAATCATTTAAACTTATAAGAATTAACAAAATTTCTAAATATTGCATCCTTTCTATAAGACATGCACCTATGATACAATTCCCATTTCCATGCAATTTATATAAATAGTGAACAAAACCCACGAAACATGACAACATCAATATTAACAAATCAAGATAGTCTACCCCATCTCAAGTATGCAATAACAAACATCCATCTGGTATACATGCATTTATACAAGATGCATATCCATTATAGTAGGATTACACATCACATGGATCAGGTGTGGCCACATCTCCAGGTCATGCTTTAGCACTCTAGGGTATATTACATAGATCTCATCTAGAACCAAGGTCCAAAATCCATACCCTAATCCAAATCTCACAATGCAAGACCAACATTTGAAAACACTAAGGAAGAAAATTTTTTAGCCACCCAAAATCCATAAATAAAAGAGAAACAAGGAAGAGAATTATCAATTTCAATAGTAAAGGAAAAGAGAATTTAAAGAAAGGTGAAATACTAACCAAATAAAAGTGCCCAAAGGCTAAATACAAAATATTCTACACTAGTGGCTAAACATTGCATACAAATATAAACAAATTTGTTGGTCCCCATAACAAGATAAAATAAATCATCATATAAATTACACATAATATCACCATGTGACTAGAAGTAGTCACCCAACAATAAAGTAGGGGACAATGTCACCAAATAGTATTGCATCACAAAGAAAAATAGAGTAAAATACACAACTCCTCATCCATCAGACATCTGTTGTACTTAAAAACTATAAGAATATGGCTAATCACACATAAATTGTTAGTATAATCAAGTCTAAGATTATTGAGAGGGGGATGAATCATTAATCTATCCAATCGCATAAATCTAAACCTTTTAATTCATTTCCATACTCTCTTATCAACATACATTCACCTTTTTAACCTTAACATGAAATAAAAATCACATCAAAGATAATCATCCACAAAAATCAATAGATAACACCAATATTTTTATCGTGGAAATCCAACTTGGGAAAAACCATGGTGGGGATGGAACCCACTAAGAAAGATGCACTCTTCTGGAGCATGCCCGGTTAAGAGAAAGACTCTATTAGGAGTCACTCGGTTAAAGGATTTACCTTTAGTGCTATTAAGAGCTTCACCCTATTAGGAGTTGACTGATTAAAGGACTTCAAACACAAGTTAATGTAGCATCTTGTTAAAGGATTTACAAATCAGACTTGTTAGGATCTACCCGGTTAAGGGATTTTGCTTGATGAAATTGTTAGGGATCAACAAGTAAAAGTGATATGAGAAAGTATCACTTCTCTTCTTCTAATACATACCAGTTTAAGCTCAATCTTTGCTTCACATGAATAACATCCAAACCCTGCAATCACACACCTACCTTGGCGATCTTCCTTCTCACAAACACTTGAAAATACAAGAAAGTAGTACTTATACTTCTCAACACATATTAGGTCTTAGGACAACCAAAAACACTAGAAAAAATAATTCGATCATCATCCACCACCACAGGAAGTTTGTAAAATGCTTTTTCCTTTCTCAACAACATAGGTTGGCTATATGAATCTCATCACACCTTCGATTTGACCAATAAAATAAACTTTCATCACCTTTCCCTAGAAACATGCATAACTTCAAGAAATTATTTCCTTCTTGATCATTGTAACATGTTTTAACTTTACAAGCTAGATATGCCACATCACTACGACACTTGGAGCATAAAACAATTCATTAACCGACATTAGATCACCCGATCAAACAACTTTACCAATCAAGCATGTAGTTCACTATTCTTCCTGTTTTAGTCAGTTCAAATCTTTATAACTAATTCTTCTGATCTCCAATCATGATGTGGTCTTAGGATTAGGTAGATATGCCTGTTTAGATCACATATGTATGACCACACACACTGACTCCAATTCTTTTCTTCATAATGAGCAAATCATTCAACTTTGGTCAACTATTACTCTGTCAATGTACCTATATATGTTTATCTGATCATAACTCATCTTGTATTTAACTTGAACCTGTGTGATAATAGATATACCATCTAGAGACAACAATGGACCATCCATCACAATCATAACACCCAATTCTCAACACAACTTGAGATTCATTCAATTGGCCATTCCTTTGCTTATCAAGAATAAAGTCAAAAAATAAACACCTACTTGACATCAATGACAATATAATAACTGATCAACCTACATCATATCCACATCAAACAAATATCATAATATACTCAACTCGTCTGATCATCAGTTATGCCAATAATTTCTCCTTTTGGCATTGATGAAAACACCAACAATACCAAGAAAATGAATGCTCTCTCCTTATTCTTTTTTGACTCTTCTATTTAATGGTTCTTCTACCAGTCTTCTCATGATGTTCTTTGATATTCTTCCCCTTTACTAGTTCTTCTCCCCCTTTGATAACAATGCCAAAGACACAACATGCCTAAGTCTTCTTTTTGCTACAAGTATCTTCATTTTATTTCTGACTGCACCCCCTAAGGAGTAGTCCCCTGAACATCAATCCATAGTGAAAGATATAAAATTAAGTCCACTGGATTGATGCAACATCTACATCTTAGTTTTGTTTAGGTAGGGGGATAACCCCTAACTTAATTATGAGATACTCAAAAGTATCCTTAGGTAATGGCTTTGTGAAAATATGTACTAAATGTTCCTTTGTTGGTACATATTCCAACTTCACCTCCTTCTCTTGCACTTGCTCTCTCAGAAAGTGATACTTAATTACAATGTGCTTAGTCATGGAATGCATTATTGGATTCTTTGAAATATTTATTGCACTTGTATTGTCACAAAACATTGTTATCGATTCATTTATCTTTTCTTTTATACCTTCAAGAATTTGCTTCATCCAAGCAATCTGAGTACCATTAATTGTTGTAGCCACATATTTTGTCTCTATCATGGATTGTGAAATACAATTATATTTTTTGCTTGTCCAAGATACAAGCCTATTTCTTAGAAAGAATGCACCACCAGTAGTTCTCTTTCTATCATTAATATTTCCTGCCCAATTAGCATCTGTATACACATTCAAATTGAAATCTCCTTTGTGGGGATACCATAAGCCATAATTAGTAGTCCCTTTAAAATATCTAAAAATCCTCTTAACTACAACTATGTGTGACTCCTTAGGATTTTCTTGAGATATTGCAACAATACCAATTGCTTGAGTAATGTCTAGTCTACTATGAACAACATAGTGCAACTTATTGATCATAGATCTATAAAAATTAGTATCAATAGCATTAGGTTCATCATATTTAGACAATTTACAACCTATAACCATGAGGTACCAACTGGTTTGGAATAAACCATACAAAAAGTCTTTAATACTTCTTTCACATACTTGGTTTGACTAATATATATACCATTATTCAATTGTGAAACCCGCAACCCAATAAAAAAATTGATCTCCCCAATCATAAACATTTTTCACTCCTTCTTAATCTCCTTAGAAAATTCTAAACTCATCTAATCATCTCCACCAAAGATAATATCATCAACAAATACTTCAATTATCAAAAACTTATCTCCTTCAACTTTAAGATAAACATTACTATCATCAAATGTTCTATCAAAACCAATATTAATTAGATAGGAAAGTAACCTTTCATAGCATGTTCTTGGTGCTTGTTTGAGTCCATATAATACCTTTTGCAACTTGCATATCATCTCCTTCTCTTTTGTCAAAGAAAAACCATCTGGTTGTTCTATGTAGACTTCTTCTTGAACAACACCATTCAAGAAGGCATATTTTAAATCCATTTGGAAAAAAAATGAATTTCTTATATGCAACATAAGCAAGTAGAATTTTGAACCTTTCTAATCTTACTACTAGAGAAAAAGTCTCACCATAGTCCATTCCTTCTTGTGCATATCCTTTGCATACAAGCCTTGCCTTGTTCCTGATCACATCTCTATCTTCATTTAATTTGTTCCTAAAAACCCATTTGGTGCCAATCACATTTTTATCTTGAGGTCTAGGAACAAGTGTCCATCTATCAATCTTCTCAATTTGATCAAGCTCTTCATCCATAGATCTTACCCAATCTTCATCCTTGATTGCTTCCTTCACCATTCTAGGCTCATATTTTGAGATCAAACAAGTACTTTCTCTGAGCTTTCTTCTGGTTAGAACACCTGCATTCTTATCACCAATAATCTAATCAGTAGAGTGATTTAACTTCACATACCTAGGTATTACCAGTCCAGGTCTATGCTCTTCTTTTTCTATCAGTTGAACCAATTTTTCCACATTATTTTGTTTTATTGGTTCATGCACTTCTGGTTCAATGTACATAATTTCTTGATCATCCTCAGTCACTTGCTTGTTTGAATCATCATATTTTTCATGGTATTCATAAATATTTACATTAGCACTCTTAATCGTTTTGTTAGTTCTCTTATTGAAACACTTATATGCTTTACTTTTAGTAGAATAACCCAAGAAAATACCTTCATCACTTTTTGGATCAAACTTGCATGTGTAATCATCCCTTTTAATGTAACATATACTGCCAAAGAATTTGAAATATTTAACACTAGGTGACTAACCATACTAGAGCTCATAAGGTGTCTTATATGTTCCTTTATTTACTTGCACCCACTTCAGTGTGTAAACAACATTACTAATTGATAATCTCTAATACATCTTTGGTACATTACCTTGAATCAACATTGTCCTTGCAACATCCACTATAGTTATGCTCTTCCTCTGCAACACTATTTTGTTGTGGGGTTCTTGGGGTAGACATTTGTCTCTTGGTTCCATTATCTTCATTGTACTTGAAAAATTCTACAGAAGTAAACTCACCTCCTCTATTAGATCTTAAACACTTTAGACTTTCACCTAATTCTTTCTCCACTAGCTCCTTGAATGCTTTGAACTTTTGGAATGCATTGGACTTCTCCTTCACGAAAGTGACCCACATCATTCTTGAGTAGTCATCAGTAAACAATATGAAATATATATAACCATTATAACTTTTATGTCTCATAGGCCCACAAAGATCAATATGCACCAAGTCATGTATGTTCTCTAATGAAAAAGATTTAGTCTTGAAAGTAGAGCTAGTCAACTTACCCAACTGACATTCCTTACATATTACGTTGTCTGGTTTCACAAGTTGTGACAATCCTCTTATTGCATTTGTCTTACTTACTTTTATCAAACTATCAAAGTTAACATGACAAAATCTTCTATGCCACAACCAACTATCTTCAACCTTAGCAACCAAACAACTATTCACATTATTATTCAAATGGAATAAGTTACCTCTAGTCTACCTACTGGTTCCTATCTCATCACCTTAGCTTCTAATTATTCTGCATACACCACCTTTGAATTTCAATCGATAACCCTTATTGTTTAGCTAACCCACACTCAATTGATTATAAGTTAGACCACCCACAAAGTAAACTTCATCTATATTAATCTTTCCATTCATAGAGATAGTGCCTTTTCCTTTAACCAAAAAAGGTGAATTGTTACCAAATCTTACCACACCACCATAAAAAAAACATCAAGCTTAGTGAACTTACTCTTGTCACCGGTCATGTGATGTGAGAAGCCATTTTCTATAATCCATTCATCATTATGTCCCATGTGAGAGAACAATGCATTTTCTCCTTTTGATGGATCTTCTTTGACTGCAACAAATACAATCTCTTCTTCCTCATTATCTTTTGATTCTTCATCAATAACTCCTTAATCAACAACAACATAGCATTGTTTCTTTACTTTCCCCTTAAAATTTTTGAGCTTATCCTTTTGTTCACCATTAGGACATCTACCTACAATATGTCCAATCTTATTACATGAGAAACATTTCAGAGGAAGCTTACCTTTGTACTTACTGGTCCCTCTAGGAAATCTCCTACCCAATAGTGATTCAAGTTCTCCCTGTCTCCTTTCATCATCTAAAAGGGCTTCAAGTTTCATGTTGTAACTTGACATGGAATCAGAATCATGACTTATTTTTGTACCTTTTCTCACCCATACATTAGACACCGATGCCTTGAAAGTTGCTTCAACTTTTGGAATACTGTTATCAAAATAATTTAACTCAAATGTAGTAAGCTTACCAATCAGTTCATCTATAGTGACATTGTTAAAGGTTCTCAGCTTATTTATGGAAGACACTAATGGAATAAGAAAGCAATAAAGTTCTCAACATTTTAACCACAACATCTTCCTCAATAGTTCTACGAGCACCTCTAATAGCACCAACAACATCTTTTACTCTTTAAACATATTGTGCAATGTTCTCTCCTTCTACCTTCTTCATGTCATCATACTTACCTCTAAGATTATCTTCCTTATCTTTTTGTATATGAATATCTCCTCCATAGATTAGCTTCAACTTTTCCCAAACATCATAGGCAATATCAAGTCCATAGACATTAACATATTCAATATTAGAAAGGGAACTCACAATGGCTTCTTGTGCTTGAGTATTCTCCTATTGTTCCTTTAGTTGATCTACATTAAGTATTCTAGTAGGAGTGGTATACTTGTGTGTGAGATGCATCCAGTATTGTGATCCTATACCTTTCAGATATAATTTCATTATGTCACTCCATACCATGTAGTTATCCTTAGTGAACTTGGGAGGTTCCTTCCTCATAATTATTAGATCTTTTCCTCAAGTTGTTAATCTTACCATAAAGAGGACCATGATTCTAATACCAATTATTAGTAAAATCAGGTCCAAGATTACTGAGAGGGGGGGTGAATCAATAATCTATCAAATCACATAAATCTAAACCTTTTAATTCATTTCCATACTCTCTTATCAACATGCATTCACCCTTTTAACCTTAACATGAAATAAACATCACATCAAAGATAATAATCCACACAAATCAACACATAACACCATTATTTTTATCATGGAAACCCATCTTGGGAAAAACCATGGTGGGGATGGAACCCACTAAGAAAAATGTACTCTTTTGGAGAAACCTGGTTAGGAGCAAGACCCTGTTAGGAATCACCTAGTTAAGGGATTTACCTTTAGCCCTATTAGGAGCTTCACCCTATTAGGAGTGACCTGATTAAAGCACTTCAAACATAAGTTAATGTCACCATGTTAAAGGATCTACAAATCAGACCTGTTAGGATCTATCCAATTAAGGGAATTTTCTTGATGAAATTGTTAGGGATCAACAAGTGAAAGCGATTTAAGAAAGTAACACTTTCTTCTGCTAATACAAATCTAGTTCAAGCTCAATCTCTACTTCACATGCAAAACATCCAAACCCTGGAATCACACACCTGCCTTGGGCAATCTTCCTTCTTACACACTTGAAAATACAAGAAAGTAGTACGTATACTTCTTAACACATATTAGGTCTTATGGAAACCAAAAACCCTAACAAAAATAATTCAATCATCGTCCACCTCCATAGGAAGTCTATAAAAAAAATTTCCTTTCTCAACAACACAGGCCACTTGTACGAATCTCATCACACCTTTGATTTGACCAATAAAATAAACTTTCATCACCTTTCCCTATAAACATGCATAACTTCGAGAAATCTTTTGCTTCTTGATCACTGTAACACGTTTACCTTTACAAGTCAAATATGTCATTTCACCATGACACTTGGAGCATAAAACAATTCATTAACTACCATTAGATCACCTAATCAAATAAATTTACCAATCAAGCATGTAGTTCACTGTTCTTCCTTTGTTTTTCTTATTTCAATCACTTCAAATCTTCATAACTAATTCCTCTGATCTCTAATCATGATGTGGTCATAGGAATAGGTAGATATACATGTCTAGATCACATATGATCGACCACACACACTAACTCCATTTCTGATCTTCATTAAGAGAAAATCATTCAACTCTGGTCATATGTTGCTCCAGGCTAACTTACCTATACCTATTCATTTGATCATAACTCATTGTACTTAACTTGAACCTATGTGATCATGGATATACCATTTAGAGACATCAATGGATCATCCATCATGATTGCAACATGCAATTCTCAACACAACTCAAGATTCATTCAATTGATCATTCCTCTGCTTATCAAGAACATAATCAACAAATAAACACCTAGTTGACATAAATGACAATATCATAACTGATCAACCTACCATTAGATTTTCATCAAACACATACCATAATATACTCAACTCATCTGATCACCAGTTATACCAACATAAACCACCTGAGTTGCTCCATCACAAGGGAAGGTATTTAATAATTCCTTCCTTGAGTAGTAGTAACCAAGGTCGCTTCACACCGCTATTATGTGTATGTTATCCTTCCTAACCAAGAAATTGGTAACATTACCACACATTCACATGCCAAAATATCAACAAGCCATGGCTTGACATTTAGTAGGTAGACAAACAAATGACAACATAGAAGTGGTATGGTTCTCTCATACCCATATACACAAATATGATTTCCATTGGTGAGTGTTCATTTACACCATCACATGGACATACAAAGAAAGTATTGATTTTACATAACATCATGTATATTATATAAGATAATCTGGTGCAGGAACACCTACTCTACAATCATCAAACAACACCACTAAGGATCCTAAACATATCTAGAGTCTCAGAGTTTCTTATCAGGCACCTAGACCAAGTTGTAAGGCCTAGCTCCAAGATTGGCACAATTATAAGCCCCTGGCTAGCTATGGTCAAAAGTGGTCAATGGGCCTCAAAACTTAGGATCTTAGTTTCTTTTGTGTTTTTAAGGTCTTTGATCCATATTGGATCATTGGCTAAGGTTAGGACCAATTTTGGTCACTAGTTTTGCAATTTTGCAATTTAGGCAAAAGTTGCTCTAAAAGTTGTCATGCAACTTTCGAGCAACTTTCTAAAAGTTGTCATAAACTTGTAATCAAACCTCCCAAATGGATATTTGGTTCAAACCACTCATGTAACTATTGGGAGCATCCTATATAAGCCCTTATAGGTGGGTGATAGGATAGAGACATGTAATTTGGCAACCAATCAATAAAATTAACCATTTTCCCTGTAATCCTCGAGAACATTGCCCTGGTACGGATGGGTACAGACTTGTATGCATGAGTGTTTGATTTTGGAAGTTTTTGTGTTCAATATATTTTCAAATTCAGTTGGTCTCAGGATCTAATTCATCCTAAAGCAGAAGATATCAAGATTTTAGTGTGCTTACCCGGATTGAGGGTTTCTCCAGCAGGTTTTCAATAGGGCTTGCTCTTTTGACCCTATTCCACCATGGGAATTTGACACACCTTGGTGGAATTAAACCTTTGTGTATATGCTTTCATAAAATGCAGGTTAGAGGTGGAGTTCTACAGGGAGGTGAGTTTTCCACAAAGCCTTAGGTGTACAGGCCCATATGTGCACCTAAATGGTGACTTAGGACAGTCATGATAAAATCCGATTGGGGATTCTTAAAGACCCAAAAATTAGGATTTGAAACCCTTTAACATGACCCCAAAGGATCCCATAATTTATCTTGGCATTGGCTTGGAGGAAGAGACACCTGTAGTGCAAACTAGCCCTAATTAGGCCTATTAGCCCTGTCATAAAATTGGCTAAAATAGTAACCTCCTTTTGGTTTCAAGTCCTGGTGCTTGGATATGTTCCATAAACCCCAAAAGGGTATCAGGATCATCAATAATATCTACTCCTTGTTTGGAAGGATTTTGAACTAGGCTTAAGATACTAGTTTCAAAAGGCTACAAGCCAAATCCTAAGATTGTGCAGCAACATAACCTTGTGCGTTGTTCAATGGTGAAAGAACCATTGGAACTATCAAAATAAGACCTAAATAGGCTAGAGAAATGTTTATAAGCCACCCTTGGTCTTAGTACTCACTTCATGCGGTTTGAGTACTTATTTCCCTAAGGAGACCTCTTAGTAAACTCTTGATTGTTGGTGCTTGGGACTTTGGCAAACCTAGTGATTAGGTTATATTATCTTGTAGGGTTGTGATAACCTTCATAAAGTCATTTTTGATACTTGTGATAAGTAAATCAGCACTAGACCCTTCACCTTGGGTGTTGAAGGATTCAAACTCACCAAATTGCTCATTGTTGGAGGCTTTCGCTGACCACTGCTGCATCATAATCAATCACATTAATCCTTGTATGTGTATTAGGTTAAATAGTTGTTCAACTTAAGCCTTATGTCTGTATTAGATTTGATAATTATTTTTGGTAAAATACTTGTTGTACACCTTGCATATTAATGTTTATCATTGTAATATTTTATTTATTATGTGTGTTTCATCTAGGAGCACGTAGGTGAATGTGCAACATGTAGAGATTCCTTTAGAATATTCTTGGGGCCACTTGATGTTGTATTGTAACATTGTAATACTATATTATTGTAATCATTTAATGTTGGTGAACGTCAATTAATAAAGTACCCAATATTAAATGTGTGGTCAGGGGTCGGGTAGTACATGTTTTTAGCACATAATTTATGTAATACTACTTGGTGGTTTTGTGGGAGCTTGTTTCTACAAAAGAAACCACAAGGGTAGTTGTTTGAAGTTAACCATGTTAGTATTTCTAAAGGTTGGAAGCATGACATGGGATGTGTGGTTACATTCTTGTTCACATGGAGTGTTTTTTGATGGTTGGGTTTTCAAAGGCTTTCATGAATGTATTGTAATGTTATATTGTTAAATAATACATGAATGATGGATGCTTTTAGAGTTGGATTTTTCTCTCACAAGGGTTTTCCCATGGTATATCTCATTTCATCTTTGATAGGTATGTTGTCTATTCTTTGCATGCAGATTTTGAGTGCTTGTTTGATTGATTTCTCAATTGGGTTGTGTGGATCATTATTGAGTTTTTGGATAATGTCGCTTGATTTTGTTTAAGGTGTGAGATATGCATACTATTGTGATCCCAATTATAATTGATGAATTCCTAACATTAAATGGACAATACTTAATTAAATTTAATGTTAAACATTTACAATATGAAATACAAAATTAAGCAAGAGAGAGCTTATATTTATTCTCTACACCATTCAAATGTTGCATATATTAATAGTAACCTTAAAGATAAACTCAAATAATAGCTCCATGCCCTCTAGAAGATACATGGTGAGGCCCCATAACTATGGCACACACTATGATGTACTTGTTTAAATATATAGTATACATTTATGCACCACAAGCCTTCAATATGATAGTCTAGAGTGTACTCTATACCAAAATTTAGATAAAGGTTTAATAATCCGTATTAATGTCTATTTTAGTAAGTCATTAGAAAATAACAAATATCATTATAATATTTAATTTTTATTTATATCCTTCTCGCAATAATTCAATTAAATATGTGTATTTACTTTATATGATTTCCTTCTTTTAATTTATTATTAACTTGGATGTAATTTATTTTCACCCTTTTATTTTACAATTTATTTTTCTTTAAATGAATTACT
The DNA here is from genome assembly GCA_027943335.1 of Chamaecyparis obtusa. NCBI lineage: Eukaryota > Viridiplantae > Streptophyta > Pinopsida > Cupressales > Cupressaceae > Chamaecyparis > Chamaecyparis obtusa. Next base: position 1,260,232 of record BSBK01001979.1, read on the forward strand.
ATTACATTAATTTATATCATTTTATAGACTTTATTTATTTGATCAATAAATTTTTATGGGAAAAAAGTCTCATAGAATTCACCTCCTATAGGTTAGTAGAATCATGCAAAAGCATTTATTTAAACAAGTGTGGTTTCTAATAACATCAAAATTTTCAAGTGTCACGACTGATATTATAGTGAATTCTATAATTTTAATCTCCAAAATTCTAAACATTTCCAACAATGCTTTCTAATGTGATATAATCAATTATTAGATTGAACATAAATATTTTGCTAATCAACAATTTGACCAAAACTATACACATACACTTCTAAATAAAATCGACCATGGATTTCCAATTAAGGAGATAAATTTTATATAATAATTATTATATCTTGTAACGTTTTAAATTGGTAAATCGTGTACCTCTTATCTCTGATATAGGCGTCCACTTATAAATAGCTTGAATATAGATTTTACAAAAGTACTATCATATTATTATATAGTACTTAGTGAATGCCATTCATATCCCATTGTACCATCCTAAAAGTTAGTACCTATAATTAGATACTTAGTTAGACTCCGTTTTGGTTATTTCAAGATTTCATGTCCAGTATGCTTGATCCAACTACCTATGTCCGCTTATTCTGACATCCACCCTATCTCCTTGACACCTCATTTTACTCTTGGCTCTTTCTCCTAGGTATATAACACCCATGGTGTTATGTTCCTAGGAACACAATTCCCAAGGCATTGTGTTCCTCCACAATTTGGCTCAAATTCAAATTAGGGCCTCATTGTAGTGTTTTAGTGGAAAATTAGATCCCATGATCGACCTGGGCTAATTTTGAATCCTTAAATATGTGATAGGTATATAAGTGGCCTATATCTCCTCATTTTAGTAACCAAGATCAAGCATTATAAGGCATCCATAAAGCAATCAAGAGAATTATAGATTTGAAGGCAAGCATCCAAGATCAAGCATTTCTTCAAGCATCCAAGGCATCTTTGAAGGCAATCTTCTCCATTATATAAATCTTGTTCCCCGTGATGGCCAAGTAGAGGGATTCTCAATCAATAAAGAATATCCTTTGTCTTTCTACAATTATTCCTTCTTCATAGAAAGTGTTCATCAAGTATAACAATATTGATGATCTAGGGGTGGAATTTATAGATACATGCATTTGTGAAGGTATGATTGATTCCTTTCTACATTCCAATGTTCAAAAACTACAATTCAAGCAACATGCAAGCATCTTCATGAACATATGTAATCTCAATATCCATTCATGAAGGTATATACAAGGTAGATCTAACATTTACCTTCACATTTACATACTTTTCTTTATGCAATTTTATTTCATTTTAAAGGTTGATTTCTAAACAGGGGTTTGACGAAGGAAAACCCCTTTCCAAAACCTTTTCCCTATTTTTATGTGTCCAAAAATAAGTAGAGAATCTATCAAGACTTAATTTGGAAAGTGCAAGATCTATCAGATTGACTATAAAAATTTTAGGCAAAACCACTGGCAATAGAACACCACGGGCTATTTCTTACTAGGAACAGAATGCCCAAGGTGTTATATACCCTGTAGATCACTTCTCAAATTAAAATTGTAGGTTAATAGAGTCTTTTGGTTTCTATTTCAAGTCATTATAGTTACCTATTTGTTTTCTATCAGTCATTATTGTTTGTAACTGGTTATATTTTCTTATTTAGTCTCCCATGTTGCATCCTCTTATCATTTACTCTCAAATCCAACTTCCACTAAATCAATATTATGAAGTATCATTGGCTCATTCCATCTGCTTAAGTCACACTTGAGCCTATTGTATCAACTTCCTTTTAATTATGTATTAAGGAAGGAGGACAATCCCTTGCATCGTATTGCTTCCCTTTCCTTTGATCTCAAAACTTTTTGCCAATATCACCGTCAACTCGACTGTGACAATGAAAAGTGTTTCCATTTGAAATCTATTGTTTGAGAACTCATTGATTCTAATACTATATCTATTTAGGATGTTTATTATCAAGGAAACAAATTTGTTACCCCTCACAACCAAAACTTATGAAATTATAATAATCCTTTACCTTCCCATTCCACTAATACGATTGAGTCTACCCAATCTTTACCTTCTTCTTCCACACAAGTTGTTGACCCTCCTACCACTATGAACTATGATGATGACTATACTAAGGCCAACAATGTTGTCAACCTTATTGATTAATTTGAACCATACCTAAAACTACACCCGATCTTTGCATTACATTTGATCCTAGTGAGACTATTAAGGATCCTAATGGTCAACTTTATTGTAGCAAACATTAAATGCCTTCCCTCTTGTGGATTCCTTAAAAATCCTACTTGCATTGTGATTTTTATAAATAAAGAACATATTTACACTAGACACATATAACGATATTCCTATGATAAATCTGATGTGATGATCAAAACTTTCAATGGTTTCACTTATCATACTCATGGTTCCATTACTTTTCTTGTAGAAGTTGGTAAGAAGACCTTAGATGTTACCTTTGTTGTCATCCCAACTTCTGATTAGTTTCAAGATAGAATTTTCCTTTCTTGGACCACTTCCATGAAATTTATAGTCTCTCCTATCCACAAGTGTTTCAAATTTACTCGCGATGAAGAAATCGTCATGATTAACCATAGTATCTATCAGCCTTGAGATTATCTAGGGAAATTTGACCTTGAATTATTTTGTCCTTCCATGCCTCAACTAGATCAACCAGATAGAGACAATTTCTTCCTATCCTGCCAAAAATTCAAAATCTAGAAGTTTTGTGAACTTAGCAATCCTAATGTTGTTTCATCTCCTTGCCCTAGCTTTGGACTTCTTCCTACACCTTCTATACCTCCTATTTATGCTTTAATTCCACATCCTATATCTTATAAATGCTTTATAGATGTTATCTTTCAACCTTGTGTGGTTCTTTTCATTCTTCTGCTTAAATAAGAAAAGGTCTCGATCTTGGTTAATCCTAAACCACCTCAAATTTCAAACAAAACTAAACGTAATCATTATGCTCATAACTTCCCATTCTAGATGGCGTGCTAGAGCATGTGAGAATTTTTCCCAAAACATTTTCTCCCCTAAGACACCTATTGATTCTTTGACTCCCTTTGACCAACTTATGCATATCCTAAGGGGGGAAGTTAATTTAAAGAAGACAAAAATGAATAAATATGATCATTTTATATGTATCTTGGATTATAATGTAATTAATTTATATGAATAATATACTCTTGATGATGATAATTTCAATACAAATAATTTCAATGCTAATGATTCTAATGGTATGTATAAGCTTATTGATGTTAATCATGATTTACCTACTAGTTTTGCAAAATAATTATCTCTTGATCCTAGTGATAAACAAGGCATCCTCAAAGAATGGTCCTTGTGTGAAACTAGTAATGGTTCCATATGATGCACTTTATGTTTCTCCTCTTGCATGTTTCCCACCTTCCCTAAATGATAAAAATTGACACGGGGGTGCAGGTGGTATGCTTGATTAACTCCTCTTTTATGATGGATTCTTTTGTGTTTTCTTGTCGTATTGTACTTCCTCCATGATGTACTGCTTGTTATATGTTTTGTTTATATTTATTAAAGAACCCTTGTTTCTTATTTGGTGCAAGGTGATAAAGGAATCAAATTGTTATGACACTCTTCTATTTGTATCTCATTTATTCTATACATCATATACATGTTATGTTGTGCATGTGCAATTGTTCATAAATGTGCCTTTGTGTTATCTGATTGGGGATAACGTAAAGTGGTAGCTACCATTCTTTTTGGTGTCTATAATGATGGCCCAAAAAGACTCTTCTCTGTATCTCTTATGTGATCTTCCATGGTTCTCATAGTTCTAATACCTTTGGGGAAAGATGACATTTCATTTTGATATAATTTTGATATACATAAGATCATATGATCATACTGATCCCAGAGTTAGTAGATCCATTTTGTGCTCTCTTTGTCACGTGTTTAATTTATCTTTATATTTCCTTTATTGGGGGAATATCATAGTGGAAACATCTCTTGTGTGTGAATGCATGATCCATTAAATCCATTGCTCCCATTAAGGCATTTCCAATAACTTTAACACGAGGGCACACACTCTACTCATTATTTCATATTTTGCACACACAAACAATGATCCAATGAAATATATTATGAAAATGGATAATGAGACAAATTTTCTTACATTCGTCTTTACATTATCATTCCTTATGCATTATTTAGGGGATCCTAAGATTGGTCATTCATCCATTTGGTCCTTAGACTGACCACTTTCATGTGGTCCTTAAACTGTCTTCTTTTCTAAATCCCTTAATGGAGATAATTTTTCCTTAAGGATAATTCTCTTTGTTTTGATGGGTTGAGTAGCATCTCAAGGCTTACTAGACTATCAATTCCATCCTTTTCAATAGTTCCTTCTTTTTGCATGATCAATAGTTCCTTCTAGTGTTTCCTCTTTCATCTTGATTTTTTATTTGATGAGGACCTAATTCACTTGGGGGCTTAGTGTTTCCTTGTCTTCTTAGCCTTAAGAAATTTTTTCCATTGCATTGATCTACTTTACCGTGAGCATGAGGTTGTATCATACTCCCGCTAAATGTACCATCCTATAAAGTAAACACCTATAATTAAATGCTCAGTTAGGCCCCATTTTGGTTGTTTCAAGATTTAATTTCCATTATTATTGATCCAAATACCTATCTCCACTTATTCTGACATCTACCCTATCTCCTCAATACCCCACTTTAATCTTGTCTCTTTATATCCTTTGGTTAGACTAGGTTAATTTTGAATCCTGAAATGTGGGAGAGGTATATAAGTGGCCTATCTCTCCTCATTTTGGTAACCAAGATCAAGTATTATAAGGCATCCATAAAGAGATCAAGAGACTTTAAGGTTTGAAGGAAAGAGTCTAAGATCAAGCATTTCTTAAAGAATACAAGGAATCTTTGAAGGTAGTATTCTTGATTGTAGCAATATTCTCTCCCATGATGTCCAAGTAAAGGAGCTATAAATCAAACAAGAAGATACTTTATCCATCTAGAAGCATTCTTCATTCATAGAAAGTGTTCATCAAGCATAAAAACATTGAAGATATAAGAGTAACATTCATAGATCCATGAATTTTTGAATGAATCCTTTATCCCTTTCTACATTCCAAGATTAAACAACTACAATTCAAGAAACATACAAGCATCTTCATGAATATGTGAAATATCAATATCCATTCATGGAGGTATATACAAGCTAGATCTAACATTTAAATTCATGTTTACATACTTTCCTCTATACAACTTTATTTCATTTTCAATGTTTATTCCTAAACAGGGGTTTGACCAAGGCAACCCCCTTTCCACAACCTTTTCCCCAATTTCCTTTGTGCAAAGAATAGGTAGCAAAGTTATCAAGGCTTAATTCAGAAAGTGCAGGATTTGTCAGATCAACTATGAAAGTTTTAGCTAGAACCATTATGAATAGAATACCCCAGGCTATCTATTCCTAGAAACAAAATTCCCAAGGAGTTTTGTACACTATAGACCGGTCTTAAATTTAGACTGTAGGTCAATAGAGTCTTTTGGTTTTCATTTCAAGAAATTATAGTTTTTTTAATCTATGGAAGGTATGATTTTATTAAAAATAGATCGAGAGAGAACTTGGATCAAACCAAGAGTAGATACATTAAGGGAATCCACCATCCCCAACAAAGTCACAATAACAACATCTATTATCCGACCAAAATCAAATTTTACAATCTTTGCTTCTCCTCATATGAGAATGAAGAGTCATATCAAACGATCCCTATTTTGCATTCCTTTTCTTCTTTCCTTTTACAATATGCCACCCCTCTTCCAAATGAGCAACTTCATTTAGCAAATCCTGTAAAAAAGTCATTGAATCCTATGCTTGATCATTTGAGCCTTCTGCATCTTGTTGGGTTTGACCCACATCTTCTAGTTGATCATCCTCCATTTCATGATTTCCACTAGAATATTTTTCTCCATTTTGGATAGAGTGGAAGCCCCATTACTTTGCAAAACCTCCCTTCCATAATCAACAACCTCCATGCTAACATTATTATTCAAGGATTGTTCTACCATTTCCTTTAATGACTCTTGTCTCCCATCCTCGAAGATAGCTTGATAAAAATCATTTGTTGTTCTACCTTTTTATCCACTATGTAGTGCTGAGTAGACATATCCTTCCACCATGAGGTTGACCTACGTATTTTACCTTTGTCACACTTTGTTGCTATATGTCTAGTCTGAAAATAGATCTTACATTGAAAGGGAATCCCTTCATAATCTAGAGGTTGAACCCAACTGCCCTTTGAGGTTTTGATCATAATTTATGTCGGTAACCCCTCAGCAATGTCCATTTCCACCAAAATATGAGCAAAGGTGGAGTTGAGAATATTTGAAGATCCTTCATCCACTATCATAAAGTTTTTTAATGCATCTCCTACAGCTTCAAAGCAAGAATCAAACCAAAGATGCAAGGGCAAGTTAGGAAGTCTCACCCACAATGGAATTTTATCAAAAACTTCATTATTTGGGTTGAAGTATGAATGCTAAGGCTTTAACATCAGTGAATATTTATTCTCCCAAAACCATCGATAATCACACAAAATTCTATTCATGTCCTGAACCTTCTCAAAAACAACAATAAAGAAACCCTTAGCAGTAGGGTAAATTTGAACACGACCATCAAGAATCGATTCCCAATATTCTAAAATCCACTAGTGAAGATAAAACAAACTAGGCTAGAACCCCATGAAGCAACCTATTAAACCTAGTTCACAAAAGACAACCAAGTTATGGTCAACCTCCTCCTCCGAATCGACCTCCAATGTCACCGAGTAGGCATTGGCTGAGGGAAGTATTAGTTTGTATGATTTTTGTCCCATTTGGCCAGTCAAGGATACATGAGGATTAGAGTCCATAAAACATCACTTCACCCCCAAATTTTTTTTCTAGATATCCCCATTTTTTGGCCATTGTCTACAACACCTCCTTTTGGCACAAAGGAAGTTTGACTTGTTCTAGATCCCCCAACATTGGAACGTTGTGTGTGCCTAATCGCACCATGATATTTACCATAAAAACCTTAGGGTTTCCCTGTTTATTCCATGTATGTTCCCTACACCACTACCATAACATTCATCATTTTATAAATTTAAATGTATTATTTAGGACCATTTGATGATCGTAGATCAATGGCTAAATTTTTATTTCAGCCCATAATTTTGATGGAAACATAGTTCTCCAGAAAGTCTCCAGAATGGAGACACGTATCAAATCTTAACTTTGTGCCTTAACCTTGATCGTCGATTACAACTAGTTAGTAGGTTACATGGATGATAATGTTGCACGGTCTTGATTGACATTTAATAATAAGAAATAAATATCTTATCACTCACATTATCTAACTACAATCCACTCAGCATGCATGAGTTCCAATTTGGAACTGATGATATTACCAATTTTGCACACTCATGCATTTATGGGAAAGATTTACAGAGAGATATGAAATATTTAAGAAAAATTAAAGGAAAAAGGAATTAATAGGGTTAGAGAAGGAATTGTTAAGTATCAATTCATATTTATAGATGATCTATGCTTCTTTCTTCATCAATTTGCCTTTGGTAGATAAAGTGTCAGAGCTGTTGATGGTTGATATTATGCCTCTAGTTTACGCCTGCTATATAATTTAGGTCTTTAGGCTGTGAGGATATTGTTGGGCTGAGAGTTCCTGCAAAATGTTGACAAATCCTAAATTAACAAGGACATTACATCCCATTTTCTGGCATCTCTTCTGAACCTCAAAGGAGACAAGGTGGATATGTTGACACTAATAAGGAAGGTTTTCAAAGAAGAATTTTTGGGGATGACATTTAGGTTGTCGTACTTGTAGTGATAGGAGTGGGGATCCCTTGGGCAAGTGATTTACCCAAGCTTTTGTAGGAAGGCCAAAATATGGTCATGCAACCTTTTATTTTGAACCTAAATAATGAGAAATTGACTCGGCATAGGAAATGAGTGCAAATTGGTTGAGGTTTTCTCATAAAATAGTTTCTACTAAATGAATTACCAAACAATGGATATCTATATGAATTCTCAAAGATTATCCTCTCTTAAGAATTCTACTTAGATGGAAGGGAAGATCCTTAGTGTTACCCATGACCTGTCACCCTATAACATGGTATTCTAAAATGAAGGGTTTCCTCTTTTTTTTCTTTTATTTTGGATACCACTGGTCCACTGTGTTGGTACTCAAACTGCAGTTTTGAGGTACCATGTAAAATTCTTGATTAAGTGCTCATTTTTGGCTTTGTATTGCATGATAGTATGGGCGTATTTCGGGTCATATCTTGAGGCCTACATGTTCATTGATTTTCATTCATCCTATCGATTTGTTTTGAGCCCTTAGGTGGCATATTCAAATGGGTTCGTGTCATTTCATTCCTAGGGGGTCTCAAAATCAGAAAATTGTTGTGTAGAATTCACCAAGAAGGGGTACTTTGTCGGCTTATATTTCATACCCTGAAGAGTGTCATGAAAATCTGAGCTTGGCATCTTTTTGTACACATTGCATACTCTCTATGTATCAAGTTTTAGGCCTCTGTGATAAGTTTTGACCCCGTTTATTCATCCCCTTCCGGAGGTGTTTTCTTGGATTTGCATCTTGCACTTTTCATAGTTTTGTCGGGAGCCCTGTTTGTGAAGCTATATCTGATACCCGGTGATTGGTCAAGAAGAATTAATGATGGATTTGTATTGTAAACATGTTTCTCTTTTGGCCTGTCCGTTTTTAGCCCCTGATGAATCCATTTGACCCGTTTCCAAAAGTAAATCCATTTCCAGTTTTTACTGTTTTGCTGAAACCCAGAAGTTCAGAAGTTTTAAGGGCTATGTTTGACAGGGTGTAAAAGACATCTGTATGATCTGATGAGCAAGCTAATGATTGGATCATGTTGCAATCATGTTTTACTCCCACCATGCCAAATCTAGAACCATGACCAATCCGTTTGACTAAGTTTTCGGGCTCATTCCATTTGCAATTTTCGCAAAATGTGTTCAATTTTGCAGAGTGTTTTCCCAAAAATCCAAATGCCCTACTTTGCCAATGAATAACTTTTGACCAGTTGACTCTTTTGATGAAATTATTTTTGCGTTGTCTTGCAAAGTTGGAGTACTAACCCCAGTCCCAATTTGAGCCCCTTGCCAATCCATTTGTCTGCCTTTAAAAATCAATTACAGCAATTAAAATCATTTTCTGACAAGTTTGTTGCAGGAACAATTTGAACTGGGCAAGTTTACACATTAATATCTTTTGATCCGATTGCAGTCATGAAGTGCTGTTTTGCAGAATGAATGAATGTGGATCAATGTTCATGTCTATTCAGTGGTGTGACCCAGTCAGGTGAAATTGTCAGTTTTTAAAGCTGCTCTTGGAGCCCTCTGACTCAGTTTTGGCACTTTGCACAAAATGTGAATTTTAATGTTTCAATGATCTGAGTTTCATTTAAAATGGATTCAAAATTATACAAAGGGCATATAAGGTGTTTGAGATCGTTTCAGGGATCAGGTGTTTGAAATCGAATTTTTTTTTAGCCGGTCCCACTCCGGACCCGACTAACCTGGCAAGGTTGCATCCTTCAAAGCTAAGCATAATGCCAATGAAATTTGTTCAGCATTATGCACTGGTAGAAATACTGTAAACTAAAAAAACATGGAGGAGATGAGCTACTTTCCAATTTAGAAGAGATTTTTGTCTCTAAAGGTTGCACATCTCCATCCAGTAATGATTTATCATTAGGTTTAGTTGAAGATTGTAATCAAATACCTTCTGCTACAGTGCCTATTAAAGAAATCATACATAATTCCCCTAACATTTAAATGCTTGAAGGTGAAAAGGATTTTTCAGATACTTAGGAAAATTTTGGAGAGATTGCACTTATGGATGAACTATTATCTCGAGGTGAAAATGTCACAATTTATAATGGCCAGGTGGATTTAATATGTGCCACAGATTGGAATCAGAATACATATTAGACATTGGAACACAGAGAATTTGAAGATAAACATTATGTGATTATAAGCTCTTCAGTCGACATGACCTTCAATAGAAAGAACCAACGCATTAAGGGAGGCACGGTTTTGAATGGTAAGATTGGAAGTGACAGAATTATAAGAGATGGGAGTAGTATGTTTGAATCATAGTTTGGGCACATGAAAGAAGAATGCCCCCCACGTGAGGGCTAGAGTAGCATCCGCCATGATAGAAAGCATCTCGACGATTAGATTTAAACAAATAAGGGAAACACCTACACAAAGGAAACCGTAAGCGTAAGGAACAGGAAAAGAAACTTATGCAAATTACAAGCGGTTCACATTAATATGTGAATCCTTAGCATTTGAAATGGAGGGTTCATGTTAGCAATGAGAGGTTTGCGTTTCAAGTAGTTGAAACCAATGTAAATAAAAGGGGACTGATGTCTATTCAAGGCTGCAACTACATTGCAATATAAATCTGTGCATGCCGGGAGATACTTACACACATGTAAATAGGCTGCCAGATCAAAGACAAATGCCAACGCAAGTGGGAATTCTAGCGCATATCAAAGTTATATGAGAACAAGTCACACAAATTGCAATAAGTGCCAGTGCATTAAAAATATGAAAGAGGGGATGTTGCTTGTGAGAGAAGGGTGCCATATTTGTGTAATCAAATAAATTTTGAGCGCTAGCAGTTCATTCACATAAAAAGGGGCCTCACGCACTTTTGAGGAGTGAATGCATGGTGTGAAGGACCTTAATAATGGAGATCCCACACATCTAAGAAGGTAGACCTACGTAATGCTAAATGGGGCTCATGTGAGCTTTGAATACCAATATCTTAAAGCAAGATTTTGAAGCAGCCCACACATTGCGTGAAAAGGTGAAGATGCTAGTTAGCTTGGCCAACACATAATCAAATGAGTGAAGAACAGCTCACACCAAAAACAAGAGGGGTCACTGTTCAAATATAGTGCAAGGGACCCTGGCACCAACCAACAGTGGGAATCTCACGCATAAACAGTGAAGCAGCATATGGACCAGTGTAAGACAGGGCCTGGTTTTCTGTTTGATGCCTGCGTAATGGAGAGGTAGTGGGATGCCAGTATGTATAGGGGGCGCTCATGCCTTGCCCATGTAATGTATGTAAACTCCAGCATTGAACAGAGAGTAGTTGCCAGTGTTAGTTAATATTGATGTCAGCACAATTTCATTGAAGGGACTGTCAGCACATGGTGAATGGCCTTGCTTGCATGGTGCAAAGTCTATGCCTAACAAATGATAAAAGGGAGGATGTCAATGTGAATGCAAACAGGCCTTACGATGTAAGGTAGAGACTTGCGCAAGTGGGAGTCTCACACAATGTAGAGGGGCCTCGCGTGATCGATGTCTGCCAGCGGACTAAAAGATTTTCCCACACAAACAATATGTGAATGCCTTGCCTTGTACGGGATAGATAGTATGCGTGACCAGGAGCTTGGTGATCAGGTTTGTATTTAAACATGAAGAACATGGTAGGGTTTTCTGTTTGACGCCATTATCCCACATGCAGCATAATTTGGGACTTATTGTAATTTAAATACACCGACACTCATATGCATTGTAAAGAAAGAAGCCAAGGGCTACTTGGCGAGCTCTCTTGTCTAGTGGCTTCTGTGTGGTGGTGGGCCCACCAATTTTGAACAAAATTACTGAATGCTTTAGTTTAAACTAAGAGGAATTTTGACCTCAAGATCCGTGCGACCATCAATGGTGGTCGCATGATCTCAAGGGCCAGTTACGGCCCTTGCGATCATGCACCTGGCCGCCATGTGGTGCTCCGGTGAGGTGGCAAATGTGAAACGTGGCGTCCAAGGTAGTGATGAGGTGACAAATGAGGCGGCAGGCCGGGCAATCCGAGCTTGCCACGTGTCACTTGGGTCCCGGTAGGGGTAATAAAAATTAATATTTTATTCTTTTTCCTGTGCAAATGTAAGTTCAAAAATCAAAATTATAAATGTATTTTAATATAGTTTTAACTATATTAAAAATTCAAATATCAAAATCGCAGAGTTGAGAGACCAAATTAATAGCTGGAGGCTTTATTTTTCACCCAAATATGGACTATCATATACCACCGAAAAGGTCTCGACGCGAGGATTCCGATTCTGGAATAAGATTTTGCACAGGTGGCCATTTGCTCGCATTATTTGTAGTTGAAAGTTTCAGGGGGGCCAAGAAGATATTTTGTGAAATCTGATTGTTCTCACCCAGTGACTCATGGTTTGTTGATCTTGAGGGCAGGTGTCAGTTCGAGTGACCTGCTATGCTTTTCCCCCTCTTCTTATTCCCATTTCTGATCTTTTGAAAAGAGTTCCAATCTTTTTGCATGAGTAGAGCTCTGCAAGTTTGAGTTCCAATTAGTGCAATTTCTGGTTTAAAGTTTAGTGTCTACTTTTTCTGAGTTAGCTATTATCTGAATGTATTGACATTTTGAAGTTTAATGAAAATAAATTGAAGCCCTTTCTGGTGTTTGTTGATGTCTCTGTGTGTTATTTTGGATTTCTTGTGTGTTAAGTTTGTAAGGCAAGTTCAACATACTAATTTGTAAGGCAGATTGTGAGGGTATCACTAAGCTTCTTTCAAGGAGAGTGTTAGTCTTAGTGGTGTTTTCTGAGAAATCAAAATGGTATATGGATTTGATGCCCAAGTGTGAGAAAGAGAGAGTGGTTTGCAAGGCATTCCATTTGGTTTTACCTGTATTTGATTTGAAGATCTCTGTGGATGTGTGTTTGTTTGACTCCTAACCCAATGAAGTAGGCACTGGTCTTTCCCAGGATTGCAACCAAATCTTTAAATCAATCAACCATTTCCCTTTCTGTTCTTGGGTACTTTGATTGTTAAATCTAGCATGACGGGTTGGAAACCGTCTAATGATTCGCTTGAAAGGGTGAATCTAGTTGCAAGACATTAGTATCCTGCTGATCCATTTTTATATTTGCTCATGTCGTGAGGAAGGAATAGTTTGTAGGTATTGTGAGTAGATATCTTGAGGTACGCCCGCCTAGGTCTGTGGAGCCTGAAGTGCAGAAGGCATTTGAAGCCTTGTCGAAGTTGGGTTTTCTCTTGTTGAGTCAGTTTGTGAGTTGTGAATGAATGTATGTCAACACCAACAAGAAAAATAGCTAACAAAATGGTGACTCTGCTAGGGACCGCAATACATGACAACAAGTTTAAGATGTCCAATTCCTTGCTTTGCTGAATCATCCCAGGGTCTGGTCCAGTTTGGATATAGAGTCAGTTGTTTTCAAAAAAAAATATTATATTTTCTCACTGAATGTGAGTGGTGACTCTGCATCTCTGTTTGATCAGTGTAATGAAAGTATTGATGTCTTTGTAATCTTGACAAACAGTCAATATCCTGTTATGGTTATGTTGTTTTTGCTGATTTTGAAGACGGTTCAAATTTGAGGCAGGTTCTCATCTGATTCAGTTTGGTCCTCTGTGAAGAGGTGGTGGCTCTATCGGTATTTGAAGGTGATTTGGAGTAGCTTCAAATCAATGTGTTTGTAGCAATCACAACATCTCCAGGTAGTTGATTTTCATACCAAGTTGTTTCATGAAAATCATGTAAAAAAAATTATTTCCCTATTCAGTGATTTTAAGCACTAAGTGAAAGGGAAGAACTAGTTATTTGCATACAAGATTTGAAATAGCATTCAATTGGTTTATCTTAGTGTATGCAAATAATTTTCCAAGGAGGTATGATGGTTCTACTATGAGTGAAATCTGCATGAGATATGTACTTAATAAGAGTGGCAATTTGTAACCTTTTTGACTGCTAAGATGTCATATTCTTATGATTGGAGTGGTAGTAATTTGTATGGGGCAATTAGTTTTGAGGGTATCCATGGATATCCGAATCATATTCCATCAAAGGTTAGGGAGTGTTTGCCAAGGTTTACTAGTTTTGGTGAACAATCAGCTGAAGGTCATTTAAAAAATTTTGCTGACTTAATAGACGGCCATAACATTTCACATGAGGATTTATTGATGAAACTTTTTTTAATGTCCTTAGTTGATGTTGCAAGGGATTGGATTAGGAATCTACCTCACGGCTCAATAGAATCCATGGAAGCATTAGAGGCTTGTTTTGTCAAGAGATTTAGTGATTTTAAGCAACTTAGTGATGTAGAGCAATATGAGGATAAGGAGCACAGTGATGAGCAAGGCATATCTAAATCAAATGATCCTATATCAGAATATGAGCTTGTCAAAGCAGAGATAGATGTGTTGAGGCAAAGACTTCAAGAAAAGGTGGTGTTATTTTTGCAAAAACACATGAGCAGAGAGGAAGGCGAGTCACCATATGATTTTTACATAAAATTTATTGGTAAGCTAAAAGGCTACGGTATCATTTTTTGTCCTTGGGAATATGTATGGGTTGATTTATTTGTCAAAATTTGTTTCCCTCATACACTTAAGTTACTAATTTATCAGAAGATAGAAATTTTTCAGCAAGTTATAGAATGGATAAGCGGTTTAGAGGATGGTTCTTCTAAAAAGATATATGATGTTGAAAACAATGATATTGAATCTGAAAGTTCTAAGATTAGTGAAGATGCTGATGATAAAAATGATTCTAATGATAAATCTGACAGTGAATATGAATTTAATGATATTGAAAGTGATACACATGAATATATGTTTAGTAATGATGAGGAGTCTACTGCTGGTGAAGATATTGCTGATGTTGATATTGTTAATAAGTTATATAAGCAGCAAAAAAATGAAGAAAATATATGCAGCCAACAAGATAACAGTTATGATGCAGACATGAGTGTTTGTAGTGAGGATTTCACACAAGAAGATATGATTTAAGAGGTTTCACTACAAGACTCCAACCAAGAAGAACTTTGCAGCATCATGCAAGAAGACAGTGAGGTAATGATTGAAGAAGATTGTATGCAAATTAGTTGGATACTATTCTAAATGATGAATTAACTAATAAAAGGTTAATAAATCTATCTAATAAGCAAACTACAATGAAGAATGCAATAACAAATGAAACCAAATTAACAATTTACCTTCACCTAGAAATGAAGCTTGTCTCCATTATCCTCCTAGCCTTGATTTCTTGAAGATGTTGAGCTCTCAGATTTCCAAATGAAGCTCTTTCCCAAGATGATTCCAAAGTGTGGAGATTGAATGAAATGAGTGCACAACTAAAACTTGATTATGCAAATATGGTGGATGAAATGCAAATGATGGGATGATAATATGGATGCTTGGTTGCTTGATTGCTTGGATGCTTGATTGCTTGAATGCTTATTCTCAAAAATACCTATTAGCTTTCAAATGGAAAATGAGGCTCCTTTTATAAAGTTTTGGAGGATCTAGGCCCAGGTGGCAGAATCCTAGGTGGAGAATGAAAGGTGGAAGATCCTAAGGCTAGAATTGACTTGGTTGAAGGAGTTGAGAGAAAGGGGGATGTAGTTGGAATGTGAGAGAAAGAATAGGGATGATGTTCCTCTCACATTGACATGGAGGAGAAGAAGGTGGAAGGGAAAGACACATGTCAAGTGTCTCACAAAGACCAAAGAGAGAAAGAGGGAAAGACCTTTTCCTCATGAGGACTCTTTGCACAAGTGTCTTGTGACTCACTCTTGACCCTTAGAGGTGGCTTGAGAAGCCCCTTAGGAATAGGGAATGTCTCTTGACTTGGTTGTTGAGAGGACATGTGGTCATAAGACCAAGTCCTATGAGGCCACATAGCCCTTAAGAATAGGACATGTGTGGGTGAGGATAAATATGAATAAATAATTAATAATAATTATTTATCTTAGCCAAGGTGATGTGTCAGGTGACTAAGTGGATGAAGTGGACTAAGGGAATTAGTCATATTTAGGTGATTGTGTATTTAATTAAATCACTTTAATAGACTATTTAGAAGACTTAGGATATAGAATTAGACTATAGTGAATTTATTAAATAAATTGAATAATTTACTTAATAAATAGAAGAAATAATTATTAATTAAATAATAAAATATTTAATTAATTTTTCAAGTCAATAGTAATTAAATAATAAATATTTAATTAATTAATGAAGCCATTTTTAGGTGTATACATTTTGCCCCTCTTTGAAATAATGTGCTGGTCACATTGTTTCAAAGAAAAATCAAGCATTTTTGCCCCTGCCCCAGACAATGTCTCAGACGACCTATGCATGCCCCCTCGAGAGATTGATAAACAAAAAAGATTATGTGAATTTTGTAAAAATAATTTATTTATTTATTTATTTTTTTGTTTTAATGGGGTTGTTCAATCAATCTCACGAACGAACGGTAGGAAAGATGGATGAAAATGGGGTAGAATGGAAGAAAAAGATCAGGTAGGGTCCACACACCAAGCACATCGGGTCCACAAGCTATAAATACGGCCAAGGGGTCCACAATAGGCTCATTGTGCACACTTGTCATGTGGAGATTAGAGCGAGAGAGAGAGAAGAGCAGAGCCACCAGGATGTCGTTCCCCTTGTCAGATCACTGCTTCGAGAGAGTCAGACGCTTCCAGCGACCACCCGATTCGGGTGAACCGGTAGGTGACTCGATCCTGCTTTGTAATTCCATGATTTGATGTATGTGAATGTAGAATTTAGCATGTTTAGGGTAGATCAAATGATAGAATTAGCTTAGAAAATTTTAGTTTTCGTAGCCGAAAATGAATGCACAGTTTCGGCGCATTAATGCACAACAACTTGTGGCATATGCACAGAAACTTAATTTTACTGCGCATTCATGACGAATATTTGCGCATTCATAGTAGGATATTAGTACTGCTGCGCAAGCATGAATTAAAAGTGCGCATAGGTACTTATTGCGCATGTGTTAGGAAAGCTGCGCAAATGGTCAATAAAATTGCGCATATGTGTAAAACTGCGCAAATGCTGATAAATGTTGCGCAAATGTAGAAGAAGACTGCGCATCGGTAAAAACCTATGCAAATGTGAAATAAAGTTACGCATGCATGTTTCAATGCTGCACATATGTTTTAGGTGGTAGAAGTTGGTCATAATAGATATTCAATTAGGTCAAACTTGATGTCGATAAGCTGATTTGATTTGTCAGCGGTTGATTGTGATTGATTTGATCAAGATTGGCAACATTGTAGCATGTTCGCTAGTTAGCCAGTTTGAAATAGATAATTGATAGAATTATCTATTGAAACACATGATAAACATGTTTGAAATTGATATGATAGGATAGATAGATTGATAGATCAGTTTATCAAAATCTGATAGGTTGTTTGGTGGTGACTTAAATAGGAGGATATCACAGATGTTCTGATGTCACGGGAGAGATATCCTGTCACACAGAACCTAAGACCAGCATTATCGAAGACAGAGAGATTGGTGATAGGAGCATCGGGATTGTACCATGTGATTTACATGCCCGAGATTTAGGTGAATCTGAGCATGATGACCGCATTAGCTGAGAGATGGCACTCGGAGATGAGTACTTTCCATCTTCCGACAAGGGAGATGACAGTGACACTAGAGGATGTATATCGCATCCTTCGGCTTCCCATCACAGGAGAGTTAGTGCAGTATGATCGATACGGCAGAGTCACAGAGTGCAGAGTCATCTTTGGGGATGATGACATAGAGGATGGGGAGATTAGCTGGGAGGATATGGTCGACATGTATGAGCCTCTTCCAGTGGTTCTAGCAGGCGTGATTGGGGGATTCGTATGCCCTGATCGGATGTCACACAGATTTGTAGTTGGGTGGGGCCATACCTTACAGCGGGTGATGGAGGGGACCCGATTTGCTTGGGGGGTGTGTTTATTAGCACACCTATACCATGATTTACATCAAGTGGTGTACCACAGGAGTGCATCTCTATCAGCAGGGGTGACACTGCTCCATGTTTGGGCATGGGAGCATATTGCAGTGACTAGACCATTGGCTATTAGATTCCGGGGTGCAGGACAGCCCTATATTCATTTGTACTCCTTAGTTTTGTCTCAGGCAAAACTGGGACATTTAAAGTTTTGGCGCTACACTTTTGATACATTGGACACAGTGACATGGAGACCCTACTTAGGGTGCGAGCCATGGGATGATGAGTGGTAGCTTGGTTTTTATTTTGAGGCACGATAGCTGATAGGGAAGATGCTCTTTATTATTGAGAGACAGCTGGTTAGCCAGGTTCTGTGTCAGTTTGGCAGGATACAGGGTATGCCCCAGGGAGTGAGCGAGTTTGCACGGACACATCAAGAGAGACGGGATTGGTGGCCCATGGCATCATTTGATGTTGCGCAGCAGGAGTTTTTAGATGCACCATACCAGGTGTGGTCCATGAGACAGATAGTGGTTGACCCTGGGATGACTGCTAATTTAGAGCAATTTTTGAGAGATCATCTGGTTCCATGAATTACAGATCCAGCAGTGAGACCTCCAGAGAGAGATCCAGCAGACAGACACCGGGGGAGGCGGCGAGGTTGAGATAGGAGAGGATGAGGGAGAGGAGGAGATGGAGGAGGAGATGGAGGTGGTGGAGATGGAGGTGGAGATGGAGGTGGTGGAGATGGAGGAAGATTTGGCCCACGGATGAGGGGAGGTGGAGTGAGGCAGAGGGGACAGGGACGGAGATAGCCTCCAGCACAGCCAGCTGCAGGAGCACCATTACAGGTACCAGTCACACAGGTACGAAGACCAGTGGCTGTAGTACAGATACCAGTTGCTGCAATACAGGCACAGGCACAGGATGAGGTAGACATTCTATTGGCCCAGGTTGATGTGGCACAGGGTGGCAGACAGGATGAGCCAGATGTGGAGATACCAGATATACAGGCATAGGATGAGCAGGCAGATATGGACATCAGGGGACAGGATCCCTATTTACATAGAGATGCTGCAGAGGAGGAGCCTGATATTGACGCACTGCTAGTTCGACTAGCAGTTATCCAAGTAGAGGCAGACCGGGTTCTAGGTCTGGAGAGACAGATTGAGAGGATGGGCAGACAAATGGACGTGCTGCGGGCAGAGAGAGATTCAGTTGTTGAGAGACTCGGGGAGTCAGAGATGCTGCTAGATGATATTTTAATATTCGACACCCTTTATCGGCGAGGTTTTGATGGTACTCTCCTGCGATGTCTCAAACATGATGAAGCTCAACTTTCCTTACAGAATGTACATGAAGGTATTTGTGGGACACATTCAAGTGATCCCTCTTTGGCTAAGAAACTCATGCGTATGGGTTATTATTGGCCTACCATGGAAGCAGATTCCTTTCATTTTGCTAGGGCATGGAAGAAATGTCAGATACATGGAAACCTTATCCATGCTCCAGCATAAGAGTTACATCCTTTTACAACTACTTTGCCATTCAATCGGTGGGGACTCGACCTTGTGGGCGTTATCAATCCTCCATCTTCCAATGGTCATAAATGGATCCTCACTACCACAGAATACTTCACTAAATGGATTGAGGCCATTCCATTGATTACCGCCACAGGGAAACAAATATCCATGTTTATCTTAAACTATATCATCTGCAGATATGGTATACCTATGTATCTCATTACTGATCATGGGAAACAGTTCCAAAATCAAGACATGGATGAACTGTGTGCCAAATTCCACATCACCCACAACTATTCCACCATCTACTATCCCCAAGGAAACGGCCAAGCTGAGGCATCAAACAAAACAATTATTAAAATCCTACAAAAGACTGTCAATGTCGCTGGCCGTGGTTGGCATCTTCAACTTAATCCTGCCTTATGGGTTTACCGCACCTCCATCCGTACTCCTACTGGAGCCACTCCATACTCCCTTGTCTATGGATCTGAAGCAGTCCTGCCCCTCGAGGTCGAGTTGCCTTCACTTCGTGTTACTCTTAAAGATTTAATTCCTGATGAAGAGTATAGAGTTGCACGCTTGACTAAATTGGAACTCCTAGATGAACGTCGTCAGCGCGCCTATGATCATTTGAAAGTTTATCAACAGCATCTGTCCTGTCAGTACAACAGCAAGGTAAAGATCAGAGACTTTCAGTTGGGTGACTTAGTCCTTCGAGAAAATCCAAAGAATCAACAACATCGTGAAAAGAAGGGTAAGTTCAAACCTAATTGGTTAGGACCTTTTGTGATCACAACAGTCTATGGTTCTAGAGCTTATCAGTTATCTACACCTGAAGGGGATCCCTTGGATGAGCCTCTTAATAGTATCCATCTCAAGAAGTTTTATCCTTGAAATCCCAATGCAAGGGGCATGTATATAGGCTGTATATATATTCTGTAAATAAAAAAATAATAAAAAATAATCAAAAAAATCACAAAATCAAAAGAAAAATTGCAATAAAAGCATATGGTGAAAACCTGGAAACAAGCGCTATGTGTGACAAGTTAGCTCCTCTATCTATTAGGATTCTTATCATGTGTCCGTCCATTGTATATATCATAATAAAATGGCCAGTTCATGAACCATTCCTTGTATTTATCCATAATAAAATCCCATCATAGCTTGATCTTTTGTCATGGTCTTCATCCTAGTCTTGTTGTGTCTTTCTTCATCCATAATAAGTCAGTCCATCACCTAGCTGGGGGCATGTCCTTGACCTAGTTTGGGAAGTGGATCTATAATAGTCATGACTCTTAGAGGACATAAGGGAGTTATTCTCACCAGGCAAGCAGCCACAATCAAATGTCCTTTTACAATGGTATCTTCATGCTGAATCCAAATCTATGATCTATTCTTTGCAACGTGACCACTTATCTATACATCTTGACTATACATCATCACTTGAATTAATCAACATGTCCTAAATCAATCTTTTTGGCAAAAGAAATGTATATTCATGACAGGCATGTTAGAATGGTTTGTTGTAGATTATGCATTCATATATGGATTTCATTGTTATCATGCTTCCTGTGCTATTCCTGGATATCTTTGACATGAGTTTGAAACTCTCATATGTCCTTGATTAGAATAGCTGGGATGGGGCATGATATTTTCTTTGATTGTTGTTTGTGGGGTATTTTTCCATGAAATTGAAGGAACAAGTAATTGGGGTGTCTGTGTATAAGTGCCTTCATCCATTTCGTAGTATGGACAACATACAAATCATGTTGTTCTAACAAATGCTATTTATGGTGATATGCCATCGCATACCTCGACTCCAAATATTTGTTCCCCGATGGAAGGGGGAATATTCCTTGTCTGTTACGCAAACAAAACTCAGGTCATCTCGATTCAATTATACCTAGATGCTTGTCAAGTTTGCAATATTAAACTCCATGCAAAGAGTGCTCAGGTCATCCTAGTTTAATTATACCATGATGCTTGCATTTTCTTGCAACATAACGAGCTCAATGATGACAATCATATTCCAGTTATTATGAAGTTCTAAGATGTTACATGAAGTTGTGGAGATACTCATTTCATATTTCATTTTGCATTGCGTTATACCATCTCCTAGATTTGCATATCAGTGCTCCTTTTATAGAGATTTATAGGTTACCTTTCTTATTAGGTTATCTATTTTCTTAGTCTATTCTTCTTGTGTCAGATACATTGTTATTTAAGTTGAGGACATTTGGACAACCAAACATATTACAACTTTTTGCATTTCACATTTTGCACTTAATCATTTAGAGACATATGTTATCTTCATTATGAGTGTTCATTTATATATAATTTGGTCATTTATCATAACTATCATTTCATCTCATTTTCTTTTATCATGTTATCAGTTATTACATTTAATCATCTTAGATACATTATCATTTTTCTACATTAGATATCATTTGCATTAGATCATTCATTTATTATTCATTATCCACATTGTTCATCACAAATATTGCATTGATAATCACATAGCATTAATAAATTCATTTAAGACGTGCATTTATGTCACCATCATATGATTATTAACCATTAAGCATCAACAATATCAAAACATGAATATAAATCATTTTGCATTCTAAGCTATACATTTTATGCATCTGAAAGTACATCATCACATCCTGCATATGTCAGTACACACATGTATATAAATCATCAAAGTAAATCATGATAGAACTGCATCACATACAATTCATAAAACAACAAACATATCTGAATGTCCAATGATATAAATCAATAACAATGTGTCCATAGTCAGTGTCTGTCAAGTCAAAATATAATGATACAATGAATCATAATGATACAATAGTGTATACAATGATCTCTCACAATCTATGAACCACTACCTCCAAACTCTATCTATTGCTATCTACGGGATGCAATGTGGCCCTGTGCTGCTGCACTCCCTGATGCTGAGGATCCACCCTGACCTCCTGAACCTGTCGGTGCTCTGGGAGGACGTGATGATACCCCTCCACTGCCAGCTAGTGCATGTCACTCAAATGCTGCTGATCTGATGCCAACTGAGCTCTCTCTATAGCTCCCGATCCACTGATCTCTCGGGACTGCCTGTCTGTATGCCTCTCACCAGTAGGATATCTCCTTCCCAGCATGTATCATGGCTCTCATGATATCCCCATGAGGACCTAGGTCCTCAGTCCTCTGTAACTCATCTAGCAGCATCTCTGACTCCCCGAGTCTCTCAACAGCTGAATCTCTCTCTACCCGCAGCATGTCCATCTGTCTGCCCATCCTCTCAATCTGTCTCTCTAGACGTGGAACCCGGTCTGCCTCTACCTGGATAACTGCTAGTCAGACTAGCAGTGTGTCAATATCAGGCTCCTCCTCCGCAGCATCTCTATGTAAATAGGGATCTTGTCCCCCGATGTCCATATCTGCCTACTCATCTTGTGCTTGTATATTTGGCATCTCCACATCTGGCTCATCCTATCTGCCACCATGTGCCACATCAACCTGGGCCAATAGAATGTCTGCCTCATCCTGTGCCTATGCCTGTACTACAGCAATTGGTATCTGTACTTCAGCCACTGGTCTCTGTACCTGTGTGACTGGTACCTGTAATGGTGCTCCTACAGCTAGCTGTGCTGGAGGCTGTCTCCGTCCCTATCCCCTCTGCCTCACTCCACCTCCCCTCATCGATGGGCCAACTCTCCCTCCATCTCCACCACCTCCATCTCCACTACCTCCATCTACTAATTGGGATTTCAAGGATAAAACTTCTTGAGATGGATACTGTTAAGAGGGTCATCCAAGGGATCCCCTTCAGGTGTAGATAATTGATAAGCTCCAGAACCATAGATTGTTGTGATCACAAAAGGTCCTAACCAATTAGGTTTGAACTTACCCTTCTTTTCACGATGTTGTTGATTCTTTGGATTTTCTCGAAGGACTAAGTCACCCAACTGAAAGTCTCTGATCTTTACCTTGCTGTTGTACTGACGGGATAGATGCTGCTGATAAAATTTCAAATGATCATAGGTGCACTGATGACGTTCATCTAGGAGTTCCAATTTAGTCAAGCGTGCAACTATATACTCTTCATCGGGAATTAAATCTTTAAGAGTAACACGAAGTGAAGGCAACTCGACCTCGAGGGGCAGGACTGCTTCAGATCCATAGACAAGGGAGTATGGAGTGGCTCCAGTAGGAGTACAGATGGAGGTGTGGTAAGCCCATAAGGCAGGATTAAGTTGAAGATGCCAACCACGACCAGCGGCATTGACAGTCTTTTGTAGGATTTTAACAATTGTTTTGTTTGACGCCTCAGCTTGGCCGTTTCCTTGGGGATAGTAGATGGTGGAATAGTTGTGGGTGATGTGGAATTTGGTACACAGTTCATCCATGTCCTAATTTTGGAACTGTTTCCCATGATCAGTAATGAGATACATAGGTATACCATATCTGCAGATGATATAATTTAAGATAAACATGGATATTTGTTTCCCTATGGTGGTAATCAATGGAATGGCCTCAATCCATTTAGTGAAGTATTCTGTGGCAGTGAGGATCCATTTGTGACCATTGGAAGATGGAGGATTGATAGCGCCCATGAGGTCGAGTCCCCACCGACTGAATGGCAAAGTAGTTGTAAAAGGATGTAACTCTTATGCTGGAGCATGGATAAGGTTTCCATGTATCTGACATTTCTTGCATGCCCTAGCAAAATGAAAGGAATCTGCTTCCATGGTAGGCCAATAATAACCCATACGCATGAGTTTTTTAGCCAAAGAGGGACCACTCGAATGTGTCCCACAAATACCTTCATGTACATCTTGTAAGGAAAGTTGAGCTTCATCATGTTCGAGACATCGCAGGAGAGTACCATCAAAACCTCGCCGATAAAGGGTGTCGGATATTAAAATATAGCAGGAGGTTTGGCGGAGAAAAGTTCATTTTTGATTGCGGGATAGGTCGGGAGGTAAAGTGTTATCTTTGAGGTAAGAATAGATCTTTCCATAGGTTGGGGAGTCATGTCCAATCATATGACATATAATACTCATATCAGGGTCATCATATGAAGGACAAGTCAAAGATTCCACCAAGAACTCAAAACGGGCCTTGGTATCTTCGATATCAAATAAAGAAGTAATCGTTTCCATGGCATTAGCAGCCTTGTTTTCATGCCGAGGAATCTGCTCAAAAGTGATGACAGAGAAATACTTTTTAAAGTCATCCACCATACGTTTATATGGCCATAACTTATCATCTTTAGTCTGGTAATCATCATTAACCTGGTTAACAATCAGCTGAGAATCTCCGTAGACATTTATTTCAGATACATTCCATTGTAAAGCCTTTTTTAACCCAATTAGCAAAGCCTCATATTCTGTCACATTATTAGTGCAAGGAAATAACAACTCGAAAGATTTTGGAATAGTGTATCCTTGTGGCATGATAAAAAGTATACCAGCTCCTGAACCCTGTTGAGTGTATGAGCCATCAAAGTATAATTTCCATGTTTGTGTAGACAAAGCTAAGATATGAGCATCAGGAAACTCTGTGTGTATAGGGTGGTCATCCATTAATGGAGCATCAGCTAGTTGATCTGTGATCACTTGACCTTTGATAGCCTTCCTATCTACATATTCAATATCAAACTCACTAAGTAGCATGACCCACTTAGCCAACCTGCCTGTCAATGTAGTCTTACTTAACAAATACTTTAAAGGATCAATCTTTGCAATAAGCTGAGTAGAATGTGACAACATGTAATGTCGCCACTTTTGTGAAGCAAAGACAATAGCCAGACATGCTCTTTCAATAGGGGAATAGTTTAACTCATATCCCACTAGAGTGCGACTGATGTAGTAAATGGCTTTTTCTTTTCCTTCATGATCTTGCTGAGTGAGAAGAGCACCTAGTGAGGCTGTTGTGGCTGAAATAGATCTCACTGATACTATCATAAACCTAGTGAGAAACAAATCTTCGGATGGATTGTAGACGCCCCTGTAAAGATCTTAGCTGACTGATGTTAGTGGGGGAAGCCATCTCCAATATTTCTTTAACCTTTTCTGGATCTACTTTGATTCCTTTAGCTGAGACAATGTACCCTAACAGTTTGCCAGATGTGACCCCGAATGCACATTTCTTTGGATTGAGTCGAATCTGATATTTTTCCATCTGGGTGAATATTTTATCTAACACTCTCAAATGACCAGCTCTGTCTTTGGATTTTTCTAAAATGTCATCAACATAATCTTCCATGATGGTATGCATCATGTCATGGAAGATCGTGGTCATGGCTCTTTGGTAAGTTGCTCTAGCATTTTTGAGGCCAAAAGGCATTACATTCCAGCAGTATGTACCCCATGGACAAGTAAAAGCAGTTTTTTCCTGGTCTTCTGGCACAATCTTGATTTGGTTATAGCTAGAAAATCCATCCATTAATGATAACATCTCATGCCCAGCTGTTAGGTCAACAATCATATCAATATTTGGCAAAGGGAAGTCATCTTTCAGACAAGCTTTATTAAGATCTCGAAAATCAATACAAATCCTAATAGACTTGTCTGGTTTTGAAACTGGAACAATATTTGAAATCCACTCAGCATAGTCAATAGCCCGAATGAATCCAACATCTAGGAGCTTCTTCAATTCTGCTTTCACCATTAGAGCAATGTGAGGATGCATTTTGCGGAGCTTCTGCTTAACTGATTTTACACCTGGTTTGATAGATAGATGATGCATAATGAGATTGGGGTCCAAACCAGGCATATCAGCATAGGACCAAGAAAAGTTGATTTGTCGTTCTCTGAAGAATTTTGCAAAAGCTCCTTTCTCTAATTCTGTCAAGGATGCTACTACCTTGAGGATGCGTGGAGACTCCTCTGTTCCAATGTTAAGTGGTACTGTTGGTTCTATAAGAATGGCAGATTGCTCTTGATCTAGATAGTTTGGAAGAGTGTCAATCCTTCCATCGTCAGGCACCTCAGAGAGGTTTTCACCATCAGATGTGTCTTTTCTTTTTACTATTTTTGGATCTAATAATGCCACTGAGTGGTTTTCACCATTAGATCTGCTGATTATTTTTATATTTTTATGACTGAAAGGATTGGCACTCTCTCCAAAATAGGCCATGTCATTGAGTTCTATCTAAAATCCTGACTTGTGATCCCCTGGTGGTAAATGATCCCTGATACCAAGATAGTCAATGACCGCGTCATCATTATGGAAGGCATCAAGTTCTGGGTGATCGGGAGAATCCCAATCAATAAGGTCAGGACGGACAAAGGGCATTGGATCATTTGGGTTGGTTTCAAAAGCAGAGATGGTATTGATGGAAAAGTTGTCAAGGTTTATGATAGTATCAGTGAGGTCTATTTCCATATTCTCATACGAGTAGTATTACGTGGGACCAATCCTAGTGAGTCACTCATTGAACTCTCACCCTCATGGTAATCGTTACTATATTGATGGACAACATTGACTCCTATTTCTTTAGTACCATCAGATAAGGAATCCCATTCATAATCATTAGAATCAGAATCATCATTATCTTCAAGTCGATCAATGATTCTTTGAGCTATCCTTTGTTTCTCTGGATCGACATACATACCATGCTTTCTGAATTGTAAGGCAGGAGCTTTAGATGTCTCATGAAAAGGTGGTATTTTTGCTTTTCCTTTTGTTTCTTGTGGTCCTTCTCCTTTATATCCTAATCCTGTAGTGTCTCTTTGATAATTAGGATTTTGCAAAATTGGTTTTATAACACCTTCTCTTTGTAACCCTAGAGGTCCAGCACCTTGATATCCCATCTTT
This sequence comes from Chamaecyparis obtusa, assembly GCA_027943335.1. Lineage (NCBI taxonomy): Eukaryota > Viridiplantae > Streptophyta > Pinopsida > Cupressales > Cupressaceae > Chamaecyparis > Chamaecyparis obtusa. The sequence continues at coordinate 1,287,486 of BSBK01001979.1, forward strand.
TGTAGCAAAGTATACCCTTTTCCATAGACATCAGGTGATATATAATCATGTTTAATATCCTCTTCAATCTTCTGTGTCTTAAGCCAATAATTTGCATTACGCTTAGCTACCTCATTGGATATTGTGCCCCCACTTAGAAATGTGTTATAAACAAGTGTGGAAGGGGGTTCTGATTGTTGTTTAGTGATCAAAGACCTACCATATGATTTAGGAGATAAAGGTAACTTAGTGATACAAAGAGCTTAACCTAAAGTATATTCTCCCATACTTCTTTCTTTGATATCTATCTTGATCCCATCTGATTTAGAAGTTGATGCTATATTACTAGGGTCACCAGGTGTAGTTGCAGAAGATCCAGTATGATTATTGGGAACCAAAGAATCAGAAATCTTCACATTGCTACAATATTGAAAAGGATTGGAATCTCCTTTGATAGTGATCTCCTGACCATTGTGAGGGAATTTTATACATTGATGATAAGTTGATGGCACAACTTGCATGGAATGAATCCATGGTCTTCCCAAAAGAATATTATAAGCAAGATCCATGTCCAGGACTTGACAAGATACATCTTTGACAATAGGACCGATTCTAATTGGAAGAACAACGGACCCCTTGGATGATCTCTCTTCCTCATCATAGGCTTTTATTGTGATTTTCTTTTTTGGATCAATGACATTCTCAGAAAATCCCAATGCAAGGACCAACTTTAACGTGCAAATATTCAAGCCAGCTCCCCCATCTATTAATACTCTTTTAATCTTGTGATTCTGGACAAGGACTTCGATATGTAAAGGAGCATTATGAGGTTGGGTAATGGCTAAATCATCATTTTCAGTAAAGGACAAATAGTGTGGGGTTGTCAAATGACCCACCATAGCTTGAAATTGATCAAGATCTAGAGTTGTTGGAACCTGGGTCTCTAAAAGAGCTTTTTCAAGGATATCTTTGTGAGATGGAGAAAGACGCAAAAGCTCTAAGATGGATATCTGGGCCAGTGTCTTTTTGAGATGTTCCAAAAGATTGTACTGGTTGGAAGTATTGGGTATGGACTTTGGAACATAAACGGACTTGTTGTGAGTAGTGCTTGGTTTAGACTGGACTCCTTGGAGAGTAACCTTGGCTTGAGCACGAGTAGTAGCATGGATTGGTTGACTCTCTGATTTTCCCTTTATGGTAATAACATTGGCATAATATGCAGAAGGATGACGGTCAGAAATGTTACCAACATATCTATAGGATTTGTTATTATAATTGGCTTGGTTGTCACCCTTATTATTGGAAGAACCTCCCTTTTCATGCTCAGGAAGTGGATCTTTGAAGGCCGTATGTGATTCATTCGAGACATGTTCGTCAACACTAATTTCACCGCTTTCGATTAAGTCTTGGATCACATTTTTAAGCCTTTGACATTCATTAGTTATATGTCCTTTTCCTCTGTGGAATTCACAATAATCATTTCCATTCCACCAAGAAGGCTTCACTCTAGGTTCATAGTCTTTCGGTTCAGGAAGCGTGATGAGTTTCTTGGTGATTAACTTTCGTAATGTTGATTTGAGAGATTCCCCTAAAGGAGTAAAGTTTCTTTGAGGTGAGATAAAAGGAAATCTCAGTTTAGATGAATCCTTATTGGTATTTTGATTTGCTGACTGATTGTTGTATGTAGCTTGAGTAGCGTTGGTCGTACTTGTGAGATTTAGAAGAGGTTTTGTCGGTTGGACATTACGATTATCAACAATTCCGTCATTGACAATGTTTTTGTTTTTATTCCAATATTTCAATTTGTCATTGTTGGAATTGGAATTATATGTGTTGGAATTGGAATTTGAGGATCCAGCATTGTCTTTGGAATAAAGTTTTATCTCACCTTTTCGGACCATGGCTTCCTCAATCTTGATACCATTTTCTATGAGCTTATTGAAATTTGGTGGACATTGCAATTGTAACCTATAACTCATTTCTGGTGTAAGGTTATGCACAAAAATATCCATCTTTTCTTGTTCAGGAATCGTTCATGGATATTTAGAAAACAATTGACGCCATCTTTGCAAAAAAGTAAGGAAAGGTTCTCCATTCTTTTGATGTGCATTGCAAAGATCAAGCATAGTGACCTCATGTTTGATGTTATATGAATAATGAGTCACAAATTTGTCAAGAAGCTCATTGAAAGATTTGATGCCGGGGGGAAGTTTGGAGAACCATTCCATGGCTTGTCCTCCTAAACTTCGCGGAAATAGTCACATAAGATAAGTGTCATTGTGAGCGACTTCAATACAAGTAGCACAAAACTCACGAATATGGTCTTGTGGATCCGAATTCCCTTTGTATTTGTCAAATTTTGGTACCTCAAAATGAGGAGGGAATGGAATCATTGCTAAATTATTATCAAAAGGATAAGGACATATATCATCTAAAGAATACTTCTTAGTTGATGATCCAGTTTGGATATCATGAATTTGTTGTTGAAGCATCTGGATTTGTTGTAGGACGGGATCCAAAGATAATGTGTTTCCTTGCGGGTTTTGAGAAACATTATACTGTTGAGTATGTTGAGGATCATTGGATTGCTGATTATTTTGAAAAACATTTTGTTGTTGATCACTATGGGACGCATTGGATTGTTGATTGATTTGAGAAGCATTGGATTGTTGATTGATTTCCTTTGCTCCATGAGGATCTTGAGAACCGGTAAGGATATCTTGATTTTTTGTAGGAGTTGGTTCTCTAAGATTTGTAACATCAAAATCACTTGGTAACTTAGCTCCTTGTTGAGAAAGCATGAGGAAATACATCTCTTTATCCAAGCCTATGAGTTGTTCCATGACTTGTAAAAATTTAGGATCTTGTGTAGCATCCCTAAGTTCCTCATCAGTAGGTTCGTCATCAAATGTGAGAGGATTAGTTTTCTTAGGAGGCTGTTTGGGCCAAGGATTCTCATCATTGCTGTTATTACCTTCCATTTTATCTAGGGATTCTGGATTAATAGGTTGTTTGAGTTTCTAAGATCGAGTTTGAACCATAAAACGGATGAAATTGATTGCGGAAAAGAAAGATTCTTGATAAAAAGATATGGAGAATGATTGGTAAAAAAAAGATATGATAAGTATTGAAAATTGGGGTCAAGAAACAATAATCTAAGTAAGCTTGATGGTTAAGGATGATATATCCTGATATGATAAGCTCACCAAGATCAAAGTCTGATAGATAAGGTAAATCTTCAACACCACACTGAAAATCTTAAGATTGGAAGAAAGTGATTTGTTGACTCTTGAGGAAGGAATGATGATGAAAAGTGATGAAAGTGGTCAAATTAGAAATCAGAGGTTTATGTAATGTAACTATTTTTCCAAAATCTTATTGAAGACGAAAATGGGTATTTAAAAAAGTGATTTTGAAATTCCAAAAGCCTGTGAGAATGCTCTCTGTTGTAAATGCGCAGCAACAAATGCGCAGGACAGTGTAATATATGCACAGTAAAATGAAACAAATGCGCAGCAAATTTTGACAGATGCGCACTGATAAATGTAAATGTGCAGTATCCTGACTCTTATGTGCAAAATTTTTGGATGTATGCGCATGTTGTCAAATTTTTGATGATTTTGCTATTTTGATGATGGGGAATTTTTTTTGTTTTTGTTTTTCTGATGTTTTCTGGTTTTTGGCAAAGTAAAAATGCATAAACACACACATGCAAGACAAAGATGATTTTAATCTAATTTAATCTAGTATGAATGCACAAACACGCTTACAATCCTAAGGTTGGCAAGGACGATATCTGCTGAATCCCCACTAGGATAATAAAATCCAGCCACGCAAATCCACAGCGGACAGCCTAGGAACTTGGAGGCACGAGCTCCTCCTTATAGTGCACTCACTTCTCAGGCACACCAAGTTCTGAATTCAATGGGTCATTACTTCCCAAAGAACTGCTATCTCTACTATGAACCGTGAGTAATGTGGGGTGTCTTCACGAGCTTGGGTGACTCCTTGAGCCAGCAGATAGAAGGTTTTTGGCCACTAAACAAAAGTTTTTAATAAGGACATCCGTTCAGGTGGTTGTGATCAAGTCATTTTCCCAATTAAGGGGGCTCTCCCAATCCTTTCAAAGCAAGGCTTTCACCTCTACTAAGTAGGACTTTAATGCACCATTAGGGTACTGGAGGAGATTTTGGTTGCCACAATGAATTCACACCTATCTAATGTGAGACTAATCACACTAGCATTTTTTATATACCGGTTTTTTAAGGGCTTGGCTTTAGCCTGTTACCGGTTGGGTCGTTCCTTGGGGTGAGTACCTCTTTTCCCACCAAATACCGCCCTCTAAAAATTATAACAATTTCTCTTACACCCAAGGTCCACGAATGGTGAGGGGAGAGGATACGTTGTTATAATTTTGGGATTACAATTATGCTATTAAGCAAAACACAATAGACACTTAAATCTAGGCTAAGGAAAACACACAAAGCAAAAACATGTCGTATTTTAAGCCCAAACAAGATTATAGTCTATTTTGCAAACCCCTTGGCAATCTGTAAATCAAATTGTTAGAAAAGTGTTTTTAGCAATGGGGTCTTCAAAAATTACGTCTTGCAAAATAGCCTAAAAATACTACCAGAACGAACAAACACTCGTCAAAATGTTAGCTAAAAACAAATCTAACAAAAAATTGAATTTTCCTACAAGGAATTGATAAATGCGCAGAATAGTTTGATATATGCGTAGTAATTATGGATGTATGCGCAGTAATTATGTATGCGCGAAATAGTTTAATTAATGCACAGCCTGGTGGAATGTATGCGCAGTTACTATGGATGCGCAGCGAAAATGAATAAATGCACAGGAACAGCGGACAAATGTGCAGCAATTATAACAGAGAGGAAAACAAATGAAAATTTTATGCCAGAGAATGGATGCGTAGCTGAAATGAACAGATGCGCAGGAATCATGGATGAATGCACATCAATAACCTATAGAAAATCCTGCACACAGAAAACTAAAAATTGAAAGTGAAAAGCCCAGTTGGGCCCTCCTTCTAGCACCAAAAATGTATGCAAATTAGTTGGATACTATTCTAAATGATGAATTAACTAATAAAAGGTTAATAAATCTATCTAATAAGCAAACTACAATGAAGAATGCAATAACAAATGAAACCAAATTAACAATTTACCTTCACCTAGAAATGCAGCTTGTCTCCATTGTCCTCCTAGCCTTGATTTATTGAAGATGTTGAGCTCTCAGATTTCCAAATGAAGCTCTTTCCCAAGATGATTCCAAAGTGTGGAGATTGAATGAAATGAGTGCACAACTAAAACTTGATTATGCAAATATGGTGGATGAAATGCAAATGATGGGATGATAATATGGATGCTTGGTTGCTTGATTGCTTGGATGCTTGATTGCTTGAATGCTTGGATGCTTGGATGCTTGAATGCTTATTCTCAAAATACCTATTAGCTTTCAAATGGAAAATGAGGCTCCTTTTATAGAGTTTTGGAGGATCTAGGCCCAGGTGGCAGAATCCTATGGTGGAGAATGAAAGGTGGAAGATCCTAGGGCTAGAATTGACTTGGTTGAAGGAGTTGAGAGAAAGGGGGATGTAGTTGGAATGTGAGAGAAAGAATAGGGATGATGTTCCTCTCACATTGACATGGAGGAGAAGAAGGTGGAAGGGAAAGACACATGTCAAGTGTCTCACAAAGACCAAAGAGAGAAAGAGGGAAAGACCTTTTCCTCATGAGGACTCTTTGCACAAGTGTCTTATGACTCACTCTTGACCCTTAGAGGTGGCTTGAGAAGCCCCTTAGGAATAGGGAATGTCTCTTGACTTGGTTGTTGAGAGGACATGTGGTCATAAGACCAAGTCCTATGAGGCCACATAGCCCTTAAGAATAGGACATGTGTGGGTGAGGATAAATATGAATAAATAATTAATAATAATTATTTATCTTAGCCAAGGTGATGTGTCAGGTGACTAAGTGGATGAAGTGGACTAAGGGAATTAGTCATATTTAGGTGATTGTGTATTTAATTAAATCACTTTAATAGACTATTTAGAAGATTTAGGATATAGAATTAGACTATAGTGAATTTATTAAATAAATTGAATAATTTACTTAATAAATAGAAGAAATAATTATTAATTAAATAATAAAATATTTAATTAATTTGTCAAGTCAATAGTAATTAAATAATAAATATTTAATTAATTAATGAAGCCATTTTTAGGTGTATACAAAGATGATTGTTGTTCCTTTCACAGTGAACAAATTTCAGAGATTTTATCTTTTGAATATCTTACATATTCAAGAAATGGAAGCTTTGAACTTTCATGTCCAACACACATTGATTTTGACAAGGAAAATGAATCAATGCATTCTGATTCAGACATATGTGATACTATTTCTTCTTGCACTCCTTCTTCATTAGGCTATAATAGAATTTAGTTTGATTTATCAGATGATGATATTTTCAGTGTGGTTTCAGATTCAGAAAATGTGGAGATTCCAAGTATTGAGTTGAGTACTGATTTAAGGAATAGTGTGGATTTTGAATCTTGTCTTGATTCTAAGTTTGCTTTTGAACTATTAAAAAGTGGTCAATTAGTGGCTCAAGTGTCAAAGGAAGAAACTAAGTATGTTGGTATTTTCCCTCCCACCCGCCACTTTGCTCTAAGTTCATTTAATGATGATAAGTTGCAAGGTGCTCCTATTTTTGATGAAGAGGTTATTGCTCCATGTCCTAAGTTTGATGATCATTTTCTAAGTGATAAGGCCTCTCAGATTTTGCATAAAAACCAAGGTATGTTTTATGTTGACAAACAAATGATGGATGTGAATGACCTTAATGATGCCTGTCCAAGCAATATGACAGAGATTGAGTATTCCTCCTTTCAGTTGAATGGTGAGTTTTCTGATCATGTTTTGTATGTTGAACTGATGAAGAATGTGAGTATTGTTAATCAAGCAGATGTGAATGATACTTACAGCTTGCCTGAGTGGGATGGAAATGAAAATCATGTATTTGACTAGGGTAAGCATTGATTTAAGTTGAAGGTTTTGTAAATACTTGTACAGTTGCTTTGCTTTGTGTCATGTGTTTGCTTTGAATAAAGGAGCCTCAAAACCAAGTAATGGATTCAAGGAATAAGAAGATGAAGTTGTTTTTGGAGTGATAAGAAGACAAGCTAGTTTTTGGGGTGGTCTTCTCTTCCAAGAGATTCTGAGATTCTTGTGTTGATCTTACGCTCTACCATCCCCAGACAAAGCCAATGTTGGTACTCAAAATGCAGTTTTGAGGTACCATGTAAAATTCTTGATTAAGTGCTCATTTTTGGCTTTGTATTGCATGCTAGTATGGGCGTATTTCGGGTCATATCTTGAGGTCTACATGTTCATTGCTTTTAATTCATCCTATCAAGTTGTTTTGAGTCCTTAGGTGGCATATTCAAATGGGTTCACGTCATTTCATTGCTACGGGGTCTCAAAATCAGAAAATTGTTGTGTAGAATTCACCGGGAAGGGGTTCTTTGTCGGCTTATATTTCATACCCTGAAGAGTGTCATGAAAATATGAGCCTAGAATCTTGTTGTACACATTGCATACTCTCTATGTATCAGGTTTTATGCCTCTATGATAAGTTTTGACCTCGTTTATTCATCCCCTTCCGGAGGTGTTTTCTTGGATTTGCATCTTGCACTTTTCATAGTTTTGTCGAGAGCCCTGTTTGTGAAGCTATATCTGATACCCGGTGATTGGTCAAGAAGAATTAATGATGGATCTGTATTGTAACATGTTTCTCTTTTGGCCTATCCATTTTTAGCCCCTGATGAATCCGTTTGACCCATTTCCAAAAGTAAATCCATTTCCAGTTTTTACTGTTTTGCTGAAACCCAAAAGTTCAAAAGTTTTAAGGGCTATGTTTGACAGGGTGTAAAAGACACCTGTATGATCTGATGAGCAAGCTAATGATTGGATAATGTTGCAATCATGTTTTACTCCCACCATGCCAAATCTGGAACCATGACCAATCCGTTGACCAAGTTTCCGGGCTCATTCCATTTGCAATTTTCGCAAAATGTGTTCAGTTCTGCAGAGTGTTTTCCCAGAAATCCAAATGCCCTACTTTGCCAATGAATAACTTTTGACCAGTTGACTCTTTTGATGAAATTATTTTTGGGTTGTCTTGAAAAGTTGGAGTACTAACCCCAGTCCCAATTTGAGCCCCCTGCCAATCCATTTGTCTGCCTTTAAAAATCAATTACAGCGATTAAAATCATTTTCTGACAAGTTTGTTGCAGGAACAATTTGAACTGGGCAAGTTTACACATTGAAATCTTTTGATTCGGTTGTAGTCATGAAGTGCCATTTTGTAGAATGAATGAATGTGGATCAATGTTCATGCCTATTCAGTGGTGTGACCTAGTCAGGTGAAATTGTCAGTTTTTAAAGCTGCTCTTGGAGCCCTCTGACTCAGTTTTGGCACTTTGCATAAAATGTGAATTTCAATGTTTCAATGATCCGGGTTTGATTTAAAATGGATTCAAAAGTATGCAAAGGGCATACAAGGTGTTTGAGATTGTTTCAGGGATCGGGTGTTTGAAATCAAATTTTTTTTTAGCCGGGCCCACTCTGGACCTGACTAACCTGGCAAGGTTTCATCCTTCGAAGCTAAGCATAATGCCAATGAAATTTGTTCAACATTATGCATTGGTAGAAATACTATAAACTAAAAAAACATGGAGGAGATGAGCTACTTTCCAATTTAGAAGAGATTTTTGTCTCTAAAGGTTGCACAACTCCATCCAGTAATGATTTATCATTAGGTTTAGTTGAAGATTGTAATCAAATACCTTCTGCTACGGTGCCTATTAAAGAAATCATACATAATTCCCCTAACATTTAAATGCTTGAAGGTGAAAAGGATTTTTCAGCTACTTAGGAAAATTCTGGAGAGATTGCACTTATGGATGAACTATTATCTCGAGGTGAAAATGTCACAATTTATAATGGCCAGGTGGATTTAATATGTGCCACAGATTGGAATCAGAATACATATTAGACATTGGAACACAGAGAATTTGAAGATAAACATTATGTGATTATAAGCTCTTCAGTCGACATGACCTTCAATAGAAAGAACCAACGCATTAAGGGAGGCACGGTTTTGAATGGTAACATTGGAAGTGATGGAATTATAAGAGATGGGAGTAGTATGTTTGAATCATAGTTTGGGCACGTGAAAGAAGAATGCCCCCCACGTGAGGGCTAGAGTAGCATCCGCCATGATAGAAAGCATCTCGGCAATCAAATTTAAACAAATAAGGGAAACGCCTACACAAAGGAAACCGTAAGCGTAAGGAATAGGAAAAGAAACTTATGCAAATTACAAGCGGTTCACATTAATATGTGAATCCTCAACATTTGAAATGGAGGGTTCATGTTAGCAATGAGAGGTTTGTGTTTCAAGTAGTTGAAACTAGCGTAAATAAAAGGGGACTGATGTCTATTCAAGGCTGCAACTACATTGCAATATAAATCTGTGCATGCCGGGAGATACTTACACACATGTAAATAGGCTGCCAGATCAAAGACAAATGCCAGTGCAAGTGGGAATTCCAGCGCATATCAAATTTATATGAGAACAGGTCACACAAATTGCAATAAGTGGCAGTGCGTTAAAAATGTGAAAGAGGGGATGCTGCTTGCGAGAGAAGGGTGCCATATTTGTGTAATCAAACAATTTTGAGCGCCAGCAGTTCATTCACATAAAAAGGGGCCTCACGCACTTTTGAGGAGTGAATGCATGGTGTGAAGGACCCGACTAATGGAGATCCCACACATCGAAGAAGGTAGACCTACGTAATGCTAAATGGGGCTCGTGTGAGATTTGAATACCAATGTCTTAAAGCAGGATTTTGAAGCAGCCCACACATTGCGTGAAAAGGTGAAGATGCTAGTTAGCTTGGCCAACACATAATCAAATGAGTGAAGAACAACTCACACCAAAAACAAGAGGGGTCACTGTTCAAATATAGCACAAGGGACCCTGGCACCAACCAACAGTGGGAATCTCATGCATAAATAGTGAAGCAACATATGGACCAGCATAAGAGGGGGCCTGGTTTTCTGTTTGATGCCTGTGTAATGGAGAGGTAGTGGGATGCCAGTATGTATAGGGGGCACTCACGCCTTGCCCATGTAATGTATGTAAACTCCAGCATTGAACAAAGAGCAGTTGCCAGTGTTAGTTAATATTGATGTCAGCGCAATTTCATTGAAGGGACTATCAGCGCATGGTGAATGGCCTTGCTTGCATGGTGCAAAGTCTATGCCTAACAAATGATAAAAGGGAGGATGTCAATGTGAATGCAGACAGGCCTTACGATGTAAGGTAGAGACTTGCGCAAGTGGGAGTCTCACGCAATGTAGAGGGGCCTTGCGTGATCGATGTCTGCCAGCGAACTAAAAGATTTTCCCGCGCAAACAATATGTGAATGCCTTGCCTTGTACGGGATAGATAGTATGCGTGACCAGGAGCTTGGTGATCGAGTTTGTATTTAAACATGAAGAACATGGTAGGGTTTTTTGTTTGACGCCATTATCCCACATGCAACATAATTTGGGACTTATTATAATTTAAATACACCAACACTCATATGCATTGTAAAGAAAGAAGCCAAGGGCTACTTGGTGAGCTCTCTTGTCTAGTGGCTTCTGTGCGGCGATGGGCCCACCAATTTTGAACAAAAATACTGAATGCTTTAGTTTAAACTAAGAGGAATTTTGACCTCGAGATCCATGCAACCATCAACGGTGGTTGCATGTTCTCAAGGGCCAGTTCTGGCCCTTGCGATCATGTGTCTGGCCGCCATGTGGTGCTCCGGTGAGGTGGCAAATGTGAAACATGGTGTCTAAGGTAGTGATGAGGTGGCAAATGAGGTGGCAGGCCGGCCAATCTGAGCCTGCCACGTGTCACATGGGTCCCGGCAAGGGTAATAAAAATTAATATTTTATTGTTTTTCCTGTGCAAATGTAAGTTCAAAAATCAAAATTATAAATGTATTTTAATATAGTTTTAACTATATTAAAAATTCAAATATCAAAATCGCAGAGTTGAGAGACCAAATTAATAGCTGGAGGCTTTATTTTTCGCCCAAATATGGACTATCATATACCACCGGAAAGGTCTCGATGCGAGGATTGCGATTCTGGAATAAGATTTTGCACAGGTGGCGATTTTCTCAGGTTATTTGCAGTTGAAAGTTTTAGGGGGGCCGAGAAGATATTTTGTGAAATCTGATTGTTCTCACCTGGTGACTCATGGTTTGTTGATCTTGAGGGCAGGTGTCAGTTCGAGTGACCTGATATGCTTTTCCCCCTCTTCTTATTCCCATTTTTGATCTTTTGAAAAGAGTTCCAATCTTTTTGCATGAGCTTAGCTCTGCAAGTTTGAGTTCCAATTAGTGCAATTTCTGGTTTAAAGTTTAGTGTCTATTTTTTCTGAGTTAGCTATTATCTGAATGTATTGACATTTTGAAGTTTAATGAAAATACATTGAAGCCCTTTCTGGTGTTTGTTGATGTCTCTGTGTGTTATTTTGGATTTCTCGTGTGTTAAGTTTTTAAGGCAAGTTCAACATACTAATTTGTAAGGCAGATTGTTAGGGTATCACTAAGCTTCTTTCAAGGAGAGTGTTAGTCTTAGTGGTGTTTTTTGAGAAATCAAAATGGTATATGGATTTGATGTCCAAGTGTGAGAAAGAGAGAGTGGTTTGCAAGGCATTCCATTTGGTTTTACTTGTATTTGATTTGAAGATCTCTGTGGATGTGTGTTTGTTTGACTCCTAACCCAATGAAGTAGGCACTGGTCTTTCCCAGGATTGCAACCAAATCTTTAAATCAATCAACCATTTCCCTTTCTGTTCTTGGGTACTTTGATTGTTAAATCTAGCATGACGGGTTGGAAACCGTCTAATGATTCGCTTGAAAGGGTGAATCCAGTTGCAGGACATTAGTATCCTGCTGATCCATTTTTATATTTGCTCATGTCATGAGGAAGGAATAGTTTGTAGGTATTGTGAGCAGATATCTTGAGGTACACCCGCCTGGGTCTGTGGAGCCCGAAGTGTAGAAGGCATTTGAAGCCTTGTCGAAGTTGGGTTTTCTCTTGTTGAGTCAGTTTGTGAGTTGTGAATGAATGTATGTCAGGACCAACAAGTAAAATAGCTAACACACTACCAGTGCCCTAGTAGTTTTTTATTGTCTCTAGTACCTCATAGCCTCCCTCATTTTGGCTTAAAGTTTTGGAGGGACTCTAACTATTGTAAATTTATGAAACATATTAATGAAAATTTTAAAACGTTGTTTTAGTTTGCCTTTTATGCCTATGGATTTAAAAAATACTTTTAGTTTCATTCTTTTGTGCTTAGTAGATTCTAGTTTGTGAATGAAATGGCCAAAATTATGTGTAATAATTTATGGACAAAATTGAAAATATAGTGCGGTATCGAGTTAATAATTTGTGAATCTAAAAATGAACCAAACAAATGTATGTGTATGATTTTTTGAATCATTAACAAAATGAATTAATTGTCAAAACAAGCTGTGCTTGGAAATGTTTACATTTTTATAAACCTTATCAACTGAATTATAAAATTATTCAATTATTCTTTATAGTAACATTAGCATAACAAATTTTATTAATGTGGTAGTACCTTTATTACTTTTCCCTATGGTATTAGACAATTAGCGATTGAATCCGCATAATCAAATCGACGTAACAAATTTTATTAATGTACGACCAAATCAATAAATTTGCAGTCATTATAAAGTATAAACCATAACCTTAATCAATATATTATTTTATAATCTTTCATTTTTTAAAATACTTAATAATTACATTGTATAAGAAAAATAAACAAAATTTAATGAACGTTGGATCAAAATGATCACAGATCAATGGTGTAAGCTCCATTTCGGGCTGAAGTTGTGAGGGTTTAAAATTTTTGCAACCATGCTTTGGAAAAGTGACATGTATCACATGTACGTGTCAAGTGATGAGGTCAAACAACCCATGAGACCCACTGTCAGACTCCAGTGTGACAGCGGATACCATGGACCGTGGTCCATTGGATGATCAAAGATCAACTCTATATTATATTATTATCATTAACTTCAAAATGAATATAATAAAAAATTAAAGTTCGAAGCATATATCATTTATATTAATATGTTATATTTATTACATATTATAATAGAAATTATTAAATCTTGAACATGAACATTGATTTAAAATTATAGTTAAACATTTCTCAATATATAATTAAATGTTAAACATTTATACAGTATACATGGTTAAACTTTTATATTGTTAAACATGGTTTTATATATATAATTCTTCTAGAAGAGGGACATGTGTCATAGTTTCATGTTAGTATTCACATAAAAGAAAGGGTATGGCCCATGGGACGATGAAGTGTCAGGTGGTGTGGCCCCCAAACTGGCAAAAATATTATTGATAATGGGACCCACGACAATTGACAATGAATACCGTCATCCATTGGATGAATGTAAATCAATGGCATAAGGTGTATTTCGGGCTGAATGTGGGAACCATTACTTGCAAACTTCCTCCGAAAATGAGACACGTGTCATTAATCATTATCCTACCATAAATGATAAATATTTAATTAAGTATAGTTTTTTTTCTAAAAATTCTAAATTTATAATTGTATACTTAATTAAGTGTAATACACTCTATTTTGGGCAAAAGTTGTAAGGGATTAAAAAGTCTTCAAAAAAATCCTAGAAAAGTGACATGTGTGACATGTCAGACTATCAATCCTCAGAAAGAAGCAATGAATTGTTTGTCCTACGACTGCGAATAGTTATTAATAATAATTTATAAAATTATAACAGATTCTACAAAATTTTCCCTTTAGGTTTTGAAAATCCGAATGTTTTGAAACTAAGGGATGTCACTCATATTGGTATTTGGATTCTTGGACAAACCAATTAATCTAGGGAGATTCAAAAATGACTTGGCTACTAGATTGAGGAATGCAACATAGTTTGTTGATTCTAGTTTATTCAAATAGAAATTCTAGGTAAAATCCACAACACCTACATCCTACCTTTTTAATTTTTGAATCTCATGGTTTAGATTGTAGAGCTGGAATTGTCAATGAGGGGTTCAACTTGAGGGTTAGCATTTTTAGGCTTGTAATTACTAGTTGTTTATCATTATTTTGAACCATTAGTAGTACCAATGATGGGGAAACTGAAAAGGTGTACAACTAAAAGCCAAGTGAATGAAAAAATAGACTTAACCAAAATGGTTAAAACGTCATGTTTCATTGATTAATACCATGATATTTATGATCGTGTTATCCATGGTAATAAGCGAATCATATATATTATATATGCATTGTCCAATATGGTGGCATTGAAAAATCCAAATAGGGAAAATTTTACTATTTTAAACACAATATTAAATGCAAGTACAAATAAAATTGCATCGTGGGATGTTGGATTGGGATGCATGATGTTACCTAAAGTATTCTCTTTCCAAGAAATTGTCATGGTCTACATTGAAAATTATGATGAAGATAGAAAAGTAATTGTCAATAAAAATACTCAAGAGGAAATTTATCCATAACTGAGGGAGAATTTGTTCATTTGTTTGGGCTGTACCTAGGGTTTGAAGCATAAAACTCAAACATCCACATTGACCCAGGGTTGGCAGAGGAATATGAGAGAATCAATGTAAATTATAAAGATTCATTTATAAAGCTCTATCAATGTTTGGTACTCGATTGGATCAGAATCATAAGCCTCCTTATGATTTTAATATTTTTATGCCATGGGTTCATGATACTATTTCCTTGCTAACATTTTTCCTAGGATTGGAAAATAATAGGGAAGTGGGTGTCATCCTTCTTGAAATTATTTTTCATATCCATTATGTACGTTAACCAGTAGGATATAATTTCATTGAGCACATTGTTCAATCCATGCAAAATAATTAGCAATGGTTAAAAGAGGTTCTTCTAATACATTTAGGTCCACAACCTACTTGTGCTATCTTCTTCTAGCACAATATCATGCAAAATTTGAGACCAATGACAATAAGCTTCACATCTAAGTCTATAAGTATGATTAGAAGACTCAGAATAAAACAATGTATCCAATATATGAATTGACACCTAAGATAAGGATGCATGATAATAGGAAGAACTATAACCATTTTGAAGACTTTTGTTTAGCACCAATGTATCATGAAATTACAAGCACTCCAATGCTTAGATTGTTTGTGTCTTGTAGAGATGGCATTCAACTCAAAAGTCAAATATAATTGGTTGACTAGTTCTTCATGGAAGATTACATTGTGTTAAGGTTTTACAGATCCGCAGTAGAACCCTAAAAACTTCCAATAAATGTGACAGAGAGGGTATTTTCAATAGAATATGTACAACAAATGGAGAGTGAATATACACTCTTTCATGGTC
Organism: Chamaecyparis obtusa; assembly: GCA_027943335.1. Lineage (NCBI taxonomy): Eukaryota > Viridiplantae > Streptophyta > Pinopsida > Cupressales > Cupressaceae > Chamaecyparis > Chamaecyparis obtusa. The sequence goes on from BSBK01001979.1 coordinate 1,302,993, forward strand.
ATCAAAAGAAGAGAAAATTTCCTTCCATGCCTTTCTCATGTGGAGGGTTCACATTTGAAAGAAAAACATTCAATGTGGCACATGATTTTTTGAATTTTTTTAGCTTTTTTGTTGATAGTTATTGGAAGTATGATCCAATCAACATTATTCAAACAAGACTTGTGGTGAATAAGAACTCTGAAAGAAAATTTCAACATCAAATTAAACCATTTCTAAAATAGTTGAAAAACATGGAATCTTGGAATAAGGTAAAAAAAGAGATGGAAAAAATTGTCGACGACAATAATATTTGAATAGAAGAATTGTTATCACAAATTATAGAATTACACACATAGAGAAAAATAGAGTAGGGCATCCAAAGAAAACATGAGGTCATATAATTTCTACCAAAAATTTGTTGATCCATCTACCAAAGCCATCCCACAAAATATAAGGAAACAATGTGAGGACAAAATGTGGAATAGAAACAAACTTATTGATTTTTGGACTATGAGGAAGAATCTCAGTGAACCAAAGACCCTTGTAGATCTTGATGAAATCTAAGAGGATGAAGAGTTTACCAAATTATGGAATATGGAGCATCCCGCTGAAGTATATGACAAAAGCAATGTTGATAATGAGTATGAGATTGAGGTTATCCAAAAACCACTCTAATAGCTACTATAGTCTCTATATATCCTAGTGGAGTTGATGAGTCCATGAGAGAAAAATTTAGCAAAGGGGAAACCATTATGGAAAAAATGGGTTTTGAAGGTCATGGTCTAGGTCCCAAAGGAGAAGGCCCTTGGTATCCAATTGACATACCACTTCCACAAAAATATGGTGAGAAACCAATCATTGGAGTTGGAATCATTGGATTCATAACATAAAGGTACTACTCATACCCTTACATCTCCATTTGTTAGAGCTAGTATTCCTATTAGTGTTCAATCAAGTGCCACAAACACTAGTGGGGATGGCATGGGTAGTGATACTAATACTAGTTATCCTAAATAAGTGCGATAACAAGATATCTCTCACAAGAGCCCAATAGTAGTAGATACTATAAAAATCCCAGTGATCAAGGCATTGTAAAGAAGCAAAAGGTTAAGATAATAATGGTGACTACAACTCCAACTATATCAATTGCCACTCCAAATATATTGTTTGCGGCTTCATAAAAAACACCTCGAAAGAGTCCAAAAACTTCACTTGCAAGTGACAGTAGGATAGGATTAGGAATGATTGTTGGTAATCCTCAAAATGAATTAATTAGAACCACAAACATAGGTAGAGACACTTACATCATTGCAAGTTCTATTTCACCTTTCAAACATTTAATTGTGTCACCCACCCCATAATTTTGTTACAATTATTTCTTTAATAGATTTACAAAAACAACAAAAATAAATAAAGAAAATAAGAAGACATTAAAGAGGGGTTATGATGCAGAGAGCATATCAAGAAGACTAGAGAATGGTCTATCTCCTACACAACCCTTCCTTGTTGATTTTGGCACTAACCAATCCCACTAACCTTGGGATATGAAGTATATCAACCAAGTAGGTATGTCTAGACACTCCTCCAACTTTGTCTCAACACCCCAAGGTCTTTCACTAACTTCACCAAATTGAAGACTTAGGGATACTTTCCCTATTTTAGGCAAATTATGGAAAACTTCACTACTGGTGTTCTTTATCCAGCTTAAGGGATGGAAAACCTTGTTTGGTCAACATGAAGAGAGAATCAACTACCAATTTGATTCCCCAACTCCCACAATGCTCCAAACACAAACTCACCTACAAATCCTAATAGGTCTTCCCAACTAGTTTTCAGTGTGTTATCGTCTACTCTAGATGAACCTAGAAAAAAAAGGGAATATTTGAGTACCCTTTTGTATGTTTCAAAGATCTCCAAAGTCCCAAGAACTAACTCTACTCCTGCAACACTTAACCCACACAAGGTACACATACCAAATTGGCTAGATTAGGCTTGGTTTACTCTATGAGTGGTTAAGGATGGGTGCATAGAACCAGTTCATGGTTATAGAAACCTTCAATCACCTCCAAATTCTTCAAATCCACCTTCAAACTTCTTGCATCAATCAAATCAATCGACTACACACCCCTACACACAACTGACTGGCTGAATACATAGAGATATTCAGCCTAGGGCTTGGTGAAAAACCCTTCAAACCACTAGATCTACCTTGGGCCTTAGGAATCATGTATAATAAATTTGTAAATTTCATTTCCCAAGTGGATAAGGAATTCCACTAGTGAAATTGCAAGTTAGGCCTCCATTTGTATGACATGCCTGAATTAGGCTCTTTTCCTAACTGCTTCCACAAACTTGATTATAACTTTAGCCTCACAAACCCAAATGAAATAAATACAACTACATTAGAATTTAGATCCACAAGGATTTAAAATCATGTCATTTATTGCTTCAGATCTCTCCGTACATGATCGTACCAGGTAGGGTTTTCATAAGAAACTAATGGTTTTTCATTCAAATTGCATCCAAAATGTCAAGTTACAATGGCTAACCTCTTGGAGAGGTCTTATCATGATTGAATATGTTCAAAAATTATTTCCAACTAGTCCATGAATAGTTGTGACCATTGGAAATTATTTTGAACTTCTCAAGCAACTTTTCAAAAGTTGCTCGAGCAAGTTTTACAACTTTTGCAACTTTTTTACAAGTTTTTCAATCTTGCACTCCAAAAGACTTAAATCATGACCTTAGTCTATAGACCTAAACAAATATGCTCTAAATGATTGAAAATCATTTAAATCATATCTAAAAAACTCAAAATACCTATCTCACCTATTACTTAGAAACCTATAATCCAAGTGGACTAAGGCATCCCAAGGCTTATAGGTGTGCCTTAGGGATCCTTGACCACACAAAATGGATCAAAAAAAAAGAAGGATGATCTCTAGGATCCATCCAATTTATTACAAACCAAAACAAAACCAAAACATGTGGAACATCAAGGATGTTGCCTTGGTGCCGTGCACCTGGTTCCCTTACTGTAGCTTTAGAGGAACATGTATCGAATAGGGTATTTACCACATATGACCCAAACAAAGATATGATAGAGTTCATGGTTGTATGACCCAAAATAAAGATAAAAATCCACCACAAAGTTAGATAGATCCCTCTGAATTCACATTAGAACCCTCTAAATTCATTTTATGAAAGTTAAAAATATGGAAAAAAAATAGTATGTCAAAAAAGACCAATGAAGTGATCTACACTTCATCGCTCAAGGTGGAGAGAGAAAAATAATATGGAGAAACAAATAGAAAGGTTACAGGAAGACCTAGAAAATGAAAAGCAAAGAAGAAAGTAACAAATAACAAGTGCAATGAATTATAAAGAAGGATAACAAATTCGGCCTCTACATTAGCAATTACATAGTAGGAACAAATGGAGGCATAACTGAAGGAATTGAGGGAAAAATTGGATGAAGCATTAAAAAATTTGATGATGAAAGAGTCACCTCAACAAAATTATACAAAAGCGTAGAGTCTGCTGCTGCCACAAACAAATATTTACAGAACCAATTGGACCATGAGACGGAAAAAGAAAAACATTTGGAAGAGAAAGTAAAGAAAGAAAGGAAAAAATGTGCACAAATTAAAGAAGAGTTGCATAATGCAAATAATAAAATTTAAACTTCAGAAGATAGATTGAATGACAATATGAAAATATAGTGAAGTATATAAAAGAAAACATTTGGGGGCAAATAATGCAGAGGAGTGACAAGTTTTCTTGAATGCTTTGAATTGAATGAAAGTGCGAGAGGAATTTTTTGGAAGCTCAAAGAGCACATTGAGAAGAACATAAATGTATATTCAAAAGATAATATTGCAAAAAATATTTTGCAAAAAGTCTATAGTACTAGTGATAACTATTTGGCATCCAAGGGAATTAAGAGCCGCATTGATACCTTAGTAAAGGCATCATCTATCATTAAAAAATGCCAGAAACTAAGGCAAGCACACGAAATTGTGGATAAAGCTGGGAAAAAGATTATGAAGCTATAAGAAAACACAACCAAATTGTTAAATTTTGGTTTGTCGAAGAGTGTTGACACATCAAATAAATTCATTTTAAAAGAAGCTTTCAAAAAAATGAAGGACAAAATAAAGCCTAATTTAGACTTGCTTCCTATGAACAAAACTCATCACAATTTTTTGAATATCATCAAACCATTGACTACTTTGAATGCGGTATCGAGTAAAATAGGGGTGTCAAGTCACTCTTCCAAACATGGATTGTTGATGAAGTTGTAGTTGACTTACTATACTTAAAAAGAAATTAAACTTCCATCAGATAGAGAGTGGAGAACCCTACAAAGACTTGCACAAAGATCTCATAAATCATTGTATATATTGCATAGTTTTCTTCTTTTACTCTTAATTTCAAGGTTTTATGCTTTTATCTATTTGGAATTTGGCATCACTTGTATTAACTTTATTTTATGAATAGGAAAAATGCATCACTCACTATTACTAATCTAGCCTATGATGCACACCTTCAGCCTTGTAAATTTGTATTCTCAAATCCTTTTAGGTTTTAACTTTTCCATCTCTCTCTATTTCCGATTTCTAGATTTTGTGCACTACTATTCTCTATATTTAAGTTTTAATTTTGAACTCTATTTTTTTAACATGAGACATGTGGAAGTTGTTAAATTGCTAATCCTACCTATGATGGTCATAGATACCTCCAGGCTTGTAAAATTGTACCAAGTTTGTCACACTAATCGAACAATAGATTTAGTGCCTTGGTAATTAATTTTAATGTTGAGTCTTCACATGTTGCAAATTGCCCTAAAGATGTTGTTCCTCCCTTGTTTCTATAAAAGGGAATTCAGGGTCATTTGAAAAGGGTTATAAAAGTTTGTACTGACTTTTTCATGGAGAATCAAAGAGTTGTGTGTTGAATGCATTGTATCATATGGTTATATTTTAAAAGAATTAAGAGAAAACTCAACATGTCTAAATAAACATCACTCTATCAATAAACACATTACACACTTTTATTTTTCTATTTTCTATCTGAAAAATAGAAAGTTAAAAAATGCAATTGTAGATGAATATTAAATTTTAATTGTAAAAAGTTGACAAACATAAAATATCATCAAGTTATCAACCACAATAATATGTTTTTGTAATCTAAATTATGAGATATAGTAATAAGATTAATAAATACCTAGGAACTGCTAGTGCTAAATCTATTAAAGTTGTCATTCCTCCTCAACAAATTCAAAGCTTCCTTGATTTGCTTCACAATGCTACTAGTATGAGTCAATTGTCCCACTAGAACTTTTGTTTGAAGTGTTTCCCCAACCTCTTATTTCACATTTGGACCTCCAGATTTACAGTGCCCTATCGTAAGGCAAAGTGTGGACATCATACCTAGATGTATAGAGCCTCAAGCAATTTTCCAAATTCTTATCTAGTTTGTTTCTTAGCTTTGATTTTAGGAACCCCAAAGCACTGAAAACTCTCTCATCCTCCACTGAACCCAATATCATGGTAAGACACAAATCAACAAGCTTGAAATATTCTGATATTGAATCATGCAACACTTTGCTCTGATCTATATTTGTTGAAAGCCTTGTTACTAACCCCTCTTCATGGGGGTTCTCTATTGTGTCATATTGTTCCCTCATAGTGTATGAACAACAAGATGATTTCTCTCTAAGAAGAGTTTCATTTAAAATTCTATTTATAGTTACTTCATTGAATGCTATGGATTTGCAAAATTTCCTTACAAAGTCGTTAGCTTAGTTTAAAAATTAGCTAAATTGTTGAGAAATTAATATTGAAGAAACACAATAGACATGGCTTTAAGTAGTTTCTCAAGAGGGAATTTGTTTGTAATATGTGAGGAAAGATCTTAGGCAGCAGTTGCAGAGTCAATAATCTTGCTAAACTCTTCCCTTGTAACTCTTGCTAGTCACTTCTTGGGGCACTTTCTTGATTCCTAGGGCTCGACCATGGAAAAGTAGTGCATTAGTATCTCAACTCTGGGTTCACAAGAACATAACTCCCCATTTGCACTGATCTATAAAATGTTATTAGGATTCCTCAAATTTGTGAGTGTCTGCCAATTAGCAAATTTTTCATCAGATAATGTTGGTTGACATTGATAGAGATTATCGAGGGTGACACATGTCATCTTATGTATTTTAGCATATTCTGAAGTATACATATCTTTTTGTTGGGAATTTTTCATAATATTCCTCATGTCCTTTAGCATGGGGAGAAGAGTTGCAAAAGTTAGGAATGTCTCTATATTACTTAACCTCCAAAGTAGGCCAAGAAATTTTGATTGGTCTGATTCATCACAATTTGTGTGAAATATTATAATCAAGGATGGATATTATGAAAAAAATCGATTCCATGGTCCATCCAAAGAGATCCATCTAGTATCATTATCCTTAAGAAGCTTATTCCCATCGGTTATTCCATTAGCAAAGTGTTGAAATTCCATAAATCATTTGGGACTTTGACAGACGTGTGAGTAGAGCTCTCTAATTAAATGTTTGATTTTTTATTGGAGCATGCTAGATCGTAATTCCAAAAGCTAGATTAATTTTGTGGGCCATGTAGTGAATGCCAATAATGTAGGCTACACAAGAAGTTTCCATATTTTTGCAAAGACTATTCCCGTGACGTTGCATTACTGAAGCTCCATCTCCTCCAACATATACCAACTTTTTGTCAATCATCATGTCATCCATACCCCCATATTCAATTAAAGAACTCTTTACTAATTGAAATAAATTTTTTGATGTCGCACTAACATTCATTTTAGCAATAGATAGTAGATGAGGTTTATGGGAATGATTTTGTATAGTAAAAACATGCATGCATACCCAAAAAGTATTATCTATTATTGTATCTTCGTCTAAAGACAATGCAATAAAGTTTGACACTCTTATTTTTACCTTTACATCTTCTTTTTCAACCTCAACAAGACAACTTTCCCATTCCCATCCACTATTTACTGACCAGTGATTGTTAGGATAGTTAGGAACTTTCAAAAAGTGTAATAAACCACTCATTAGTGGGTAGTCTATCATAGTACGCCCTCTGCTCAAAATATAAAAAAATAACACTTAACCGAAGAGATTTTCCCAGTAGTTCTACTTGCATTGCTTTTCCAAGGAAAGCTTCAATAGAACCTTTAACTTCAGTAGGCTTCATCCGTAATTTCTCCTGAAAATAAAATTCTTCAGCATTCCTAACATGCTTACATTCCTCCTTTGTTTTCCATCTTATCACTGATTTTTCAACTCCATCTATCATTTTTTTTTGTAAACTTTACCCATATGATTTTTAATGGTGTCAATTTTTAGTTGCAACCTCTTTTACTTTTTATGTTTCCAAGTGAAAATATTACACCTACATTCTATTGGAGGCTCACCTTCAATTAGATTCTGTACTGGTTCAATGAATGAATACTTTGATGCCCAAGTAATTTGAAAATTCCTCACTAACAAATCCCACTCCCGATCCTTTTTTGATTTGGGTTGATCCTCCTTTGATTTTCCTTTTCTTTTCCCCTTCCATGCATTATCATCTATGGCATTAATACCCAAGTCAATTATACCATTCTAGATAATCTGAGTATCTACCAGAAAATCTTCTTCAATTTTATTGTGATTTGATATATCAGGTTCACCACCCTCTTCAATATGCGGTGTAGGTTGTGAATCTTGTACTTGTATTTGTGATAATGTACCTTCCTAATTTTCACCATAATCTTTTTCAATTCTATGTATTTTGTTGGCCTCTCTTGGCCTTCCCCACATTTAGGATTCCTACCCTTCTTCTTGTTTAACATCTCCAATTATATAAAGGCTGAAAAAAATATCAACTTGTTGAAGAAGTAATAATAGGCTATATAATTCATTGGCCCTAAGACCTAAAATCTAGATGTCTGAGGTCTCACGACTAACCATTGATGGGTCCCCATTGAATAAGAATGAACTCAACAGTACAAAGAGATAGAGATAAATTCAGAGTAATATTACAACCCTTCAAAAATATGATCACTTACCTTTAGGTCACTATCAGTCACCAATGTCGTCAACAACAATGGTTGTTCCTAGTCAGAAAATTCACTGTTGATCCAAATTGAGAGCTCACTACTCAGAACTGACCAAATTGTATGAAAAGGGATGGCCAAAATGTGATGAGAGAGAGATATGTGATATATGTGAATGTGTGTGTTGAAGGAGTGGGGAAGGTAAGATCTTCTTCTTAACCCCAAATTCCCAAAAGAAAGATCCAAATAGATTAACCACAAGAAAATGATCAATTCATAAATGAATCAATCGATGAAGAATACGAAGAAAGAGGAAAACCTTACATTTTGTTATGGAAGAGAGTATTAAAATCTTAATTTAATTGAAGACAAATACTAACCTCAAAGTATAGCAGATCTAGAGAATGTTGTTTTCTAGTGTCTGTACTGAGTTTCTGGAACTGCAACTAAATCTGGGACGGAAACACAGAGACAGAGAAAACCCAGAAATCTTTTGCTTTTTTGAACTAGGTTGACCTTGACCCAAATAAAGGTTGAACTTGAATTGCGCTACTCTGACAAAAATTTTGTTCGGGGATCTCGAAAGTTTGCTGAAAAGGGTATCTGAATTTGCTCTGTAATTCGTTGTTCCGCACCTGTTCCTGCAAGAAAAATGGTTTTGTTGTTTGGATGAGGGATTTGTCTTGGTCAAACCCCAATTTTGGAATTAACCTTGAAATAGAATTGAAATTGTAGTAATAAACAAAGTAAATGGAACAATTCACCTTGCTTATGTTGAAACCCTTATGGAGGATACGAATCCTTGGATCCACAAGTATGGATGCTCCAAATGAATGTAGAATCAAATGTGTGATGTCTCAAATTGATTATTTTTAGATCTTCAACACCAATCTTGAATGGATCTTGGAATAGGAAGAGGCTTGAATGGATATGGATGGAGAAATCTTCAACAAGAGGGCTCCATAGAGATTGAATCCTTTAATGGCTACCAATGGATCTCCTTGATGAATTGGATCTTGAATGCTTGAATGATTGAAGATAGATGAATGCTTGAATACTTTCTTTCTCCTTCTTGCTTGCTTCTTGATTGCTTGATTGAGAGATTGGATGATGGATTGAAATGAGAGGAGAAAGCTTCCTTATATACTAGTCTAGGGCACAAACTTAGGCTGACATAGGAGAAATAAATTCCCATTAAGCCTATACCCCTAAGAGTGGACCTAAATTAAATATAATTTAAGAGTTTACTATTTCGAAGCCCGAAACAACCGACCTAGAAGTGGGAAAATAAATCTTTCTGAAACCTAACATCTGGAAACCTTCAAATTTTGAAATTTAAACCCTGGGTCAAGGTCGACCTAGACCCAGAAGGTCAACCTTGACCCTGAGGTCAAGAACCTCAAATTCTTAGAGCAGGCTACCAGAATTAGGTAGGAAATAAGCAGAAAATAGGGCAGGATAGGGGAAAAAGCCAAATCCTAGTCAAAGACCCATTCAAGGCATTTGACATGACCCCAAACCACTTACTTGGAGGGCTAAAATAGTCATAAATGGAAGTGCTTCCATTTTATGATGATACAGTCTTATGTAATTTTCAAGGCAATAATGGTTTGTCCAATTGATTGGAACTTATAATAGAGTTGGATAAAATTGGGGTGAATTGAGACACGCTTCCGCAAAATATGAGATAAATTGGGTCCTCTTGGAAAATAATATTGATATGGCTATGGGAAAATTATGGGCATCTATTAAGGCAACCTTGGAAAGTGTAGGCAAAAATATTGAATTTACCATGTGGAAAACATAGATTCTATTGGCGAAATATTGATATAGATACAATTAATTACATAAAATGATGGGTGATTGGGCCATGCATTGGACCGAATATTTACAAATTCCAAGTGAAGTTTCCACCCTTGATTAGTACAATATATTTGCCATTTTCCAAGTTGTCGACGTGAAATATTCACCATTGGCAAATATTCACCACTAAAGTATACCGTGATAGGGATTCAGAAACAAAAATAAGTCAATTTTGTTTGCATTATTCCAATGTCATCAATAAGGTGTTTATGATACATAAAATTGACATTGATAAATCCAAGACACTTCACCTTGTCATAGACACAAATACTCAATGATTTAATATAACACACCAAGGTCGATCTTAATTCTAGCACATGTACAAATTTATGGGTTGATCAAGTCCAATGACAAAGTCCAAGAAAATTTAAAACATTTTACAAATAATATTATAAGACATCTTAAGAAACAATACATTAAGGTCAATTATTACCACCTACTAAGCACTTTGATAGAAAAATATTGGATTTAACATTTCCTTATTTTAATTAATTTAATTGGTTAAACCTCCTTCATTTTTGCCCTCCTTTTTTTGTTCAAGTTGTCTCGTATCATGATTGATCATTAATCCACCTTATTATGATGATTTATATAAAATAAATGGATTGCAATGTTTCAATTTAATGTCCTTTGGGATGGCTACCCAAATAAAAATCTTAAATAATGATCTCAAACTTGATTTTCTTAAAGTGTGTTGTTAATTAGTATATCCCTTAGATTTTTTGGATTGTGTCAATTACAATCATGGCTTAAATCACACAGTACATCAATAATAGTGTATAATAAAAAACTATGGCATACCAAATGCCCAAAATGTACCAACTCTATTTATTAATCTACATCAACCAAATATGCACTAAAAAATGAGAAATAAGAAAATTCAACTATGTGAAGTTTGAATTGACAAATTTGTATCTACAACTACTACTTTAGTAGGACAAGTTTAATTTGTGCCTTGTTAGGAATGTAGTTTTTGTCTTTTCTAGTTAGCCACCAAGAATACTATTTAAATATGCATGTACCTTGATGATGTGTGAATTGATTAAGTTGTATATATTTTTCCTTTGAACTTCAATTATGTTCATCAGAAACATTTCATTCAAGCCAATATTTTAGTTTAGTTTTGGTATAAAAAAACTCAATAAAAGTCTTCAACAACCTAGTTTTAATATAAATGTATTTGATCTCTATTTTTTTTAATATCTCCTTTCCCAAACATCCATGGCTAGGGACCCAAGGCTCTCTACAAGTAGAAAAAGTTCATTCCTCTTCATTTCCCTCTTCTCTTCATCGTCATCTTTATTTGTTGCTATTGGTGATCATTTTTGTATGAATTTAGCAAAAGTATTATTTTGAATAGTCCCTTTGGTTGCCATGGAGTGAAAACCTTATATTGATGAGTCACAATTCTCTTTGGAATTGAATGTTTAGGCCACAACTTATATTGATTGCCTCCTATAAAATAAGAGGTGCAAAGCCTTAAGGAAACTCTTTAAAGATTCCCCGAGCCCTTCAATGTTTATATAGTTCATTTTTTTCTAGAATGTTAGGAACCATCACAATTTTTTTATGGAATTCATCTACATATGTGTTACTTATTGTTTTCTCTTTAATTTTTGATAATTCACTGTAGTCTTCCACCTTGTCTCTAAGATCAAATCTATCTAATAGTATTTCATTAACTCTTCAAACAATTTCACCTCATCATGGCCTTAGGTGACCTCTCTACAATACTACCACTAATAAGCCAAGCCTTTAAGATGTAGAGTAGCATTGTGGAGAGCATCCTTATCCTTCATAGGATTAAGTATAAGGATTTATTGGAGGTTCTATAACAAAGATCTTGCTAAAATTTTATCACTTCCATCAAAGGTTGGAGCTAGTAATTTTCTTAGATTTATTTTAAGCTCTTTCACACATTGTTCTTGATTTTCCTTAAACCTACTTCTTGGCATAGAGTGTTGACACCTAAAATTGCTCCTAGGTTAACTACCTTATGGGAAGCTCAGTGAGTGTGGGACCTTGCACTATTTCATTGAGTGACCTATGAGATTTTAGAAATTGAATCTTCATATTTCTTGTAGAGGGAAAAGGTGAAGAAGCTTTAAGCTAAACTAAGGAAAAACGTCAAGCTTTTGGAACACTTTAAAACCCAACTACACAGGCTATTAAGAGAAACATGAATATCAAGGCAACCTCTAGATAGGGCAAAAATAGGAACCATCATAGATCTATGAAAATATTTAAGCATTAGACATAAAGTGAAAAACATATGAGATAATCATGGAAAAGCAAACAAGCTCACAACATAATCTACCTATCCAATTCAAATATGCATTCATTGAATTCAAAATGGTATAGAAAATATTCATGGAAAATAATAGACCCTAAAGAAATCAAAGGGATAAAAAGTACGATTGATATATTCACAATTCAAAAGTGTCCATTACAATTTTAAGGCCCACAAAAAATATTACATCATTTCTCCATTTTCGTTCTCTAAAGTCCCTCCTCTCTCCTTTTTTCAATATTTTCACTTTGTCATTATAACAATACCCTTCTCCCCTCTTAGGCCAAGACAAAACTTAACAGCTCCAACAAAAAGCAAGTTTGAGCATGGCTTAGGTGTCTCAATCTACAAGGCTAAGAAGGTATAGGTTCCATCATTGGATCTCGGTATTGATAACTAATCTCTCATTTGTGAAAGAATTAGATTGACATTAGTCTATTCAATAACCACCTCCTCTACAATCATCACAACTATTTCATTGAAAATTTGTGCCTTAATTGAAAGTTGGAAACCATGTCTGGAAAGAGCAGAAACAAGTCTATAGATGCAGGATGTGTGGAAGTCTCACTTTGTGGGATCTCGACCTACTTGAAGATGGAACATGGCTTTTGGGTGTGAAACCTCATTTGAGAAGGGAAAAACATTCTCCCAAACATCTACAAATCGATCATGTGGAATCTTGTACAGTAAGATGTACACTTATGCAATACTTGGGCACACCAATGAAGAGGTGTACAGATATATGCTTTGGTTGATATGTGGCATTCGAGCATACTCTTTATCAAAGAGAAGAGAGGGCCTAACTCAAACATGCACCATGCTGACATGTGGCACACACTTGCTACTACTAAGACTTTATTGAGGCAAAAGGAAAGTCATGACCAAAAAAAATGCCGTGTCAACATATGACAAAGCACATTTCTATAAAAAAAACTATCAAAAAAAGGGAAAGGGGGAATGCCAGCATAACAATCTAACTTGCAACATTGTAGAATTTTGATTCACATAAATATATTATAAGATTTACATATTCATCAAAATAAATCGAGTCTCTAAAAGCCTGATCTTGACTATCATAAGTGTCCTTTATGGTAGCCAATTTTCTTGCAATAGCTTCCACTTGATTGATACGAGATTTAACATCATATTTTGTTCCCTTTGGAAGGAATGCATGGGTTATAAAAATTTGAGAATTAAATGCCTTAAATTCCAAGATTCCCCTAAAGAACACCCTTTCTCATGGATAGATACAAAACCCTATAAATTTTTAGGTAAAATTTGTATAACCTCTCTTGTTTCCAAGAGGCTATATATAATTTTCTTCTAATTTTCATGTATTTACATTATACTTTTATGATCAACCATATTTTCTTTCTCTTGATGCTAGCCATCTTTTCTTCTTGGTTTTCTCATACACTTTCCTTTGAAGATTGTCTTCCCGTAGTTGATTTCTTGTGCTCCCTTTGAAAGTATATCTTGTGTCTTTCACTAAGGTGCATGAATCAAAAAAACCTAGTAGGCTAGAAAAGCCAATGTTATAATACCATTGTAATGTTATCAAACATTAAATTTATAAATAAATTAAGCTAGAGAGTATAAAACCAAATTGCTCTTAAATAATCTTTGTATATCATGACTACTTTTTAAAAATTTAGTAAATCATTTTTTATCAAATTGTGCCAATATCCAAACTTTCTTGTTTTAATTGGAGGTTTAGTTATATCTAAAAACAACAAGATTTTTATTGTAGCAATAAATAAAATAGAGACTTCTAAAAGAAACCCACAATTTTTTAGAATACCTTATGAACAATTCACCAAATCTACCAAAAGATCATAGAAATTCTAAAAAATGAAACATTTAATACTTTTATATTACATAAATAGGAATATGGACTGGTATATCATAAAAAATCTACTTGCAATCTCTAAGAAAAAATCTACAAATAAAAATGCAAATATACAAAAAAAATTCCAAAAATCCAATAGCTAAAATGCCCATATCTGATTTGAAAACATAGGAAACTTTACAAAATTACACCAAATGAAATATGGTGCTTGGAATGATGAAGAATGATGAAGGTACATCCAATACAACCTTTATTTACTTGAACAACACAAACCAAAACTTATAGAAACTAAAATCTTCCAACAAGACAACCTACAAGCCACAAGTAACAAAACTATTAAAAAATCACCAAATCTTTCTCTGTAAATGTAATATTTGTATGAGTATTACCCTCTAAAACATGAAACTACATAGTCTCAAACTCTCAAATGACTTTAAACTCCTAAATAAACACCCAAGAATCTCTAGCACTAATGATCCAACACCCACTAAAACTAACTCAAGTTCATGATCTTTTTGAATAAACAAAATGAAATGCAGTAGTCCTAAAATGAAACATTAGCAAATTATATATTCATTTGTGTCCAAACTCCCATACCCATATTCTAGAAAATTCTATTGCAAGTTTTCACATGTAGCATTTACATAATATCTCTTCTAAACAAATTTGTTAATTGTACAATAACTACAATTGAGAGATTTTTTGTTACACAAGACTGCCTATGATATTCTAGGATACTCACACCATACTTTGGAAAATGAGATAATTAATGTCATTTTTATTTAATATTCATTTATCTTAAGTTTGGTGATTTCAATGACATGTGATAGTATTGAATAAATATTTTATCTGAATATTGTCCCATGATCCTACCCTTTTATTTATAGATAGTGGGAACATACTATAAGTAGCGAGTATTATTAGTTCCTGCCATGTCATTAACTATTGCGGAGGGCTTAATACTTAACTAGTGATTAAAATTAATTTGTACCAACCAATCATTATTCATATTTTTTCCATTTTCAGTTTAATGCAAGGTTTCAGTTAATAAAGGTGCAAGTTTTTTAAACATAACACGTGATGAAAGGTTTTATTTATTATTTGATTGGGCTAAAATGGTGCAACAAAGATCATAGACAAAAATTATAGATTTCAAAGCGAGAGAAGGAACATCTCCTAAGAAAGCACATCTTACAATATATTTGGCAATGCATTGCATAAGTAGAGGTTCCCAAGGCAATGCTCTGAAATTTGTATTTTCCAAGTACTAGATGGCATTCGCTAACAACAAAAAGGCACCTTCTCTTATTTTATAAACTTCAAAGCAAGTCTAGGTCTTTATGGTGACACTGATAACAACGCAAGAGATCCCACAATCTGTGAGGTGTTTGTCAATGCATTGTAGGAGTTGTAGATAATTTATACAATTGACATCAAATTCAAAGCTAAAATGGTATAAAAATGCTTTGGTTCTGGGTCCATTAGTAAGTTTCCAATTAATGATGTCTACTAAGTTGTTGACCTGTTTTCAAATATTCTTTCAATTTTCCCGTTTTGTCTCATGGAATTCAATTTTATTGACATGTGTACTGCATTCCATGTATCCATGGAGCTAGCGACATCTATGTGATACTTCTGGAATAAAACTATGATAGTGGAGTTATCTTGGTCAAATTTATTGCAGAGCGGTTAAAGTTGACGAGGGCGAATGAGGTGAACCACAATGCATAAATTGATAGTTAGGTGTCTACATTAAATTCATGATTCACTCTGTAAATCAAATATATAATACTTTTGTGCTTTCTATTAAGAATTATATTCTTCAGAAGTAATTATTTTGTTCATGTTTTTATTGGCTTCATTTATTTCAACAAAAAATGGTTATTTCACTTGTTTCAGGTGTCCTCAAATTTTCAATATTTTTTCCATATGTCACCCTTTGTAGGATGCTTTGTTATGTACATAAAATTTCATTTTGTCTCTCACTTTTCAGTAAGTTCTCCATAGTCAAAATACTAGACAATGGTGGAATAATAAAAAGCCCTGGCATATCTGCATGATTTTGCAATAAGGATCATGTGGATGTCTGAAACAATTTTTTGATGTTACTCCAAAATGGTTTGGAGATGAGGAACAGGGTAACGAGGTCAATTTCTATTTTTTTGTTCAAAACCTTTGATGGTTAGAGTTATTTAAAAAAATCAAATATTGCAATTTCCTTTCCAAGCTTCGACTTTCAAAACTGAGAAACTTGGAATTTGTTATTGATGCAAATCATGTGACATTTTATTTGTATTATTTCCACATCATTACCCGCTAGAGTTTTGTTTTCCATTTTATTTTCATTGAAACAATGAAATGTATTATATGGAACACATAAATGATCAAATGTTCCTAATATTCACCATTGTCTAGGATAGAACAATATCCAAGGTTGCCTGTATAAGGGTAGATCAACTAGCAACAAGCTACCATAGTTAAAGTCAACTTAGCTATGGGTACGTATATTTACTACAAATGAATCTTTTGTCAAAGAAAACAAGGCAAAGAATCAAGCCAAACCCTTTGAACTATAGGGGATCCACCATACTAAATAATACAAATGTGTTCTTGGGTTCTAAACCAGTTCTATTTTTCAAGCTATGGCATGGAGAGATTCTCAGTAACATACCATCTACAAACACTTGAAGGCTGCCAAATCTTTGATATCACAAGTGAGTACTCTCATATTGTACCTTCAATGGAGCTCTATGTCTGCATGGTTGGCATTATTGGTAGTGCTGGTAGGCTTGATGGGATGCACAATGTATTTAAGAAAATGTATTCCATATGGGTCTCAAAAGCGATGGCATGGTGATGTGATTTTAAACTGGAACAAAGTGGAGAGGTATAACATGATCCAATTATAGTCATGGGACCTTGCAAAGAGAACAACATCTTTCAAGTTAGCATTTAGACTTTGATCAAATAATTTGAGGTATTTTTTGTCTAAATTTATGATTTTGGGATTTCAAACCAACTACATTTCTTTAGACATGAGCGCTTAATGCTTACAACTTAAACTAAAAATTCTAATCTATTCTCTAGATGACTATATATTCTCTCCATTTCATATCCATATTTTCCATTATGCATTTATATAAGCTTACCTAAAGGAATTTTGTGGTAGATATGACTATACCTATTCCTTATAGTTTTTATCAGATGGAGATGACTTTTTCCATTTTTGTAACTATACCTATTTCTTAATGTATTTATGAAACAAGATTACATTTTCCTTTTTCCCTTGGTAGGTGATGACTGCATATCTATCTGAATGGGTTATCAGGAAATACATGTCCACCATATCAATTGTGGTTCTTTCCATGGCATTAGGTATTTTTTTATTAAAATTAAAGAGAATAGACATAGTGAGCTCGCAAGAAAAGTAATAAGTACAAATGAAGTGATTCACACCCTATTCTATAACTAGAATAATGATTGTCTTATAAACGTATTACTACTCTATGCTTTAGATAACTATAGTTTACTGAAGTACACAACATAGATTGAATATGGTTCCCTCTGAGATTTAAGAAGTTTTCCTGATCACAAAGCATAAATTTAATCCAAGTTTTATTTTACAGTTTAACTTTTTCTTGCTCCTTCCTCCTCCCCTATCTTTTGAAACTACTCTGCTAACATTTGGCAGGAACTTTGCTACACTATAACTCTTATTTGTAGAAAGGGTGCATGGCAAAAATCTATATAAAAGGAACAAAAAAAGATTTTAAATTGATGAAATTGATAATATTCACATTGTAAGATAATTCTTTCCATATCAAAATTATACAATAGGTTTATATCAATATATTTTTAATTTCTAAACTTCTACATCACAAAAAAATGATAATCTAAAAAGTTCCATAATTACATATTATCTCCCCTTTAAGATTGGACATGTCCTTAGTTCTAATCCTAAAATAATCACTTTGGTTTCACATTCTCTAAAAGCATCATATTGTTTCAATTATCCCATACAAACATCTTGTTTTCTTAAGTGTAAGTTGTGAAAATGATATTGAAACATGTGGGTTCTAGACCCACAAATGTAAACCAGGTAAAAAATTAAGAGATAAATATAGATGTTAATTTCACTAATAATAACAACAGTATAGCTACATTATTCAACCAATTAAACAATTTCACATAGTTTAATGAAAAATATATGTTGCAATCATGCAACATTTTACTGAATTCTTCATTTTAACAAAATTCATTATTTATATGTTTGTTCTAAGTTACAATGTCTCGTCTATTAGAAATTATTTTATTAGTGATTTTTTAGTCTATGTTGCAAATAGAGACATCAATAAATAGTTCCCAATCACAATGTTATTTATGGAAAATTTCTAACTTGTGTACAAGGTATAGATTGGTTGTTGTGGATGATTAATTTCATTAATGTAATAAGGTGTACATTGATGTAATTCCACAAGTTTTGTCAATGTTTACAGTGACATTATCCACCTAGTTAACTAATCACCTTTCTAGGGTTGACCTACTCACACTTAGTTTAAGTTCACTAAAACTATTTTATGCTTTTGTCTAACTTCATATGATTTAAACATGTAAAGTCACTTTGTGAGACACCTGTTGCATTCATGTTTGACACTTTCTCACACACTTTTCAATTAATCTCACAAGTGTTACACCTTTAGAGGGGTAGTCCGAGTTTCATTCCTGCCTTATTATTTCCTGATCCTTTCTTATATGTGAAATTTTATAATTGTACATTTAACACTCTTTATATATTTATAATAGACATTCTTTTGTTATTATAGTTTCACTACTAGAAGTTTTCTTTTTTTCTTTCAAATTCTAGGCATTAGTCCAACATGGTATTAGATCCATGATTTCACATTTCTTCCATCATCAATTGATTCTCACACAAAACCCTATCATCAGAGCATCATAGAGAAAAATAAGTATCATGATCATCTTTGGAAGGCTTTGGAAATGAAGAAACACCTTTCATTACATTAATTTTGATAGTTTTCAATTTTTGTAAATTTTTGGTTGGTATACGAAAAAGTTGTAAAATTTTGTAAAAAAATAAATGAGGGACAAAATCACTCTTTGTTCATCTATCCATATATTGGTTTGGTAAAAATTTCAGCTTTACAAAGGCCTAGCTCATGTACTTTTAGAGAGTTATGTGGTTTTCATGTTGATGCAAGTTTTTTAATCTTTCCATTAGAAGGCAAAAATTACTATTTTGGCCATCAAATATTCTCTATTGATGAGAATTTTAGTATTTATCTTACTATTGTAGAGTGGTCACCCACATAGTAAATCTCCAATGCCTAGTGAATCACCGAGTAGTGGCCTTTTGTTGGAAACCAATACCTTTCTATTTTGTTTAAATTCTCCTTACAAAGTTCCCACCTATGGGCAGATCAGGAAGCATCAAATATAGAAGACATTCAGAAACAAAATCAACATATATCTATTGTTAAATCCATTTTTTGGATCTTCATCTCTACCAACAACATCCTATGCTCTCCAAAATATTAGCTTTCATGATAACCTCCCTATAAGATCAATAATTTTATAGAAAGTACTTTTCCAGTGGTGCCAACATTGTTATTTTGACTTGGTCTTTGTAGATCTATTCATTTTCATTATTGGCACCCTCCCACAATAACAATATGAACAATATTTTTCTTGTTTCTTGGTGGTTTTTAGGTCTTTGCTGATATATTTCATAGGTGTTTAATTTTTTTTGTAACACCTAGCTTGCTCAAGTGTCATTTGGAGATTGTAGGTGCCATACAATTCTTTCAAATCTCTTCCTCACATCTATTATTGGTATGGAGGGTTTTGGGTCTATCTATTGGGAACACCCACTATCAAGCTTTTGTGGCACTCTTTATCACATCAACCTATAGTCCATTTGTGGCTTCAATTAACAATACTATTCATCTCTACAATGACATCTCATCAATACAATATCCTTCCACGTTTACTACATAGCTCCTATACACATGGTGAATAATACCTTTTTAACTTAGAGATTAGTTTTAGAGGTAGAGAGCTAGAATTTGGAAACAAACTTCACTTTGGATGCCTCTACATCAACCTTCATTTGTGCCCTTCAGAAAGTGATTTCCAATGACCTTTATATCCTTTTGAATTGGTCATATTACAAGTCCCCTTATTAAGAAAAAAATCATTATTGAAGTTTTTTATATCTACATAGTAGACTTTTTCTCTCACATTAAATACTCATTAAAAGGGATTGCATTAGGACTTTGACAAGATTGTGTTCCTCCAACACACTTATGATATTGAAATCAATGATGAATGACACAATCACTTAGATAACTAGTACACAATCATACATGAGTGCTATGACTATTAAGGACAACATTGATCTAGATGTTTATTATTTCACAAAAGGGCTTGTATACGACATCTACTATTATAACCATGAGGACTTTTCCACTACCACTGCAATCTACATTGCACATTAAATGTTGTTTAAAGGAGAAAGGTTTGATTCATGTGAGATCCTTTGGCAATAGTTGTTGGATAATTTGGACATAACAAACAACATAAAATACCCCTTTAGGTTATCGTCCCTAATCATTTTCTTGGAATTTATGTTTCTAAATGAGCTTCTAAATATTAAAAGTAAGATTTGGAATATGTTCTCCCCAACTATACTAAAAAATTAAAATATATTAGAGGTTTTAATGATGACAAAAAGGCATAAAATACCCTATATTAAAGTTGGATAAAAAATTTATAGGATAATTTGTAGGAAAGGGAAATAGTCCCTAATGAGTTTCTCCAAAAGTACAAGGATGGGATCACCTTCCTAGTTAGCAAGGACCAATGTTACATAGAGGTAGTAGAACCAATAATTTATTGATTACTGAAGCTCCAATATAAAGTTTTTTTGAAGTGTTAGTGTTCATATTTTTTACCTATCTCTATATTTTTCATAGATCCCTATATGGAGGCAAACTTTAGATGACCTATTGATTAGATCCTGACAAATCAATAGTGGATTCCTTGGAGGGAAGCAATGGTGGAGTGACTATGGCTACCATGGGTAGCATTATATCTCTTTGTATTGATAGGAGGATGCTTGATGCTTGATCATGTAGGATGCGACTTTCTGATGGGTTGGGCCAGAGTACTTAGTTTGATGGTACAAGAGGGAGGAGAGAGATATTGTTGGGGGTATACTATCCTCAGGAAACTTTACAATTACCTCCACATGTGAACCTACTAGAAAGGTAGGACCCTCAGACTAGGCATGACATTATTACTAGTATGGTCATGGTAGCACATACCTCTGGTGCAACCTATTAGACTATAGGATACTAGAAATGCATATGAGCCTTACACCTATAGATATTAATTGTCGATCTGATAAAGGTCAAAAAAATTAGTGGATTATTGGAGATGAGTGCTAGAATAAAAGAAGAGATTTGATTGGATGTCATATGCAGACTATGATCCATGAGGCCACTGGGATTAGAGACAACATGAGTATTGGGAGGATGGATGGGATGATTTTCATTATCTTTGATATGTACATATTGACTGTTGTTTGATCAATTAGATAGATTATGTGATCTCTCGATACATGGCTTTAAGAGTGAGACAATAGTTCAGGATTATACAATATGTTGTACTAGACAAATTCTCACATTCATTGGTCATTCAAGAGATGAGAACACTTTGGGGTATTGGTGTGGATCTCTAGAGGGTGTGACAATCATGGATGGCCATAGAGGGGGTACCATTATAGTTAGGGAAGGATGTGATTTGAGATGTAGGGTTGACACTAGCTTATTTACAATGGTGGGCCACACATCAGCCGATCACATTGATAGTCTCTAGATAGGTGGAGGAAGAGGAGTAGCTAGGAGGAGATGAGGATGGTTTAGGAGGAGATGGTGATGTGGGGAATAAGGGGGGATGGTGGAGATAAGGGAGATGGGGAAGATGGAGGTAGGAGGGTATAATCAAGAGTACCAACTCAGAGATGAAGAGGAGTGGTAGAGGAACTAGTGGGGGCACCACTTGTGTTACCTCTACAAGCACAAGGATAGGGACAAAAATAGGTGCCTCAAGCACCAAGATAGGATGCCCCAACCCAACTAGTAAAACCATCACATGAACCTCCATAGGTACAAGGACCACCAACCAAATTTGTTGCATAAGAGACATATGAAATGGTGATGGCTAAGAGCATTAGTTTATAGGTAGAGGATACTCGATTACATGGGTTATTCATAATAAAGAGCTCTCACAAAGATAGTACCAATTCCACCCTAGATAGCCTCTGGAGTTTTGTAGATGCTAGAGAATTTATGATTATTGAGACACACACAGGGGGATTAGAGACACAATAGAAGGTAGATGCTTTGGCCTAGGAGGTACAAACAATGATTGTAGAGATACAATGAATGAGGGAAGACTGGGATTCATGACAGAGGAGGGATGATGATTATAGGGCATAGTGAGAGATTGCTTTATAGGCAACCATGAGTCCAGGGGTCATGCAGGTTTGTCAAGGTTCATTTGCAAAACATAAGTGAGAGGCTCGAGCCATTCAAGAGATGGAGTTTTATAGGCATCTTTATTATGAGGTAGTTCTTGCAAATCAAAGGGCTCTTGTTTATAGAAAGAGATTAGAGACTCGGGTGATAGGTAGCAGAGGTGCCTCATAGGGTTCAATAGGCATGAGAACACCCAAGGATAGAGGGGGAGATAGGGCATGAGGCATAGGGATATCCTCTCATCCAGCCTCATGAGTTTTTGCTAGTCATTTTGATACATATTTTTGCTTATGTATGAGATTATATGTACAACAACACCTAGGTGCATGATGAATTATGAGATGTATATGTTTGTAGTACCCTTGAGGGACTCCCGATGTACTTTTATTATTTTATGATGACATTATATAGATGATGGACTATGGACTATAAACTATTATTCTTTCATGATGATAAATGATGGTGATATGATTGATGGTCCTAGGTGTTGTATATTACATGTGTTGTGAGTGCATATTTGATTTCTATATGCATTTATGATAGTATATAAATTATTTTAATCATGATACAGACATTTGTAGTGTGGGATGTGTATGATTTATGACATTATGGTATATGAGTATGATGATCCTAATGAGTGTGTGATGTAGGACATTGGGCGTATGTGTAGAGGATGTGATGACTTATGACGTTTTGATTATGAATGTATGAGATAATTAGTGATGGATGGATTTATTATGTACACATGTGATTGATGAAATACATGATGGATAATGTTTATAAGTATGATGGTTATGATGTTCATAATGGATATTATGTGATGCATGTTGTAGATACATGATGGATATTTTGATTATGTAATGGATGAGATTAATATTTAATGTTTATGATGGATAAAATGAATGGCTTATAATGATTAATGATATGGAGAAAATGAATTAATAAATGGATAAATAAATACACCCAATGAACCTTAATACATAACTAATGAAATGAACCCTAATGAATAATAATGCAACTTAATGCAATGAATATGTATGTAATGCAATGAGTGGAACCTAAGATAAAATGGATCTAAAAATAAAATTAAGATGAGACATGTAAATGATAATGTAACTAAGTGATAATGATGGATGGACTAGGTGCAATTAATAAATGAAAGAAACTATTAACTCAATGAAATTTGAGCAAATGCAACTAATGCAATTAAAAATGTAATTAACTATGAACAAATGCAATGAAATGAGGACTCCTAAATGAGACAAATGTTTTTATGTGTATCAACATAATTGACAGGATCATTTAGCTAGCTAGGAGGGGGGAATAAATAGAAACCTTGCCAAAAGAAAAATGAAAATGCAATATGTACAATGACACTAACTAAATGCATCCTAGCTAAATTATTTTTAAGATTATATTGTGTTAATGTCATAGAGCACACCCTAGTTTGATATTACAAAAGGAGGTATGCACCATGTGTTAGAAATCATGGATGATATTGTTCCTTTGTGTGGACGAGACTCTAAGACAAAATAGATAGACTAAATAAAATAGATGTATATTAGTTAGCCATGATAGGGCCAATGTGGTGAAATTAATAGGGAGATTTAGCACACCCAATTCTTTTTAGGGATTTCGTGGTAAGTGTACAAAACCCTTCCCCCAATGAGGCATGCATAATCATAAGTGAATATCTAACAAAAATGAACTAAAAATATGACACAAAGATCATACTGCAAATGATACATGTATCAATATACACCATTCACAATGTACCAAGATATTAAAGATTGAGGAAATTATGAATAGGTTTTACTGATTCAAAAAGATAATATCAAAAGAAGGCCTCATGACCAATCAATTATTCGATCCATAGTTATTTCCATGAATGGGATAATGTGAAGTAGGACATGACGGACCGATATAGGAAGGATGTGTCCTAATAGGCCAAGATTGATTGATTGATTAATTGAAATAGCTATTCACTAGCAATAGATGTGAAAGGAATGATACCTCATAAATTTGATCTCAAAATTGATTTTGATAAGAACTTTTGTGGTCACTGTGTTTCAGGAAAAGCTCAGTTTACTGGGGTTAAGCTCTATTTTGTGGATTCTTATTGTGATAATGAACAATGCCTCATCACGTAGGGGGAAGAAAAATATGGAAAACATGAAGTAGAGAGGAGCTAAGTAGGATTCATGCACATATATGAGAGTAGGTGGAGTAATCTGCAAATTAAGTAGAAAAGTGAACTTGATAGATAATAGATCCAACTTGACTACACATGGCGCCTGAGATAGATTTTCACCATGGTACTTGTCCAAAGTGCTTGATTGCTAAGTTTTCACTATTGGACAATTTATTTCTCTTTACTTTTTTATTTTTTGATTTGATTGAATTTGTTTTTTTGTATTACCAAGGGGAATGTTTACCAGGTTTTCACCATGATAATGATTTTTTCAAAAACTTTTTCTAATTTTTAGATTTTCTTCATGATCTTTTTATATTGTTTTTGTGTTTTTGTTGATTTTCTATTTTATTTTTATTTTTCACTACTTTTTTGATGTATAGGCACTATTAATGAACTACATGTAGAAGCGGTTCATATGTAGAATATTTATAGGATTAGGGAGTGGCTCTCCATATAGTGTTCCTATTTGATAGGCCCCATATCCAAATTTAGTTCTAACCACAAACAATCCCAGCCAGTTAGGCCCAAACTTTCCCTTCTTTTCACAATTATGGAGATTATTCATGTTATGCTACAGGACTAGGTCATCAACTTCAAACTCATAGGGTTTTATTTTCTTATTGAATTGTAAGAGCTGACAATTTTGATACAAATAGAGGTGGTTTAAAGAATTGAAACATCTCTCATCAAGGAGTTGTATCTCTTGCAAGAAAGCAGCTCGATATTCTTCTTCATACACTATATTCTTCAGGGAGACTCTCAGGGAAGGGAGTTCAATTTCAATGGGAAGGACAAACTCGGTACCATAAACAATGGCAAATGGAGTGGCTCTAGTAAGGGTACAGATGGGAGTGTGATAGGCCTAGAGGGTGGGCTTTAACTGAAGATGCCAAGTATAACTATTGTCATCAACTATCTTTTTGAGGATTTTTAGGATAGTTTTATTACTACCCTCATCTTGACAGTTACCTTGCAGAAAGTATTTGTTGAAATAATGCTAAGTGATGCCAAATTTATTACAAAGTTCTGTGACATCGTTAGTTTTGAAGGGGGTCACATTATCAGTATAGATGTCTTGAGGGATGCCATAGCGAAAGATAATCTAGTTCAAGATGAACTTTGAGATCTATTTTTCTATAGTGTAAGTAAGACGAATAGATTTGACCCATTTGGTAAAATACTCAGTCACAAAAATGATGTATTTGTGGCCACTAGAAGAATTTGGAAATATCTACCTTGCAAGGTTGAAATCCCAATATGATAAAGGCCAAGGTGTGATGGTAGGTTGTAGGGCTTGGGCAAGTGTGTGTATCAAATTGCTATGTTGTTGATAGGAAACACATCTCTTTACATAGTGGTAGGCATCCTGCTTCATGGTTGGCCAATAGTATCCAATATGCAACAAATTCTTAGCCAAGGTAATTCCACTGGAGTGAGGCCCAAGGATTCCTTGGTGCACCTCTTCTAAATTTTTTTTTGCTTCCTCTGAATGCAAATATCTAAGGAGGGTTCCATCAAAGTGTTTCTGAAAAAGGGTATCACCAAGTATAGTATAGCGAGAGGTTTAGTGGATGAAGGTTTTGAGTTGTTCAAGTGTGATGGTAAGTGTAATGATCCCATTAGAGAGGTAGGAGTAAATCTCTTTGTACCAGGGGGAATCAAGACCAACAATTTCACACACCATTTTGGATTCAAGTTGCTCATAAGAAAGGACCATAAGATTTTCAATAAGAAACTCGCATTGTTGACTATGCTCTGGAATAGATATTAAGAATGCAATAGTGGCCATTGCATTTGTTGCTTTGTTGTTTTCCCTTGTGATATGTTAAAATAATATCTCTATGACGTGTTGTTTCATATCTTCAACCAGGTGGTGTTAGGGGAGTATTTTTTCATCCTTCATTTAATACTCATCATTAACTTATTTGATAACTAACTGGGAGTCACCAAGGACAACTAGCCTAGATATTTTCCATTTAATAGGTTGACGAAGCCCTGTTACCAAGGTCTCATATTCTACAATATTGTTTGTGCATGCAAATGTCAATTTATAAGATTTAGGGATGATATCCCCTCATGATGACAGAAAAAAATGACTTCCCCTAATCCTTTTTGTGTATAGGATCCATCAAAGTATAGTTTCCAATGTGTTCTTGGGGTAATAGTCATAATGGATTCATCTAGAAAATCTATGATGATAGGATGATCCCCTTGAATAGGAGCTTTTGCTAATTAATCTAAAATCACTTGTCCCTTTATATCTTTGTAGTCTATATACACAATGTAAAATTCACTTAGGATCATGACCCATTTAGTAGTATGACCAATAAGGGTTGTTTTGGTAATAGGTACTTGAGTGGAGTGATGAATTGAGTCTTGTGATTGAGCATGTAATGATGTAGCTTATGCATACAAAAGAAAAAAACTAAGCATGCTCTCTTAATAGATGTGTAATTCAACTCATAACCAACTAATTTTCTTATGAGGTAGTATACGACCCACTCTTTTCCACTATCATGTAGTTGTGTTAGAAGCTTACCCAGTGCAACTATGGTAGTTGATATGTACAAAATTAAAGGTTGGTCTGGGACAAGAGAGACTAGCACTAGTGGGTTAGTTAGGTATTCTTTTAACTATTCAAAATCTTTCTGACATAAGAAATTCTATACAAACTTGACATCTTTGCATAGGAGATGAGAAAATGGATAGAACTTGTCTGCCAACTAAGATATAAATCTATAGATAGACTAGAGTCTACCTTGTAGGCTGCAGAGTTGTTTTAGTTTCTTATGAGGTGGCATTTGAAAGATGGCTTTCACCTTCTTTGGATCTACCTCAATGCCTATGTGAGACACAATGTACCTAGTAGCTTGATTGATTTTACACCAAAGACACATTTCTTAGGATTCAACTACACCTTGTACTTGTCCAATCTTTCAAAGATTGTGGTAAGGATGGTGATATGTGATTCTCTTGTCTTTGATTTGTCAAGGAGGTCATACACATAGTCTTCCATGATAACAACAAGAAAGTCACGATAGATTGTTGTCATAGCATGTTGATATGTGGATCCTGCATTTTTAAGGCCCAAGGATATGACTTGGTAGTAGAAGGTACTCAAAGGGGTAGTAAAATAAATCTTGCATTGATCCTCTGTAGTGACTTTGATTTGATTATATCCAGAGAAACCATCCATCAGGGACATCTCATGTAATGTAGTCAAATCCATTATAATGTCTATGTTGAGAAGTGGAAAATCATCCTTCAAACGTGCTAAATTGACGTCTCTAAAGTCGGTACAAATATAGATGCCCCCGGTAAATTTAGCCACTAGTAAAATATTAGAGACCCATTTTGGATAGGCCTTATGAATTCAACCTCGAACATTTTATGTAATTCTTCTTCGACTAGGAGTGCCGCTTCTGGATGCATCTTACAAAGTTTCTTCTTAATAGGATTTATATAAGGATCCATGACAAGATGATGTACAACTATATCATGATCTAATCCATGCATGTCTTTGTAATTCCATGGAAATTTTATTTGAGCCTTTTGGAGAAACTCAGTCATATCTTTTTGTTCTTGCTTATTAAGGGATGTTGCAATAAATGTGATCTTGGGATTCTCTATTGTTCCAAGGTTGACTTATACTATATCTTCAATCATGATAGAATATTTTTCTTGTGGTAAACACATGAAGGGAAAGTCAACTTCTCCCTCTTCTAGCACCTCAAAAATGTTTTCACTAGAAGACACGTCCTTTATTTTCTTTTTCTTTCACCCAAAGGGGCTTCAAAGAGGTTTTTGTATGCACCCAAAAATGGTCGCCTAGAGTTTGGGCCCCATTTATTTGATTTATCAATCCTGAATCAATTTGATCAATAATCAATATTTTCAACATTATCAATTTCTTGATCAAATCTTAGTTTCGATCATATATTGGATTTTTATCCTTGGATTAACCATTTTATCCTAAGCTTTTATTTACTTAAAAAGAATATTTTCTCGCCTTTTATTTAAATAAAAAGCCCCACCTTTTCCTCTTATCCTAAGTTGCACAAATAAAGCATCATTCTTATTTTATAAAAAAGAGAAAAAGTACTTTTTGTCTCATATGGACACTAAAGTCAACTCCTATTTTCCTATTGGAGGATATTTGTGCACAAAGATCAAGCTTCTTTTTTTCTCTACCGTTGATTAAGTCTTTTGCCTCTTAATCTCAATGGTCCATTTTCATCTCATTTCTTATAAAAGAAGAGCTCTCTTCTTCATTTGATATCCATCTCTTTTATGCTAATGTTATGCTACAGGTTTTCTAGGTTATGTGGAGCTTATTGAAGACATTCTACATCAAGCTTTGAAGACTTGCTTTTCATTGTTGTGTTAGGCCATTTTCCAGTCAGTGCAAAATTCTTTGAAAATGGCCTTTTTCCCTGCAATCTTTGTTATGTTGTCTCTACCCGGCCTGCAGTCACAATTTTGTCTTACGAAGTAAATCCATGATGTTTCTTGGTGTGCGCTCCTGGCCCCATGCTCTTTAATATATCACCCTGCTCCAATCCAGATCGCATCTCCTAATTCACAAAACCCAAGGAGTTATTAAGGTTTTAAGGTCTGCAGGAAAATGTCTCAGAATCTGCTGAAGTGTCGAAAACCCACAGTGTTTTTGAAAATCCATGATGTTTTCGGTTTGTGTGAAAACCCTCATTATTTTCAACCTTGTGCCTTCTAGCTTTTGTGCCCTTATCTTTTGGTGTCAGAAACCTTGTGTGTTTTCAATCTTTTCCGTCAAAAACCCTGTGTGTTTTCGACCTCACAGTTTCCTGTTTGCTGGCATTCCCTAACTGCGTAAGTGCGATCGGTTGGTGGGACCCAGTTCTTCTTAGTTGCCCGGTGTGGTTAAAGTTCAGACATAATCGATGGTTGTCGCATGTTCGCATGGTGAAAATGCATGATGTTTATCCTTTACGCTTTTGCGACAACCATTGGATTTTCTTGTGTGGGCATGAAGTGGGTCCAGGTGGGCCCAGTGTCAGAAGGGAAGCAGGGGCGCATGTTCTTATTGGTTGTTGCATGATCGCATGTTAGGAATTTCTAACATGCGACCATGCGACCGGTTGATGTCTATCTTATGGGGCCGTTGGTGGAGAGGTGGCAGTCTTATGGCCTTGTCGCATGATCGCAAGGGCCATTTTCACGGCTTGCAACCATGTGACAAGGTTCTTCCTTGCTGAGGCCTGGTGGCAGGTGGTGATGTGGCATCTTCCAGTTGGTCTGAGGTGGTGATGTGGTAGTTTGTCAGTGGGCCCAAGAGATTTAGAGGGGAGGATGGCGTGGCAGATCTAGTGGTTGGCGCATGATCTCATGGGAGGTGTTAGACCCATGCGATCATGCACCCGCCCTTCGATTTCGAAGGATTGTAAAAGAGAGTCCTGTGGCAGGTGTGACTCGACAATTGCAGTGAATGGTGGTGTGACATGTGGCATTAGGTGGGCCTAGGTCTAAGGCATGGTGATTGTTGGCAGGGCTGAGGCATGGTAAGTAGTGGTTAGTCGCATGTTCTCATAGCCTTTTTCAAGGCTATGCAATCATGCGACTAACTTTTTGTGTTAACCCTCAGTGGTGGCAGTTATGCGGAGGTAGAGGATTGTAGTGTATCGCATGTTCGCATAGCCTATCTCCTGGCTATGCGATCATGTGACAACTGTAGAAGTATGTCGTTGTTGCGAACTTGCAGAGTTGTGAAGGTAATGTAACCGAGGACTTCTAAGGATGGTTTGTGATTAGCATTGCGCTGTTAAGAAGTCGCGGTCGCATGATTGCAAAGGTTAGTTTGGTGCCTTGCGATCATGCAACCAAGCACATATATAGCCAGAATTCCTGTGGCGGTTAAGTTGACGACTGGACGACTGTGCAACTAAGGGTAAACAGTTAAGTGGCATAGCCCGGGAAGATAAGGATATGATGGCAGAGGTATAAAGTTGATCTGATTTTGAATGATGACCACCGATTCACTTTTGGCACCATGAATATAGCCGTTAACCTACAGGTTTGAATTTTTAAGGGGTTTCCAGCAACAGGAAGTACCAAAATTTATGGTTTTGGCGACAGTTTTCATCTGGTTTGGTGGTGATGGTTGTTGTGAAGTGGTCCAAGGGCTCTTTGGTTAGTTGCATATTGATTTTGTACCTGGTGGAGTATGTTTTTGAGCTCGAGAAGCTATTTGTAGGTGGCTGATTTGACTAATTTTCATGGAAATTCTTGGTTTTCTGTCCTGGCTCGCAGATTTTCATAATTGTAGATCTGCCTGAGATTTGTTTTTTCTAGGTTGCTTGATTTCCTGCCCCTGCAATAAATTCTTGATTGGTTCTGATTGGTTGGGTAGTTGAAATCCTAACCTTGGTTACCCGTAGCTTGTTGCATCCTACTGGTTTAGGATTCCAAGGTAACCAGTGGTATAAATAGTTGAAATTTTGACTTTGTAAGGGTTCCATCTTGGAATTCCTTTCTGGTTCTAGTGAACAGTCCTTTTCTTGTAGATATTTCTCCTTTTCTCTGCATATAGGGTGTTCTTCTTTCCCTTGCTGGATCAGAGAATACAATGCATATTGTAACAAACTTGTTTTATGTATGAGAATTTAATATACTCTTATTGTTACCAAGCTATCTCCATTTCAATTCTGAGTCCATTAGTCATACATCAAGGGTGTTTGATTTTTCTATTTGCATTGCCTAAGTGTTTGCAAGTGGAGTTGTCTTTGCATAGATAACTAGTTCAGGGTTAGTGTTCATGTATGTATGAGCTGAGGTGTCAAAGATATTTCATGCTTGTCTTCCAGTGGATGTTGGTCAATGTATTACCTATTTATAGGTCTCTTCTAAGGGGAGGGTTAAAATCCTTTAGGTGGGTAATAACATACTTGGATACACAGGTGGGTTGTTAAGTTGAGGTTTGGTCATGGTGTGTGATTGATGTTAGGCATCAACACATTGAGTATATTGTTTTCTTGTTTCATAGTTGTCCCTTGCAATAAGGTATTTGACTCTATGGCCCATTGGACAAGGCACTAGTCTATGAGAGACTTAGGGCATCTTAGGGGTCCTTTCAATCCATTCAAATCATTTCCATTCAGTCTCACCCTTTCCCTTTCATGTTGTTAGTGTAGGTCTCTGGTTTTCATACTCACTCCATGCAAGTAGGGCTATTGCATGAGATATTGGTTTCAATTGAGGTACATGATACCTGTAAGGGTTTGAAAATCATTCCACAGTCAGTTACCTACAGGCCTGAAGTGTGACACAAGTTGTATGAGTGTGCGATGAGGTACACCTGCTTGAGTGATGTGGAGCTCAAAGTGTAGAAGGATCTCTCTTTGATTTTTGTCAGTTGGCCCTTTTTCCTATCAGATTTGGAGTGTTGAGTGAATGTGACACTAGCCCTATCAATCCTTATGTCAATCTGACCTTTGGGGAAAAAGAAACACCAACATGTTGCATCTCATTTAGTTGCATAGTTCCTTTGTTTAGTTGCATAATCATGTAATCCATTGCTATTTCCTTTCATAGTTGCATTGTACTTTCATTTTGGTAGATTAATCTTGCATATTCATATTATTTTGCATTGCATTTGCATACTTTGATTCCATTTGGGGATATTGGCATTGTTTCCCTTATCTTCATTGTGAATCTCTCATTGTATGGTTGACTAGCAAGGTCACTAGTTTGTAGCTCTAGCTGAGAGCAAATTTATCAAAGTCTCTTACAACTCCATGCATAGAGAGCTATGAGTCACTTTGTGAGGGCTCATTGTTGAGTTTTCTTGCATGTAAGGATTCATAGAAGTGTGGTCACTTTTGACTCATACATTTTTCACTAGGGGTGTTTTAATGTATTTTATTTTCATTTGATTTTTCAATTTTGCAACTAAGAGAATTGACTTGGATGCCAAAGTAGGCTTGATCATTGTATCATATCTCATGCTCATAGTCTTGGAGATTTCTTAGGTCAAAAAGTGCTAACACTACCTCATCCAAATCACATACAACCAAAGCAGGTGGTGAATCTTATTAGTCACAATCGATAAGCTCAAGGTGTTTAAGTGGGAGGTTAGGGGATGAAAAGTCATCTATAGTTATGGATAGGACATGGTTAACATCCATGAGATCATCTTTAATGTAATGGAAGGGTACTTCAAAGAATTACTCCTCAGTATCTAAAATAGTCTCAACTAAATAATAGTCCTTAGTAACGGGCACCTTAGTCTCTAGAGAGCCCATTCCTTGGGCATGAGGTAGCCATTTTCTTTGATAAGTGTTTTCCTTTCATTTTCATATGCTCCAAGCCCTCTTCTATGATATACCATGCTCTCAAAAATGGGAGTGGCCTTCTAATACTTGTTCTTAGGAATGTCTATAGGTTTTTCGTCATCATCTATAAAGAGCCAAGATAGGATGTCTATTTCCATATGTTCATCTGCAAGAGATCCCCAATGTTCAAAAGCGGTCTTCATATAGTCTATGATTTCTTTACTTCCATTGGGAAAGAGTTGTGAGGGTTTACAATATGATTTTGGAGATAAGGGAAGTTAACCAATGCACATAGCATTCCCAAACTTGTATTCTCCTATTTCTTGATCAGTGAGCCTTACTTTCTTCTTAGAGTTAGGAACTTCCTCTTTAGTAACTTTCTATTTTCCTTTGATATCCTCAAATGTTAGTCCTTCTGTGGTATGTGCCTTGTCAATTTCTTTAGTGGAAAGTTTTTCAGTACATGATTTTGCAGTTTCCTCTTTTGTAAGTGGTCTACCAAATTGATTCATAGGGCATTAGTATGATTTTTTGCTTTCCAGACTCTTACAATATTGGAAGGGTTCTTGATCTCCAGGAATAGTGACTTCTCTACCTTGATATGGAAATTTTAGACATTGATGGTATGTGGAAGGTACACCTACAATAGCATGTATCCAAGGTCTTCCCTAAAGTATATTATAAGGTAGGATGAGATCCAGGACTTGATAGGTAGTCTCAATCAAAGCACGACCTACTTGTAGAGGTAGTGTGATCAAGCCTTTCGATTCTCTTTCTCTATCATCATAAGCATTTATTGTAATTCTCCTTGTGACATTAATAAGGTACTCAAGGAGTCCCAAATTTTTGCCCATCTTTATAGTACAAAGATTCAAACCAGATCCATTATCTATCAAGACCCTCTTTATCTTTATGGAATAAATTACAAATTCGATATGGAGGGGTTTTTGATTGTGAGGATCTGAACCATGAAGGTCTTTATCTGTGAACACTAGGTGTTGTTGTGTGGCTAAGTTCCTTATCATGGCTTGGAATTGTGAGACATTAATGTTTTAAGGAACTCATGGCTCAATAAGGGCCTTTTCAAGGACTTCCTTATCTACAAGAGATGTATGGAGAAGATCAAGTATGAATATATATGGGAGAGTCTTTCCTAGTTTTGCCAAAAGGTTATAGGAAAAAGTGGGTCGAGTGGATGTGGATGGTGTAGTTGGTGGAGTAATATCAACTTGGATAGTAATTGTTCCTCTTATGGTGGTAACATTACAATCTGCACCCTTAAGTTTGAGAGTGTATATATAGTTTTTTTATTCTTATAAGTGACCACATAGGGAATCGAAGCCACAACAATCATTTTATCCAATATTTCCACATGTAGAGTCAAAACCCTAAATGTTGTTAGTGGAGTAGTCATATGACATTGTCTTGGATGAGGAGGTGTTGTTCTGAGCATGATTTGGGAATGGATGATTGTATGTCTTGATTTGTGCAATGGATGATGATGGTGCTTATCTTTGAACCTTCATTTTTCCATCATCAAGAAGATCTTGGAAAAAGTGTTTTTGTTTTATGCATTTCTTGGTATCGTGTCCTTTGATGCAATGATAATTGCAGTATTCATTATCTTTATACCAAGTGGGTTTAGGTTGGTAAATATCAAATAGTTGAGTGTCGGGATATATAATCATCCCTTGATCCAATAATCATCGAAAGATAACATCAAGTAATTTTACAAGGGAAGTGAATTGTCAGTGTTGTTGGGGACTAGAGTTATAATTGTTATGATTGCATGTGAATGAGAAGCCTTGATTACGAGATTGTTGTTGTTGAGAAATCTTTTGATTTTGTTGATTAGTTTTACGATTCTAATTGTTGTTTTTATGATTATGATTGTTGTTATTGTGATTGTATTCCTTTTTGTTGGATGCTTGAACATTCTAAACATGTTTAGCATTTGTTACTCCATTGTTTACTACACCTTTATTTTCAGACCAAAATTTAGGCTTGTCATTGTTAGAAGAAGGGGTATAATGTTTAATGGTTCCATTTTGCAAGAGACCAACCTCAATGGCTTTCCATTTCTTTATAACTAACTCAAAAGATTTAGGGCTGAGCATTTTCATGTGGAATGACATTTCAGGTACTAGATTCTTAAGAATTATGTCAATGAGGTGATTCTCTAGTATTTTCCAAGGATTATGATTAGAAAGGTGTCTCCTCCTTTGAAGAAAGTTGGCAAAGGTTTCCCCATTCCTTTGATTTGTGTTGCACAAATCACTAAGTTAGGCTTGATGTTCGATGTTGTATGAGTATTGTGCAACAAACTTCTCTACCAAAGCAAATAATATGACTATAGACACATGAGTGAGATGCATCAACCATACTAGGTAGGGCTGCTAAGAATCCTAGTGAAGAGTCTTTTTAGATAATCATCATTGTAAGTGAGCTCCTGGCATTCTACATAAAATTCCTTGAGATGTTGGATAGAACATGTCTCACCCTTATATTTATAAAATTTTGGGATCTCAAAGTTGGTAGGGAATGGTTGGATATTGATTGATTTGTCAAAGGGGTAAGGACATATCTCATTGAAGGATAATTTTTTCTTCCCCCCTTTTTTCATGTTAAGGACAATAACTTTGAGCTCATTAAATGGTTGGGCCAATTCAACAGTGTTTTGAGATTTGAGTGTTGGTCCTTGATTAAGTCCTCCAAATTTTATTGTCATGAATGTGGATGATGTAAGTCCTGAGGTAGGAGGATATGTGTATTGTAACATCTGTGAGGATGTAGGCATTGAATTGGTCAATACCCCTAGTGATATTTTAAAAAGTGATAAATTGTAAGGTGATGAAGTTTACACACCGAAAGTGAGTGGATTTGATGATTGACCAATATTTAGGACACTCTCATCCACACCAGTAGATGTAGTCATTGTAGTTTTGGTTACTGTTATGAGCAATCATGTTAGGTATAGCATTAAGGATTTGATGGATTTATCAGTCGTCAATTGATATGTTTGTTGAGAAGCTGATTCAGGTACTTATGTGCTAGGTACTTATGTAGAGGGTCCACTAGAAATGACCTTACCTCTATCTGACATGTTGAGCATGGATGTCATAGCTATTTGGTCAATGTTTGTGACTTTGATGACATTGTTTAGGGGAGGAGACTCATCAAATTTTTCAAGAACTATGGCTCCATCAGGACAAAGTTCATAAAAATCTCAACTTTATTTACTTGGATGATTTTATCCACCATATCCACATTGTGTGGATATTTCAAAAATTCTTCCATTTGTGGAGTCATTTGGACAAGTTCTTGTCTAGTGTTCTCCTATTGATCCATAAATTATTTTACTTCACTCTAAGTGATATATATGGAAAACAATCCACTTCCTTGCAGAATTATTGTAGCAAATGGATTTTTGTTATATGCAAGTCTCCTACTCATGTTTCTAGCTTATGATCAATTTGTTACCATAAAAGGATGACCTTTGAGAGAAGATTGATGAAAATGTAAGGATGGAAGACTTGGGAGATGAATGGATTTGGGAAGTTGAGAGAACTTTGAGCTTTGTTTGATTTAGGAGTTTTGATTTAACTAGATTTGATGATTGTATTAGGATTGATTTGATCGAATTGGATTTAAAGGTTTTGGAACAAACCTAGGTGAAACAAGACCTCATGATGGTGCCAACACAAAAGGATTGATTTGAATGAATAATATCTTCTTCTACTTGGAGATAGACTTGTGATCATAAGCAAAATAGGATGGACTTTAATGGAATTAACTACTTGAGACAAACTGATGTTCTCAAAGCAATAAAATTTAATTAGGGGTATTTTCTTATAATGAAGGTCTATGAAACACTTTTGATTAAAATATTTCAACCTAGAAAGAATGGAGGAGAGAAATATGAGATTTGATTTTAGAGTCTTGACTCTGGTTGGATATGGATAAGTCAAAGATAAGGTTTGATTAAAGTCCAAGGATAATTGATTTTGCTCCTAGGATCAAAGTGAAAGAAATGATGATTGTGTGAAAAATGAGAGATTGGTTTTGATTTGATTTTGGTTGAGTAAAAATGGTGATTCTAAGGATCAAAGGTCAATTATGATGGTGCTCAACTATTCGTATCTGTCAAAATGAATGAAGGTGTGATTTAATTGATTTTTGGCCATGAAATGAGAAACCTTACAGTTGAAAATGATAACATCAAATTTCTAAAAGTCCTTGATTTCTTGTTGGATTGATTTGATTAGATGTTTTTTTTATTTGGACCCTCTATCAACTATTTTTCTCTCTCTATAGATATGTGGCACTAGTAGTTTCACTTTCTTATGTTTCTTTGAATCAGTCATAGCCTAGAGAAAAGTTGATTAAGAAGATGATCATTTTAGGATAAATGATTTTGATGACCTCTAGAAACTAATTTTTTTATGCTTTGACATGGTTTGATTTCTCTTTGTTTCTAAGAGGATATGACAAGTCTCAGACACAGACAACAATCTACGAAGATGTTGATGTATGAATCTAACTATTTTTACTATTTTGACAAGTTTGACCGATTTTGATTAGTTTAGATTGTTTTAAAGTCAATTTGTTCAATCGAAGGAACTAGTTTTCAAGTATTCATGGCATTGAATATGCTAGGTTTACTAAAGACGCAAGGAAAACATGCATATGTCTGAAAATAGTCATGCAAGGGAAAAAGAAAACTTGCACAATTCAATTAGTAGTGAAAGTGACACTTGTATCAATAATGTAACTTCAAAATGTGTATGTTCTTGTAATATTTTTAAATCAGTTTGAGTTTTCATGTGGTATAAGACACCAAAGACAGTCAAGCAATTACTAGCTAAGGAATCGGCTTCACATAAAATAGTATAGGCCAAGTACTTGGTAGTGTGTCATCTCACATAGTCATGTCAACCCCTGGAGGGCACCCATGTTTTTACCTTTTGCATGGATATATGTGCAATACAGTCAATGAAGACTACACAATGAGATATTCAATGCTATATTATCCACTTTAAGATAGTCCAGGGACACATATGCTAGGAGTCTTGGGGGAGATTTTCCATCCCCTTGCTCTACACTATATTAGTGTTTATAAGTGAATCAGGTAGCTTCTATTCTAGGGTGTCTAGTACGTGCATCTATTTAAAGATATCTTATGAATCATACAAGGAAACATGGTAGCGCAAGCACTATTTATATCCTATAAACCCCAATGAATACCATGCACAAGATATATTTTCCCTCCGAACTTTGATTGAAGGAGGTATTATTTATAGTGACCGAATGATGCACTCAAGGGACAAAGAATCCCCAAAGGAGTTGTCCAACCTTATAGCTAGAGATAACACAACGTAAATGAAAAGACAAGACAATAATAACACTAGCAAATTACATGGAATCAAACTTCATATCATAATCTTATAAGAAGCTACCAATAATATTCCTTCAAACATGTCAGGCTATAAGGCCTACCCAGTTGTAGGCTTACAATATGACTTAATCAACCATTCGATCCTTCACAGATATTCTCTATGATCTCATCCTTAGCACCCCTAAAAAAATAACATCTACCTACCTTATATACAAGATCGCCAACCACAAGTCATCTTATCTGATCACAATCTCCAAGATAAAGAAGCGGCTTACAAATATATAGGTCAAGACCTAAATCCATAAGAACATCCATAAATAAGCATACCATGACATGTGATTGTACAAGGATGTTGGTCATGAACATAAGAACATCGAACAATGTACCATGAGAAACCACAAATCGTGAATCTTCATTGTAAGCTAGATCTTGCCACCTTGGTCGTAAGAACAAGAAACCAATATAGGATTGAATTAAATCATAAGATAGATTTATTTGGAAACATCAAATCAAGATGCATTCATAGACATAAGATCTTTATGATGCCCAAAACACATCATAGAGATTGCATAAGATGATGTGCCAACTGGATCAACTGTACCTAGAAACAACAAAAACTACCCAACTGGAATAGTAAACAAACAAACAAAAATGCAATCTTTTTGGGTGATGCAAGATTGCCAACAACCCAAGGATGCTCCTGCATTAGACACCCCAAGTGAATAAAAAATGTTCCATAAAGGAATTATGAACATCTTGAGGAATTTAGAACATAAATCCCATGCTCATTCTTAACCCACATATCCTCTTCATCAGAAGGAAAATGACTCATTTGAATCTTCTCATGAATACTTTGATTGTTATCCTATAGTATCTTTACAAATTTCCACATAAGATCTTGTTGCTCAACTCAATTAAATTCCCCGGTAACATGATGCAACATCCAATTATCTCCATCCTTGTTCCCCACTAGTTTAATTTCATTCATTAAAACTCATCATCAATAATAACATATCATAAACCTTCTTAGCTACCTACTACAAATTCAACACTTTCCGATGCATAGCATTTTGACCACCTAAGGTGTAAATCCTCATCACACTCAGGTTCCTAGATTTCCTTCCTTCCTACTTTAAACGAGTTAAAGTAAAATAAATTCCCTCCTTCATGATAGAAACCACATTCCTTCACCAATCATGAATAGCTCCAACATCATACTACCAAGGTTCACCTAACCAGACATGGAAAACACCCATATTCACCTCATCACACAAAACCTCATCATAGTATGGACCAATGTTGAACTTAACCCAGTATTGCTCTTTCACCTCAACTATGTGGTCATCCTAAAACAAACTTATCCCATGGGGACAAGGTTGTTTAAGTCTCCTCAAACCTAACTTCTATACCATCTCCTCTAATACAAGGTTTTCTATACTACGGATGTCCACAATCACTTTGCAACATTTACCTCCTGACTTGTAGATTGTCTTAAACAATTTCCTTCTCTGCTTAGGCTCTAATTCTTTAGTGCTCAACATGAGTCTTCTAAACATCATATATTATCCCATCTTAGGTACAACTTCATTTCCAAAAATTTCTCCTTCTACCTATTTCTCATGTGCCACTAAGTTATGTTTGTCCTTGCTAGAACTACTCAGACATTGGAAAGCTCTATGTCCAATGTTTCCACATTTGAAACAAGTAGCTTTGAAATCCTTCTTGCTTCTACTCCTAACATGAATATTTTGATGAGGTGCTTCTTCAATCATCTATTTATCCTTTCCCTTATCATTCACCAATTTATACCTAATCCTAGGGGTAACTTGTCTTCTTGTTAACTTATCTTCTGTCTTTAGAGTATATTGATAAGAATGTTTAATTATACTAATCCTCAACATACTTAACTCATCCTGAATATTAAGCCTCAAGACATTTAAATACCTAACCTCTTTTTACTTATATGACTCTTTGTGCCTAGATCTGATTATCATCCTATAGAACTCCTCAGTATAATCCTTCATATTCAAGTCTTTCTGCTTCAAATTTTGCAACTTCTTGAATAATTATAGTTCATAATCTTTCGGTATGAACTTAGCCTTAAGTCTAGAAACCATAACTCTCCATATAGTGATCTTAGTTTCACCATTATCCTCTCTTTCTTTCTCCAAATCCTTCCACCATAAGGCAACATGACCCTTCAACTTAGTCTGTGATAACCTAATTCTTTGTAGATCCTCAATATTTTCATGTTCAAAGTAGTCTTCTATCTCAGTAATCCAATCTATCAATTCCTCTAGATGCAATGAAATGGAGAAAAAAGAAACATATATTCTATGGCTCTTACTCATTTATGTCATATCTCTCAACAATCTTTCTGCTTTTGTAGGGATCTCAACTTATACTATTTCAAGATCTTCAATGGCCTCCTCATATTCATCTTTAGTCTCAAGATTCCTCCAACAAAAGCATTTCAAATTTATGTCCTTATTTCATTTATGAATTCCTCCATCATTTTCTCTAGCCTTCTTTGATTCACTCTTCTAGGCAGCTTGTTTACAAAGATGTCAATCTTCAATCTCCTTAGGTTTGATGATTTGATTACCAATGTTGATTGCCCTAATATGATCTAACAATCTACCAACACTAACAATCTGCCTCAAGCAACTAGGCCAACTAGCAACCCAAAAACTATGAAATCTCACTTGTAAATTACACACCAACCCTTGTGGTATGTTCTTCTATAATTGTAAGTTAGATCCCAGTATTGCCACCCAAAAACTATAAATTTTAAGATCTACAACTATTGAAACTCAATCTAACTAATCCCTTAATTGTCGTCACCCTCTACTATGTCAGTCAATGACAAAACCTATTAATTACCACCTTGCAGTAGCCAATGGTTGATGTAGGTCATATCCATAATTATTCCACTCCACAAATAA
This sequence comes from Chamaecyparis obtusa, assembly GCA_027943335.1. NCBI lineage: Eukaryota > Viridiplantae > Streptophyta > Pinopsida > Cupressales > Cupressaceae > Chamaecyparis > Chamaecyparis obtusa. The sequence continues at coordinate 1,344,445 of BSBK01001979.1, forward strand.
CAAGGTAGAAGCTACACAAGAGTAGTAACTTGGTACTATGTAAGTCAAATCCGCAACCAGCTTTAATACCACTTGATGCAGTCAAGGATAGAGAATCCCCGATGGATATGTCCAATCTTGTAGCTAGAGATTACATTGCGGAGATGACAAGACAAGACAATAATAACACCAACAAATAATAGGAAATCAATTTTCATATCATAAGCTTATAAGAAGCTACCAACAATCTACCTTCATACATGTCAGGCTATAAGGCCTACCTGATTGCAACCTTACAATATGACTAAATTAACCCTTTGATCCTTCACATATTTTCTCTATGCTCTCATCCTTAGGACCCTTTGAAATACCCCAAAATTGGCACCTTATAATTCTAATCAATTTTGGTGCATTCCTTCAAATTTCTACATCATTAAAGTCCTATTGTACTAGGCAATCCTGTCTCCTAATTGACTTTATTTGGCTTGGTGTCAAATGCAAAAAACCCTAAATTTACATTAATCATACACTATATTAATTCCTAAATATTTGACATTTATTGGCTAAATAATCCCTATGGTCAATTAATTTAATTCTAAAGTCCTAGTGCTTTAAATTAAATTAATTCCACCCCCTTTAGCTAATACACATCAAAGGAATTAAATGTTATTTGGTTATTTAAATAGATTACTCTCATTTGGATTTAATAATTTAAATAGTTCGAAAAGCCACCCATGTAGAAATAATTCATTTTCTTAATTAAGTAATTCCTTCAATTTGTCTCACCTTCCTCCATGGAAATGAAGAGTCAGCCGTTTCTTTCCAAGAAACTCTTCATCCTTCTCCTGGGCTCTTCTATATTATGGACTCTTTTTTCTTCATTTGAAGAGGCAAATTTAGAGTACCAAAACTATAGTGGATTTTTGTCTCAATTATCTCATACTTTTAAGCTTTTTAATGCATATTAATATAGTCTCATGTTAGTAGCATTTAATTCCATTCTCATCTTAATATAATTTGTTTATTTTGTTAGTAGCTTAATTCTCATATTCATTTTCAAGTTTCTTAGATTAAATCTGCACTTTCATTCTTAGATTACAATTGCATCTTCATTTTAGATTAATTGCAATTTGATTATCTTCATAGCTTTCAAATCCTCCATTTTAGAATTGGTCTAATGGTTGTTGGCTCTCATTTTGAGAGTAATTCAAACACCCCATCTAAATAGGAGGCAAGAGGTTGATTCAGTAAATTTTGCGAAGTGAATAATTCATATTCATTTTCGTAATTCAATGATTGAGCAATGACTATGTTGTGTCTATGGCTGGATTAGAGGTCCACATTCAGCTATAAACATTTTGGCGCCCATTGTGGGGTGGCGGGCACGGGCCATTCCAGAGGCAGAGTGCAGAATTATGCACTTTGCCGTACATTCATACTTCACTGTGTACGGAATATCATGCGAGTTTTCTAAGTGTGCCACATGAAGTTTTGCTTCCATTAGCACTTTCTCATGCAAAAAAGCACAATCTCGCATAGGTCCCTACACTTTCTCGCACGCAGCGGTATACTTTCTCGCGTGAAGCTTGCCATTAGTGTTTAAAATTTCTCAGTTTTTGCAAATTACTGTTACTATTTCCTGACATTTATCATTTGCTATTGTTGTTATATCTCTAATTTTTTTTCTTTGACAGCATAATAGTGGGCTGCAGGACATTTGACCAAGACATAAAAACTTGCTAACAGTTTGCTTCCAGGACGGTTGTCGAAGACTATTTTAAACATTGTGCTTGTTTACTATTTTTTCTCACATAGTATAACTAGGGCCTTGTGAAGATTTCTTAAGGGTCTTGATAGCAAGCTAGGGTAATAGGCTCTTCATTACATGGAAGTGATGCCCATGGATAAATCTGAGACCCAGATCTTGCTAGCATGATAAATACCTGGGGAAGCAAGGAAAGGTAGTGAATCTTTAGCATGTCTACTTGTTAGGGGATTATGCTCTTCTCTCTTTGAGAGAACCAAAAACCTGAAAGCTTGTGGATTGGTTGAGGAGGAACTAGCTCGGTGATGAATATGTCTTGTGTGTTTGGGTAAGGTGAAAAGGTAGAGAAGTATGATCTTCTCTCTTTGAGAGAATCAGAAAATTTGACCCTTGGATCTAAGCCAAAGTCCATGTCACCTTTAGAGGGTCTACCAGAAGTTGAACCTCCAGGAATGACCCAAGTGAGTACACACCTATTGTCGGTGATTCCATCTCACTATAATAAAGAATGCTTTGTTGAGTCTAAAGATTCCAAATCTATGTTAACTTCTTTCTCTTGATTTCGACTATCATCTTGAGAAAGCGCTATCTGTTGTACTGAGCGGCGTCGCTCCTAGCCCTATTTGCGGGGGTGTATGACTTTCGGGTGTCAGTGTGTCTATGAGGCCTCAACCCTACATCAAGGGCATCGAAGGTTAGTGTAAATGGAAGCCCACTAAATACTTTCTTAATTAGTTGCCTACCCAGATCACCTCCGAAAGGAGACATAATCTTTGCGCAGGGAGGGGGAAGAATCTCTCCCCTAGATTCTCACCATAGGCATGCACCTAGACATTTGAAGGTGGTATATGACACTAGCCCCTACTTCAAGGGTAACCTTTGAACATATACTATTGAGTCCTTGGAAACACCAAAAACATCGGCGCCCTCTAGGGGGTGACATAGCTGTGTGAGGTGAATGCATGCATGTAAGCTGTGAGGCACGAATTTTGTCTTCTCTACCATTTTTTTTGTAGGGATAACTAAGTGATTATTTAGAGTCTTAAACTATCCATCATGATTAAATAAAGACTCCCATGATTCTGCCAAGTTGCTTTGTCCTTGGTAGAATTGTTTGCAACTACTTCTTGTGTCACTACTGCTTGATCTAAAACTTCATGCTTGTAAACGATTGATTGCAACATTCAAACTGAGATTGCTGATTCAAACTATCCTGAAACTATCTGAAAACTATAAATTCTATCAGAGAACAGTCCTTGTTGTGTCTCAAAATCTGACTTTTATCTCAAAAACTACGTCAATCTATCAAAACCTTGTCTTTTCCCATGTGAGATTTTAGAATCTAAGCATTTCCTCACATGAGACAACATTCTCTCACGCGCAGTCTGGCATTTTCTTGTGTGAACAAGCACTTCCTCACGTGAGCCTGAACCCTGATTCCAAAACAACAAGCTATTTCTCGTTGACTGGTGAATTTTCTGCTTGATCTGATTTTTGTCTGAGTTTTGTTTACCTGTTCTCCTATTGTCCACTATCTGAAACTAAGTGTCTCGAGCTATGAACTGAATGATTATTTCTTAAACTTGTATTGTCTCTCTATTATTTGTCCTATCTCACTATGCTTTTGTACCTTGCAATGTGATAGTCACATCTTAATTGTTCTAGCCATACTCTCGATGATTCGTGCCGGGTGCATTTCACATCTTGGTTGTTCTAGCCTCTTATCTCCTTTTTCGCTATCCTAGAGATAGAGTTCTAGCATAATCCCAAGTCCTCTCTTGTTACATTTTCATCTATGCCTATTACGAATAGAAGCAACAACACATTCCCCATCTGTGGTATCAGACAAGGTAGAGGTAGATCTCATAATCAAGGAAGAGGTCATTCCAAACCTATTATCCAATTTGAGGGTTTTGAGGGATCCTCTAGTTCCTCTTCATTGAGTACATTGAAAGACAACCCATCTCAATCCTCATCTCTAGTATTCCAGGAGTGTTATAATCTTTTGTTTCAAAGACAACCTAAATTATTGTTACAAGAACAACATAACCCACTGTTCCAAGATCAACGAAACTTTGAATGGTCACTTTCTAGAATTAATCCTATTGATCCCCTTGAACCTATCGAACCTTTTGATCCTATTAACGTGTCAAAGGTTACCTTAGTTGCACCCTTTCGGCATCGTTCATATCATTTTACTAAGTCTGCACTCGTTGCACAATCCCACATTGACAAGATGGGAGACCTATTTCATTTCGACTTCCAACTGGGCCAATACAACAAGACTCATGAGCAATCTCAAAAAAACCAGTATCTTGATCAATCTCGAAATGATCAATGTTATGATCAATCCCAAAATGATCAAAATCAAGGCCAATCTCAAAACAAACCTCAAGGCGATCGGAAGCCATATCACTATTGCCCTCCTCCACATGACCAGAGTCAAGACCAAGTCCTAAGCATTTATGAGATACTTGGTAATGATGATGAGACGATAACCCAAAATGACATAGATGTTGTAAAAGACAACAAGAGTCTTATCAAGATGATGGAGATCCTCCTTCTAGAAGAGAAGGAGAAATACTTTCTTGAGCTGGCCAAACAAGGGGCCAAATTACCCCCAGACTACCAAGTTGAAACTCTTGTGGCCAAGGAAGAAGAAACTAAGACCACAAAGTTGCAAAAGATTATTCGAGACATGCAAGACCAAATTAGCCAACTTGTGAAGGATAAGGATAAACCCATTCAATAGTTCACAATGGAAAGCATTTGTCCTTTCCCCTTCGATAAGAGTCTTCACATGCCACCTTTTCCTAAAGGTGTAGAGTTGCCTAAATATGACAAATACTTGGGAACTACTAATCCCCAAGATCACTTGAGGGAGTTTGGCATTCGAGACCTTTGTAATGTGAAGCAGTGACAAGGGGAGCCTTTCTTGGCATTTCTCCAAAGATGGAGACAACTATGTACAAAATATCCTCACAAACTACCAGAGTTTGAGAGACTCGACATCTTTTTTGATAATCTTGTCCCAGATTTTGGATATCAAGTACAGTTACAAGGTCCCTAAACCTTCGATAGCATGATTAAGCAAGCTGTTAGGATAGAAGCATTTATGATCAATAAAGGAGAGTTGAGTTTGCAAAAGGATAACAAACAAGGGTCTTCCTCCTCAAACAAAGATAAAGGGAAGTTTATCAACAAGAATAGAGATGTTGTAAATGATGGAGTGGTTGACAATGTGACCCCGAAGCCTATGAAATTTGATTTCAATCTTTCCTCTAGTATACATGCAGTCAAAGCTACTAAAAAAGCTACAATAGACACTCAGCAGCCTTCGAGATTTGTTAAAAACAAGCCTTGGGTATCTCAACCCAACTGTGAGTTCACATCCTTAGGAGAACCACTTGATGTGGTTTATAAGACTCTCGTGCAAAACTAGATACTCAATCCTTTGGAAAAGCATCTCTATGATCCACAATTGTGACCTCATTAGTGGAACGACAATGCATACTGTGATTATCACCAAAATAAGGGTCATAAAACTTCTACTTGTCTCCAGCTGCGCCATAAGGTCCAAGATTTGATTGACAATGGTGACATTATTGTGGATAGCCATAACAAGAATTTAGATTATCAAGCATTCAAAGATCCCTTTCCTCCTCACAAGAAAGGTGAATCTTCCAAGACTAAGAATACCAATGCCAAAGTTAACTACACGTACACTACTAATGACAATGTCATCAACATGATCAAACCTATTGAGGTTGAGTATTGCGATGTGATTACTATCAAGGGGAGTGAGGATGCTCCTAAACTTAAGACTCCATTTGTCTTGCGAGGCCTCAGGTCTCATTCTTCCAAACTTGAATCATCTCAGGATTGTACAAATGTTGTTACTTGCTCTCGTGCGAAAAATTCCATTAAGGGTCCCGACCCTTCTACATCTGCTTCGAAGCAACTTGCAGATAAAACTGATGTTGGTCCTACCAAAAAGAACTCAAAATCAGTCCCTACACCTAGCGTGGCTAATTATAACATTCTAGACCAGCTGCAACATACCAATGCTCAGATATCTTTGAGTTGTTGAAGATCTCGCTTGCTCATAGGGAGATTCTGGATAAAGCCCTCACCGAGGTGAACGTCCCAAAATATTTGGATCTAGATCAGTTTCAATCCATGGTGGGTCACTTGACCTCACCACATTATTTGTCCTTTTCTGAAGAAGATGACCACTTGCTGAGCCATCCGCATAATGCTCCTTTGCATATAGAAGTCATGATAGGTCCAAAGCGCATTCATTGCATCCTCATTAACAATGGTGTTGGCCTCAATATTTTCTCTGCTAAGTTGCTTACCCAATTAGGCTATGATGAATATTTCATAGATGCCCATAAGAAAATCACCATTAAGGCATATGATGAAGAAGAACATAAATCCATAGGTCTGGTTGTGCTGCCCATTTGAGTTGGGCCTGTTGAAAGAGATGTCATTTGTCAAGTTCTAGATATTCCTCTAGCATATAATATACTATTGGGTAGACCATGGATCCATGAAATGCAGGTAGTTCCATCCACATATCACCAATATATCAAGTTCCTGTTCCATGGAGCAGAAGTGATAGTACCTGCCAATACCAACTATTCTTGCAACACACTCACGCAATCTGCAGACAGTCTTGTCCCAAATAATAGAGAGTCCACTGAATTCTATGATGTCAAGCTCAAAGAAATGGAATAGACTCTGAAGCTTAAGGATACAAGCATGGGAGGGTATCAGATGGAACCTGTGTTATCATTAGCAGCTCTACCTCCGTCTTCGCATTCCTACGGGAGACTCTCGAGAATAACAAACCTTTTTCTTGTTCTCCCTAAACAATCTATGATGGTGCCTTTGTCAAGGCCACAATGCCATTAGAAGATGAAGATGAGGAAAGAGCTATTACAACTTGGCTTTACAAAGGAAAAGAAACATCTGAACAAATCACTTCTGCTCGTGACTTAGAACAAGAACCATATAGTGAAGCCTTCAAAATCATGAAGCACTTTGGTTATAAAGGGAGTGGCCCTATAGGAATGAATGATAATGGTTTGCTTAAACCAATTGAAGCCATAGGTCATCACACCAAGGACACCATAGGTCTAGGCTTCAAGAAAATCCTATTTCATCTAGGGATGAACAAGTTTGTACCAGAGCCAGAACTAGAACCAGAATTCTAGCCAGAACCTGAAGACACTGCTTCAACTGATAAATCAGAGAACAGCTCTGGCAAGGATACTTTTCCATATCCTATTCCTCTGGATCTTGCTGCATTCTTTGAAGGACCAGATGATCCTATTATACTTGTCCATATGGTAGAGACTGAGTGATTATGATGACACCACTTTAGTGCATTGACTCACATATGACCAATGGAGAGAAATGCAAATGGTTGATCCTAATTTTCAGGGTGAATAGTACATACCACTGTATTTCCAAAAGTTGTTTGAACAAGATCAACTTCAGCAAACCATTAATACTACAAGAGATTAAGATGAGTCAGATGGTACAGCTAGTGTTGATGGAATTCCCATATCAAGCATCACTAATTCACATGAATATGAGTTTGATTCTCTGTCTAATGCCACTTTTGATAAAGATAAAGATGTTGTTCATGTGTATGAAAACCTTTTCAAAGTAGGTGAAGGGTCTAGTGTTAGGATGATCGAGTGTGAATTTACTAACGCTAACATTCCCTCTACTTCCGCTATGAGGACTCGAGAGGAATTGAACACACCTTTGGATGAGATCGCTCTAGGTCTTGACTTACTCATCTATGCTTTCGATGGCTATACTATGAACACACTTGAACCTGCCACTTCTCTTTCACTCCGCCATCTTAAACTTATCAACTGAAACTCTCCCTCTCCAGCTAGCAAAGTCCTTATGTTCTAGAATGACTACACTCTTGCCTGTTATCTTAACGATGTCGAAGCTGTAATGTTCTCCACCAATGAAGATAGTATCAATATGACTGAAGCTGATATCAATTATCTTAGTCATAAAATTAAAAGAAAAAAGAATAGGTGCTCTGATGGTGAAAACCACATTGTGGCAATGTTAGAGCTGAAAAAAGTAAAAATAAAAGACGTATCCGAGGGTGAAAACCTCTCTTAGGTACCCAAGGATGAGATACTTGATACATGTCCTAGTCACTTTCAAGAGAGATCATCAGTATTGATTGAGCCAAATGAACTGATGAATTTGGGTACAGAAGCTCCACCACAGATTATTCATTTAGCACAGTCTTTATTTGCAGAAGAGAAAGAAGAGTTCAACAATTTCTTTCGAAGCAAGAAAATTAATTTTGCATGGACTTACTTTGATATGCCTAGATTGGATCCCAATCTAATCATGCATCATCTGTCTATTGCACCAAGTGTTAAGCCTGTCAAACAAAAGCTTCAAAAGATGCATCCACATGTGGCACTTTTAGTCAAGGCTGAGTTAGAAAAACTTCTCAAAGTTGGTTTCATCAGAGCTATTGATTATGCATAATGGATCTCTAATATTGTTCCAGTTACAAAACATGATAAATCTATCCACGTGTGCACCGACTTCAAAGACCTGAATAAAGCATGTCCTAAAGATGACTTTCCGTTACCCAATATTGACATGATAGTGGACATGATAGCTGGTTACCAAATGTACTCTCTAATGGACAGATTTTCTGGTTATAATCAAATAAAAATCATGCCAGAAGACCAAGAAAAGATAGCCTTCACATGTGCTTGGGGAACGTTATGTTGGAATGTCATGCCCTTCAGACTTAAAAATGTCAGAGCTACATATCAAAGATTTGTCACTACTATTTTTCATGACATGATGCACAAAACAATGGAAGACTATGTAGATGACACTTTGGCTAAAAGCATGCAGCGAAAAACACATCTTGAAGATCTAGGTCCTTTACTAGATCAAATGGAATAATTAAGTCTCTGACTCAATCCAAAAAAGTGTGCGTTTGGTGTCACTTCTGGCAAGTTGTTGGGTTATATCATATCTGCTAAAGGTATAGAGGTAGACCTCGAGAAAGTTCAAGCTATTATGGAGATGCCTCGACCAAAGAACATTAGTCAGATGAGAGGACTTCAAGGTAGACTACAATCTATTTGGCGCTTCATTGCACAACTGGCCGATAAGTCACAACCATTCACCAAAACTCTACATAAAGGTGTGACTTATGAGTGGAACGAAGAATGTGACAAAGGGCTCACTCAAATCAAACAATATCTTGCAAATCCACCAATCTTGATGCCTCCTATTCATGGGAAGCCACTCATCCTTTATATTTCAGTTAAAAACACATCTTTGGGTGCTCTTTTGGCTCAAGAAGACCAAAATAACAAGGAAAGAGCCATTTATTACATCAGCAGAACTCTGGTCTCTTATGAGATGAACTATTCAATCATTTAAAAAGCTTGTCTAGCAGTGGTATTTGCTTCACAGAAGTTATAGTACTATATGCTGGCTCACACTACGAGACTTATTGCTAAAATTGATCCATTAAAATACTTACTCAGCAAAGCCACCCTCATAGGCAGACTGGTGAAATGGGTCATGATACTCAGTGAGTTTGACATTGAGTATGTAGAGAGAAAAGCTATTAAAGGAAAAGCTATTACAGATCAATAGGCAGAAGCTCCTCTCAAGGATCATCAGCCCTTGAAAATTGATTTTCCAAATGAGTCTATCATGCTTCTCACACATTAAACATGGAACATGTTCTTCGATGGGTCTTTCACCCAGCAAGGGTCGGGTGCTGGAATACTATTTATACAGAGATACTCTTTACCAAAGGCATATAAGATGTTGTTCCCTTGCACAAATAACATCATTGAATATGAAGCTTTAATCAATAGCATGAAGATAGCTATTGAATGGTGTGTGGATGAACTTAAGGTCTTTGGAGACTCCCAATTGGTTATCAATCAAGTCAATGATATCTATCAAACCAAGAATGAAAAGTTGGTGCCTTATAAATGAATGGTTAATGACCTAAAAAAGTACTTTGCACACATTACTTTCCAGCAGATTCCAAGAGCAGATAATAAACTAGCTAATGCCATGGCAACTCTTGCCTCCATGCTATAGATGCCAGAAAATGACTTCAAACATGAATTCCTAATGGAGACATTATGCTAGCCAGCCTACAATACCCCTAAATCCAAGATGATATGTTAAGTCATTGGGCATGATTCATCTTGCTACTATCATATCTACTCCTATCTCCAAGACCAAATTATTCCAAACACTTATACTCAGAATAAAAAAATGTCACCTAATCCGTAGTGCTTCACGATATGTCATAGTGGCTAACGACTTATATAGATGAGGTCTAAATGGTACCCTCCTTAGGTGCCTAGAACTCGACAAGTCCAAACGTGCGTTAGCTGAGGTGCATGAAGGCATTTGTGGTTCTCATTTGAGCAGACTGACATTGGATCGTAAAATTATTAGAGTTGGTTACTACTGGCTAGATATAGAGAAAGAAGCTATACAATATGCTAAATCTTGCAAGCAGTGTCAGCTTCATGGAAATTTGATTCACGCTCCTGCCAAGGAGCTCATTCCCTTCATCAGTTTATGGTCGTTTCAATAATGGGCCTTTGATTTAGTGGGTCAGATACATCCTTCTTCCTCAAGAGGACATAAGTTCATTATTACAGCCATAGATTATTTTACCAAATGGTTCGAGGCAGTGCCTCTAGCTATAGTTGATGGCAAGTCTGTAGCAAGGTTCATACTCAATTACATCATCTGTAGATATGGTGTACCCTCCTCAATAATCACTGACGATGGGGGGAAATTCAAGAACAAGGATTTAAAGGAATTGTGTACTAAGTTCAAAATTATTTAGCATTGGTCATCAATCTATTATCCCCAGGGTAATGTACAGGAAGAAGCTTCCAACAAGATAATTCTTAAGATCTTGCACAAAACAGTTCACAAATTTGGTAGAGATTGGCACCTCTAGATTAATCCAACTTTATGGACCTACAAAACAAGCATTCAAACTCCAACAGGGGCTATGCCCTTTTCCTTAGTCTATGATGCAGATGTTGTGTTGCCTATTGAGGTCGAGATTCCTACATTGTGAGTCTCTCTGAAGAACCTTATTACTGATGAAGACATTAGAATATCTTAGCTACAAGAGCTAGAGTTACTAGATGAACGTCGGCAAGTGGCGTTCGATCATCTAAGAGCATACCAGAAAATAATATCTAAGAGCTACAATAAGAAAGTCAGACCAAGGGAATTCCAAGTGGGTGATCTCGTCTTGAGAGAAAACCCCAAGAATCAACAACAACGGATCTAGAAAGGAAAGTTTGAACCAAACTGGCTCGGTTCGTACATTATCACTGCAGCATTTGGGTCTGGTGCTTACCAACTACTACTATTGAAGGATAATATCTCAAAGAGTCGATCAATGCTCTACACCTAAAAAGATTCTATAGATGAGACATTCTCTGTTTCCTCCTGTACATACTTTATTCTGAAAAAATCCTAAAAATTGCAAAAAGTCCTGGAAAAATGATCATCTTAGTGAAAACCTGGTAAACAGGCACTTTGATGTATCTATTATCCTGGTGAAAACTTGGTAAACAAGTGCCTTGATAATAATTTAAAAAAAAATTGAAAATTTGAAAAAATACAAAAAAAGTGAAAATACAAAAAATACAAAAAAAAGTGAAAAATTGAAAAATACACAAAAATCAAAAAAGAGAAAAGTACAAAAAAAATACAAAAAGAAAAAAATGTGCCATTGATGAAAACCTGACAAATAGGCATCATGGTAGCAAAAATATAATCTCTGCCAAGATAGTGAAAACCTGGTAAATAGTCTCCTCTTGTTCCCCAATGCTATACCTTTTGTAGCACCACTTGGCTCCTGCTTTCCTACTTTAGTTTGTTTTTCCGCCTTTTCCTGCTTTAGTTTGCTTTTCTGCTTTAGTTTGTTTCCTGCTTTAGTTTGTTAGCTCATGCACTTTCTCTCAGTTATCTCGAGATTTTTCTCGACTCTACATGGATTGAAACTGGTCACACTTGGGGGCACCTTCGTGGTCTAGGGGGCATTGTCCTATCATTTTCAGAGGATTTTCTCTTGCATTAGTCACCAGTGGTTCTCACTATGTCTGCCTATTGATGCCTAGCTACTATTGAGATTTCTCTCCTTAAGGATCTCTCGTGTATCAGTCGCCAATGGTTCTCACTGTGTCTACCTATTGATACCTAGCTATTGCTTAGATCTCTCTTCTTGAGGATCCCTTGTACATCAGTCACTAGTGATTCTCACTAGGTCTTCCTGTTGATGCTTCGTTTGCTCTCATATCTCTCTCCTTGAGGATCTCTTGTATCAGTCACCAGTGGTTCTCACTATGCCTTCCTGCTGATACTTCATTAGTACTCTAATTTCTCCTTGAGACTATCTCTCGCGTCAGTCACTAGTGGTTCTCACTGTGTCTGTCTACTGTCATCATCCTATTGAGACTTCTCACGTTATGTACTTCTGATCTGACATCGATCCGCTGATACTGAAACTAAAAACTAGATTTGAAACTCTCTAAAGCTTGCTGAGCTTTCCTTTTGTGTGCTTGTTCTTTCACTTTATCATTCCTCCTCGAGCAACTCTAAGACGTCTTTCTTGATCGAGAGAAGCGAAGATTGGGGGCATGATCTTTTCTTTGTTTTTTGTTTGTTGGTTTAGTCCCAATGATGCAATGAACCTACATAAGAGGGGTGTCCACTATGAGAGCCTTCATCACATGTTGGATGGCCATGTGTACCTCAACTCCTTTTATATGGAAACTTTGGTGAGGTTGGTTCTTCTCCTTGCTTGCTTAAGTGACTTCTTTCTGCTAGAATTGTAATTGCAAATGCTTGTCCTGCAAAGTGAACATAAGGGTCACTGTGAGCACCTTGATATGCTTATCATTCACTTAGAAAAAGGAAGAAACTCTCGCATGTCTGGCATGTTTGTATGCAAGCAACATTTAGGTCATTCTAGCAACTATGCTTTGATGCTTATGTTAACTTGCTAAATCAAAAGGAATAGGTGTTCAGGTCATTTTGGCTTCTTGTGCCTTAACGCTTACAACTCATTCTGAAAAATCTAAGGCTAATGTCATATTCATATTCTCATGATTGAAATGTCAGTGAGGGTTGTATGGCATCTTACAAATGTCCATTACTAAAAAACTCTATGATGATAATAAAATGGGTCCAACAACCAAGTCCTAGGGTTTGCATTCAGCTTAGGCTTGCATTTTCATTCTAGGCTTGCATTGAGATAGTGTTTTGGTTCTCTCTTTGTTGTCTTCTTCTAGATCTATTCATCGAGGGTTCTCATCTTCAATCCTGGGTTCATCTTGGTTGCACAAGTGTCTGATCCTTGTTCTCGATCTTCAAACATTCTTTTGGTTAGTACCTATCATGTATTGCAACATCCTGCATGAGATGATTAATACCATATCCATTGCATTTCCATCTGCATCCAGAAACTCATGTGCATACATTCTACATTTGCATATTCGTATACATGTGCATTCATTATAAGCATAAATCAAATCATGCATTGCATTTATTCATCTACCATCTATCATTGTATTTCACGTTGCATATATATTAAATAAAACATGTACATATTCATAAAAGAATCATGTGCATCTCATATCTAATCCATACATCTAATCATATAGGAAACATCTCATAAATATCAACATAAAAACAATATACACACAAGTACAATGATGTCAAAAGTTGAGCTCATATATATATATATATATATATATCGATTGATCAATGTTAGTACAATCAAAATAATGGTGCTACTCGAGCACAATATATCAAAAATGGGGCAAATACATCAATATATATCATATGTCCTAGAGCTAACTCTGCCCTAGTGGAGGTGGAGGTTGTGGTCCCTATGACGGTGCCTACAGTGGTGCCTGTGGTGGTGGTCCCTGTGGGACTACCTGTGCCCCAACATACTCTAAAAATGGTAGAACTTGCTCTGCTACATCTGGCACTACACCCACATACATTGCATAATAATATGCTAACTATGCAGCCTCAAGTTGTGCCCTAGCCAATGCCTCCTACATCCCTCTGATCTCTTGATCCCGCTCTGCTACTTGGGTCTCCTACACGATGACCTATGTGTGGAATTCATCTTGCTCCTGTTGTACCTATCTAATCCTCTCTCGGCTCTTCCAGAGAGCCTCCTATAACTATGGTACCTGCCCTCTTGCAGGTGGATCCTGCATGTCTATATCATCACCTTGTGCCCCCTTGTCAAGAGGCATCTGCTGAGAGGTATCTCCTATTGTCTACCTGGTGGACCTATCCTGGGTCCCACTACCACCAGCCCCTACATCTGACCCCATCTATCTCAAAGGAATGGGGGTCTATCCAGTCCTTAGCCTCAGAACCCTCTGCTCCTACTGCTGTGCAGGCTGTTGTTATACTAGTATATGTTGCTGCTGTGGTATCTGCTATTGTGCAGATACCTGTTGCTGCTGCACAAGTTGTTGCTGTACCACCTACTATACCTACTGGCCCATGCCAATAGGATCCATGAACCTAGGGTATGGGTGTGCCAAGATATAATCCCTTATGCAGGAGTCACCCCTACATTGGTCACATCCACCATGTAATCCCACTGAGCTGGTGGTATTTGTGCCTCAATCATGCACCTACCTTGGTCTAATCGAGGCTACCGACCCTTCTTTATCTCATCGACAAATCGGGCGTAGGGACAATACTCCTGGGAGATGTCCTGTAGTCTCCCAAACTATCGTAGGACCCATGAGAGCGGAAAGCACTCAATGATACTGATGGTGTGCCCAATTAGAGGATGTGAGAAAAACATATGCGGGAGCTCCTGTCGGGCATCATCCCATATCTCTATAGTTTCCCATGTTCTCCATATAACTGCAACCATGTCATCTAGCTGCCCACGCCACTGTTATGTCTTACCCAGCGCTGGCTAAGTCATGGGGCCTGCATACCTATAGATATACGGCTCTAAGGGCTACTGAGTATCATGAAAGATCAGCCTGCATATAGGGAGATGCTCCCAGGACCAGATCTATAAAATGAACACTCTTGCGGCCATGGTTCACGCACTCTGATACACAATCTTGTGCATCTCATGGTACATCTATGTAAGCATGCACTCGCCCCATCCAAATTGCACTAGTGGCTGGTCCAACATCTGCTCCAACATGCATCCCCAACCACACTCCAGTCCATGTTGTCCTTGATCTGGCATCAGATAACAACTCAAGAATACTGCTAGGATGACCACCAACCTATGTCCTGCTCCATATCGGCTGATTAGCTCATCTCACGAGATGGCCCGACCCATCACCAAATCATCCTAAAAAATGGCCCTCAGTGCCAGTGAGCCCACTCTCGACTGGATATCATACTCCACACGAGCCCTGTGGAATGGTATCCTCAGAATCCTGTATATGTCCTCAGGAGTGATAGTCATCTCCCCCATAGGCAAGTGGAAGGTGTTCGTCTCTGAGTGGAAACACTCAACCAATGCCCCTAGTAGCCCATGATTTACCTGAATGTCAAGTAAATCACATAGATAAGTCAGGCCCAGCTTGTCTATGTGGGCACCCTCGGTATCATCCAATCTCCGCACTAACTCCCCGATGATTGGATGGTGGGATCAGAACACAATATCTGGGAAGTCAACTTGCAATGCAAGTGATGACATTCGATCAACATCTCAATCATGATGGCTTTTCAAAGCAATAACAACAACTGAGACTATGTATCTATCCTAAACATGACTCTTGGACATTCTAGTTGGCTGATTTTATATGACAAATTGGACACAGGCTCTCAAACACTGCAGTAGCTTCCCACGTGAGGAAACTGTTCCTCCACGTGAGACAGGATCTCTTCTCACATGAGAGTTCATCACTAGGGATGAAATCTCATGTGACATCGACAAGCACCTTGCATGAGCTTCTACAGGAGCCCCATGCGAAAAAGCCCTAACCTATGCGAGGAAACCATTCTCTCGCGTGAGGAGCGATTAAGGCTGGCACGAGGAAACTATTTCCTCACATGAATGTTGATGAACTAAGCCCTAAAATGCTTAAAATCTAACCTAAGTCTCCTAAAAAGTGTTAAAACTTGAAATGCAAGATGGTTTATCGACTACTTAAAGGTGCGTTATACTTTGGTGGTCAGTTGTGTCATCGGGAGCACTCAAATCGATGCAAATGCACTAGCACGTTCTCCATCTTTCTCAAAGCTCTCAAATTTGCTAAAGACAAAAGTGAATAATGAATTGAAAATGACTCCTCCGGGCCTTATATAGCTTTTGACCTAATTTTCAAAAGTGCTTCGTTTTGCACAAAAGCTTCACCCTTGGCTAAACTGACCATTTTGAATCCATTTTCATGATCGAAATCAAAATCTGACACTCTTAGATGGCTCAAAATTGCATTTTAAATTTCTGGGACCATTGGGATCAAACGCTTGTGCAGTCAACCTTCTGGTGGTGTTTTATTGCCAAATCTTATCTCATCATCATTTTCTCGATATCTTCAATGTTCTCATCAAAAGTCAACTCTAGTCAAATATGGTCAACCATGGTCAAACTTGGTCAACAAGACCTCCAAATCGCTCTGAATCACTTCTGCATCCGTTCGATGCTTCCTTAATTTGTTCTGAGTTCCTTTGGATCTTTGATTTTATCTTGACCTACAACCTTTTGTTGTCAATCATCATTCTGACATGTCATCTTTCAATTTCACTCTTGAGGGGTTAGGATGATTGCATCATTTGAATCTTGTCAAATCAATTCTCGAATCAGTCTGATCTGAATCAAAAGTCCTCATCACTTGGGGCATATCTTCACTAGGGGCATCTTTGGGCCTCACATCTTGTCATCTATCTTTTAGGTATCTGAGCAATCTAACTCGGATCCTCGAGGATCAAGCTTCGTTCTGGAGATGGTTCTTGAAATCTCATTAGGTATTGGGGCAATCTAACCCTAATTCCTGAAAGTCAAGCTTCGTTCTAGAGATGGCTCTCAAAATCTCTTTTGAACCATTATCTAGGCAATCTAACCTGGGTCTCGAAGGACTAAGCTTCATTCTAGAGATAGTCCTAAATTTGCATTAGCTATCATTTAATCAATGGGTATTGGGGCAAACTAACCCTGATTGCATTCTTCTCTCAAGTGGTAATCCGACCATTTTCTTCACAATCTAACTTAGACTTCAGAGAATCATGCTTTGTTCTGAAGTTGGTTCTACATCTTGATCTGATCGGTGTCTTGGCATTCTAACCTCGACTTCCAAGGGTTAAGCTCTGTTATGGAGATAATCCTGAAAACCTCATCATTTGTCACATCAGACTATTCTTTGAATCAATGCACTACTCACACATCAATTCAAAGAGGGGCAAAATGTAATACCCCCAAATTGGCACCTTACAATTCTAATCAATTTTGGTGCATTCCTTCAAATTTATACATCATTAAAGTCCTATTGTACTAGGCAATCCTATCTCCTAATTGACTTTATTTGACTTGGTGTCAAATGCAAAAAACCTTAAATTTGCATTAATCATACACTATATTAATTCCTAAATATTTGACATTTATTGGCTAAATAATCCCTATGATTAATTAATTTAATTCCAAAGTCCTAGTGGTTTAAATTAAATTAATTCCACCCCCTTTAGCTAATACACATCAAAGGAATTAAATGTTATTTGGTTATTTAAATGGATTACTCTCATTTGGATTTAATAATTCAAATAATTCAAAAAGCCACCCATGTGGCAATAATTCATTTTCTTAATTAAATAATTCCTTCAATTTGTCTCACCTTCCTCCATGGAAATAAAGAGTCAACCATTTCTTTCCAAGAAACTCTTCATCCTTCTCCCGGGCTCTTCTATATTATGGACTCCTTTTTCTTCATTTGAAGAGGCAATTTTAGAGTACCAAAACTATAGTGGTTTTTTGTCTCAATTATCTCATACTTTTAAGCTTTTCATTGCATATTAATATAGTCTCATGTTAGTAGCATTTAATTGCATTCTCATCTTAATATAGTTTGTTTATTTTGTTAGTAGCTTAATTCTCATATTTATTTTCAAGTTTCTTAGATTAAATCTGCACTTTCATTCTTAGATTACTATTGCATCTTCATTTTAGATTAATTGCAATTTGATTATCTTCATAGCTTTCAAATCCTCCATTTTAGAATTGGTCTAATGGTTGTTGGCTCTCATTCTGAGAGTAATTCAAACACCCCATCTAAATAGGAGGCAAGAGGTCGATTCAGTCAATTTGCGAAGTGAATAATTCATATTCATTTTTGTAATTCAATGATTGAGAAATGACTATGTTGTGTCTATCACTGGATTAGAGGTCCACATTTAGCTATAAACACCCCTAAAACAAGAATTGCTACCTAGCATATATATAAGATAGCCAACCACAAGTTGGCTTATCTGATCACAATGTCCAAGATAAAATAATTGTTTATAAATATATAGGTTAGGACCTAAATCCATAATAACATCCATAAATAAGTATATCATGATGTGCAATTAGACAAGGAGGTTTACCATGAATATAAGAACATCGAACAATGTACCTGAGAAACCACAAGTCATGACTCTTCACCACAAGCTTGGTCTTTCCACCCTAGTTGTAAGAATAGGATACCAATATAGGACTAGACTAAATCATAAGATAGATTTATTTGGAAACATCAAATTGAGATGTGGTCATAGACATAAGATATTTATGATGTCCAGAACACACCGTAGAGACCACATAAGGTGACATTCTAAATGGATTGACCACACCTAGAAATAATAGAAATTACCAAAACAAACAAGCTGAAAGGAAATCTTTTTGGGTGATGCAAGATTTCCAATGATCCAAGGATGCTCATGCATCAACGAAAGAACTTGGATTTACCTTGTTCCCACTTGGGTTGTTCCCACAAGATTTTTCCCTCAACAACATGCCCTCTACAGGATGAACATGAAAATAAAATGGATAACCAGTAGAGGTCTATATTTTTTATTTTCTTGAAGGGAAAAGCGCATACTCCCCTACTCCAATTGCTTCTCCCAAACACACAAGACATGCATTCATTCTTGAGGTTTTTTTATAAGTGAAATATTAAATGAGACTAGGTTTTTGAATGTCTTATGAAGACAAGAGCATCAGGGTAATCTTTAAGAAACCCACCCCCTTTAAGAAAGGTGTAAAAAAGTGGCGAAAGTTAGAAGGGAAATTTATTTTTTTTGGCGAAATTATTTTCTTTTCAAAGAAAAAAAAAAAATCTCAATTGGTGAATCATTGATGCTCCCTGAAACTAGGTGGAACTATCTTGGCAAATTGTGTTTTTGTTTCATAACTACAAAAATATAAATTGGCAAATATAAAATAGTATTTATATTATAAAAAATATACATTGGTGAATATAAAATAGTATTTATATTATAAAAAATATAAATTGGTGAATATAAAAGAGTATTTATATTATAAAAAATATAAATTGGCGAATATTTGTGGTGACTGGTAACAGTGTGCATAGTTTCGGCAAGCTAAAAGGAGGGTCGATGCTGACAGTTACAAAGATACGTAATGGTCAGGTTGACGGCATGCATGACTTCGGTGGTTATGCTAGCAGGTTGTAGTTGAAGGCCACAAAGATACGCAAAGGACAGGTTGATAGTGTACGTGACTTCGAAAGTTATGATCGTAGGTAAGACATGGGGGTTCCAAGGCCATGTTGGCAGTCTGTGTAACTTAGCCACAAAGTTGCAGTGACATTTGTGGTGACTGGTAATAGTGTGCATAGTTTCGGCAGGCTAAAAGGAGGGTTGATGCTGACAGTTATGAAGATACATGATGGTTAGGTTGACGACGTGCATGACTTCGGGGTTATGCTGGCAGGTTGCATTTGAAGGCCACGAAGATACGCAAATGATAGGTTGACAGTGTATGTGACTTCAGAAGTTATGATCATAGGTAAGATATGGGGGTTCCAAGGCCATGTTGGTAGTCTGCGTAACTTAGCCGCGAAGTTGTAGTGACATTGAACACTGAAGTACAATTAATGAGACTTAACGACGACAAGATTTTGATTAGATGTAAAAAAAGGTTAATTTGTACAAAATCTCAGCTATGAATTGTAAACATTCATTATCTTTCTTTTCGGAGCCAAGTCACATTCGACAAAAGTTTAATGCGGCTGCCAAGTTGTCAGTTCAACATTTAAAATCGCAGCTAGGATATGGTGGTTCCGAGGCAACGCTGGCAGTTTGCGTAACTTGAGTGGTACATAAATCCAGGCTAGGATTTTGATTAGACATTAAAAAGGATAATTTTACGAGATATGAGCTGTGATTCATCAACATTTATTATTCTTCTTTTTGACTTCGGAGCCAAGTTACACAGGACATTACAATGTTTGCAATTTTTATTTACCGATATTCATTAATTTCCTTTTCCCAGGCAAGCCACCTGACATGAAACATTCCTTCAAAATTTATTGCAGCTGGCAAGTTGGTGATTATTTTCTTTATATACTCCTCGGTAGTGGAATTGCAGAGCATAGGAGCTTTCTAAATTTCTAAATTTGGATGACAAGTTGGTGATTATTTGTATTTTCTGGGTGCTTTCACAGAATGGGTCTTCCAGTAGTTGAGGGATCATCAAATGAGAACCCAGAACCTGTTATCCAACCAAATTTGCACATGGAGGAGGAGATTCAACAAGATGTCCTCAGTCATCTAATGTCTTCAGCAAGGGATCATCATCATGCTACTAGTTACGCCAGTTACCTAAGTGACATGTTTGAACTTGAAGTAGAACATGACAAGGTGAAGATGCACGCCATTTTTTATGATCGTGGCTTTGATCAGGAGGCGTTCCAGGAGGAGATGAATTAGATGATCCTGTTATTTATTGGTCTATGCATCGCCTAATCTTTTTTTCTTTGTGGATCTTACGAAAATTTTTGTTACTTGTAAGTTGTAATTTGTAAATACGAAATAATCGAATGTAGTTTTCATTTTAGTTTTGAAAATGGTTGGTCCACAGCCGTTCAGTGAAATTGTGAATCAGTGAATCAGTTTAAGTTACCAGTATTATGTATGTAATATATTGTATACCAGTTTTTGAATTAAATAGTAATACTGTAGTCTCTAAATTTGTAATACTGTATACAAATGAAACATTGAGAAGTCAGAAGACTCTTTTTCAAATAGTGTTACTGTTTTTAGTTTTACGTAATACGTGTTGCCGTTATTTGCTAATACTTTAAATTTCAATAGTCAATACACTAAATTCTAATACAGTAACATGTTACATGAATCATGAAATTAAACAATAGTTTTATTATATATAAATTGAAAAATATGTAAATTGTAATTAGTAAATTAGAATGCTAAATCAGAGTACTAAATAAATTGGAACCCACTCCAATCTCCAAAGTTATGCCTGGTTGTTTCGTAACTTCTCAATTTTTAATTTAATATGATGGTGATCTGTTTTGAAGTTACACTTGGTTGTTTCGTAACTTCTCAACAGTTAATTTATTATGATGGTGATCAGTTCCGAAGTTACGCCAGGCTGTTTCGTAACTTCTCAACATTTAATTTAATATGATGGTGATCTATTCTGAAGTTACGCATGCCTATTTTGTAACTTCTCAATGGTTAATTTATTATGATGGTGATTGGTTCCGAAGTTACGCCTGTCTGTTTCGTAGCTTCTCAACGTTTAAAAATTTAATTTATTATGATGGTGATCAGTTCCGAAGTTACGCTTGGCTGTTTCATAGCTTCTCAACTTTTAAAACTTTAATTTATTATGATGGTGATCGGTTCTAAAGTTACGCCTAACTATTTCATAACTTCTCAATGATTAATTTATTATGATGGTTAGGGGTTTCGAAGTTACGCCTAGTTGTTTTGTAACTTCTCAATAGTTAATTTATTATGATGGTTAGGGGTTCTGAAGTTATGCATGGCTGTTTCGTAACTTCTCAATGGTTAATTTATTATGATGGTTAGGGGTTCCGAAGTTACGCTTGGCTATTTCATAACTTGTCAATGGTTAATTTATTATGATGGTTAGGGGTTCCAAAGTCCCTACTAACTTCGTGTGTAACTTCATAAGGGGTTGAAAAGTGAGAGACAGTCGGATAGAGAGTAAGTTGCATGCCACATGGAAAGTGGGAAGTGCAAGTGTCATCATTCATGTGGCATGTTAGGCTGTGTCGTAACATCTCAAGGTTTCATTTTTCTGGTCAGTTTAACAGTCCTGAAGTTTTGAAAAGGTGTTGCGTGACTTCACAAGTCTCAAAGTTTTCAGATTTCAAATTCAAACGGCCAAGGGCAAGGGCCCCTAATTTGTAGGTAGCAATTTAGCACATTTGAGATAGGGTACTAGGGACCTAGGGTTAGAAACTAAGATGTACCGTTAGCGTCACTTAGGCAATGCACTAATTATTTGCTCTTGGATCACCGCCAAATCTATGCTGGAAGAGTGGAAGTGATAGTTGACAGTGACACTTTTTTGAAAAATTACTAATTTCATGCATGTGTGCTTGATGAGACATTGAGATTTTAATTTTTAATGTAGTAGGTGGCTTGGTGGCTAGTAGCCTGGTTGTACTTGTGAGTTGCTTGTTACTTGTTAGTTATTAAATACAGTTCACACTTCAGAGCATCCATAATTTCCAGAGTCGAAGAGCAACTAGAGAGTTTAGTACTTAAAAGAATGGCAGAACAAGGATCTCCTGATGTTGTTGCAGTATCGGAAAAGAGTGCCATTGTGCATTCAAGATCAAAGAGGCCAAACATATACGTTGAAGAATGGATGAAACTGTTGCCTAGATCCTTAAATTTGCAATCAGCTAACACTTATGAATGGAGGGACCCTTATGCATTCTGTAGGGATGCTGAATGCCCAAACACAATTGGCTATGAGCTCTTCATGTTTTTCTATAATAATAGAATTAGAGGCCCTCCTGTTTCAAACCCATGGGACAGGAACTTGGGAAATTTGATAGTACCTGAGGTATTTTTGGATGTAGACCTTATGAAAGCACTAATTCAAGCATACAATCCAGTGACACAAGCTTTCCACAAGCATGACAAGTCTATACTTTGCATGTTAGATAGAGCATCTTTTACTCAAGCTTTCGACCTTCAAGGCCCTATGAGCGTGGATATTGACCTAGTAGGAGAGGAGGCCCTATTTAATAGACAGAGAAATTACTACCATGGAAGGGTTATGAGGAGGCATATTCCTAGAGAAAACAAAGAGGTAGGGTTGTTACCGAAGAAGGTTGCAGATTCATTTGATATTGATCTTTTCTTTCCCTATTTCCAAAATACCATCTACGGTCTACACAAAGTTGTTGGACTAGATGGAGGTTCGACAATGACTCCTGACATTTTTGTCATGGCTACAAATGTTCAGGATCTATACACCAACAAGGAGTTTGATTATGTGGGGCACATAATCAATGTAATGCACTCTGAGTTGATGAATGTGAATACTGATTTGAAAAGCTTCAAGTTCAATCACTACTCCATGCTGATGCACCTGATCCTCTATTTCAATATTGTCTACATCAACCCAGGGTTCATCGATGAGACTGAGAATAAGGGAGGAACTATTCCTGTTCAGCTATGGACCAGGTTATGGCATAGAACTTACCATTTCTCTAATTCCATTATTTTTTATAGTGATTTTGTGGATCCATTAATGAACATGTTAGGTATTGTGAGGGATAGATTTCCTTTACTTGTTAGAAAATTGCTTAGACCCGTAGCATTTAATATTGACAATGACATCAAGCACAATTAGGGTGATATGTTTTTTTTGTTGAGAATTTTACTATTATAAGAGTGTATGCTTGCCCTCAACCTCCACACATACTGCCAAAATTTGTCCCAGAAAGATTGGCAATAGTAGAATTCTTGTGGCAGCTTATCATGATGGATAGAGAGCACTTAGGCCCTAAAAGACATAAGGGAACCTTTCTGGCAAGGAGGTTCCAAATAGGGGATTTCTCTATAGGTAAAGATGATGTGGACCAAATCCATGAATTCCTCAGACAATTCAGATTGCCCTTTGGTAAAGCAAGGATGTATGACCCTGAAGACTTCATTAGAGGAGCATTGAGAGAAATGAGGAATCACAATTTGGCTCTAAATCAGCCTATGGCAAAGGAGGATGTTATTAGAAATGTTTTTAGCAAAGTTACCTGTGAAGAGAGAACCTGTAAATGGGAAAATATTGTAAGGGTAGAGGAACAATTGAAAAAGGTAGACCCTACCTTCCCCAGTTTCTTTCTTGATCTCAAATACATTAAGAAAATTGAAATGTGTATAGAGAATTACGAAGATATTATGTCTAAATTGCCAAACATCCCTAAGGAGAAGGAGGAGGATAGAATAAACCTTGAAGAAGTTGAACCTGATGTGGAGTTTGTGGGAGAAACAAAACAAGCTGAGCCACCCACACCTGAGCAGGGGTCATCAAAGAAACAAAAGTTGATGAATGTACCACAAAAGGCAAGGAAAAAGGCACTACAAATCCTGCCAGGTAATAGCCATTACTTTGCTAACTTAAGACAACATTTTTTGACATCAATGGCAGATGAGGTAGAAAAGGTCATAGATGAGTTAGAATTGGCTGCAGCTAGATTGGATGACAGGGTCATCCAAGCTAAAGAGTTTATAGATGATGATGAATTCATCAAGTCCGATAAGTTTAAAAGTTTTCTTTTTAGAGTTAAGAGAATGAATTAACACTATCTTTGAAACCAGAGGAATCACAAGAAAAAAATGTTCAAATGATTAAAACATTACAGGCATATGATCCCAATAGTGAAACATTAAGTGTGGAGGAGGCAAGAGATCTTGTAAAGAGAAGTGGCATGTTGTTGATCCCTGGATGGGACTTGGAGTCCTCATTCCTAATTGACCAAATCAAGAGGCAAGATAAAGTTGTAGCTTATGAAGCTTTTGGCCATGATGGACTCACGAGGGGTTCTGGATTCAATATGGACACTAAGACACTAGCAGTATGGTGTGTGGCCCCAGAATCTAGTAAGCCCAGATTGGTTGACATCCAAGACACCGCACAAGGTAGCCAATTAATATGAAGGTTGTAGGACACTACAGGATCATAGATAGCAAATCTCCTACATCATGCATCCTCCATGATTAAAGCAGTGGTTGAGGACTTGGAGAATAGGCTAGCCAGGACATTCAGAGATTATATGGCATCTAGAAAAAAGTTTGAAGAGGAACTGAAGAAGAATTATTTGCTGGATAAGACTGTGAAGGAGCTAAAAGATGAAATAAATACTCTAAAAAATTAGTCCAGGGCATTTATAGAGGTCTATGATGCAGGGGTCCAAACTAAGCATGAGGGGGGCTTAGCTCCAAAACTTGCAACAGAAAAGATAATAATGGATGTTGATCAGCCTGAGCCTGCTGATACTGGAGTTGCTGAAAATGAGATTTTGAAGAAGGTGTTATTGCACAGAGTAAATATTTTACAAGGGAAGTCTCAAATCCTTCATAGTACTTTCATTTCTTTGCAGGGGACAAAATATCAATGTTCTAATGCCTTGTCTATAGTAACCCCATTATTTAATACTTGGGGCCCATACTTGCAATTCTTTGATAGGTTAGTTTTACTAATGGGGAAAAAAATGGAGTTACCTAACAAAATAATTGATGTTAAGGAAATGGTGTTATTAGTAAAAGATTTGTATGCATTTTTCACTGGCAAGTTACAAAACGTTCAGGTAAAGCTTAAGGTTTTTGCTAAAGAGTCTGAAGGATATATCCCTACTATTGTGGACAAAGAGGGACACTTGAAGGAAAGCCAGGAGTGGGCTGATTCTTTCAACCAAATTATGGAATGTAGCAAGGTGGCTTCTTATTTTGTTGGTGATGCTAACATTTCAACTTTTTATGAAGTTGTGGATGAATTGTACAAGCAGGAGGTTAACATGAATAAGTTTGTTGTTGAATCTTGAGCCATAATAGATGCCAAGTGGAACAAATGCCTTGAAGACTTGGAGACGGTTAGAGAGGTAACTTGGCCATCAAAGAGGGACATTGTGGTGTGGGAAAATATTACAGAGATTCAAGACTTGGTCTTTCCACATTGACATGGATGATGGAAGTAGTTGAGACAGTTCTGGTATTAGATGAAGAGCCAATAGAGGGAGGTTAGTTAATTCGAATAGGGTATCTTATGCTTGCAGTTCACCTACTATGGATACACCTTTGGTGCAAATCAAGACTGATTCTGAAGAATCCAGGCTGCCAGCTATCACTCTAATAACTATTTCCAAATTTGTTTAATTTGCCAAATGCCAACGTTAGTTTTTATTTTCTGATCATTGATCATATTCATTGATCATTGACATTGATGTATAAATTTGAAGGAAGTTTTAGTTAATACAAATATACAAGGATATTTTGTAATTTTCTGATAGATCATAGAAGTCTGAGACTTCAAGTCTCTGTCCTCTCACCTCTGAGTCTGGTAACTGGTTACTGGTACTATGAACATTGATTCTTGAATTTGAAATTTCAAAGTTAAATTTAATAGTATAATACATGGATATTTTGTAATTTTCAATTTTTCTGTCATTGTGCCTGTGGAATTTTGTAAAGAGCTCATTGGCTCAAGTCAAGAATCTCAATTCTAATTAAGTAAATGCTTAGTATTAGGAAATTAGGTAATTGACAAATAATAAATTGACCATGTTGGTAGTATTTTTAGTTTTCACAATTATTTTGAGAATTTCCTGCAATTTTCCTCCCGAAGGCCTAAATTTTGATCAAAATGTTAAAACCCTAAGTGCTAGGTTGAGATATGCTCTAAAAATCCATTAAACCCTAGAAAGGCTCAGATCGGTTCTATTTCATCGTTACTTTTTCAAAATTTCAAGTCACTTAAAAGAACCTTTAAGCATGTGCGTGTTACTAACAAACCACCGGCAATGTTCTGAAGTAATGCTGGGTTGTTTTGTAACTTCTCCACAGTTAAGTGGTTAGGATGCTAATGGGTCTCGAACTTTTGAAGGACTCCCGACTAACGACATGCATAAATTTGGAACACTTTGTTAGGAACAGTTGGTTTATGGAGCTTCGCGAGGGTTTGTTGGCCATTAGTGTTGGTGGTTACGAAGTTGCGATGAAGCATCTGGCAGAAAGGCGTAACTTTGGAAAGGTTAATCAGTTACAAGATTAAACAGTTGAGAGGTTACGAAAGGTTTTGTGTGGGACTTCGCAAGGCTATATCAAATTACAAATTTATTGAACATTCTACAATTAAAAAAATCATATATATCCCTACTATTGTGGACAAAGAGGGACATTCTACAATCTACATTACAAAAATCATGAATTCAAAATTTCAAATTACAAATTACAAAAATCATGAACAATACTTATTACTTGTAGCCGTAGGCTTGTAGCTGAATATGAGTCAATTAATAAATTGTCAATAAATTAATAAATATTCAGAATCAAGTCCAATTCCATTATCAATTTATCCAATAAGTACAGTAATAAGTATACAATGTATAAAATTATAAATACCTATTAACTGAATGCTAATTCTAAATCACTTCACTCTTCACTCAGTGTCAGTGAGCAGTCTGCCTCACCCTCTTCTATATCCCACATGGAATCTGGCTCCTGAAATTGACTACTACTACTAGCAAGAGGTTCTTCTTCATTCTGAGTTGGGTATTCAAAATCAAAAAATTCTTCATCTTCATTCTGAGTCTGGGACCAAGATCCATCGTTTGTCTTTGAACCACTATGTTTTGAACTAGTGTTCAAAAGCCCTCGTCTTTCACACAGGGAATTCCAAATTGCCAATGCATTATCATAAGGAAAGTCTGTAACAGTGTACTAAGTTACAAACAACCTCAAGCAAGTTTCCAAATTTCTGTCTAGTTTGTTTATGATCTTTGATTTCAAAAACCCCAATGCACTGAAAACTCTTTCATCTTCCACCGAACCCAATATCATTGTTTGACACAAATCAGCAAGTTTGAAATATTCTGATATTGAATCACGTAGTACTTCACTCTGCTCTATCCTTTTCCAAAGCCTGGTTAGTGCACCAGGTTGAAATGGATTCTCCAAGTTTTTTAACTACAATTTCATACATGATGCAAATTGTCTACATTGTTTTTTAAGATTAGCTGAATCTATAATTCCATCAATTGGTTGTCCATTGCAATCTGCATGTTTTGAAAACTCTGTGATCAATTCATCAATCTTTTTATGAAACATATCAGCATAAAGTTGTCTATCTCCAATGTTTTTTCAAAAATGAGGAAACACACAACCCATGGCCTCAAGAATTTCTTCTCTAGGGAATCTTTCACGAATCTCACTTGAAATTTGGTAGGAAATTGACTTCAAATTCTCACTAACAGATTTAACAAACCTGTCAAAATCAACCCTTTTAACTGGAAGTAGTCTACCTCACTTGCCCGTCTTAGATTGGTGCATTGGTATTTCATATCCTTTCACAAACACACATAAATCATTTTTTCCATTGAATTGTAAAAAATTATCAGCATGATTCAAATTTATAATTATTTGCCACCTAAAAAAATTTGGGCTTTGAAGTGTTATCATATCTGAGTATAAATTATCCAGGGCAAGGCATGTCATTCTACGTAAATCTGAGTACTCATGGATATACATAGTCCTGTCTTGGGCTTTCTTAACAAGCTTGTTCATTAAATCTAGCATGGGGAGAAAACTGGCTAAAGTTAACAGAGTCTCTATATCACTTAACTTATGTAACAAATTAGGAGCTTTGTCTACTGTGAGGCGTTGCTCATATATTACTCCGATCAAGGATTGATATTCTGTTAGAACTCTTTCTACTAGTCCATGCAAAGAGATCCATCTGGTCTCAACATCCTTGAGAAGCTTGTTTCCTAGTGTTACTCCCTCTGAGAAAATCTTAAATTCTGCAAAACATTTAGGACTTCTGCAGAAGTAAGAGTATATGTCACGAACTAGATCTTCAACTTTTGACATTGTAGGAAAATCGCTTACAATTTTATATGCTAAATTCATTCGATGGGCCATGCAATGTATGCCAAGCATGTAAGGTGCAATACTAGTTTGTAATCTTGCACAAAGACCATTCCTTTGGCCTTGCATTACTACAGCTCCATCAGCTCCAACACACACTAACTTCTTTCCAATTGTCAAATCATCCATACCAGCAACTTCATTCAAAGCATTCTTCACTTCAAAATATAAGTTTTCTATTGTTGAATTGCCCCTCATTTTATGAACGCAAAGTAGAAGAGCTTGGCAGACATGTTCTTTTATTGTATACACATGCATACAAACCCAAGTAGTGTTATCTATTGCAGTAACTTCATTTATGGATAATGAAATGAATCTGGACTGTTTTACTTTCTCCTGTAAATTTTGCTTTTCCACCTCAAAAAGATAGTTTGCCATTTCCCATCCAATGTTTGTTGACCAATGTGACATGGGATAGTGAGGAACTTTCAAAAAAGATAATAAATTACCATATTCTAAGAAGTCTATCATAGGACGCCCTTTGGACATAATATGAAAAACAACACTCATCTGAATGATCTTTGCCAGGTTTGCTTCATTGGCTGCATGTTTAAACCCAGCCTTGATTGGATTTTCACTACTAGCAATTACTGCCATTCTCTTGTTATGCTCTTCATATTCTATGGCATACTTAACATGAATACATTCTTCCTTTGATTTCCATCTCACTACTGATATTTCTTGTCCGTTTATGGTCTATTTTTCATAAACCTTACCAATATGCTTTTCTATAGTGTCAAGCTTTAGCTGCAACTTTCTCTCTTTTAAGTTTCTAGGTACAAATCTTACACCTACATTCTATTGGTTGTTCATCATTGCTTAGGACTGGTTCAATGAACTAGTACTTTGCTACCCAATCAACCTTAAAATTTCTTGCCATTTCCCACTCTAGCCCCATTTTTACTTCCCTTTTTCTTTTCTTCCTACCAACATTATTATTATCTTCATTGCTAGCATTTTCTTCCAACTAGTTCTATGTATCCCTTATAACATCTTCTCTTGTGCCACCATTGTTATCCTCATTTGATGTATTTTGATTTTCATTTAACTCAATGACAACCCCAGCTTGTGGTACTGGTACTGGTGAGCTCCTATGAATGGCTTTTGCACTCACAATTGCAGATGTTGATGGAGCAGAAACATTACCAACTCCAAAGAAAGCCTTTATGGTAGTATCTTTAAGTTTTGGGTGTTTTGATGGCCTCCCAGGCCCTTCATTGCCCCGAGGAGTCTTACCCTTGTCTAGATTTACAATCTCTTCACTGCCCTGAGCAAGGTGAGAAGTCTGAGTCTCAACCTCCCCTGATATCTGAATCCCTTCAGTAGTAGTAGCTTGAGGATACTCAATCTTAGGATAGTCACCCTTGTCCGATATCTTTACCCAATGACCTCTCACTAGTCACTAGGATTCTAGCCTCTAAGAATTAAAATTAATAGCAACACTGTGAAATGTGAACAAATAATTGTTTACCTTTGTCCTACTTCCTCTGATTTACGACTCTCTAAAATGTTGAATCCTCTATTTACTATTGCAAGATTGTTATTTGTAAATCTGGCCCTCCAGGCTCCGACTCCAAAAATTTGTAACAACGCACGATAAGACTACTTTTAATTTTTCTAAATTTGATTTGAATTTATATCAATCCATGATTCCAAATTCCAAATTCCAAATTTCCAATTTTTATTTATTTTTAAATTCCTGGGCTTTTGGCAAAAATGTGTCGAGTGCCAACCTAATCAATGCTATTTTTGGCAAAAAATTAAATATATGTGGTGGTCAATAAAATAATTAATTAACGGGTTGGTGAAATACATCGTGGACCAATAAAATAATTAATTAACGGGTTGGCGAAATACATCATGGACCAATAAAACAATTAATTAATGGGTGGCGAAATAGGTCGTGGTTAAGATAACAATATAAACCATTTGGCTATTTCAAATTTTATATGTAATTCATAATTAATATTATTGGTGAATAAGAGACCGTTAAAAAAACCACGCCACATTAATTATAGGCAAATATGATGGTCAACAATGTCAAATGACAAATCTGATTGGCGAATCCAATTAATATTTAGCGGTTACCGTGTCAAGATTGGGTGAATATGAGCCAGCCTATACTTGCATGATTCACCAATTTCATGAAACATTATTCCCAAAATTCACCAAGAGGCAAATATTCGCCACTAAAAATTACGCTGAAGAGCATACTCCCCTATCACTTAACAAACCACTACATGTGAACCTTATTAACATGCCTAAGAAATCAAGTTAAGAAGACACATTGTTTATTTGTATCTCCTTGGCAACTTGCAAAACCAATATGTGGGTAGTTTGAATGTCTCAAAATTTCTTCTACCAACACTACAAGACCAACCATTATTAGTTAAGTATCCAAGACTTCATTACACATACAACAATACAAGTGTTAGTAGTTTTAACAAGTCTTCCAATTTGAGATGCTTTTGAAAACTAGATGGATCAGTAACACAAAATCTTGTAGAAAATTTAAATTTTTTAGTGGTAGGTCATAGACAATGATTAAAAGTTACAGATGACAATATGCATAGATGACAACCTACACAGATGAAAGTTAATCAAAAAGTCAAAAGAATAGAAAAGTATACTCGCAAAGTGTTAGTTATGTACTTGCATAGATTTTGAGGAGCATAGACGTCAGTCAGAGTGCACAAACATTGATCTATAAAAGATAGAGTTAGTCAAATGTGATTAAAATAAATCAAAATTATGGCGGCATTTAGTTTTATAAAACTTAATCTCTTACAAAAATCCAATAGAAGAAATATTAAAATATCACAGAAAATAGAGTTTAAACATTGAAAAAAACTTTTGTCTTTTATATCAGAGCACAAATGATAGTTTATATGTCATATACGATGTTCTGCACATATGAAAAACTATACAGATGACATTCTCAGGTCACAGATACCTCTATGTAAAGCATAGATGACGAGGTGTGACTGGATCTACAAAATGATATAAATTTTTGAAAGTTTTAAAATTTTTAGGGATGTGTGTCCCACCGAGCGTGCCAAAATTTATGTAGATGAAACTTACCTATGTGGAAAAGATCAGGCATGCAAACATTAGGTGTATAAATCATTTAAATCACATTAACATATCTAAAACTTGAATCCTACACAAAGCTTCTTCCACGACCTCCAATGAGCTAAACAAGTGCACCCAAGACTTATTTGATGTGCTCTTAGAGATTTTTTGGGTGTGCTCTCCCAACATAATATTTTAAATCCCACTTGACTAAGAAACTGAATGGTGGGTGAGCTTAAGATGCAACTAATGAAAATGAATGAATGGCTCAATAGCTAGTATGCGGAGCTAGTCTCAAGCATTCGATGATGCAAAGGTTGAAGTAGATATGACACTAATGCATTTAAGCTAACAAATAGTATTGAAGTCAAGCTATCAACTAGAAATAAATGCAACTACCATTTATATATGAATGCATACAACTACCAAAGGGTTAGTAATAATTTTCTAAAATTCTCTTAGATGCATGCAATAAGCTCTAGAAACAAATTAGTATAATCACACTTCAATGCAACAATGGATAATTTACTCATGGCAAGGCTCCTATTTATAGATTTTGGGAGCAACAGGAGAAGGCTTGGGTAATATGACATATATGTGGCATCTACATAAGAGCCACGTGGGCTTGACAACTCATGCAAGAGTCACAAGTTTGTCACACATGTATGACTAACTTGGAGATGTGATTGGTCAATGTGTAATTTAAGTACACATATAAGAGGTTTTGTCATAGATGTCATATATTTAGTGCAATAAAACATTTTTGGAAAGTGTAAGAAGTTGTCATCAATATGGTAAGAGATCTTGTTTAAGAATTTTGGGTATTTTTTGAAAAGGTGGATTTTGGAAACATGTGTGAGAAAATGATTAGCATTAATAGGTGTAGGAATCATAAAATTAGCTTAACAAACCTTAGTTAATTAATAAGTATGCTTATTGTAAGGTAGGATCTAGGATCGGATTAGGATTAAGTTATATTTAATCGAGGTTTAAAAGAAACCAACATGTGATAAATAAAATTTATTTA